>JARQOD010000005.1:141248216-141375377 GCA_033576555.1 Oophaga sylvatica | reverse complement strand
TCGATGTCAACCACACAAAGAGAAGATCATCCACGTGTTGTAGAAGAGTGACTACTAGAGTTGAGCGATACTTTCCGATATCCAAAAGTATCGGAATCGGAATGGTATCGCCGATACCCCAAAAATATCGGCGATACCCGATACCGATACCGGAAATCCAATGTAAGTCTATGGGAGCAAAATATCGGAATTAAAAAAACCCCATTCTTGCCTTGTTGGTTAATTGTACATGAAGGAAAACAACAAAGAGTAATGTAGAATGTATTGGGGAAGGTTGAGGAGACATTAAAGGCATAGATGTTTAACCCAATCAAATGGAATAGCATAAATATTTTTTTTTTAAAGATGTTCGGATTGACGAAGAAATTGACAATGTTTACGTTTTTTCTATTTTGGCAAATATGTATATTTCACAACTTCCATGCTCTTCACCTTTTTAACTTTAGACACACTTTCTCCTTCATAATCTTCAGCAGCATCATCTTTTTCATCAAATTATTCTTCATCTTCACCTTCTTTATCTTCTTCTTAAACTTCTTGCTATTCATCTTTTTGTTAACATTACTCATAATCTTCTTATTCAACTATTATTCTTCATATTGTACTTCATCTTCTTCATCATATTCTTATTTGTGACAGAGATTCCTGTACTTGTAATCTGTCAAAGTATGAATTTTTCATCCTTCCGTTCTTGCTGTCACAAAAGATTTAAATTACAACAGTATTTGTCCGTGTTCAGTTTAGCCTGCAGCAGCAGGCATTTTCCAGGGGCACCACGAGGAGGAACGGACTCACCCCCATACACTGCTTAGTCTTCTTCTGCTTATAATTTAGAGCATATATTTTGCTCTTCATTTTGGTCTTATACTTCATGTTCTTCTGCTTATTGTTCTTAAGTCTCTTGTTCTGTATCTTGTAGTTTGTCTTAACCTTCTTAGTCCTGTTGGGTAATCTTTTATTTCTTCTTTGTGATGGTGTTTAGGCTGGTTGGCTTGATGCTCGTCGTCCTTGTGGTCGTCATCTTCTTCGGGGTGGTCATCAGGGTCGTCGTCTTCATTGTTGGAGATCCAGAGTGATTACCCAAAAAAACATTTAAAAAATCTTCAATTTGTAAATGTAGCAGAAGGTACAAGAGCCAATGCAAGTAACGAGGACCAGCTGACTGTGCTGGAACCCGGAGGGGCAGCAGAAGGAAAAGAGCCAATGGCACAACCGAGGACCAGCTGACGTTACTGGGACACGGTTACTAAGCAGGAGGTACCTGTGCTCCAAAGCACTACCAAGGACCAGCAGACGTTGCTGGAACTCGGATACCGAGATGGAGGCACCTAGGCCAAAGGCACTGCGGAGAACCAGCTGACGGTACTGGAACCCGGAGGGGCAGCAGAAGGAAAAGAGCCAATGGCACAACCGAGGACCAGCTGACGTTACAGGGACACGGTTACTAAGCAGGAGGTACCTGTGCTCCAAAACACTACCAAGGACCAGCAGACGTTGCTGGAACTCGGATACCGAGATGGAGGCACCTAGGCCAAAGGCACTGCGGAGAACCAGCTGACGGTACTGGAACCCAGAGGGGCAGCAGAAGGAAAAGAGCCAATGGCACAACCGAGGACCAGCTGACATTACTGAACCCCAGTAACACAGGAGCAAGTGTTGACTGTGCTAACAGCACTTCCGAGCAACAACTGGCGGTGTTGGAGCCCAGGGATGAGAAGACAACAGGGTGGAGGCAGCAGGACTTTTTGACGTACACACAGCAGGGGAACAGCTGACATTACTGAACCCCAGTAACACAGGAGCAAGTGTTGACTGTGCTAACAGCACTTCCGAGCAACAACTGGCGGTGTTGGAGCCCAGGGTCAAGGAGGATGTTTAAATACTAGATCAAGTAATTTCCTTGTTACCTGTCAATTTTAAATGTCTATACTTCAAACAAGAGAAAGATAACCTTTACTACCATAAGATGATGATTTCATTTAAACTAATATCTAGATAAAGAATTGACAAACATAAACACATACATTAACATGTTGAACAGCAATGCAAACCACAAAATAAATTAGTTAAGGAATCTGCTATACGGTTGTACATAAAAGCATACAAGTACATATCTGAATCCATTAATGATGGATAAGTAACAGTATGTACACCATTTTTATTGTATAGACAATGAATGTCTGACTTCAAAACATCATCAGCATTACAAGTTATCTGTGATATTACTAAAATGTTCCATTTGCTGAATAATGTCACTAAACAGTTTATACAAAATTATACAATTTCCATCATGTAATACTCATAATATGTGGCAATAATCATTTTTATTAACAAACATAACCTTTAAAAAGTGCATAGTGCATAGTGAAAATTGCTATTTATGGCTGACTGTCGACTTGCAAGCATGACAACGGATAGATAAGGTATATATAGATGAGACTGCATAGCCACAGATGGTGAATGGCGATGTAATACTGTACCTCAATAAAGTGTGCGTCACTACTACATAATTTTTTTTATATAGCTTTATAAACAGGGTACATGGATGTATGCTTGCGCCTTTGTTTTGACGCACAGACTGCCTTCCTGCTGAGACGCGTTGGGTAGTGAACAGTTGTGTGCAGTGTTCACTGCAGTCTCTGCGGAATAACCACACTTAGACCTTATAACTTTTCAGACTTTCTTTATCAATCTACCAAGATGAAGAAGGCAGGGAGTAAGGCACGTGGTCGTGGCCGTGGAGTTTCTTCAGGGAGAGGACGTGGGGATTCTGTGGCTGCTGCGGCCCCCAGTGACACAGCATCCACCAGTTTTCCCGTGAGCGTTCCTTTATGCGCACTTTTGTAGGAGCTCGGAGTACCCCCCTGCTGCGGGAAGAACAAATTGAAGCCGTTGTTGTTTGGATGTCAGCCAATGCATCGACTTCAATTGCTTCCACCTCCTCTCAGGACCACAGCACTGTTGAGCAACCATCTGTCTCTTCACCGCCTGGCAAATTGCCCAGGCAGTCAGAGAGTTCTGTACAGGAGCCAGCTGAGTGTCTGCTTCTGTTCTCAGAATCTATTGGCTTGCAAACAGGGGCCCAGCCAAGCAGCATTCTGTAATGTGAAGAGGGAGTATGCAGTGATGCGCAACAGCTGTGTCTCTCTGAATCTGAAGAGGCAGGTGAGACAGTGCCGATGGTCAGCACACCGCAGAACGCATCTGATGATGATGAGACTCAGGTGCCAGTTTCTGTTGAGCATGGTGCTGGCCAGACCACCCAACAGCAGGTGTTGGAAGAGGGTAGTGGAGATGATGAGGTCCAAGACCCAACATGGCGTGAGGAACAGGAAGGTGGTGGGAGCAGCTCAGAGGAATCCTAATAATAATAATATTAATTTATATAGCGCCATCATATTACGCATCGCTTTACAGTTTTGCAGTTTAAGAACACAAGTCATAAGTAACAACTAGAGTTGAGCGATACTTTCCGATATCCTAAGTATCGGAATCGGAATGGTATCGCCGATATCACTAAAAAATCGGCGATACCCGATACCGGAAGTCCCATGTAAGTCTATGGGAACAAAATATCGCAACTAAAAAAACCCCATTATTTCCTTGTAAACACTAAATATACACACATAGAATACATATATATATATATACATGTCATTGTGACATATATATATACATATATGTATAGTTTATACACTTCTACATAGTAAAATATCCTTTGATTCAATTGCCGGGTAAAGCCGGCTTCAGTGAAAAGACAGAAGCACCCGACATGAAATGACACTTGGTGTACATAGGGTTAACCATGTCTTTTCATGTCGTTTGCTATCTGATTTGCACAAACAATTAAGTCAGACTATGTGTGCAAAATTTCACACCTGTAGGGGTTAATTAAAGGTGTAAATTCGTTGTAAAAAAAACGGACTTTTTTGCTACGAATTTACACCTTTAATTAACCCCTACAGGTGTGAAATTTTGCACACATAGTCTGATTTAATTGTTTGTGCAAATTAGATAGCAAAGGACATGAAAAGACATGGTTAACCCTATGTACACCAAGTGTCATTTCATGTCGGGTCACCCGACATGAAATGACACTTGGTGTACATAGGGTTAACCATGTCTTTTCATGTCGTTTGCTATCTAATTTGCACAAACAATTAAATCAGACTATGTGTGCAAAATTTCACACCTGTAGGGGTTAATTAAAGGTGTAAATTCGTTGTAAAAAAAACGGACTTTTTTGCTACGAATTTACACCTTTAATTAACCCCTACAGGTGTGAAATTTTGCACACATAGTCTGATTTAATTGTTTGTGCAAATTAGATAGCAAAGGACATGAAAAGACATGGTTAACCCTATGTACACCAAGTGTCATTTCATGTCGGGTTCTGCATTTTCACAAAAGCCGGCAATTGAATTAGCGGCTATTATACTATGTAGAAGTGTATGAACTACAAATATAAATATATATATATATGTGTCACAAATTCAATGACATGTATATATATATATATATGAGGTGTAAAATTGCTGAAAAAAAATGCGTGGGCTCCCGCCCTATTTTCGCAACCAGACAGACAAAGCCAGTGAGTGGGGGCAGATAATAATAGCCCAGAGAGGGACCATTATTTTTGGCCCCCCCCGGCTACTTAACATCTGCCCCCAGACACCCCAGAAAGGGCAAATCTCTAATTAGATTTGCCCTTTCTGGCACTTTGCCCGTCTATTCCCATTGCCCTGTAGCGGTGGCGAATGGGTTAATAAGGGGTTAAAATGACCTTGCAATTGAAAGGTCACTTTAAGCCAGGTTAATAATTGAGAGCTGTCAATTAGACAACTATCAATTATTAATCCTATTGTATGAAAGAAAAATCAAACACACACACTTTAATAAAAAAGAAGTTTAATGAAATAATCACACAGTTTTTGACCATATTTTATTTACCTGCTAAAACCATTTCCTGTAATAAAAATAAAATAAAAAAGCAAAATTATTCTTACCTATCCCATGCACAGTCAGGTCCCACGGTGAAATCCGTCAGAAAGGGTTAATGTTTACTGCAGGGACCGCAGCTAATGCTGCAGCCTCACAGTAAACCCCAAATGAATGAGTTCCTCTCCTGCCTGACAGGAGAGTAAAGGCTGGGTGTCACATAACGATACACCAGCGATCCCGACAACGATATGCACTTGTCAGGATCGCTGGTGTATCGCTACATGATCGCTGCTGAGCTGCCAAACAGGCAGCTCAGGCAGCGATCTGGGACAGCGACACTGCGGGTAACATCGCTTAAGGGCCCGTCTCACATAGCGATATCGCTACCGAGATCGCTGCTGAGTCACTAGTTTTGTGACGCAGCAGCGAGCTCACCAGCGATATCGCTGTGTGTGACATTCAGCGACGATCAGCCCCCCTGCCGGGTATCGCTGATCGTCGCAGAAATGTCAGGACCTTTTTTTGATCGCTGGTTTCCCTCTGACAGGCACGCATCGCTGCGTGTGACAGGCGGGAGACCAGCGATCCGCTGGTAACCAAGGTACACAGCGGGTTTCCAGGCACCGCGCAGCGCTTGGAAACCCGCTGTGTACCTTGGATACCAGCTCCCTGCATCAGGGCGCTGGTATCCAAGGTACACAGCGGGTTTCTAGGCACAGCCCCGCGCCTGGAAACCCGCTGTGTACCTTGGTTACCAGCGGATCGCTGGTCTCCCGCCTGTCACACGCAGCGATGTGTGCCTGTCAGCGGGAAACCAGCGATCAAAAAAAGGTCCTGACATTTCAGCGACGATCAGCGATACCCGGCAGGGGGGCTGATCGTCGCTGAATGTCACACACAGCGATATCGCTGGTGAGCTCGCTGCTGCGTCACAAAACTAGTGACTCAGCAGCGATCTCGGTAGCGATATCTCTATGTGAGACGGGCCCTTAAGTGGAAAGCTTAATTGATTGCTTTCCACTTTCACTTCAGGTCAGCCAGGGACACAATCAGTGACGTCAGAGGGAACTGATTAACAAAAATAGGGGTTCCCTTCGAAAAAAAAATGGCGTGGGGTCCCCCCTATTTTTGTTAACCAGCCAGATGAAGCAGACCGCTGAGGCCTGGATTTTCAGACTGTTAAGGAGCCAAGATCCATGGACCTTGCCAGCCTGATAATACCAGGCCACAGCAGTCTGCATATCTTGGCTGATTAACAAAAATAGGGGATCCCCTCGAAAAAAAATTGGCGTGGGGTCCCCCCTATTTTTGTTAACCAGCCAGATGAAGCAGACCGCTGAGGCCTGGATTTTCAGGCTGTTAAGGAGCCAAGATCCATGGACCTTGCCAGCCTGATAATACCAGGCCACAGCAGTCTGCATATCTTGGCTGATTAACAAAAATAGGGGATCCCCTCGAAAAAAATTGGCGTGGGGTCCCCCCTATTTTTGTTAACCAGCCAGATGAAGCAGACCGCTGAGGCCTGGATTTTCAGGCTGTTAAGGAGCCAAGATCCATGGACCTTGCCAGCCTGATAATACCAGGCCACAGCAGTCTGCATATCTTGGCTGATTAACAAAAATAGGGGATCCCCTCGAAAAAAATTGGCGTGGGGTCCCCCCTATTTTTGTTAACCAGCCAGATGAAGCAGACCGCTGAGGCCTGGTTTTTCAGGCTGGTAAGGATCCAATATCCATGGACCTTGCAAGCCTGATAATACCAGGCCACAGCAGTCTGCTTAGCTTGGCTGGTTAACAAAAATAGGGGATCCCCTCAAAAAAAAAACGGCGTGGGGATCCCCCCTATTTTTGTTAACCAGCCAAGTAAAATGCAGACTGCTGCGGCCTGGTATTAAAAGACTGTCAAGGCCCATGGATTTTGGCCCTCAACAGCCTGATAATACCAGGCTACAGCAGCCCCACATTTGGCGCATCAAAAGATGTGCCAATTGTGGCACTTTACCCGGCTCTTCCCACTTGCCCTGTAGCGGTGGCAAGCGGGGTAATAAGGGGTTATTGTCACCGTTGATTGCACGGTGACAATAAGCCCGGTTAATAATGGAGAGGTGTCAATAAGACACCGATCCATTATTAATCCCAAAGTTATTAAATGTATAAAAAAAAGACAAAGCAAGAAAAAAGTATTTTAATGAAATAAAAGAGACAACACAGTTTTCATTAATTTTATTGTACTCTCATTCCTGCGACGCCATCGATCTCCTGTAAAAAAAGAAAAAAAAACAAACCAACAGTATACCACCTGTCCGACGCAGTCCAGAACGACAGTCCCACGACGATCCAGCTGTGCTACATCGCAATGACAGGCAGAGGCTGTCATCGCGACGCAGCACAGCTGATTACCTGCTTCCCCGGCGGTGACGTCATCGGACTGACTGCTTTACGGCCGGGATTACCCAGCAGTCACTGCAGTTATCGCGAGAAACTGCATGTGACCGCCGGGGAAAGAAGATGGCGGCCATGAAGCAGTCCGGGATGTGACCGCCGGAGATCTTCTGCCAGGTAAGTGCCGCTGACTCCTGACAGACCCGACCGACGGACACTGACAGTGACAGTGACAATCCCGATTCCGGTATCCGATAAGACGAAAATATCGGAACTCGGAATCGGAATTCCGATACAGCTAATATCGGCCGATACCCGATATTTGCAGTATCGGAATGCTCAACACTAGTAACAACGTTAACAATACAATAATTTAAGCTAAATAAGTCGCCCCTGCTCGTGACAGCTTACAATGTACAATGAGGTGGGGGAGATACAAAGTGTAGGTGTTTATATACAATGGTGCATTTACAATGATGGTCCAGCCATCTTAAGGGACTGAGGGATGGAGATAGTGAATGGGCTAGAGACACACACACACATACACACTTACACAGAATACATAGAATGACTTTGATTAGTGAATGTGATAGGCCGCTCTGAACAAATGTGTTTTGAGGGAGCGCCTGAAACCATGCAAATTGTGGATAGTCCTAATTTCTTGGGGTACAGCATTCCAGAGGATTGGCGTAGCGCGGGAGAAGTCTTGGAGTCGGGAGTGGGAGGTACGTATTAGTGCAGAGGTTAGTCGAAAGTCGTTTGCAGAGCGCAGCAGTCGGTTAGGCCGATAGATAGAAATGAGGGAGGAGATGTAGGAGGGGTGCTGCACTGTGGATATCTTTGTGGCTGAGAACCAGTACTTTGGTTGAAAGCTGGGAGAGGCCTAGAGAAGTGGTTAGTGATAGAAGGAAGATAGAGGAAGACATTGCCCCAACGGTACAAACAGGAGGGAGAGTTAGGCTGCAGACTCGGTTGCCTGTAGCCTCCAGTTTGGCACCTGTTCGGAGCAGTTGTCTTCCAAAAGTCAAAACGTGCGCTCCCAGGACTTGCACTGCGTGGTCCTTTTTTCACACACTTGCACATGATATTTGCTATGTCAAATGCAAGCTGTGTTATCAAAAATTAAAAATAGCTAAAAGTGTCAGTCACCTCAATACCACAAATATGTGGAAACATGTGCGGACAAAGCACGTAGTTGAGTTACAAAGACACACTGGAGATGTAGGCCAACCTACAGCAGCACCTACATCTTCAGGTTGTGTTGAAGCCTCTTCATCGAGCTCACACACAGCTGGTTCTGCTTCCTCACAGGATCGCCATGGAAGAACCTCGGCCACTGTTGTCCAGAGACAAACTGTTATTCCACACACAGCAGCAAGTTCCCTGTCATCCTCACACTCCCAGGCCACAAAACAGCCATCGGTAGCACAGTCATGGGATAAAAGACGGCCATACTCCGCAAACCATGCACGAGCACAGGCTCTGAATGCTGGCATTGCAAAACTCCTGTCCCTTGAAATGCTGTCATTCAGGCTGGTGGAGACAGACAGTTTCCGTAACTGAATATCATTGTCAGTCCCACAATACAATGTGCCAAGCCGATTTCATTTCAGCAGGCAAGCCGTCCCTGGTCTGCAAAAGCATGTTGAGGGAAAAATTAAACATGCGCTACTAAACGCCCTCAGTAGCAAGGTCCACCTGACCACCGATGCGTGGACCAGTACCCATTGTTATGATCTGCTACAACCAGTAAGGAAAGAAGGGAATTCTGTCCCTACAATACAACTAAGCTGAATCCCTACGATGTAACGGGGAACCTGATCCTGCGACCAGACCCGCTAAAGTCCTCATCTAGTGTGAACGAAGACCTATAGTTGCGAGGGAGTAATCCCTACAAGATCTAGGGACTGGGAGAAAAGGTGGACACCTCCTAACATAAATTGTAGCATGGATAATTAAACAGAAAAATAAATACTTTGCGATCCTAACATCAAGCAAAACTGACAGATTAAGGCACCTAAGCACCCGGCTAGCTTAACAGTAGATAATACAATGAAGTCAAGCTAAGCCAGAAGGGCGGAGCCAGACTAAATAGGGAAAAAAGGTCATGTGACCAGCAAACTGAAACAAAACCTAACAAGAGGGTTCTAACACCCATGGCCAGGGACAATACCTTTCCCTCACTGCCCATTGGGTCAATGTTGTGTAGCCGGGTACTGATCTTGCGAGTGGCGCTGTACGTGTTCTGCCAACTCCAAGGATTGCAGGAATCAAGTCTGTACACATTGATTCCTCCTCCTACTCCAGTTCCTCAGAATCATCGCTGCAGGAGCCGTCACGGTCTACCTCCACATGGACCCGTGAACGTTTACCTGTTGCGACCGATATGAGCACAGCCGTGTCCAAATGTCAACAGGCTGTCCTGAAATTAATTTCCATGGGGAATCTTAGCCACACAGCGCAGGAGCTCTGTAATGCCATATGCTTTAAGCTTTAAGGAGAGCGACGTGTGGTTTTTGGAAGCGAATCTACAGGCAGTCTTGGTAGTGTGTGACAATGGCCGAAATCTGGTGGTAGCTCTGGGCCTTGGCAACCTCACTCACATACCATGTCTGTCATATGTGCTCAACTTGGTCGTGCAGAGTTTTTTGAGGGACTATCCGGATCTTGATGCACTGCTGCACAAGGTCCGCCTAGAGTGCGCTCACTTGCGACGTTCCAGCATGGCCAGATCGCTGATTGCAGCTCTGCAACGCAGATTTTCGCCTTCATGAACATCGCATCATATGTGACGTACCCACCAGGTGGAATTCCTCGTTACATATGTTGGAGCGGTTGTGTGAGCAGCAGCCAACAGTAATGGAGTATCAGCTGCATCAGGCGCAATCAACTCGCAATTTGCGCCGTTCACACTTCACCACTACTGAGTGGGCCTCTATAATAAGAATAATAATAATATTCTTTATTTATATAGCGTCATAATATTCCGCAGTGCTTTACAGTTTAACAGTTTCAAAACACAAGTCATAAGTAACAACGTTAACAATACAATAATTAAAGCAAAATCAGCCGCCCCTGCTGGTGAAAGCTTACAATCTACAATGAGGTGGGGGAGATACAAAATACAGGTGTTTATATACAATGGTGTTTTTACAATGATGGTCCAGCCATTTTAAGGGAGTGAGGGATGCATGGAGATAGTGAATGGGCTACACACACAGACTTACACATAGAATGACTTTGATTAGTGAATGTGATAGGCCACTGTGAACAAATGTGTTTTGAGGGAGCGCCTGAAACCATCCAAATTGCGGATAGTCCTAATTTCTTGGGGTAGAGCATTCCAGAGGATTGGCGCAGCGCGGGAGAAGTCTTGGAGTTGGGAGTGGGAGGTACGGATTAGTGCAGAGGTTAGTCGAAGGTCATTTGCAGAGTGCAGCAGTCGGTTAGGCCGATAAATATAAATGAGGGAGGAGATGTAGGGGGTGCTGCACTGTGGAGAGCTTTGTTGGTGAGAACCAGTAATTAGAATTGGATCCTATAATGAATGGGCAGCCAGTGTAATGAGTGGCGAAGGACTCTATGAAGGACATCTGCCACGTTTTGCGTGCGTTTGATGAGTCAACGCGGATGGCGAGTGCAGATGATGCACTAGTCAGCCTGACTGTCCCCCTTATCTGCCTGCTTCAAAAAACACTGCAAGCACTAAGGCATGAGGTTTTGGAAGAGGTGGAGGATGAGGAGTCACAAATTCCATCACCGTCTGGACAGTCAGCGCAACGTGGTTCCTCACAAAGGGCTGGAGGACTTTCAAAGTACCATGCTGTATCAACAATTGAACCTCCAGAGTCGCTGTCTATATTTTCATAACCATTCCAAACTTTTAATGTATTTACAAAGCACATAATGTACAGTTTTTGTCTATCCTTTTGTAATGCTATTGTGTTTCCATAAACTGATGTTACAGAATTATGATACAATGTTTTTAAATTTAGAGTTTTAAATTTTGTAAATTTTTATGTATTTGAAGGACTTTGTGAGGAGGATGAGGAGGAGTCAATGGAGGAGGAAGACATCACTCCAGAGGGAGGTAGACAATGCTCTAGTCAGTATGTAGACCAAGGGTGGGGTGATGCACAGCAGGCAGAGATGACGCCTCTTGCAAGGGACAACGTTTCTTGGCCAGTTGGGAGTCTGCAGCACATGGTTGATTTCATGCTGCAGTGCCTGAGAAACGACCGCCGCATCGAACACATTCACACCACGTCTGATTATTGGGTGTACACCCTCCTAGACCCTCGCTACCGGGACAACTTACAAAGCCTCATCACACCGTTGAACCGGGAGCGTAAAATGCGGAAGTACCAAGACACACTGGTGCAATCCATAATGTTCTCCATTCCAGCCGAGAGCGCTGCTGCTACTGCTTTACAAAGCAGCTCTGTGCGTCGAGGCAGTGGAGACAGCTCTGCAACAAGAGGGAGCACAAGCAGCGCCTCTGCACAGGGCAAGAACAGTATGTTCCAAATGTGGCGAAGTTTTGTGGCAGCGCCACCAATGTCTACACCATCCGAGACGGCTCCAGTCAGCAGGAGGCAACATTTCCGTAAGATGGTGACAGACTACATGTCTTGCCCTCTCAGTGTACTCCCAGATGGCTCTTCCCCATTCAAGTTTTGTGTCTCTAAGCTGGATACATGGCCAGAGCTTAGCCAGTATGCATTGGAGGTGCTGGCTTGCCCTGCTGCTAGTGTATTATCGGAGCGCGTCTTTACTGCTGCAGGTGGTGTACTAACAGACCGTTGCATGCGACTATCCTCCGATAATGTAGAACGGCTTACTTTTCTGAAAATGAACTAGGCATGGATCTCGCCTGAATTTGCCTGTCCGGTTTCAGATTAACTAACTGGTTGGCAACGTTTTCCATGTCTCCTGTTATGTTCATCTTTCTACCACCTGAGCTACACTCCCTGGGCTACAACACTGCCAGTTGCTGCTCAGAAGTGTCGTGTCCACAGACCAATACACAAGCTATAGTGATAGTGGGGTTCAGTAACGCCTGCTGTTCCCCTGCTGTGTGTCTGACAAAAATTAATGCTGCTAACTCCAAATTAAAGTTCAAATTAAAGTTCAAACATCTCATACTAGGCCTCAGGCTACACCCTCCTTGACCCTGGGCTCAGAAGTGTTGGATGCACAGATCAAAACAATCGATGATGTGTTTGTGGGGTTCAGTAACGCCTGCTGTTCCCCTGCTGTGTGTCCGGCAAAAATTACTGCTACCTAGCTACACATGTTGAAAAAAACATGACATGTTAAAGTGGCTAGTGCTACACATAGATATCAGGCTACACCCTTATTTCTAAGCTGTAAACAAGTGAAACGTCACATTTAAAACCATTCAATGATTAGTGTTGGTAACAAATCTGTAACTAAATAATTGTGACATATTATGGCAGATATCTACATGTCTAACACAAATGCTAACACAAAAGCATACTTATGCTATAGGGTACTGATGGTGAACCTTCTCACTCCATAACTTTGACAAATCCAACTCACATCATGCCTCAAATGCTGCAATGTTGGAAGTGCATAATGTGGGTTGAACTTTGACAACAGCTGCAGTGCGAAGGTTATCCTTCTGTGTTCTTGGCTTTTAAATAAAAGCATACAAGTAAATATAATAATACATTGTTGATTAAGGGACATGATGTACACCTGTAATATTGTGCAAACAATGGATGTAGGACTATTCCTCTTCAACATTACTTATATTTGTGTCATTTGAAAAAATACATATTTTAGTTAAAAATTAAAAACCCATGTTCACTAGCTGTGAAAGGCCCCTTTGTGTACTTCTATAGTGTTTGAAACCAATGTATTGTATACGGATGGAAGCACGTCACAGTAATAGATTTGAATTATTTTAAATAGAATGTAGGAGCACCAATTCGAGAAAAATGTGAAGGATGAGGCAGTGAGACACGCTCAGCAGAGTACAAGCAACAGTGGTTGAAGAACTAACTGGAGTGGGATCTGCACTACAAAAATGAAAACCTCTGACTACAGTAAACAGTGCACACAACTGTTCAGTAGCTGTGAAAGGCCCATTTGTGTACTTCTATATTGTTTGCAACCAATGTATTGTATACGGATGGAAGCACGTCACTGTAATAGATTTGAATTATTTGAAATAGAATGTAGCAGCACCAATTCGAGAAAAATGTGAAGGATGAGGCAGTGAGACACGCTCAGCAGAGTACACGCAGCGGTGGTTGAAGTAAGTGGAGTGGGATCTACACTCCTACCAAAAATTTAAACCTCAGACTAGAGTGAACAGTGAACACAACTGTTCACTTGCTGTGAAAGGCCTTTTTGTGGACTTCTATTATGTTTGCAAGCAATGTATTGTATTTTGATGGAAGAGCGTCACACTAATAGATTTTAGTAAATTGAAAATAGAATAAAGCAGCACCAATTTTAAAAAAATGACAAGGATGAGCCAGTGACAGACACTCAGCAGAGTACACGCAGCGGTGGTTGAAGTAAGTGGAGTGGGATCTACACTCCTACCAAAAATTTAAACCTCAGACTAGAGTGAACAGTGAACACAACTGTTCACTTGCTGTGAAAGGCCTTTTTGTGGACTTCTATTATGTTTGCAAGCAATGTATTGTATTTTGATGGAAGAGCGTCACACTAATAGATTTTAGTAAATTGAAAATAGAATAAAGCAGCACCAATTTTAGAAAAATGACAAGGATGAGCCAGTGACAGACACTCAGCAGAGTACACGCAGCGATGGTTGAAGAAGTAACTGGAGCGTGATCTGCATTTAAAAAAAAAAAAAATACCTCACAGACTGCAGTGAACACTGAAACACAACTGTTCACTATCTGTGAAAGGCTCCTTTCTGTACTTCTATAGTGTTTGCAACCAATGTATTGTATACGGATGGAAGCGCATCACACTATAATTTCTATTGAATGGAGCAGCTAGAATTACACTAAAGAAAAAAAAAAAAAGAGTCTGTGAGTGACACGTGCAGATGCCTACAGACAGCATTGGATGCAGAGCAAACTGCAGCGTCACCTGCACTCTCACACACACACCTTGCACAGAGCTGTTAAAACAACACTGCAAGGCAAAAGGAAGCTTTACACAGCGGTTGGTAAACTAGCCTGCCTAAAGCAAAGTACACAAAATCGCAATCTCTAACTGTCCCTCAGAGTCAGCAGAGCAGCGTTCTGTCCCTATCTGAATTCACAGCACAGTGACGCTAAAATGGCGGCGGCGCCTTTTATAGTGCATTCTGACATCATTTCAGCAGCCAATCACAGCCATGCCATTAGTTAAGATGACCGCAGCATTACAGGATGTGCCCACACTTCGTAGGATTCCTCATTGGCTGACTAAAATCACACTGCCTCTCAAAGAATTATGGGAACTTCCGATTCCGGTATACGATATAGGAAAAATATCGGAACTAAGTATCGGAATTCCGATACAGCGAATATCGGCCGATACCCGATACTTGCGGTATCGGAATGCTCAATACTAGTGACTACTGCATATTCTGCAATCCAGTTGACGAGGATAGAGGACATTGTCTTGGTGAAACTTGAAGGACTTATTCTGAGCACCTTGAGGCAACACTGTCCATATGCACTGCACTGGTGCGTGAAGGCAGGCAGGTCATCCAGGTGGAGGGGAACACTGAAGAAGGCACTGGCCAGGTTGATCACCTTGAATACCGTTGCAGTGACTGGGACTTTTGAGAGCAGAGTGTGCGGGTTCAGCACTGATGGGGTTTCAAATACCGTAGCCTCTTTCACGGCATCCAGGCCTTGCACCATTCTGAACTCAGTGGGGTTTACAGTCTTTTTCTTCACTGTGGAAAGCTGGGATTGATTCCGATGGGCGAGGCAGCCCAGTTTGGCCTTGTCCTTCGCTATGCGGCAGGGGACTCCCATCTCCCGGCACAGAGCTGGCGGGAAAACAAGCCGCCTACTAGGATCCACATCATGAGAGATGACGACCAACTGGCTTTCTTGTTCTCCACCAAGGCAGTCACTGTGTTAGCACCTGCTCTGATCACAGGGGGTCTTCTTGTTGGGACATCTCCTTCACCGGCTGCTTTTTTCTCAGCATGGGCCATCAGTTGTTTCTTTTTCTCCAGCTCGGTCTCAGGTCAGTATTTGTGCACAAGTTTGAAGAGCTGAGTGACCTTTTGCCGGTCTAGGGCCTGGGTGAACTAGTTGATTGCAGGGGGCACCTCCTGGTGCTTGCAAAAGATGAACCTCTGGCATTGGAGCTGGATGTGGTGTTGCCATTCCATGAAGCGAGTAGGGTCCTTCTTGAGTTGAATATCCTGGCCAATGTCAAAGTTCTCAGGCCGTCTTCTTAGGCGAGTTCACTTAGACCTTCAGTTGGTCAGAGACATCTTGACTCTGGGTGATGGAGTGGCTTTCTGGTACTATGTCCAGCACCTCCTGTGATAGGTCTGCAGTGTGGTTGTTTGAGGTTCCTGTTTCTTCTTGGGTCAGGGGTGAAGATAGTGTCATGGTCCCATCTTCCTGGAACACTCTGGTCACTTTCAGCTTCTGCAGTAGGTTCACTCCCAATAGGTTGAGGGTGCAGGTCTTTGACACAACAAACTGGGACATGATGGAGTGTTCTGGCTGAGTCCACACGCTCAGGGGCTTCATAATCTGGAAATATCTGACTTGACCATCAATTCCCCTGCAGGACGCAGAAGATTCTGATAGATAGGTGAGGTTGCGGAGTTCCACAAGAAAAGATCTCACTACGCCATCCACTCTCAGGATATTGGTCCACTGGTGGGATTCCCTGTGGTCTTGGCGTGCTCCTGTCCTATGGACGGGGTTCTTCACTGCTTTCTGTGTTTCTTCTTCTTCTGGGCGAAGTCGGTGTTCTGCACCGGTTCCGGAAATGACCAAACTCGCCACAGCTGTAACACTGGACATCCCCTCTGTCCCAGCAGGACTCCTCTACAGACTCTGTCTGGTCTTGGCTCGTGACATGTAGGCTGAGAGCTTGTCCTGTCAGTCTGCTTTTGGCCAATTCTCTGAGCTGCTCAATTAGCTTTGGTCCTGTCTCCCAGGCATACGCATCCTATTCTGCTGGAAGCTTGAAGTGTTCTCTCATAATTGGCCAGAATGCATCACCTGCTTTTATTTCCATTACGGCCCAGAGCTCAATCCAGGCTGCTGCATACGTTCGCTGGATCTGCTGCATTTTTTGGCAAAATGGCATGGGGTATATCCCTGGGTCTGGCAGCATACTGATCACCTGGCTTGGGATGAAGGGCTCATAGGATGGTGCCTCTACCTGTCCCTGCCCTATTGGTGCTTGTGAGTTTTCTTCCCTAGTATTGGGCAGCATGTGTGACGTTTCATCTTCATCAGATGAGAAGTGACATGGTGTCCTTGGTGCATACACTGGCTGAGGCTGCGGTGGATCAGTGTCATAGTTCCATCCTGGCAGCTCTGCTCGGCACTGAGGTTCCTCATTTGTGTCTGCAGCTACACCTCCCCCTGTGAAGCCCTGGCTGTGGGCTCTGCTAGCTGTTGTGTCTGGGGGCTACCTGCAGCGTTTTGTGTAGGGAGATTTGCACTTTCTTCTCCTGATATAATGACTGGCAATGTTTGTACTGTGCTTGGGATAGACAGGGTGCCTCGTGCTGTTGGCACTGAATACAGGGACACCACATTGCTTTGATTGGGCATTGACCCAGTTGATAACGAAGGAGAAAAAAAGAGGAAGAGAGGGGAGGTGTGAGGGAGGAGTGAGGTTTAGAGGAGGGGGGAGAGAAGAGAGATGGAGCGGGAGAGAAGAAAATGAAGGAGGAGAGCGTGAAAGAGGGGGGAGAGAGAGAGATGGAGGGGGAGAAGTGGAGAAATATGGAGGGGGAGAAGTAGAAAATGAAGGAGGAGAGAGTGAAAGAGGGGGAGAGAGAGAGAGATGGAGGGGGAGAAGTAGAAGAAGAAGAAGAAAATGGATGTGTCAGAGATGTGAGGGAGGGGAAAGAAAGAATGATAGGGAAAGAAGGATAGAGAGGAATGGCAGCGAGGAAAGAGGAGAGAAGTCTGAAGAAAAAGGAGAAAGGGACTGAGAGAAGAAAGAGGAGAGGGTGTCCCCCCTGTGAAGCTTGAGAGGGGACCGTTGAAGCAAAAATGCCTTCTCCCTGTAGAGAGAGTCGGGGAGCTTTTTTCTCTGTACAAGGCTCCTTATTCAATGAGAGCAGCCTACACCTGTCCCGTGTCTCCACATGATGGACATGTGATGTGTGAGGCTCTAAATCCTGCTCTTGTGACATGTCCGTGATCATTTTCTCACAGACGATTTCAATGCTTTTTTAACACCTTTTCAATCTTATTCACATAAAAATCACTTCCTGGTCCGTTCAAATAACTTGCTGTACCTTCTTCATGATGCAAGACCACCACTGCTCTTTTATAGCAGACGGCAATCTAAAAACAAACTTTCCTGTGCCTTTAAAAAAAAAAAACATTTAATTCATTGTGCTGCGTAAAGTCTGCCCGTCCATTGGATTCTCACGTACTCTGACCTTCTATTCACATGCCTAGCCCTTCGATTCTCACGTACTGTCTATTCCAAAAACCTATTCAACAAAGGTGATTAAAAATTCAAAAAATGGTTGGAGGAAAAAAGGAAAGAAAACTCTAAAATAAGTTGATTAGAAAAACATCTCCAAAATTATTTAAAAATTTACTTAAAAGAAAAACTTTAAAAACAAGAGTTAGATTTAAAAAGAAAAAAGAAAGAAAACCCTACACAGTTTAGTAAAAACTCTAGGAAAAAAGAGTGGCCAAAATAAAAACTCCAAAAGCAAAAAGAAAAAACTAATCAAAAAAGGGGAGGGAAAAAAAAAACGTATTCATAGTAAAACTCTAAAAAACAACAAGGTTGACAAGAAGAAAAAACCCTTGTTACTAAAACAGCTAATCAAAAACAGAAAAGAGGTGGAAAAACTGATTGTAAAATGATAAAAACAAAAAGAAAAATACTTTTTAAGACTTTTGTCTGGTAGCGTAGGCTTTATCCTCCCGCCCTCAGGAATGTCTTCTCGATGCTGCTGGCACTTCCCTCCTCCCTTATATCTCTGCTTGCTGTGTCTACAGACACTGAAATCACGTATCAAAAAAAAGGTTATCCCTCAGAATAGAAAAAAATGAATACAGTTCAGTCTGAATGCCTGAGAATTTTCACGCTACAGCCTGTAGCCAAAAACTAGCTCAAAAAGATCAAAACCACTAAACAGATGTGACAACGTGATTAGCAGAGGGAGGGGGTTAAAGGGGCTTTTGCCTGCAGCCAGCAGTGAATGAGGTAGTGACAAAGCTCACTCTGCTCTGAGTGTAAATTTAAAGCAGCAGTACCTGATACAGACAGGAACACGTACAAATGAAACAGACACCCGGGAGAATACAAATCCCTCTTTTTTTTTGATCTGTGACACATACAAGCTGCTCTGGTAACTGATAACTCACCAATTGCACTGAGCACACTGGTGCTCCAGGTCTATTACTCTGAAAACCGGTCGCCCTGGCCAGTACGCCGGTCACAGTAATCTGTAATAGCCTTAATCAAAATTCTCACCATCCGCATCTGGTTTGACTGGGATGACCTCCCTCTGATGCGTGGACGATTACTGTGAGAACTTATCCAATTCAAAGCCCTCGCCCTTCACACCTGGATTGACTGGGATGACCTCCCTCCGATGTGTAAAGGATTACTGCGTGGACTTATCCAATCAAAGCTCCCGCCCTTCACACCTGGATTGACTGGGATGACCTCCCTCCGATGTGTAAAGGATTACTGCGGGAACTTATCCAGCAATTTGGTTTTCTGCTATACAGCTACCATAAATCAGCAAGCAAAACAGTCACCGTTCCAACTTTCTCCCGGTTCACACAAAACATGAAACACATACACAGCAGGAGCAAACACCTTATATCCCAGGGTTTTGGATAAGGGTGTGGACTTTTTACACTACCTGGGAATGCGGTGGTGACCACACCTGACCGGCAAGAGGTATAAGACCTGGACTGGACACAAGGGACTTTCAGGTAAGATGACAAGATTTTCTTACTTTACTTATGGAGCTGCGCAGTCTCCGTCCCGTGAGCCAAGGCCATGGCCAACACCTCTGTCTCTCCGGTCAGCAGGTCCCCATGCGTTTCGTCCACTGCCCCGCGTGCAGGCGCCATCTGTTATGGAAATTTAATTTAGGATAAATCTATCCTGCAGTGTTTGCTGCTGCTGTTCCCAATCTCAGACTAAAATGTCTTTTTGAGCGCTCAGACGAAATGAGGACTGTCCACACGGAAGTGTCAGTATAACAGTTCGTCAAGACCAACAGTTTATTATTCATTCAAGGTTTTATACGTTTACAAAAAGTGGCTGGTTAGTCAATTAACATACAATTAAAAGCTGCTAGATTATTGGCTGTTTTAGTGTAAGTATGATAATTATGATAAAAGGGCTGAAGTAGCAGATTTATTGTTCTTTGCCCCAGTTTTCCTATATGACTAGTTGTAATGTATGTAGTACAGTTCATATAGCGTCTTGTGCTTGGGTGCGATGAAAACACAGGAGTCACAGGTTTGATATAGAAAAGTCCTGTATTACTTCATACAAGTTGGCAGAAATAGTCACACAGTTTGCAGACACAGAAACAGGAGACACAGCAGGCCAGAGTAATCCAAGCTCAGCAATCACTCTCCAATACAGATTCAGGATCTTCTTCTCTGTTACCGTAAGTCCATCCAAACGTGGGTCTTTCAAAGAGCAGGGTTCAGAGTCCACAAGTGCTTCAGAGTTCCTCAGTAGGAATAGCTGGAGTACAAGGTCCAAGGCTTACAGGAGTCAAGTCACAGGTTCACTGCAGGCTAGATTCTGAAGCACTGATTGCTCAGCTGTGGCTGCTTAAGAAGCAAAGGAGAGAATCAGGGCGGGAACATGCAAGCTGGAAACTCCATTTTGACTGAGGGCAAGATAGCTGCAGCAAGACAGAAAGTAAAATGGCTGACGAACAAACTGAGTTTCAGGAATATATACATAGAACCTTACATTACTCCCCCCTTAAGGACAACCTCCGGATGACCTCAGACCAGGCTTGTGTGAGTACCTCTGATGAAACTGACGGAGCAAGCGAGGAGCATTAACGTTATTGACCGGTTCCCATGAGTTGTCCTCCACTGGGTAGCCCTGCCATTTAATCAGATATTGTAACTGATTTCTATACAACCTGGAATCTAAAATCCTTTCCACCACAAATTCTTCCTGACCATCGACTAGCACTGGGTCAGGGCAAGGAGAGGAACGTCCAGGAAACGTATTGGGTGTCGCAGCCTTTAGTAGGGATACATGAAAGACAGGGTGGATTCTCATAGTTCTGGGCAGTTGAAGACGACAAGCAACGGCACTTATAATTTTACTGATTTTATAGGGTCCAATGTACTTATGTCCCAACTTAGACGATGGAATCCTTAACTTAAGATTTCTGGTTGACAGCCAGACCAAGTCTCCTACCTTGAAAGCTGGTGCAGGTTTACGAAATTTATCTGCTGCTTTCTTGTACCTTTCTTGAGCCGATTCCAGATTTTCCTTTAGAAGATCCATATTCTTCTGTAAAGACGTGATTCTTTCAGCCACTGCTGGTAAAGGCGTTTCTATGGGAAATCGTGGTAGAATGTTAGGATGATAACCTAGATTAGAGTAAAAAGGAGACTGTTTAGTGGAGGCACTCTGAGAGTTGTTATACGAGAACTCAGCTAATGGAAGTAGATCCACCCAATCATCCTGTAGGTGGCAGATAAAGCAGCGGAGATACTGCTCCAGGGTTTGATTGGTTCGTTCGGTCTGTCCATTAGTCTGGGGATGAAAAGCAGAAGAAAGGTTTACTTTAATGTCCAATGCTGCACAGAAATTTTGCCAAAACCTAGAAGTGAATTGCACCCCTCGATCTGAAATAACCTCATCCGGTACTCCATGTAAGCAAAACACATCTTTAATCATCAAATCTGATGTCTGTTTTGCAGTGGGTAAGCCGACACAAGGGATAAAATGAGCTGCCTTTGTTAGACGGTCAACCACCACTAGAATGGTGTTCTTCCCCTGAGAGGTTGGTAACTCCACAATGAAGTCCATAGAAATGGATCCCCACGGGCGGGACGGGGTGGGAAGAGGCTGTAACAGACCAGTTGGTGAGGAGCGAGGTGTTTTGCATCTTGCACAGACCTCACATGAAGTGACATAATTCAAAACATCCTTCCTGCAAGTGGGCCACCAAAAGAAACGAGAAAGAAATTCCTGTGTCTTTAGAATTCCTCTATGCCCAGCTATCTTGGAATCGTGAATGAGTTGCAATACTCTTAATCTGACTGTTTCAGGAATATACAGACGTTGTCCCTGAATCCACACACCATTCTTAAAGACAAGACTTACGTCCCTTGGGGGTTGTGCCAAAAAGGAATCCGCATGGTATGCTTCCTTGATGTCCTTAAGTAGGTCTTGATTATGAATTACTCCTAGGAATCTAGAGTCAGGAAGAATAGTCTTAGGAGGAGTAATTGGACGTGTCTCTGCTGAGTAAATCCTAGAGAGTGCGTCAGCCTTTCCATTGCGCGATCCTGGTCTATAAGAGATGATAAAATTAAATTGGTTTAAGAAAAGATTCCAGCGAGCCTGGCGAGGAGTCAGGCACTTAGCCGACCTGATAAACTCAAGGTTACGATGGTCTGTCAGGACGACTATTTGCTGTGCAGCACCCTGAAGAAGGTGTCTCCATTCTTTGAAGGCGGCAATAATGGCCAACAACTCTCTATTGCCCACATCGTAGTTCCTCTCAGCCGAAGACAACTGCTGGGAAAAGAAGGCACAGGGATGCAAGACATTCTTCTCACCTGTTCTCTGAGAGAGTATAGCTCCAATGGCACAGTCTGAAGCATCCACCTCTATTATGAAGGCAAGCTCGGGGTTGGGATGTACTAGGATAGGTGCAGTGGTAAATTTATCTTTTAGACGGGAAAATGCTTCCTGGGCTTGGGGAGTCCAGGAAAACCTAGACTCTTTCCGGGTAAGTTGAGTGATAGGTGACACTACCTCAGAGAAATTTCTAATGAAACGTCTATAGAAGTTGGCAAACCCGATGAAGCGCTGTACCTCCTTCACATTTCTAGGACTTGGCCAATCCTTGATGGCTTGGGTTTTGCTTCCATCCATACTAATTCCTTGTGTAGACAGTACATACCCCAGAAATTGAATTTCGGTCCTATGGAATTCACACTTTTCAAGTTTGATGTAAAGATGATTTTGTCTTAGACGTTCCAAGACCATTCTCACATGTCCATGATGTTCCTCTGTGGAGTTAGAAAAATTTAGAATATCATCCAAATAAATTACCACGAATGTATCTAGGAGATCCCTGAAGATGTCATTCACCAAGTGTTGGAAAGTGGCTGGGGCGGTACTCAGACCAAAAGGCATAACTAGATATTCAGATATTCAAAGTGTCCATAGCGTGACCTGAATGCAGTCTTCCATTCATCCCCAGGTCTAATACGGACTAAGTTATAGGCCCCACGAAGATCTAGTTTAGAAAAAATTTTGGCATGTCGCACTCTCTCCAATAACTCAGGGATTAAAGGCAATGGATAACGGTTTCTAATAGTAACCTTATTGAGTTCCCTATAGTCTACACATGGTCTCAGAGATCCATCTTTCTTCTTTACAAAGAAGATGGGTGCACCTGCAGGAGATGAAGAGGGGCGTATGAAGCCCTTGGCTAGATTTTCATCTATGTAATCCTTTAAAGCCTTTAGCTCGGGCCCCGCCAGGGGGTAGATCTTACCAAAAGGTATCTCTGCTCCAGGCAATAATTCAATTGGACAATCATATGGACGGTGAGGAGGAAGCTGGTCAGCGTTCTTCTTGTCACATAAATCCACATAGTCCTGGTATACAGCTGGTAGTTCAGGGACTGACATGATTCCTTTAGGAACAGAGCAAGCTGAAACTTTTGGACTCATCTGTTTCTCTGGAAAGTGTAATTCCTTGGTCTCCCAGTTAATGGTAGGATTCTGAGCCTGCAGCCATGGTAGCCCTAGAATAATGGGAAAGTGGGGAGAAGAGATAAGCATAAAGGACAGTTTCTCTTGATGATCTTTACCCATAAGAACCCTCAAAGGCTCTGTTTCCTGATCCACTGGTCCAGAGGTCAGCAGGGAGCCATCCACAGTTTCCATCTGTACTGGAGTAGCCTTCTTCACTGAACGTATTCCCTGTTTCAGAGCAAAGGAGACATCCATAAAATTTCCACTTGCCCCTGAGTCGATCATAGCAGAGCTAGACACCCAAGCTGAGTCAACCCAGAGTTTGATGGAAAGAAAGCAATGAGAATTGTTTTTCTTACAACTCAGCTGGGACACCGCTGAGGAAACTTGAAAAATGGCAGCGTTTACACAGTCAACGTCCTCAGAGGTAACGGAGTTTAAGTCCGAGAAATCAAGATCTGTTGCTGCAGATCTCTCTGGAGCCTGAGGCTCGGACCTGACAGATCCCCTCTCGCAACACTCACAATGAATGAGTGCTGCAGTAGTCTTACGAGAACGGCTGGGGCAGTTTATAATGAAGTGCCCTGACTTACCACAATAGAAACATAGATTCTCCTTAAGACGATGTTCCTTGCGTGCATCACTAACCCGTCGTTGTAAAGAGTCTACCTGCATGGGTTCAGGTTCAGGTTCCCGTGTAATCCTACTCAAAGGTTCCTTAGCTGGAAGGAAGGTAGGAAAAGGTTAGTACGATTGCTTTCGAACCATCTCTCTTGCCTGCGTTCAGTCAGACGAGTATCAATACGGATGCAGTAGTTAATAAAGTCACCTAACGCAGTGGGAGGGTCGGCACGAGCAAGTTCATCCTTAATCAGTGGAGATAACCCCTTTCGAAAAATAGATTTTTTGGCGGAACTGTCCCAGGTGGTATCAAGGGCCCATCTCCTGAAATCCAAGGCATATTCAGCTACCGAGTGCTTACCTTGGCGCAAAGCTAACATGGCTGCTTCAGCTGTTGCACCTCGATTGGGGTCATCAAACACCTGCCCCATGGCTGAAATAAAATCATCAAGGTGATTCAAACAATCATCCTCAGTCTCAATCAGAGGGTTTGCCCACATTAAAGCCTTGTTGGTAAGCAACATAATTATAGTAAGCACCTTAGATCGTTCAGTGGGAAATTGTGAAGCATGTGCAGAAAAAAAAAGATTGCATTGATTAATAAATCCCCTGAATTTCTCACGTTCACCGCCAAAACGAAAAGGGGGCAACTTGGGAATCCCAGCACTCGGGGCTACGGCAGGAGCCTGGACTCGCCCCTCTAGAACCTCAATCCTGGCTCGCAAATCCTGGGTAGTCTGTCCAACCACTTGCAAATTGTGATTATTGAGGTCCTGTAGATTTGTAAAACGGGTCTTTATATTCTGCAAATCTGCAAGGATATTATCAGTCACTCCGCAAAGTTCCTTTATGCGGGCCTCCATTTTCCAGATCTTTTAAGACAGGATTACTGGAAGAAGAGGAGAGAAAAAAAACAATAGTGTTCACCTGTGGCAACACTGCAGAGAGAAAAAAAAATTAAGGGAACTGCTCACCTGGAATGGTTGTGAGAAGTCACAACCACTATCATCACAGAAAGTTTCAACCAGACATCTGGAATGGTTGTGAGAAGTCACAACCACTGTCATCACAGAAAGTACAACCGGACGTCTGATATCCACAGTACAGCAGACACAGCCTTCCAGACCCAGCAGACACTAACGTTTTGGCTTCAGAATCTTGTAATGTATGTAGTACAGTTCATATAGCGTCTTGTGCTTGGGTGCGATGAAAACACAGGAGTCACAGGTTTGATATAGAAAAGTCCTGTATTACTTCATACAAGTTGGCAGAAATAGTCACACAGTTTGCAGACACAGAAACAGGAGACACAGCAGGCCAGAGTAATCCAAGCTCAGCAATCACTCTCCAATACAGATTCAGGATCTTCTTCTCTGTTACCGTAAGTCCATGCAAACGTGGGTCTTTCAAAGAGCAGGGTTCAGAGTCCACAAGTGCTTCAGAGTTCCTCAGTAGGAATAGCTGGAGTACAAGGTCCAAGGCTTACAGGAGTCAAGTCACAGGTTCACTGCAGGCTAGATTCTGAAGCACTGATTGCTCAGCTGTGGCTGCTTAAGAAGCAAAGGAGAGAATCAGGGCGGGAACATGCAAGCTGGAAACTCCATTTTGACTGAGGGCAAGATAGCTGCAGCAAGACAGAAAGTAAAATGGCTGACGAACAAACTGAGTTTCAGGAATATATACATAGAACCTTACACTAGTAAAGAAAATAATAGATATCTACCCAGACCTTCTGTCTTTGTTTGCCTTTTTCTGTGTCCTTGGTAAAAAGTCCCTATGAGCTATCTTTTGTAGCAGCCTGACTTATGTAGGCCAGGGGTCGTCTTAAACAACTGATTATAGCTAGCATCAGCTTTTGAATAGATATGCTGAGCACAGGATTTTTAGCAAGTGAGATCGATCTGACTGTAAATGCATATATATGAATATACATTGAATACGTGGAATACATATATATTTCCATGACACTCCCACCCTGGTATATGGCTCCGCTCCCACCCTGGTATACATGGCTCCGCTCCCACACTGGTATACATGGCTCCGCTCCCACACTGGTATACATGGCTCCGCTCCCACATTGGTATACATGGCTCCGCTCCCACCCTGGTATGCATGGCTCCACTCCCATACTGTTATACATGGCTCCCCTCACCCTTCCTCCCCATACTTACCATCCTCGCTCTGTCGCTGAACTTCCCTGTGTCCCTGTCGGCCGCGGCAGCTTCCTCCTGTGCACAGCGGTGACTTAGTACCGCTCATTAAGGTCATGAATATGGACACCACGCCTATGGGAGTGGCGTCGCGTCCATATTCATGACCTTAATGAGCGGTACTACGTCACCTCTCAGCACTGGATGAAGCTGCCGCGGCCCACAGGGATGCAGCGACGGAAGGTGAGTATTGAGTCTTCTTGAAGCCGGTGGCTGTAGCTGTCACTACAGTGCTACAGCCGCGGCTCCATGTGTGACCAGCGTTCTGTGCCGTGACTCCGCGGCCCGGCAACAGAACTGCAACGGCCTGGTCCTGGGCCGCGGACCGGCGGTTGGGGATCCATGCCATAGAGTATGTAATAGTTTATGGATGAGTAATTGATTACAGAAAAATGTTTCAATGCTTTTTTGGACTTTTATATAACACCAAAATGTACCTCAGACCACGTAATAGTATATGGATGAGTAATTGAATATAAAAAATGTTTCAACTCTTTTTGGGAGTGTTATATGCCACTGACATGCACAACAGAACACCTAGCAGTATGTGGATGAGTAACTGAATACAGAAACATTTTTCAATGCTTTTCTGGAGTGTTATATAACACCGAAATATACCATAGACCATGTAATAGTATATGGTTGTGTAATTGAATGAGGAAGAATGTGTCAACACTTTTTGGACTTTTATATAATACCAAAATGTACTATAGACCATGTAATAATATATGGATGAGTAACTGAATACAGAAAAAATGTTTCAACACTTTTTAGGACTGTTATATAACACTAAAATGTACTACAGACCAATTATTAGTATATGGATGAGTAATTTAATACAGTAAAATGTTTCAACACTTTTTCATAGTGTTATATAACACTAAAAATGTGATTAAATGCTATATATTTAGCAATCGACTGCAAAGCCCTAATCCCTGCAATCCCTGCCTTGAGACTGTATTCAGCCATGCTCCCTGCTCCTGCAATTCTTTTCCCCTCCCTAGGCTTATTAAAGATTGTATCTGACTGATACAAATAGCAAAGCACAAAAGTAGCCCTTAAAGGACTCATAATATGATGGTTCAACTTCAGCACCAGTATCAACACTACAGGACTCTGATTTGTTAAACTGTGCACACACATGCCTCGACAAACACTCTCTACCTGTAATAACAACTGTCAAAGAGCTGTGCAATGGCATCAGTGTGCTGTGCCTGGCAGCACATGTCCTTTTATAACCCCTGATGATGTCATATGGCCAGCCAATCTCAGTAATGCCACTACAAAGATGACAATGTAGGATAAATTGGCCTGCACTCTGTCCAATAGTGACGTGCCGGTGCAATGGACCCTTAGGACCCCGGATCAAAAATGTAAGAAAATTCACCACACACTCTATCCATAAAGTGATGCCAAAAAGAAATGTATTTATATGTTCACATATAATGTTAGTGGAGCAGAGAAGGAAAGAACTTAATAAAGCGACTCTGACGTTTCAACCGTTCACCGGTCTTATTCAATATGTCGCCTTGTGATGTGTAATATGTCAGCCAGTGTGAGCAGATGCAGCTGTGGCATATTACTTAAAGGGGACAAAGCACGGGAGCGCTACCCAGATTACCTACTCTCTAAGACCACATAGGCATTACACATCACAATGCAACATATTGAATAAGACCGGTGAACGGTCGAAACGTCAGAGTCGCTTTATTACATTCTTTCCTTCTCTGCTCCACATAAATACATTTCTTTTTGGCATCACTTTACGGATAGAATGTGTGGTGAATTTTCTTCAACTACCAAGATGACTACAGCATTACCATGACGTGCAGGCAATCCCTGCATGCTTATTGGCTGTTTAACAGGTGCCAAACATGGGGCGGAGATTTGAGTTTGAAAGCGAGCACTGGCTAATAGTCGCTGAGTACATCCGATAACACAGATACTCGAGTGATATCCAAGTATTACTGAGCATGTTCTCTCATCCCTCCTGAAAATCCTTTCTCAAGATTCTCGTTACACAGGTAAAATCTGTTTTTAGTGAATGCAGATCTTTACATTACGGAGTTAGAAGACAGTTGCTATTGATAATCTTTACAAAGGAGAGGAGATGAGGAGGAGCTAGAAGCAGAGCTACTCCCCTCTGTTTTACATATAATCTTTTATGTAATACCTGCCATCTCCTATCTCAGAAATATAACTATTGGTCTTCACAGATAATATAGATTTCACTAAAGATTGATCATTTAAAAAATGAAAGTTCAGTCCTGGTGAAGTGAGAAGCAGATTTCTCTGATAAGATATATTGCAAAGGTTCTTATTTTCAGGTATATTACTACTTTATGAATTAAAACGACACTTAAACTTTAAAGGGTCTAGGGCTACATTTTTTCACTATGAGCCAAAAAAACTGACAGGCAGGTAGTTGCTAACTAGTATACAACTACCTGCCTGTTCTATTCGGTGACAGCTCAGAGCAGTCACTGACCACTTCTGCCAACAATTCAGCTGCTCAAAGTCAACAGAGCAGCTCTTCTTCTTGGCTGCTCTGTCGATGGGACGTGCCTGCCAACTACATGCTGATTGACAACCTGCTTCTCGCTGTTAGGCAACAGTGAGCTGGCTATCAGTCAGCATGACATTTACTGTCCCACCCAGTCAAAAAAATCAGAGCGGAAAAGAATCCGTTGCACTGGCAGGAGTGGTCTATGACTGCTCTATGTTGGCAGAGATGAGTGCTGAGCAGAACAGGCAGGTAGTTAGCAGATGTGTGGCCCAGCTGCGCTTGGTACACATGTTCCCTGGAGTATGCACAGAAAGGTAATTACGAAAACCTGATATTCATTCACACTTCACATTTCCCCAGGAGCCACCAGAGGGAGCCCTATAGATTCAGGTATATAGGGGTGTGGAGAAACGCAGCAGTAGGCATTCTAGCCAGACAGTCATGCTAGTTGTTGGTTGTACCTCAGACAGATCAGATCTCCTCAGAACACCAGAGAGAGAGGATTCCTGTCAGAGCTTAGTCATTCCAGACTAGGGGCTTTTCTAGTCAGAGCTTGGTCTGAGCTGTGCGAGGTCAGACGTGAGGTGATTCCTGTCAGATGAGACAGAGGAAAGAAGGCAAACTGTTATCTCAGAACAGTCTGACTGCTAGTTCCCAATGAATGTGGAAAGTGACTCTCGGAGCGAGCGTGAATTCAGTCTGACGGAAGGTCCTGAGAGCTGCTCTGGACAGAGTCTATGAAGGAAAAGAAGGAAGGGGACTACAGTTATCATAACATCGAGTTGACTGAGAAACGGTCAGTGAGCTGTGGAAGGAAGGAAGCCGATGACTTGACTACACCTACTGTTACCCGTGCTTATGTTAAGGGTGTGAGTAGGGCGACGGGCGAGTGGTGACAAAAGGAAAGAGTGACCGAGGCGATACAGCAACGATAGCTGCCTCCACTCTGCACAACCGGACACCGGGTCCGAAGCTTGCTAGAACCTTCACGGCTAGTGGGAGAAAACCGGAATCCCTGCTGGACTTCAGGTCGCAGAGGGGCCCTATTGTGCTGATACGTAACCGGGGTCAGGGAGAACAGGAGTCGGGCCTGATCAGCCATAGACTTAGCTCTTGCCAAAAGAAGGCTCCACCACAATGTTGGCCGGGCGTAGCTGTTACACACAGAGTTGAACTTAGCTTTATGCAGGTTGGAAACTCACACATAAAGAAGTAAGGAGGCCTTAAACCTACTCAGTGATTACCTGGATGTGCATCCTCCACCCTGAGCAGCTTCCCGGGACATACCCGCAAATACCACCAGTAAAGGTATGGAAAGAGACTGACTTGTGTGTGTCTGCCTTATTGCCTGCACCCTGCACCGCCATTTACCCTGAGGGATCCAGTCTCGCCTGTGGGGGACTTAACATCTTGCTGCCCAATAACAACCCCTCAGAGGATTCACCCTGCAGCGCTGGTCACCCTGATCAGAAACCACAGATGGCGTCACAAACAATTACTACAATCCCCTGTAAATATTATCCCCCTTTGAATGAGCGCCCAGGGCAATGGACCGAGCCGTGCTACCCGTGACCTCTCCCCCATTGAAGTGAACGGGCTCGGTGCCGAGTACCCCATAACCCTGGTGTTGTGTGACTCACAACAACCTGCCTATTAATTCTTAGGCCCACAGTAAAAAAAAGTAAAATCAACCTGCACGACACCTTTAAGTAAAAGAAATGTTAACATACTTAAGATTTCAGCTTGACATATGGAGCGCCCGCTGGGGCACGCGGGGTACTAAGTTCTCTCCTTAAAGGGGATGTCGCGGTGGCAGTGACCCAGTCCGTGGCCCCGGGCATCCATGCAAAAATGGTGTAAATGAAATTAAAGGAAAAGGGGATTTTTAAAGGGGAAATGTTCGTGATGCCACCTGTGGTTTGTGGTCAGAGGGGACCACCCCTGTAATGCAGATCCTATGGGACTGGTGGTGAGGCAGCAGAGTTGGTATAGCTCCCCACAGGTGGAGCTTAATCCCAGGGGAGATGTAGTATGTTCAAAATAGTAATGATGTAGTATTTGGCAAGGGATATTGCAGTGCTGAGTGGGTGTTGCAAGAAGAATTTGAAAGGACACAGGTGCAGTTTCCATAGCTTTACTCACAGTTCTGCAGGTAAATTGTCAAGGGCACTGGCTACAGATGGTGCTGCAGTTCAATTGCCTGGAAACAATTTGGGTTCCACCTTGCCAGGAGGATTTAGAGGTCTTCCTGCTGCGCTCTCTGTTCCTGGCCCCTGCTGCTTATAGATAAGCTGCTGCCCTCTTCTCTGTGTTTTTTCCAGCCTGTATAGCGGACAGAGTGAGTCTATCAAGGGCTCCATCTCTTCTCACTGGCAACCCTGGCTCTTGTGTTACTGCTGTGCTGGCAGGTGTCAGTGTGAACAGAGAACTTGCAATTCTCTGTTCTCCAGATGTGACTGTCAGACTTGGAGTCCCCAACTGGTCCAGGACTCTGGCGTCCTCTTTTATCAGAGCTCTGCACTGGGTGAGCTGTAGCATACAGCTCCTTTCCCACGAGCTTCTCTCCACACGTTCTCTCTCGTCCCTGTCTACAGACAGACTCCCCTAACTCCTTCCCAAGCCAGAATGTTCCAAGGAAGCTCCCCTGAAATCAGGTGTTAGAGCTCCCCTTTCTGCTCTGGAGTAGGAAAAGTGTTGCATGCTGCGAGTTACCTGGCAAGGGGTTTCCTCTTTGTTTACAGGCATAGCATCACCCCCTGTGAAGGAAGCAATGCCACTGTGGCAACCGGACTTCTGGGGTGCCACAACATATATTGACAGTCTGGTGTCCCACCATCCAAATTGACACTATCCTAGGCATTAGCTTTGTAGGTGTAAGTGCTCATGGTCTTGACGTCACAGTGTAGAGTCACATGTAGCTTCCGAGCTATGAAAAATAACTTGCATTTTCTTGTTAGTTACCTCTAATGCCTTATTTCAAAATAACACTCTATATAATATTCTTTCTACAAATACAATTTAAAAGAGCTCTAAACCCTTATGAATCAAGAAGCAGAACTTAGTAGGCTTTTTCTATTTTTTTGTATATGAAACAAGAGGGAATTATAGGGAGAAAAATGGAAAGCGCAAGCTTCTAAGTGTAGTAGTTAGTTTCCAAAGGTATATACTCAGTGTGAATACACTCACCTGTTTGGAGTCTTGAGATACTGCATGTAGATCCAATCCCTGGATCACTCCATTCCTTTTTCCATTCAGTTTGCTGCAAAGATCTGGGAACTAGTGAGAGCACTGGACAGTGCTTTCATAGGCTATAACACTTGGTGAATGTTTTTCCCAGCAATATGTGCTCCTGAAGGATGATGATGGAACTTGATATTTAGATTTAAGGATGATTTATATTTTTAATTCAAACTAGAACACAACCGGTTTCGACTTCTAAGGCCGGCGTCACACTAGAGAGAAATACGGACGAGTGAGAGGTGTTAAAACAACGCATTACACTCGGACCAATGTTTCTCCATGGGGCAGCTCCCATCACCCGCATATTTCTCGCCTGTATTTTACGGTGCTAGAAAATCACAGCATGCTGCAATTGTCAGCGTATTACGCCCGTAGTACGCCAATGCAAGTCTAAAGGGTGAGAAAAATACGGATTACACACGGACCACACGTGTGACTTGCGAGAAATACGCAAGACTTCTGCAGATCACAGGAAATGGGGTAAGCCATGAATCAGGAAGCTTACACATGCAAATTAGCTCAAAAAGACAGACATCCTGGAAGAACGCCTCCACAGAGTCCTGCAGCATGTCTACACACATAAATGTAGAGATGCTTGTCGTTTTGGTCCAGGAAAGGCCCGAATTTTGGGACCAATGGGATGCAAACTATTCAGACCGGGCCAGAAAAGAGGCGACATGGAGGCGCATCTGTGGGCAGATGTTTCCGCGATTTGGCGAAAGCCCACGTGAGGAGCAGAACCAAATGAGTAAGTTACCTCATTTTTGTCCAATCATCTTAAAGGTCAGAACCTAAGAATTGTCCTAAAGTGTTATTATACTGACACCCTACTAGGCCTCCATGACTATGTGAAATGTTTGTCAAAAAATTTGCAAATTTGTAGCTAGGTAATAATGAAATTATATGTCACATTGCAGTGGAAGATGTCATGAGACGCTGGTGCAGCATCCGCGACCAGTACCGGTGGGAACGTCAGCAGAGGGCCAGGAGTGGGGCTGCAGCACCGACCAAGCACAAATATATCTATTTTGACCATCTTGGTATTTTTGCTCCTATTCTGGATCACAGACCGTAAATACATACATCACACCACATTACACATATGCTGTTTAGGGTCAGATCACCAACATTTTTATTTAAATTTAAATTTCTAACAGAACTCAGTCCAACCTCACTGAGAGGGAGACTGGGTCGGATTCTGAGGCCATTATAGACCCAGTCGGGGGAGGTGAAGAGGTGGCTGGCCCATCTTCTGAGCCTCCCAGCTGCATCCCCCAAGGTCCACCAGCATCAGGACCTGACCCACCAGCTGCACCAGTACCAGTACCTGACCCACCAGCTGCAGCAGCACCCGGCAGCCTTGAGGAACCAGGAAACAGCAGCAACCCTACTGTACATCTGGGGGGCTCCCCCCAGCCTGCTGTCATATCCCGCTGTGGGAGACGAAGGCGAGACAACCCTGCCTCTGATACCCGGAGGCATGTGGACACAGGGGTCCTCAATTACCTATCCAGGGCAGCCGTGGATGAGGGTGAAGAGGCTTATTCACGCTGCCTTGCCCATTACCTACGTCCCCTACCCCGTGAGGTCAGGCTACGTGTGCGAGGATCCATTCAGATCCTAATTGATGCATGCACACACCCCAATACCCCATATGAGGTGTTTGAATTCTTTGAGAGGTGGCAGCTCTCACCCACCGTAACCTTTGCCTTACCCCCCACCCAGATGTGCATGCTCAATTAGGATCTAAGGGACCTCCTGCACGTGCGCCTACAGCTCAACCCATTCCCCCACAAAACCAACCTTTGCAACAACAGGGTCAAATGGCAGCCTATAACCCAGCTGCCCAATATTGCCACTTGTACAGATACAGGAGGCTGGTCCCAACCTGGATTTGGACAACATGGCCATATTGGGGGGTATGATTCTCGTGGGTACCAACATCCCAGGAGTATAATTTCCTTTATTCTTATGGCAATTTGGCCACACAACACTGTTACCACATGTTACCTCTGGGACAAGAAAATCCACCACAACAGGGTGATTGTTGCTGGCTTGGGTGACCACCTTGACCAAGAGATAATGGGCTCCCGCCCTCACCTCCACTAACATACCACCAACTGTAATTTTTTATTTTTCTTATATATTATTATTTGTAAAATTGTTTGTTATTTTTTTAAAATTTATTTTGGTACATGTTGTTTAAAGCATATTTGCACTAATCTAATGTAAAAAAAACAACCATATGTTACAAATATGGTAGTCACTAGCCAAAGTGACAGTTTGTTATTTTACTTATATATTATTATTTATACAAATGTTTGTTATTTCTTTATTACTTATTTTTCTACATGTTGTGTAATGCATATTTGCACTAATCTGATTTTACCAAAACAACCATATGCTACAAATATGGTAGTCACTAGCTAAAGTGACAGTTTGCCAATATAAAAAGTATTTAAATGGCAAGTTTGGACTCTTCTTTCATTGCTTCTTTATTGCTTACCACCTACACATCTGAAATGAACATTAACAGAAGACACAAAGACAATGTAAGGAAAAAAAGATATTTATATAGAAACACATACAGTTAGGTCCATAAATATTTGGACAGAGACAACATTTATCTAATTTTGGTTCTAGACATTACCACAATGAATTTGAAACAAAACAAATCAGATGCAGTTGAAGTTCAGACTTTCAGCTTTCATTTGAGGGTATCCACATTAAAATTGGATGAAGGGTTTAGGAGTTTCAGCTCCTTAACATGTGCCACCCTGTTTTTAAAGGGACCAAAAGTAATTGGACAGATTAAATAATTGTAAATAAAATGTTCATTTCTAGTACTTGGTTGAAAACCCTTTGTTAGCAATGACTGCCTGAAGTCTTGAACTCATGGACATCACCAGATGCTGTGTTTCCTCCTTTTTGATGCTCTGCCAGGCCTTCACCGCGGTGGTTTTCAGTTGTTGTTTGTTTGTGGGCCTTTCTGTCTGAAGTTTAGTCTTTAACAAGTGAAATGCATGTTCAATTGGGTTGAGATCAGGTGACTGACTTGGCCATTCAAGAATATTCCACTTCTTTGCTTTAATAAACTCCTGGGTTGCTTTGGCTTTATGTTTTGGGTCATTGTCCATCTGTATTATGAAACGACGACCAATCAGTTTGGCTGCATTTGGCTGGATCTGAGCACACAGTATGGCTCTGAATACCTCAGAATTCATTCGGCTGTTTCTGTCCTGTGTCACATCATCAATAAACACTAGTGACCCAGTGCCACTGGCAGCCATGCATGCCCAAGCCATCACACTGCTTCCGCCATGTTTTACAGATGATGTGGTATGCTTTGGATCATGAGCTGTACCACGCCTTCGCTATACTTTTCTCTTTCCATCATTCTAGTAGAGGTTGATCTTGGTTTCATCTGTCCAAAGAATGTTCTTCCAGAACTGTGCTGGCTTTTTTAGATGTTTTTTAGCAAAGTCCAGCCTAGCCTTTTTATTCTTGATTCTTATGAGTGGCTTGCACCGTGCAGTGAACCCTCTGTATTTAATTTCATGCAGTCTTCTCTTTATGGTAGATTTGGATATTGATACGCCTACCTCCTGGAGAGTGTTGTTCACTTGGTTGGCTGTTGTGAAGGGGTTTCTCTTCACCATGGAGAGTATTCTGCGATCATCCACCACTGTTGTCTTCCGTGGGCGCCCAGGTCTTTTTGCATTGATGAGTTCACCAGTGCTTTCTTTCTTTCTCAGAATGTAACAAACTGTAGATTTTGCCACTCCTAAAGTTGTAGTAATTTCTCGGATGGGTTTTTTCTGTTTTTTGCAGCTTAAGGATAGCTTGTTTCACCTGCATGGAGAGCTCCTTTGACCGCATGTTTCCTTCACAGCTAAACCTTCCAAATGCAAACACCACACCTCAAATCAACACCAGCCCTTTTATCTGCTTAATTGAGAATGATATAATGAAGGGATTGCCCACACCTGTCCATGAAATAGCCTTGGAGTCAATTGTCCAATTACTTTTGGTCCCTTTAAAAACAGGGTGGCACATGTTAAGGATCTGAAACTCCTAAACCCTTCATCCAATTTTAATGTGGATACCCTCAAATGAAAGCTGAAAGTCTGAACTTCAACTGCATCTGATTTGTTTTGTTTCAAATTTATTGTGGTAATGTCTAGAACCAAAATTAGATAAATGTTGTCTCTGTCCAAATATTTATGGACCTAACTGTATCAACAATACAGCATTGATGATGCCTGATCTTGCCAGGCAGTAGTACCTTGAGGTGACACAAAATACTGTGTAAATATATCACAGACTTTGAGTCCTGAGAGTGGACGACGTAAAGGGATCACATGTGGCCTAGGCATATCCCCATTGTTCACCAAAGATTCACCAACATTAGATGGTGCACAATCATGCATTCTTGTGAAGTTATGTAGGACAACACAAGCTTTGATTACCTCATTGACGTTGGCTTCACTCAGCTGAATGGCAGACTGGAGGACCCACCATTTTGCACAAAGAATGCCAAAGGCACACTCCACCAGTCGCCGTGCCCGTGATAGGCGCAAGTTAAATATTCTACACCGGTGGTCAAAGTTTCATCGAGGATATGGCCTCATTAATTTCCTGGACAATTGAAAGGCCTCATCCCCAACTACAACATAAGGCACAGGTTCAATATTGGAGCCAGGAAGCTGACGTGGTGGTGGTAGGTCCAACTGGTTATTGCGCAGCCGCCGACCCATAATGGAAGAATTGAAGACTCGAAAGTCTCCAGTTCTTCCATAAGCTCCAATGTCTACAATTATAAACCTGTAGTTACTGTCAACCAGAGCCAACAGAACTACAGAAAAATATTGTTTATAATTATAGAATTGGGACCCTGAGTTCGGCGGCTTACGCACACGGATGTGCTTCCCATCCAGGGCTCCAATACAATTGGGAAATTGGCATTGCTCCTCAAATCCCCTGGCAATCCTCATCCAGTCTTCCATCTTGGGCTCAGGCATGACCACTTGAAGTCTGATCCAGATTTGGGAACATGCATCACGAACTATGCAGATATGGTTGATCTCCCTATCAAAAACTCCAGATGGAGTGCTGCATATGAAATGCCAGTTGTGAGGAACCTACAATTAAACAAATGTACATAGATCAAACATTACACCGTGCAAAAGGTTTCACAAATTAAATATAGATCACCAGAACAGTGTATAACTAACAAGCAAGCCAAACACTACATATACACAAGGCAAAGGTCTATGTGAATTTCACATAAACATCATAGTATTGTTACTTAGAGCTGATATTTGGGATATATTAAGAAGATAATGAAGCAAAAGGGGTGAATGCCAAAGAAAAGTTGAGGGAAAACACATCATCAACATACAGTATGTAGCTGAGGAATACATACCATAACGTAAGGAGAAGGCGCTCCTCTGCAGAGATATATTTGCACATCCTGGTGTCCTGGTAGGTGATCCCTGGGCGCACTATTTCCAACAAAGCATCAAAGGTGGCAATGCTCATCCGACAATATAGGAAAAACTTGTTGGGATGTGTCCGAAGAGATGCATAAAGGCGGTGAAAATGGCCTTTATTGAGGCGTTGCCTCAAATGCGGATGCACCCACATTCGTCTCCTCCTCCTCGGATCAACTATCACTGGGTATGGCTGCCCAAAGCGGCGGAACAAAACTCAGTTGTACAGAACTCGGTCAGTTGAAGTAAACTGAAGTGTGTCAGACATTTTGGCAAACAACCAGCAGTACTCCAACACAAGCACAGCACCAAAATGGCCAGATTGGGGGCTGCCACATGATGCAGAAGCAATAATTAGGGTTCCTGATGATGATTTAAATGATTTTTGATATTTAAATTAAATACATCGACAGGTATGAAATTGAATATGAGTTTTATACATGTATGAATGAAATATCGAAATATTCCATTTGGTCTTTAGAAACAGTCATAATATGAAGAGAAAAAAAATAGGAAGAGTTTTACATTTTGCTATAATATACATGTTTATATTTTTGTATCAAATCACACTTCAGTATGTTTAATAACATTTTAAGGACATTTTACATATCGTTTTATTATATTTATAGTGTTTTCAGAAAAGAAAAAACTTTTAGTGTGAAAAATTGGTTTGAAATATTTTTATATATATATTTTTTTTCATTGTCTTTTTTAAGTGAAATTTTTTATGTGAAACTTTTTGTATAACATTCATTTGGTATATGGGTTTTGTTAGATTCCTCAGAGTGCAAAATCCTGCATATCTGAGTATCTGGGTGTGTCTGAAAAACAGAACTTTCAGCCCCCACCCAAAACCACATGCAGGGAGATCTGCTATAAAATATGTTCAGACAGATCCGTTTATGTGCTTGACATTATACCTGAGGAAGACTCTTATGCCTGGCGTCAGACACAACGTATAAAAATACGGACCGTATTGTACGGACGTAATACGCAGAAAAGTTCCCTGAACAGTGTTCCGTTTTTCATCCGTTGTCAAAGTGTGGCTACGTATTTTGCGCATTTAAGCATCCGTATATAATCCGTATGGTATCCGTATTGCGTTTTTTTCTCGCGACCTTGCAAAATGGACATATAACGGTTTTTAGGCCTGAAAATAAATTAACCCCTCTCTGACATTAGACGTACTATCCCGTCCATAAAACCCGTGCCATTCTGACCATGGACGGGATAGTACGTCATAGGCGATTAGCTGCGCTCCCAGAGGGAGCGCAGCTAATCGCCGCCGGGTGTCAGCTGATTATCACAGCTGACACCCGTGACTGTGTGTCAGGAGCGGTCACGGACCGCTCCCGGCACATTAACCCCTTGCACACCGCGATCAAACATGATCGCGGTGTACTGGGGGCACAGGGGAGGATCGCGCAGGCAGGGGGCTCCCTGCGCGCCCCCCTGAGACCCTCAGACCAGCGCGATGTGATCGCGCTGCTCTGAGGGCTTCCTCCCTCCCAGGACCCGGATCCAAGATGGCGCTGGGGTCCTGGAGGGAGGCGGCTTCCTCAGTGCCTGCCGAGAGCAGGCATGAGGAAGCGTCCTGCACTGCCTGTCACATCGCTGGTGTGACAGAGTGCTATGCACACTGTCACACCAGCGATCTGATGAAATACAGTGATGTCCCACCCTGGGACAAAGTAAAAAAGTAAAAAAAAGTAAAAATAAACATGTGTAAAAAAAAATCCAAAAAAAAAAAAAATATTCCCCAATAAATTCATTACTTATTGTAAATAAAAAAAATAAAACAATAAAAGTACACATATATGGTATCGCCGCGTCCGTAACGACCCCCCCTATAAAACTGTCCCACTAGTTAACCCCTTTTGTGAACCCCTTAAAAAATAAAAAATAAAAACGAAGCAAAAAATCAGTGCTTTATCATCATACCGCTGAACAAAAAGTGGAATAACACGCGATCAAAAAGACGGATATAAATAAACATGATACCGCTGAAAATGTCATCTTGTCCCGCAAAAAACGAGCCGTCACACAGCATCATGAGCGAAAAAATAAAAAAGTTATAGCTCGCAGAATAAAGCGATGCAAAAATAATTATTTTTTATATAAAATTGTTTTTATTCTATAAAAGCGCCAAAACATAAAAAAATTATATAAATGAGGTATCGCCATAATCGTACTGACCCGAAGAATAAAACTGCTTTATTGATTTTACCACACGCGGAACAATAAAAACGCCTCACCCAAAAGAAATTCATGAATTGCTGATTTTTGTTCATTCTAACCTCCCAAAAATCGAAATAAAAAGCGATCAAAAAATGTCACGTGCTCAAAAATGGTACCAATAAAAGCGTCACCTCGTCCCGCAAAAATTAAGACCTCACATGACATTGTGGGCCAAAATATGCAAAAATTATAGCTCTCAAAATGTGGCGATGCAAAAAACTACTTTTTGCAATAAAAAGCGTCTTTTAGCGTGACAGCTGCCAATCATAAAAACCGCTATAAATAGTAAATCAAACCCCCCTTTATCACCCCCTTAGTTAGGGAAAAATAATAAAATAAAAAAAATGTATTTATTTCCATTTTCCCATTAGGGTTAGGGTTTCGGCTAAAGTTAGGGTTAGGGTTGGCGCTAAAGTTAGGATTAGGGTTAGAGTTAGGATTAGGGTTAGGGTTGGGATTAGGGTTGGGACTAGGGTTAGGGGTGTGTTGGGTTAGGGTTGGAGTTAGAATTGGGGGGTTTCCGCTGTTTAGGCACATCAGGGGCTCCCCAAATGTGACATGGCGTCTGATCTCCATTCCAGCCAATTCTGCGTTGAAAAAGTCAAACGGTGTTCCTTCACTTCTGAGCTCTGCCATGCGTCCAAACAGTAGTTTATCCCCACATATGGGGTATCAGCGTACTCTGGACCCCAAGAGTTATTGTGAAATTTGTCCTATTTCTTCTGTTACCCTTGGGAAAATAAAAAACTGGGGGCGAAAATATTATTTTTGTAAAAAAAATAAGATTTTTTGTTTTTACGGCTGTACATTATAAACTTCTGTGAAGCACTTGGGGCTTCATAGCGCTCACCACACATCTAAATAAGTTCCTTGTGGGGTCTATTTTCCAAAATGGGGTCACTTGTTGGGGATTTCCACTGTTTAGGCGCATCAGGGGCTCTCCAAATGCGACATGACGCCCCCAGACCATTCCATCAAAGTCTGCAATCCAAAACGTCACTACTTCCCTTTCCGAGCCCTGACATGCGCCCATACAGTAGTTTTCTCCCACATATTGGGTATCAGCGTACTCAGGACAAATTGGACAACAACTTTTGGGGTCCAATTTCTCCTGTTGCCCTTGTGAAAATAAAATATTGGGGCGAAAAAATCATTTTTGTAAAAAAAAAAAGGATTTTTTATTTTTACGGCTGTGCGTTATAAACTTCTGTGAAGCACTTCGGGGTTCAAAGTGCTCACCACACATCTAGGTAAGTTCCTTGTGAGGTCTATTTTCCAAAATGGGGTCACTTGTGGGGGGTTTCCACTGTTTAGGCGCATCAGGGGCTCTCCAAATGCGACATGACGCCCCCAGACCATTCCATCAAAGTCTGCAATCCAAAACGTCACTACTTCCCTTTCCGAGCCCTGACATGCGCCCATACAGTAGTTTTCTCCCACATATTGGGTATCAGCGTACTCAGGACAAATTGGACAACAACTTTTGGGGTCCAATTTCTCCTGTTACCCTTGTGAAAATAAAATATTGGGGGCGAAAAAATCATTTTTGTAAAAAAAAAAAGGATTTTTTATTTTTACGGCTGTGCGTTATAAACTTCTGTGAAGCACTTCGGGGTTCAAAGTGCTCACCACACATCTAGATAAGTTCCTTGTGGGGTCTATTTTCCAAAATGGGGTCACTTGTGGGGGGTTTCCACTGTTTAGGCGTATCAGGGGCTCTCCAAATGCGACATGACGCCCCCAGACCATTCCATCAAAGTCTGCAATCCAAAACGTCACTACTTCCCTTCCGAGCCCTGACGTGCACCCATACAGTAGTTTTCTCCTACATATTGGGTATCAGCGTACTCAGGACAAATTGGACAACAACTTTTGGGTTCCAATTTCTTCTGTTACCCTTGTGAAAATAAAATATTGGGGGCGAAAAAATCATTTTTGTAAAAAAAAAAAGGATTTTTTATTTTTACGGCTGTACGTTATAAACTTTAGTGAAACACCTGGGGGTTCAAAGTTCTCACCACACATCTAGATAAGTTCCTTGAGGGGTCTAGTTTCCAAAATGGTGTCATTTGTGGGGGGTTTCCACTGTTTAGGCAGATCAGGAGCTCTCCAAACACGACATGGCGTCCAGCCAATTCTGCGTTGAAAAAGTGAGATGGCGCTCCTTCCCTTCCAAACTCTGCCATGCACCCAAACAGTGGTATACCCCCACATATGGGGTATCAGTGTACTCAGGACAAATTGCACAATAACTTTTGGAGTCTTGTTACCCTTGGAAAAATAAAAATTGGGGTGAAAAGATCATTTTTGTGGAAAAAATATGATTTTTAAATTTTACGGCTCTACGTTATAAACTTGTGTGAAGCACTTGAGGGTTCAAATTGCTCACCAAAGATCTAGATAAGTTCCTTAGGGGGTCTAGTTTCCCAAATGGGGTCATTTGTGGGGGGTTTCCACTGTTTAGGCACATCAGGGGCTCTCCAAATGCAACATGGCATCCAATCTCAATTCCAGCCAATTTTGGTTGGAAAAAGTCAAATGGTGCTCCTTCCCTTCCGAGCTCTGCCGTGCGCCCAAACAGTGGTTCCCCCCCACATATGGGGCATCAGCGTACTCAGGACAAATTGGACAACAACTTATGTGGTCCAATTTCTCCTGATACCCTTGGGAAAATAAAAAATTAGTGACTAAAAGATAATTTTTGTGGGAAAAAAATAGGATTTTTTATTTTCATGCCCGGGCATTATAAACTTGTGTGAAGCATTTGGGGGGTTCAAAGTGCTCACCAAAGATCTAGATAAGTTCCTTAGGGGGTCTAGTTTCCAAAATAGGGTCACTTGTGGGGGATTTCCACTGTTTAGGCTCATCTGGGGCACTGCAAACGGAACATGACCCCCATCAACGTCTGCATTCCAAAACGTTACTACTTCCTTTCCAAGCCCTGCCGTGCGCCCAAACAGTTTTCCACCTCCACATATGGGGTATCAGCGTACTCAGGACAAATTGGACAACAACTTTTGGGGTCCAATTTCCTTGGGAAAATTCAAAAATTTAGGACTAAAAAATCATTTTTGTGGAATTTTTTTTTTTTTTTTTCACACCCAGGCATTATAAACTTTTGTGAAACACTTGGGGGTTCAAAGTGCTCACAACAGATCTAGATAAGTACCTTAGGGGTCTAGTTTCCAAAATGGTGTCACTTGTGGGGGGTTTCCACTGTTTAGGCGCATCAGAGGTTCTCCAAGCGCGACATGGCGTCCAATCTCAACTCCAGCCAATTTTAGTTTGAAAAAGTCAAACGGCGCTCCTTCCCTTACGAGCTCTGCCGTGTGCCCAAACAGTGGTTTTCCCCCACATATGGGGTATTGGCGTACTCAGGAGAAATTGCATAACAACCTTATCTGTCCATTTTCTCCTTTTACCCTTGTGAAAATAAAAAAAAAGTTTGTAAAAGATCATTTTTGTGGCTAAAAAGTTAAATATTCATTTTTTCCTTCCACGTTGCTTTAGTTCCTGTGAAGCACCTGAAGGGTTAATAAACTTCTTGAATGTGGTTTTGAGTACCTTGAGGGGTGCAGTTTTTAGAATGGTGTCACTTTTGGGTATTTTCTGTCATGTAGACCCCTCAAAGTGACTTCAAATGTGAGGTGGTCCCTAAAAAAATGGCTTTGTAAATTTTGTTGTAAAAATGAGAAATCGCTGGTCAACTTTTAACCCTTATAACTTCCTAACAAAAAAAAATTTTGATTCCAAAATTGTGCTGATGTAAAGTAGACATGTGGGAAATGTTATTTCTTAACTATTTTGTGTTACATATTTCTCTGTTTTAAGGGAATAAAAATTCAAAGTTTGAAAATTGCTAAATTTTCAAAATTTTCGCCATATTTGCGTATTTTTCAAAAATAAACGCAAGTTATATGGAAGAAATTTTACCACTAACATGAAGTACAATATGTCACGAGAAAACAATCTCAGAATCGCGAAGATCCGTTGAAGCGTTCCGGAGTTATAACCTCATAAAGAGACAGTGGTCAGAATTGTAAAAATTGTCCCGGTCATTAACGTGCAAACCACCCTTGGGGGTGAAGGGGTTAAACCATCATCAGGAACCCTATTTATTGCCTCTGCATCTGGTGGCAGCCCCCAATCTGGCCATTTTGGTGCTGTGCTTGTGTTGGAGTACTGCTGGTTGTTTGCCAAAATGTCTGACACACTTCAGTTCACCCCAACTGACCGAGTTCAGTACAACTTTGTTTTGTCCCACCACTTTGGGCATCCGTACCTAGTGATAGTTGATCCGAGGAGGAGGAGACGAATGTGGGTGCATCCGCATTTGAGGCAATGCCTCAATAAAGGCCATTTTCACCACCTTTATGCATCTCTTCCAACACATCCCGACAAGTTTTTCCTATATTGTCGGATGAGCATTGCCACCTTTGCTGTTTTGTTGGAGGTAGTGCACCCAGGGATCACCTACCAGGACACCAGGATGCGCAAATGTATCTCTGCAGAGGAGCGCCTTCTCCTTACGTTACGGTATGTATTCCTCAGCCACATACTGTATGTTGATGATGTGTTTTCCCTCAACTTTTCTTTGGCACTTACCCCTTTTGCTTAATTATCTTCTTAATATATCTCAAATATCAGCTCTAAGTAACAATACTATGATGTTTATGTGAAAAATGAAAAAAAAATGAAAAAAATCATTGTAAAGGACAAAATGCTGCCATAATGTTACCTTTGTGGTTAAGCAGGAGAACGCTGTGTCAACCATCCCAACGCACGTTTCGAATGCTCTTCTTCCGGGGGCGTGTACGTGTATCTGTACACGCCCCCGGAAGAAGAGCATTTGAAACGTGCGTTGGGGTGGGTTACACAGCATTCTCCTGCTTAACCACTAAGGTAACATTATGGCAGCATTTTGTCCTTTACAATGATTTTTTTCATTTGTTTTGATTTCATTTGGTGGCATTATTTAGCACCTTAAACATTGGTTGTCTTGCAATCTTTTTGTAAGCAATTGTGATTAGAGATTTTTTCGGGGGTGACAATAGGCACTTTTTTATTACTACTAAATTGCAATGTTAGCAGTAGCCTATATATGGTCATCCCAATTACAATTTTTTCATGCACTGTGAGCACTTTATATTACTATTCATTTTCATGTGGTGGTTTTTCATGATCTAGGATTTTATTCATGCTGTCATTGAGTATATTTTCCTTGCATTAGGTATACAGATATTTGAAAGGAGAGTTAAAAAGCACAATATATGACACTAAAGTATTTATTAATATTCATTAGGTGTTTCTCCATGACATATATGTAGGGATTATTTTTTCTCCTATCATATATACTTTTTGATTGATATTTGCAGTTGAATTTGCTGTGTCATTTTGGATATGAGGCATCCCTTTTTATAATCTGTATTGTGTATATTTCTAAATAAAAATTTTTTTTATACACTTCTGTGCCCTCTGGTATTTATAGAAGGTATTGTGTTGACATTTTGATATGGAGTGTGACCTTGTGTGAAGGTTTTTTCTATGGACTAATATGTATGTGCGTTATTTTCTTAAGCAGTCACCAAGTTTATGAATTATCACTGACAAAGTAACTTAGCAATCATTAGTTTTAGGCAACATTCAAATGTTTGTGTCACACATTCGTGTACTGTCTGTCTTTTCCTCGGACAGCACACAGTGTAATGTATGTGATACAGTTCATATAGCGTCTTGTGCTTGGGTGCGATGAAAATACTTGAGACACAGGTTGAAAAAGAAAGTCTTGTATTGCTTCATACAAATTGGCAAAAATAAACATACAGGTTGCAAACACAGAAGCAGGAGACACAGCAGGCCAAAGTAATCTAAGTTCATCAATAACTCTCCACAACAGATTCAGATCTTCTTCTATGTTACCGCAAGTCCATGCAACCGTGAGGCTTTCAAGAGCAGAGTTCAGAGTCCACAAGAGCTCCAGAGTTTCTCAGTAGAAATGGCTGGAGTACAAAGTCCAAGGCTTCAGGAGTCAGAACACAGGTTCACTGCAGGCCAGATTCTGAAGCACTGATTGCTGAGGTGTGGCTGTTTAAGAAGCAAACGGAGAGAATCAGGGCGGGAACATGCAAGCTGGAAAACTCCATTTTAACTGAGGGCAAGATAGCTGCAGCAAACAGAAAGCAAAATGGCCGACGAACAAACTGAGTTTCAGAAACAGATATACAGAACCTTACATTACTCCCCCCTTAGGGGCAACCTCCGGATGACCTCAGACCAGGCTTGTGTGGGTACCTCTGATGAAACTGACGGAGCAAGCGAGGAGCATTAACGTTATTGACTGGCTCCCATGAGTTGTCCTCCACTGGTAGCCCTGCCATTTGATCAGATATTGTAACTGATTTCTATACAACCTGGAATCTAAAATCCTTTCCACCACAAATTCTTCCTGACCATCGACTAGCACTGGGTCAGGGCAAGGAGAAGAACGTCCAGGAAACGTATTGGGTGTTGCAGCCTTTAGTAGGGATACATGAAAGACAGGGTGGATTCTCATAGTTCTGGGCAATTGAAGACGACAAGCAACGGCACTTATAATCTTACTGATTTTATAGGGTCCAATGTACTTATGTCCCAACTTAGATGATGGAATCCTTAACTTAAGATTTCTGGTTGACAGCCAGACCAGGTCTCCTACCTTAAAAACTGGTGCAGGTTTACGAAATTTATCTGCTGCCTTCTTGTACCTTTCCTGAGCCGATTCCAGATTCTCCTTTAGAAGATCCATATTCTTCTGTAAAGTCGTGACTCTTTCAGCCACTGCTGGCAAAGGCGTCTCTATGGGAAATCGTGGTAGAATATTAGGATGATAACCTAAATTAGAGAAAAAAGGAGACTGTTTAGTGGAGGCACTCTGAGAGTTGTTGTAAGAGAACTCAGCCAATGGAAGTAGATCCACCCAATCATCCTGTAGATGGCAGATAAAGCAGCGGAGATACTGCTCCAGGGTTTGATTGGTTCGTTCGGTTTGTCCATTAGTCTGGGGATGAAAAGCAGAAGAAAGGTTTACTTTAATGTCCAATGCTGCACAGAAATTTTGCCAAAACCTAGAAGTGAATTGCACCCCTCGATCCGAAATAACCTCATCCGGTACTCCATGTAAGCGAAACACATCTTTAATCATCAAGTCTGATGTCTGTTTTGCAGTGGGTAAGCCGACACAAGGGATAAAATGAGCTGCCTTTGTTAAACGATCAACCACCACTAGAATAGTGTTCTTCCCTTGAGAGGTTGGTAATTCGACAATGAAGTCCATAGAAATGGATCCCCACGGGCGGGACGGGGTGGGAAGAGGCTGTAACAGACCAGTTGGTGAAGAGCGAGGTGTTTTGCATCTTGCACAAACCTCACATGAAGTGACATAATCCAAAACATCCTTCCTACAAGTGGGCCACCAAAAGAAACGAGAAAGAAATTCCTGTGTCTTTAGAATTCCTCTATGCCCGGCTATTTTGGAATCATGAATGAGTTGCAATACTCTCAATCTGACTGTTTCAGGTATATACAGACGTTGTCCCAGAATCCACACACCATTCTTAAAGACAAGACTTACGTCCCTTGGGGGTTGAGCCAAAAAAGAATCCGCATGGTATGCTTCCTTGATGTCTTTAATTAGGTCTTGATGATGAATCACTCCTAGGAATCTAGAATCAGGAAGAATAGTCTTAGGAGGAGTAATTGGACGTGTCTCTGCTGAGTAAATCCTAGAGAGTGCATCAGCCTTTCCATTGCGCGATCCTGGTCTATAAGAAATAATAAAATTAAATTGGTTTAAGAAAAGATTCCAGCGAGCCTGGCGAGGAGTCAGGCACTTAGCCGACCTGATAAACTCAAGATTACGATGATCTGTCAGAACGACTATTTGCTGTGCAGCTCCTTGCAGAAGGTGTCTCCATTCTTTGAAGGCGGCAATAATGGCCAACAACTCTCTATTGCCCACATCGTAGTTCTTCTCAGCCGAAGATAACTGCTGGGAAAAGAAGGCACAGGGATGCAAGACATTCTTCTCACCTGTTCTCTGAGAGAGTATAGCTCCCACGGCACAGTCTGAAGCATCCACCTCTATTATGAAGGCAAGCTCTGGGTTGGGATGTACTAGAATAGGTGCAGTGGTAAATTTATCTTTTAGACGGGAAAATGCTTCCTGGGCTTGGGGAGTCCAGGAGAACTTAGACTCTTTCCGGGTAAGTTGGGTGATAGGTGACACTACCTCAGAGAAATTTCTAATGAAACGTCTATAGAAGTTTGCAAACCCGATGAAGCGCTGTACCTCCTTCACATTTCTAGGACTTGGCCAATCATTGATGGCTTGGGTTTTACTTCCATCCATACTAATTCCTTGTGTAGACAGTACATACCCCAGAAATTGAATTTCGGTCTTATGGAATTCACACTTTTCAAGCTTGATGTAAAGATGATTTTGTCTTAGACGTTCCAAGACCATTCTCACATGTCCATGATGTTCCTCTGTGGAGTTAGAAAAAATTAAAATATCATCCAAATAAATTACCACGAATGTATCTAAGAGATCCCTGAAGATGTCATTCACCAAGTGTTGGAAAGTGGCTGGGGCGGTACTCAGACCAAAAGGCATAACCAGATATTCAAAGTGTCCATAGCGTGACCTGAATGCAGTCTTCCATTCATCCCCAGGTCTAATACGGACTAAGTTATAGGCCCCACGAAGATCTAGCTTAGAAAAAATTTTGGCATGTCGCACTCTCTCCAATAACTCAGGGATTAAAGGCAATGGATAACGGTTTCTAATAGTAACCTTATTAAGTTCCCTATAGTCTACGCATGGTCTCAGGGATCCATCTTTCTTCTTTACAAAGAATATGGGTGCCCCTGCAGGAGATGAAGAGGGGCGTATGAAGCCCTTGGCTAGATTTTCGTCTATGTACTCTTTTAAAGCCTTCAGCTCGGGCCCCGCCAGGGGGTAGATCTTACCAAAAGGTATCTCTGCTCCAGGCAATAATTCAATTGGACAATCATATGGACGGTGAGGAGGAAGCTGGTCAGCGTTCTTCTTGTCACATAAATCCACATAGTCCTGGTATTCAGCTGGTAATTCAGGGACTGACATGGTTCCTTTAGGAACAGAGCAAGCTGAAATTTTTTGACTCATCTGTTTCTCTGGAAAATGTAATTCCTTGGTCTCCCAGTTAATGGTAGGATTCTGAGCCTGTAGCCATGGTAGCCCTAGAATAATGGGAAAGTGGGAGAAGAGATAAGCATAAAGGACAGTTTCTCTTGATGATCTTTACCCATAAGAACCTTTAAAGGCTCTGTTTCCTGATCCACTGGTCCAGAGGTCAGCAGGGAGCCATCCACAGTTTCCATCTGTACTGGAGCAGCCTTCTTCACTGAACGTATTCCCTGTTTTAGAGCAAAGGAGACATCCATAAAATTTCCACTTGCACCTGAATCGATCATAGCAGAGCTAGACACCCAGGCTGAGTCAACCCAGAGTTTGATGCAAAGGAAACAGTGAGAATTGTTTTTCTTACAACTCAGCTGGGACACTGCTGAGGAAACTTGAAAGATGGCAGCATTTACACAATCAACGTCCTCAGAGGTAACGGAGTTTAAGTCCGAGAAATCAAGGTCTGTTGCTGCAGCTCTCTCTGGAGCCTGAGGCTCGGACCTGACAGATCCCCTCTCGCAACACTCACAATGAATGAGTGCTGCAGTAGTCTTGCGAGCACGGCTGGGACAGTTAATAATAAAGTGCCCTGACTTACCACAATAAAAACATAGATTCTCCTTAAAACGATGTTCCTTGCGTGCATCACTAACCCGTCGTAGTAAAGAGTCTACTTGCATGGGTTCAGGTTCAGGTTCCCGTGTAATCCTATTCAGAGGTTCCTTAGCTGGAGAGGAAGGTAGGAAAAGATTAGTACGATTGCTTTCGAACCATCTCTCTTGCCTGCGTTCAGTTAAACGAGTATCAATACGGATGCAGTAGTTAATAAAGTCACCTAACGCAGTGGGAGGGTCGGCACGAGCAAGTTCATCCTTAATCAGTGGGGATAACCCCTTTCGAAAAATAGATTTTTTGGCGGAATTGTCCCATGTGGTATCAAGGGCCCATTTCCTGAAATCCAAGGCATATTCAGCTACCGAGTGCTTACCTTGGCGCAAAGCTAATATGGCTGCTTCAGCTGTTGCACCTCGATTGGGGTCATCAAACACCTGCCCCATGGCTGAAATAAAATCATCAAGGTGATCCAAACAATCATCCTCAGTCTCAATCAGAGGGTTTGCCCATATTAAAGCCTTGTTGGTAAGCAACATAATTATAGTAAGCACCTTAGATCGTTCAGTAGGAAATTGTGAAGCATGTGCAGAAAAAAAAAGATTACATTGATTAACAAATCCCCTGAATTTTTCACGTTCACCACCAAAACGAAAAGGAGGCAACTTGGGAATCCCAGAACTCGGGGCCACGGCAGGAGCCTGGACTCGCCCCTCCAGAACCTCAATCCTGGCTCGCAAATCCTGAGTAGTCTGTCCAACCACTTGCATATTGTGATTATTTAGGTCCTGAAGATTTGTAAAACGGGTCTTTATATTCTGCAACTCTGCAAGGATATTATCAGTCACTCCACAAAGTTCCTTCATGCGGGCCTCCATTTTCCAGATCTTTTAAGACAGGATACTGGAAGAAGAGGAGAAAAAAAAAAACAATAGTGTTCACCTGTGGCAACACTGAAGAAAGAAAAAAAAACTTTAAGGGAACTGCTCACCTGGAATGGTTGTGAGAAGTCACAACCACTATCATCACAGAAAGCTTTCAACCAGACATCTGATATCCAGAGTTTCAGCAGACAAAAGAGAAGAGAAAAAAAAAAACAATAGTGTTTACCTGTGATAACTCTGCAGAAAAAAAAACTTAAGGGAATTGCTCACCTGGAATGGTTGTGAGAAGTCACAACCACTGTTATCACAGAGAGTACAACCGGACATCCGATATCCACAGCACAGCAGACAAGCCTTTCCAGACCCAGCAGACACTAACGTTTGGCTTCAGAATCTTGTAATGTATGTGATACAGTTCATATAGCGTCTTGTGCTTGGGTGCGATGAAAATACTTGAGACACAGGTTGAAAAAGAAAGTCTTGTATTGCTTCATACAAATTGGCAAAAATAAACATACAGGTTGCAAACACAGAAGCAGGAGACACAGCAGGCCAAAGTAATCTAAGTTCATCAATAACTCTCCACAACAGATTCAGATCTTCTTCTATGTTACCGCAAGTCCATGCAACCGTGAGGCTTTCAAGAGCAGAGTTCAGAGTCCACAAGAGCTCCAGAGTTTCTCAGTAGAAATGGCTGGAGTACAAAGTCCAAGGCTTCAGGAGTCAGAACACAGGTTCACTGCAGGCCAGATTCTGAAGCACTGATTGCTGAGGTGTGGCTGTTTAAGAAGCAAACGGAGAGAATCAGGGCGGGAACATGCAAGCTGGAAAACTCCATTTTAACTGAGGGCAAGATAGCTGCAGCAAACAGAAAGCAAAATGGCCGACGAACAAACTGAGTTTCAGAAACAGATATACAGAACCTTACACACAGACCCATAGCTCTTCATAAAACTATACATGTATTAAAAAAATCAATGTGTTTGATCTGTGAAATTCATAGCAGGTCGTATACTGATCCATGTTTGTAGATAAAATCAACCATTAAAGCACCACTCCAGCGTTTTGTTTTTTTAATTTTACCACTGAAGTGGTGCCACTAATCTAAGTTACCTGCCCCTAGTATTGTACTTACCAGCCACTGTCTTCATCTGTTCTCAGTGCCACTCCGCTCATCTTCTACCACTCCTGCTGAATTGCTCTAGTGTTTGCTGGGCGATCTGGAAGTTACTACTCAATGTAAATTTATGAATGCCAGAACGAGGCTCGCTCTCACAGAATTACACTGAGAGTTTGCAACCATTACCTCTGACTCCTGGCCAGTCAGAAGTTGGGAGAACAGCTGAAGGAAGCAGTTGCTGAGTATAATACTAGGGGCAGGGAACTTACAGTAGTGGCACCACTCTGGTGCTGAAATTAAAACAAAAAAGCTGGAGTGGTGCTTGAAACATGGAAGCAATAAGAAAACCAATTCTCAAAGATGTAAATAATTAAATGGATGTGTGGATGTAGCCTTAGACTGAGCTATAACACATTTCTCATTATTTGACTGTAATTTCGTACATAGTATTTAATTATTATAGTGCTATAGTATTATTACAGTAACTCACTGTAAAATATGTTAAAATGGAAGGATTAATTAATGTGATCTTAAAAATTTGGAAATATAGTAGTCCATTCAATGCCCCCTTGAATTGTAATACATTAACTCCATTCTGATGAACTACAAATGACATAACAACCTAGCTCCCACAATGCATTGCACTCTGGCTATAAGAAACCAGCAGAATGAATTGGTCATCAATATGAATTTGGTTGTGACCCAGCATCCAGTACTACACCTTTCAGCTAGAAGTTCTTCCAGTAGCGGCAGAAACATGGAGGAACCTAGCAGCCCTCTACATTGCTTTTTGTTCAGTGCCAAATACTCCGGTTGATCTCCCATTTAAGAGAAAGGCAGCTGCCACTAAGAATGTACAGTACAGAGCTCTAGTTTTGTGCCTGTATTTTTCCTAGTTCCAGCTTCTGCCAGAGCCGATAGCAGCTGATCGTGTGGTGTGCTTGTTGTTGTACCCCTACAAACATCTTATTGATGACCTAAGCCCTGGACAGTCTTTTTAATTTCATGTAACTTCAAAAAAAAGTTAAAGGAAATAAATCATCAAAGTATTGCTATAGGTTTACTAATAGGATGGAAGTTATTTTGTGTTTGTGGCTTAAATTGTTTTTCATTTGCAGATGATGGCAAAAACATGTTTGACATATTTGGTAAACCAATTGAATAACATGGAACATTCATTTCATCACATACTCCTGATGGAAATTAGGAACATTACAAGCATATTTAATGATATTCTGGGCATTCAAGGCAGAGACATGTACAGAATGAGTAATAGCTTGAATGCAATAGCAAAAATTCTGAATGAATACCTAAATCAGGAAAGTCTTCCAGCTTGTAGGTAAGATTTCATTTCTTTATCATATATTACATGAAATGGTATAATGCATGGGCAAATGTTTTGGATGAGCAGATTAAATGCTCGTAAACTCATGCTAATATTGTATTACAGTGATGTAATTTATTTCTGAATATTAAAAACATACTATTTATGTAGATTACAAATGATTTTTGTCCAGATTGTTGCAAATGTTTTTAAAGGAGATATTTTGACAAAAGCCATGTATGTTGTATCCAAATCTGACTGTAAGGAATCTGACTGCTGGAACTTTTGTAGTTAAGATGACAGGCGTTGTCCATTTCAGACAAGTCCAAATGGAAACGTGACACCCCCATTCATGTTATGGCCAGTGATTCTAGCAGGCAGAACCCCACTGTTATATATTCCACTAATTATGCTTCAGAATAAAGCCGAACATTACTGGTAACACTGTATTTAATCCTGAGTAGATTCCTAATATTACATTCCCAAAGTGCTAATATTTATTAACCACCAATGTCAAATTGAAATGTCCAAATTCAATGAGTCTTGCCTGTCACATGTAAGGCAATAGTTTGTTTTTATTAATTAGATATGAGGTCAATCTAATGTACAAATTAGTCTATTCATATTGGGTCAACCTCATTTATACACTTAAAAGGAACCTATCACCAGGTTTTTCCCATATACAGTAGGGCCAGTATCTATAAGCCCCCATATACAGCTTTCTAGCATGCTGTCTGTATGTCTCCAATACACTCTGTAAGGCACAATAAAGAGCTTTTATTATACTTACAGATGGTACAGTCTGGTTTGATGGGCGTCTCTGGCCTTGATCCGGCCCCTCCTTTCTTCTTCAGTCGCCGTCCTCCTTCTCTGCTTTATGTGGATGTTGCATCTTACGTCATTCACACAGTGTGTCCCATCACGCTCCTGCACAAGCGCACTTCTCTCTGCGTTGCCAAGGGCAGAGCGAAGTACTGTAGTATGCATACTTGGGAAAAGGGGAAAGGCCAAAGAGCGACGATAACCTGTAGATGAATCCGGCGAATACGCAGTACAGTACTTTGCTTTTCCCTTGGCAGGGCAGATATAAGTAAGGCTGAGCAGTAAAGTGATAGATGACAGTTTGGAGATGATGTAGGGCACGTTATCCACATGAAGCAGGGAAGGAGGACGGTGTTCGTAAGAAGAGAGGAGGAGCTGGATCAAGACCAGCAACGCCCATCGTACTAGACAGTGTCGTCTGTTCATATAATAAAACATTTATTTTTGTGCCTTGCACGTGGGATTGGGGACATACATACAGTATTCTGATATGTTGTAAAAGAGGTCTTACAGGTACTAGCTGTACTTTACACTGACAGGCAAAAGGGTAACCATGTTTTGAACTTTTGACATTCAGGCTACATATCTCACCATATACTACTGCTTCGAATATGAGACTATCATCATTTTATAGACAATCTTCTTGACTATCTCATGTATAAATTTGACTGTAAACTATTTGAAAAATATTTAGAATTGAGAGTCCTCAGTGGTTGATACCTTTTAATGGCTAACTGAAAAGATGGTAACAAATTGCAAGCTTTCAAGACTACTCAGGTCTCTTCATCAGGCAAAGACTAAAACAAAATCTGAAGAATTACATATTTATACACAATACAGCACAGAAACAATGCAATAGGTAAGACAAGTGACGTGAAGCAGAACTGTCATTATAGGAGATAGAGATGAACATAAATATTGGAACAGTTCATAGATAAGGAGTGTGAAAGTTTTATTGCCCTCTGATTGGGGTCTGGTATTGTTGTGATGCCCCAGAAGGTATGAAGTGCAAATTCCTTAATTGATGTAAAAAGACATAAATTGTCAATTCTAAATATTTTTCTATCTACTGGCTAACACGATATTTGGCATTTTATTAGTTATGCAAATTCTTGTCATGTCACTGCATTGTTACTGTTTTGCTCCTAAAATTCTAAATTTTAATTTTTATTATTTTGTGAATTCTTCTGGGCATGCTCTTGACCTAAATCTGATCCAAGGTCTCTTCTACGCGTTCCCAAAGTTGGTGCATACTGGTCTACTCGGTTATGTATACAGATTTTTCTTCAACTCTACCCACGATTGGGGTGAGGTCTGGAGAGGCAATCCAGCACCTTTACTTTATGGTCATTGAACAATTTTTTCGCCAATCTTGACGTATAATATGGATTGTTGTCCTGTTGGAACACTATGTCGTCCTTTCCATACCCATAGTGCTCGAGTGAACGAAGCAACTCATCTTGGATGATACTCACATATAGCTCAGCACCCCAAATCATAATAATAATAATAATCTTTATTTTTATATAGCGCTAACATATTCCGTAGTGCTTTACAGTTTGTGCACACATTATCGTCACTGTCCCCGATGGGGCTCACAATCTAGATTCCCTATCAGTATGTTTTTTTTTAGGAAGGAACAGCCACCATCTTGGATAGGGCCTATACCAGCCTCCATTTTGTCTGTTCACAGAGCCACAGGCTGCTAACTGCACCTGGCTCCAGGCCTGTGGGCATATTCAATACAATAGGGGTTGGTCTCCACTCTGAATGAAAAGGTCTGTTAATATGCTGAGTAAATTCGACTCAAGACAGGATTTACTGCTCAATATGAATAGCTAGGCCTGTTAGCATGCTAAGTAGGCCAGGCCCAAACAGTACTTCAAAGCTTGGGGTTTCAATTAGATTATACCTGCCAGCTAGACACAGAAAACACATCTATTGTGTCTCCCAGCCATGAAGGCTCCGTTCTAGGATTATGAATTATGAGCACATCTTTCTAGGTGCGAACTCATAAAAAAAATCTGCATGATCATGTGGACCTCTGGCATCTCATGGTGCAACTCCCGAGTCGGTGATGGCTCGGGTGTCTGAGATATAGAGATTGGCACTCCAAAGAGACCCAATCGGGCCAGGTTTGATCTCCACGTGACAGGCAAAACATACTGCATCCGCTGGTACCTCTCGTGTCCTGATCCGATCGTCCTGGAGAAAGTTAACCCCTTTATTAGGTATTGGGAATAAATTCTGCAGGGGGCTAAGGGTGGAGATTATCATCCCACCCTCGGACACCGAGGGGAGGGACCTAGCAGGTTTAAGAACTATGAGCTATGGGCAGACTGGATCCATTCTCACAGCAGCAAGACCATGAAAAACTAAGAACCAAGGGACAGATCTGCCAAGGGAGCAACGGCACACGTTTTGGGGGACTTTCCAGCAACTAAGACTTTCACCTGTGGATCGCAGAGCTCCCTGCCTCCACATGCCCCTACAACCTGGTAATATTGATCTCTAGCTAATACCTCTAAGCCTTGTACCATTATTGTTGCATTTTACTCTGACTGCAAATCCACTGTAATTCCGTTGTATAGCTTACTGTATATTTCTGTAATTATCTAGTGCGCCCTTAAGGCAATTAAACCATAAAATTAATCTTGGGCTGATGCTTTTACTCTGATCACGAATCTTAGAATACTCAGTGGGTAACCGGACACCCTCCCCTGCGGCCATTTGCTCTAGGTGCAGTTCCCTTACTGACCTGAGAGACAAAGGGGCGCCGGAGAGCTGTGCCTGTGGAGTTACGTCACATTGGTGACGTGGAATGACGGGGGTTGTCCTTCTTCCACCGAACTTGACAGTTCCTTCAATTTCTCCATCAATTAGCCCCTTTTCCCCTTGTTTCTTCCAGACCTTTTTGTATCCATTAGAGCCTAGTCTATTGACTTTTGTCTCATCACTCTAAATCACCTGTTTCCAATCTTCTACTGTCCATATTTTGTACTTTTTTACAAACTCAAGCCGAAGTTTCTTATTACAATATTGAAGTCGAGGCTTCTGTAATGTTCATGACACGGTGCTTGCATGGACATCTGTGATCCAACTATTACGAAGCATGCGAGCCACCTCCACTGCCATGTTTGTCGCGCCAGAGCTGAGAGACCATGTGATGAGCTGACTTGTTGATGCTGATATTTTGCATGGATGTCCACCTTTTGGCTTTTGAATGGATGGATGGCTATTATTTCATATTTTTCCAACAGTCATGGCAATCACATAACGCTATTTGGCAGCTTTCTTGGCCCAGAGACAACTATCGATGAGCTGGATGATGCTTCTTTTTTCTTGGGAAATGTTCGTGGTTGTTCCTTGATTCGAACCAGTGACCTTTCACTTGGGAATCAGCCAAATAGCACACTGAGCTATTAGCGAATGTGAGAACAGTTTGTAATTTGTAGCATACAAGAAGAAAGATTTTTCCACCACCAGGAGAAAACAGTAATAATGTAGTGACATAACAAGAATCTTCATAAACTAATCATATGCAAAATAGTTGCAAGTCAAATTTATCTATGAGATAGCCAAGATGATGTTCTATAAAATGATGGTAGTCTCATGTTCGAAGCAGTTGTGAATAGTGATATATGGAGCCTGAAAGTCAAAAGTTCAAAACATTGTTACCCTTTTGCTCATCAGTGTATATTGGGAAATCCTGGTGACAGATTCCCATTAATTCATCTGTAATTTTTGTTGCAATTCAACACCACTAAAATAATGTGTTCAGTAACATTGTTGAGGATACAAAACTGTAATCAGGTAAATGGGCAATTGGATCGTTTGTGCTGGCAAAAAAGTGATTGTTATCAGGAGCACATAGTAATGGAGATGTGCTGCCAATAATTTTGATATTTGATTATTCTGTGCAAATAGAATTCTGATTGGCCAGTATAAACAAGCATTAAACGACCCGGTGTATTGATGATCGTGGTCTTTTAATGGTCAAGTTTGTAAATGCAATTTAATACAAGACAAAGCACATATTTTTATTGTTCTATTTATTAAAGGAATAAAGGTAACTAACACCATCTAACTATGTGTGGAAAATGAATTGCCCCCTTTAGTTAACTGTCCAACTCTTTCAACAAAACAGTAGGTTATTTGGTCTTTAATAGCAGCACATTATAAGGGATCACAAGAAATGTTTGAAACAATTGGAAATTTTGTAGTCTAGTTTTCCTTGTAGCTGTTTGTCAAAATTTTTTACAGAGCATAACAAAAGTACAGTTGCAGAAGAACACATTAGAAATAGGGATGAGTGAACATGTTTGGTGTGCTTGGTGATACTCGGATATCACTTGCGTACCTGAGTGCTCGAATTTGCTCGTCACTCTGCGAACATTAGCCTATGCTCGATTTCAAACTCCGATCGCCACTCGGCAATGTTTGGCATCTGTTACACAGCGAATAAGCATGTGGGATTGCCTGTGAGTCACTGTAATGCCGAAGCCATCTCAGTTATGGCAGTACAGTGATTGGCTGGCCGTGTGACATCAGAGTTTACAAAAGGACATGTGCCGGCAGGCTCGGCACACTGACATCATTGTACAGCTCTGTGACAGTTTTTATTGGAGGAAGAGAGTGTTTGTCCAGGCATGTGTGTGCACATTTTAATGAATCAGAGTCTTGTTGTGTCGATACTGGTACTGAAGCTAAGCCATCATACTATCAGTCATTGTAAGTGTTAGTTTGTTAGGGAGAGAGTTGCAGGAGCAGGGAGAGTGGCTGAATACAGTCTCTAGGCAGGGATTAGGGCTTTGCAGTCCATAGCTAAATACAGTATATAACTATGGCACTTAACCCCATTTTTATATTTTAGATGAAAGCAATTGCTATATTGTCATCCATAGAGTATTAAGTGCTTTGTGGTACATTTCGGTGGCATATAACACTCCAAAAAACCTTGAAACATTTTTCTGGATTAAATTATTCATTCATATACTATTGTGTGCTCTATGGTACATTTCGGTGTTATATAACAGTTCAAAAAAGAGTTGAAAACTATTTCTGTATTCAATTACTCCTCTATGTACTATTACGTGGTCTGTGGTACATTTCAGTGGCATATAACACTCAAAAAATGCACTTTTCTACGTTATATAACTGTCTGAAAAAGCGTTGAAACGTTTTTATGTATTCAGTTACTCATCGATATACTGTTAGGTGCTCTGTGGTACATTTCGGTGGCATATAAACCCGGTGGCATATTCAATTACTCATCCATATGAGTAGTTTTCCCACACATATGGGGCATTGGTGTACTCAGGAGAAATTGCATAACAAATTGTATGGTGCAATTTCTCATTTTACCCCTGTAAAAATACAAAATTGGGGGCTAAAAAGCATTTTTTGTGGGGAAAAAAATTGATTTTTATATTTTCACTGCTCAATGTTACAAACTTCTGTATAACACCCTGGCAGTTCAAGGTGCTCACCACACATCTAGATTTGTTCTCTGAGGGGTTTAGTTTTCAAAGTGGTGTCACTTGTGGGCAGTTTCCACTGTTTAGGTACATCAGCGGCTCTCCAAACACGACATGGTGTCCACTAATTATTCCATCAACATTTGCATTCAAAAAGTCAAATGACGCTCCTTCTCTTCCCAGCCCTGATGTACGCCCAAACAGAAGTTTTCCTCCACATATAGTGTATTGGCGTACTTTGGAGAAATTGCACAACACATTCTATCGTACAATTTCTCCTGTGACCCTTGTGAAAATGTAAAATTTGGGGCTAAAAAATATTTTTGTGGGGAAAATGTGATTTTTTTATTTTCACATAAACGTTTGTGAAGCACCAATTTTTAACCCTTATAACTTCCTAACAAAAAAATATTTTGTTTAAAAAATTGTGCTGATGTAAAGTAGACATGTGGGAATTGTTATTAACTATGTAGTGTGACATAACTCTCTGATTTAAGGATTTAAGGGCATAAAATTTTAATTTTGAAAATTGTAACATTTTCAAAATTTTTACCAAATTTCCAAGAAATTATATCAAAGAAATTGTACCACTATCATGAAGTACAGTATGCTTGAAAAAAGAATCTCAGAATCAGTGGGATCTGTTGAAGTGTTCCAGAATTATTGCCACATAAATTGAAACTGGTTAAAATTGTAAAATTTGATCTGGTTATGAAGATGAAAACAGGCTTATGGAGTAAAGGAGTTAAAGTAGGACTGGTGCTTGAAATCATTGTCTTCTTCAGTTATCCATGGTTACCTCCAAACAAGCACATGCAGCAAAAGAGCTTCACAAACAAGGACATTGCTGCTTGTAAGATTGCCTCTAAATTAAGCATTTTTTGACTTATCAAGAACTTCAAAGGGAATGCTTCAAGGCACCCAAGAGGAAATCAATAAAAAGACAAATAGGGAACAAGTACTACAGTATGTGTGTTTCACATGCTAGCAGTAATCTCTCCTACTTTCCATTTCCTATATAGATCTCTGTAAATAAAATATTAACATTTCTTGTATGTCCAAACATTGTTTCCTTGGTTAGATGAAATTTATTTCAACACCATAAATTTAAAAAAATTCAAATGAATTTCCAGAACTAAGATCACTGTCTTTGTAGTATCACAAAAAGTTTTTTTTTCGCTGGTCAGTTTTCTAACTCTTGATAAATAGTCTTATTGTTCTCTCTGGAAAATGTTGCCCAAGATAGAGTGTCTACTGATCATTATAATCATCCACGGGACCAAGAGTGTAAACATGTATGCCAAACTGTACCGTAGATCATATTTATTAATGCCTGAATGAGATTATCTAATTTTTTCTGCTCTCAAGAGGTCTTTTTTGACATATGGTAGAAGTTATAACTCATGTGTTTTTCATTGCCTGCACAAGTGGTCTCTCTTTTATTATGATGGAATGGGCAGTTTAGGTATTTAAAGAATTCATTTTGCATAGAAAGCCTATAGAGAGTTACTCAATATATAAATACTTTATGGAGTAATACACAGTAAATGTTCAATGCTTAATATATCACCTTAACTTAAAATGTCAGCTGGTAGTCTGCAGTTTTGACTTTTAGTCTGATACTCTAGCTATAAAGCACAGGGGCAGACCATTCTGAAATACTGTTTTGAGATTACATGCAGAGGTGTATGTACAATAATATATGCAGCTTCATAGTAAAGAGCAGGATGTAACAAAGGGGTTGCAAAGATGAACAATGGTATTGCCTGGTATGGACTGTACTAATAGTGTGAGACATAAAAACTGCATTTACATTACAAATTATCAAACCTCTGACTAAGGCCACGTGCACATGTTGAGTAATTGATGAGTTTTTTTTACCTCAGTATTTGTAAACCAAGACCAGGAGTGGAACAGTCAGAGGAAAAGTATAATAGAAACATGTCACCAATTTTGCATTTTTCACTTACTCCTGGTTTTGGATTACAAATACTGAGGAAAAAAACTCACCGAATACTCAATGTGTGCACATGTTCTAAGAATCACTGGTTCAAAGAATAATTCTGAAACTTGGATGGACTTTTTCATATTTACAATCACAGAGAGCTTGAAAGGTTGTGAAACCTTTAGAATTTTCCATATTTAGGCATACATATGAAATAAATCTACATCACATCTCAGTTGTGCATTGGTAGATGTGGGTTTGCGATAAATATTTGTATTCAACATTCCCTTTTTGATTTTGCAATCATGACAAGATTGTATCAATCTTGTAAGTAAATCAAAGTCCAGTGTCATTATCATTCAGTGATTGGGCAAAAAGCATAAAGGGGTCCTTTGTGCCTCAGAATAGAATGAACACATCATCAATTAATCTTACCCATTAAGCTATGAGCCTGGTAAAACTAGACATGGCTTTCATGAATATCCTGGTGTCCTCCCACCAGCCCAGGAACAGGTTTGCATAACTGAGTGTGCAAGGCTGCCCATGGCAGTGCCCCTGAGCTGCTGGTGACTAATGTTATCGTAAGTGAAGTAGTTGTTAGCCAGAACAAATTCAAGCAGGGTTAGCACAAATTCGTTATGGGATATATATGGACGACTCCTAGCTGAAAGAAAATATTCGGCACCTTTCATAGCTTGCTCATGAGGGATTGAAGAATACAAAGCCTCAATGTCATTGCTAGCCAGCCTGACATTCTGTTCAACAGAAATTTCTCTCAAACCTTTGAAGGAGATCCATTGTGTCCCTGATGTATGCGAGTAGGCTCACAAAGGGTCTCAAGATTTTGTCTAAGTAGACCCCACATTATGGTTCACACTATTGATCCCGGACACATTTTGAGGGGTGGGTATACCTTATGCAGTTTGGATAAAGCATGAAAGGTGGTGTTAGGGTTCGAGTTCACAATCCTGCACAGGGGGAATCTCGAGCTGTTCCCGCTGCGGTCCCCCATCCGTCTCCGGCCGCAGTGGTTCCTGCTCAGCAGAGACGTCGGTCCCAGCGTCTTGCCCGGCCCAGTACTGTGCAGAGACTTGCTACTGCAACCAATGTTGGAGCAGGCAGATTTGGGACTAAGTACTTTGTTGCTTCATCTGAGCATGCTCAGGGCAAGATCTCCCATTGGAGATCAGGGGTCACATGCTCAGATACAGCTGCCACTCCTATTGGTCCTTCTGGAGGGTCCTGTGGCTGTTGATGTTCTGAAGCAGCTTCCCATTGGTCCTTCCTGGAAGGTCTTTTTCTCATGACTGCTATAAAAGGCTGTCCTTACCGCACGGCCGTGCGCTAGTATCAAATCTGTTACGTGCTTGCGCCAGTGTGGTCATGTATGCATGTGGTTAGATCTGGCTGAAATAAGCCCCTAGAATACCGGCACCTCCGGTGAGGAGATTGTATGCATGTGTTCAGGGCTCGGCTAAAAACGCCATTAGAATACCGGCTACTCCGATGATGAGATAATTGCTTGGGTTCTGATTGCATGACCACAGACTGCAATCCGCTTAGCAGTCATCTGTGTTCCCTGTGAGTCTAACAGGACACAGTCTTTGTTACAGCGGCTCTGTGATGTAACAAAGTCCGCTGATATCGCCATATAGTGCTTCGGCATTTACATTTGCGACTCTGCGGGATAACAGAGTTTGCTCATACTGCCTATTTACGCCATCTTACTAGCGGCAGGCTCTGCCTGCACGGTGGACCCCGGGCTGCGAACGCACCTCTCCTTAATATATATTTGGTGCGTTCCGCAGGTCCTTAACATAATACTAGCGCCAGGGTCTGGCTAGTAAAATGACGGATGACCAGCGTCTACCGCAGTATATCCAGCAGCTGGAGGGTAGGTTGGCGGCTCTTGAGCGCACAACCTCAGCTGTGGATGTTACCGCAGTCGCTGTTCAGGCTGCTAGCGTGGCTGCAGCCAGTTTGTCCTCTGCCACCTCTGCCCCTACATTATCCCACCTCCCGCTTCCTGACAAGTTTGCCGGTGACAGCAAGCAATGTCGGGGATTTGTGAATCAGTGCTCTATACAGCTCGAGCTTCTGGCTGCACGTTTCCCCACGGATCGGGCACAAGTGGGTTTTGTACTGTCTCTACTCTCGGGCAGAGCGTTGGAGTGGGCAACGCCGCTGTGGGAGCGCGACGATCGTGTGGTGCGGAGTGCTCCCTGTTTCCTGGAGGCTCTTAAAAAGGTCTTTTTAGGACCTCAGGTCACCCACGATACGGCGCTCCAACTGCTGGCATTGGCACAGGGTTCGTCTTTGGTCAGTCAGTTTTCCGTCCAGTTTCGGACTCTGACCTCAGAGCTAGACTGGTCGGATAAAGTTCTCATTCCAGTCTACTGGCGAGGACTGGCTGACCATGTTAAAGACGCTTTGGCTACCAGGGAGATTCCCGCCACACTGGGGAAGCCTATCTCTATATCTACTCGCATCGACCTCCGTTTTCACGAGCGGAGATTGGAGCGGGCCCAGTGTAGGCAGAGTATTCGGTTTTCTCCCACCTTTGCCAAACCTCTCGAATCTCCCGATCATGCGTCCGAATCCCAAAAGGCCACAGAGGTTCCTCGTGCAGGACCTAAGTCTCGGGCCGTCCGAGTATCCGTGGTCTGTAACCTTTATCAGCAGACAGGACACTATGCTAACAAATGTCCACAGCGATCGGGGAAGCGATCGCGTCTAGTGGCCCTGGGAGGAAGTTCACTAGAGACAGCGGCATTTTCCTCCAAGATGACATTTCAAGGGACAGTCACTGTAAACTCTTCCACACTTACAGTCGAGCTTTGTGTGGACTCAGGAGCAGAGGGGAATTTCATGTCATCTACCTTTGCTCGTCGCCACGCAATACATCTGGTAGCGCTCGACAAACCAGTGACTGTCCGGGTAGTGAATTGGTTGACATTGCCCTCGCCAATTACACATCAGACTGTCCCCTTACTTTGTGAGTACCCCCTTCCCATCAGGAAATTATTTCCCTTCTCGTCCTTCCCGACGGAATAGACGAAATCCTACTGGGAGTACCCTGGCTCCGTTCCCACTCCCCTCATATTGAGTGGACCTCCGGTAGGATACTGGGCTGGAGTGAGTCATGTAAGGACAGATGTGTCGGGAAGTGCATTCAGGTTACCACTACAGAGATACCCGCAGATCTTTCTCCTCTTCCCAAGTGCCATCAGTCATATGCAGACGTGTTGTCTAAAAAGGCTGCGTAGACTCTGCCGCCCCATCGTCCCTACGACTGTCCTATTGACCTCTTACCTGGAGCAGAACCTCCTCGGGGAAGGGTCTATCCCCTCTCTCTTCCTGAGACGGAGGCTATGTCTCAATATATCCAGGAGAATCTGGCAAGAGGGTTCATTAGGAAGTCGTGTCACCAGCAGGAGCGGGGTTCTTCTTCGTGCAGAAGAAGAGTGGAGAATTACATCCATGTATAGATTACAGAGGTCTTAACGCCATCACCATTAAGAATAAGTACCCGTTGCCCCTGATTTCTGAGCTCTTTGATAGGCTCTGGGGAGCAAGGGTATTTACTAAATTAGATCTGCGTGGTGCTTATAACCTGATTCGCATCCGTGAAGGGACGAATGGAAGACGGCTTTTAATACCAGGGATGGGCATTATGAATACCTGGTGATGCCCTTCGGGCTCTGTAATGCCCCGGCCGTTTTCCAAGACTTTGTTAATGACATCTTCCGGGATATGCTTTCCACCTCTGTAGTAGTCTATCTGGATGATATTCTCATCTTTTCTCCAGATATTGACTCTCACCGGAGGGTTGTCTGCAAAGTCTTCAACCTGTTACGGGTGAACTCCCTCTATGCAAAGTTGGAGAAATGCATGTTTGAGCAGGAGTCTTTACCTTTCCTCGGCTATATCATCTCCGCCCAGGGATTGGCTATGGATCTTGCCAAACTACAGGCTGTGATGGATTGGCAAGAACCCCATTCTCTTAAAGCGGTGCAGCGCTTTATGGGGTTCATTAATTACTATCGCCAATTCATTCCCCAATTCTCCACTTCGGTAGCTCCCTTGGTAGCCCTCACCAAGAAGGGCGCCAATCCCAAATTGTGGTCAGAGGAGGTCTCCAAGGCCTTTACTTCAATTAAGTCCCATTTTTCTAGCGCTCCCATGTTACATCGCCCCGAGGTTGATAAGCCTTTTATATTGGAGGTTGATGCCTCGTCCGTTGGTGCTGGAGCAGTTCTTTTTCAAAAGGATGCTCAAGGTCGGAAACATCCTTGTTTCTTCTTTTCCAAGACCTTCACACCAGCGGAGAGGAATTATTCCATTGGGGATAGGGAGTTGCTAGCCATAAAGTTGGCCTTTTCCGAGTGGAGACATCTCCTGGAGGGGCTCACTTTCCCTTTCAAGTTTTCCCTGACCACAAAAATTTGGTCTACATACAGACCGCCCAGCGGCTAAATTCTCATCAAGCCAGATGGCCCCTGTTCTTCTCCCGGTTCCATTTCACCCTCCATTTCCTCTCCAGTGAGAAGAACATTCGGGCCCATGGTCTTTCTCGCTCCGTGGTGTCCTCTGAGGAGGTGGAGGAGGAGCCTCAGTTGATTGTCCCAACAGAGAGCCCAAGAACTGTGGCCCCGGTTTCGCTTGAGTCTGTGACTCCGGGCAAGACTTTTGTGCCCACCAATTTGCGACCGGAGGTACTCTCTTGGGCATATTCGTCCAGGGTGGGTGGACATTTTGAGGCAAAAAGGACATCTGAGTTGCTGGCGAGGACATACTGGTGGCCACATATGGTCCGTGACGTCAGGGAATACATTCAGGCGTGCGTCTCCTGCGCCAAGAATAAGCCCCCTCGACAACAGCCAGCTGGGCTACTTTTCCCTTTACCGGTGGCAGACAGGCCTTGGGAGATGGTCGGGATGGATTTTATGGTGGGCTTACCCAAGTCTCGGGGCTGCACCATCATCTGGGTGATAACCGACCACTTCTCCAAAATGGTGCACTTGGTGCCCTTACCACGGTTACCATCTGCACGGGCCTTGGCAGCATTATTTATTAGGCATATTTTCCGTTTACACGGAATGCCAGACAAAATCGTCAGTGATCGAGGTCCCCAATTTGCGTCTCGGTTCTGGAGAGAGCTGTGCCGTCTACTCAGCATTGAGTTAAATCTCTCTTCTGCATTTCATCCCGAGACGAATGGGTTGGTAGAGAGGGCCAACCAGACCTTGGTCACATACTTGCGACATTTTGTCTCTGCCAGGCAGGATGATTGGGCATCCTTGCTACCGTGGGCTGAGTTCACTCTAAATAATGCTGTGGCTGACTCCACCGGACAGACCCCATTCCTCCTGAACTACGGTCAGCATCCGCGGGTTCCAGTGCTCATGACAGTGTCTTCCGCCGACTCCAGGGTGGCGGACTGGGCTGTGAAGGCACGGGACATTTGGGACCGCACCCAGGATGCCATTCAGGCCTCCAAAGAGAAGATGAGGTCTTCGGCCGATGCCCATCGGCCAATGCCCCTCTCCTACATTTGCTCCGGGTGACCTAGTGTGGCTCTCTGCCCGAAACATCAGGCTACGTGTAGAGTCCACCAAGTTGGCACCTCGCTTTTTGGGTCCCTTTAAAGTTCTTGAGCAGGTGAACACGGTGGTTTACCGCCTAGCCCTTCCGCCTCGCCTTGGTATCACCGACACCTTTCACGTGTCCCTCCTGAAACCCGTGGCCATTTCCCGGTTTTTCCGAGTCATCTGCCGGGACGTCGGGTTAATCATGAGGTGAACGCCATTGTTGGGTGCAAGGTGGTACAAGGCAAAAAATTTTATTTGGTGGATTGGAGGGGTTATGGGCCTGAGGATAGGTCCTGAGAGCCTGCCAAGCATGTTCATGCTCCACAGCTCATTGCTGCCTTTGAGCGCAGCGAGGCCCAAAGAAGGGGGGCCCTAGGAGGGGGGTAATGTTAGGGTTCGAGTTCACACTCCTGCACAGGGGGAATCTCGAGCTCTTCCCGCTGCGGTCCCCCATCCGTCTCCGGCCGCAGTGGTTCCTGCTCAGCAGAGACGTCGGTCCCAGCGTCTTGCCCGGCCCAGTACTGTGCAGAGACTTGCTGCTGCAACCAGTGTTGGAGCAGGCAGATTTGGGACTAATTCCTTTGTTGCTTCATCTGAGCGTGTCCAGGGCAAGATCTCCCATTGGAGATCAGGGGTCACATGCTCAGATACAGCTGCCACTCCTATTGGTCCTTCAGGAGGGTCCTGTGGCTGTTGATGTTCTGAAGCAGCTTCCCATTGGTCCTTCCTGGAAGGTCTTTTTCTCGTGGCTGCTATAAAAGGCTGTCCTTACCGCACGGCCATGCGCTAGTATCAAATCTGTTACGTGCTTGCGCCAGTGTGGTCATGTATACATGTGGTTAGGTCTGGCTGAAATAAGCCCCTAGAATACCGGTGTCACGCTGTATAGCAGATATATATATGAGATGTCAGTAATCTATATCAAAAGGGCAACATACTATATAACATGCGCATAGATATATTATAACATGGATTTACCTGATAGAATGTCCAGTGGGTCAAAACGGAATCCGTTATACGCTGTCTCCGGCTAGAGGGTGACCGGGGTCTAAGCTGACCCTGAACTGGGGTCCTAACTAATCCCTCAACCTGGAGGTACTGTTAAAGGTACAGAGGTCCAGGCCACCAGCGTAAACCCTGTCTCCTATCAATCCCTGCCAACTGTATTCTAGTCCTAAGAAGGACCCTGAATACCACCAAAGGGAATGAACAGGTAACGGATAATGAACAGAAAGACATACAAGAAAGAGAAGGAATAAAGTAAATAAAGTCTTACATACAACACTCACACACAGTAGGAACACCTAAGGTCTCAGAGATAAACTATAAGCTATAAGAGTAAAAACAACTAATGAACTCTTAGCTTAAATATTCTCAGAACCGATCCAGACTGCTGAACTACATGAATGCTTTCACCGGCGTCTAACACCCAGACTGGCAGAAATATAAAGGAAACTAATTAGAACATAATCAAAAGCAGCCGGGCGAGGCTGCACCTAGCCTTAGCAAAGAGCTAGGAAAAATTAACTCTCACATTACCAAAAAACAAAGAAACAGAAGCTCAGCTGTGAGAAGTCAGAATGTGCAATCGCGACGATCTTTGTGGCGATGCACCCATGACAGTACCCCCCCTTCTACGAGGGGCCTCCGGACCCTCATGACCAGGTCTGTCCGGGTGAGTTGTGTGAAAGGTCCGTCCACGTTATCATTGACCACCACTGAAGGAGGAGGTAGAGGTGACGGTATGACTGGTGCCACATACTTTTTAAGTAATGACTTGTGAAACACATTATGAATTTTAAACGTAGGAGGGAGGTCCAGACGAAATGCCACAGGATTAATTATGGAACTGATCCTGTACGGCCCGATGAATCTGGGACCCAACCTCCAGGAGGGAACTTTAAGTTTAATATTCCTGGTAGACAACCACACCAGATCATTCACCTTCAGATCTCGACCAGAAACTCTCCCCCTATCAGCCATCCGTTTGTAACGGTTCTCCGTAACCTTCAGTCTTAACTGATCTGGAACTATCAGTCTCCCTGGAAGTCCCACAGGGGCGTCCCCCTGAGCCCCCAATACCTCCCCCTCAAGCTCAGAGCATACAGCTGACACCACAACTCCCTCCTGAGGAATAGGAACCGGATCATCCATCCTCCCGGTCCCTGGGAAAGTACGAGATAAGGCATCAGGAAGCAACTTTATTGAGCAGTCATATGCGCGATGAGGAGGTAACTCTTTACACCCCTTCTCTGAGAACATCTCCCCAAAGTCCTCCAGAAAAGGAGGCAAAGTCCTAGGCACAACTGCACCGATGACCGTGCTCATGCAGTTATTCTTGCAAAATTCACCCCACTGGCTTATCTTTCTGGATTGCCAATCAATCACTGGGTTATGTTTAGCCAACCAAGGAAGTCCCAACACAATAGGAGTAGGTAGACCCTCCAACACATAACAAGACAATTGCTCTTTATGCATTGCCCCTACTCGAAGATCTATGTTATGAACAGCTTGAACCAAGCTACCTTGACCAAGAGGTCTAGAATCAATAGAGAGTATAGGGACCGGTTTGGCCAATACACTCAGTTGCATACCATGCACCTGGGCAAACCGAGCGTCCACAAGATTAGCCCCGGACCCACTATCAAGAAAAACAGAAATCCTCTCAGTTCTAGTACCAATCACCACCTCCGCAGGCACGATAAACTGAGAGGGATTTGGGGACGAAATACAGACTCCCAGGTTAACTCCTTGGGTCAAAGAGGTCCGGGATGGACAACCCCCAACAAAATGTCCCTCTCTCCCGCAAAAGAAACACCTTCTAGCCTTGCGGCGCACCGCCGATTCCCTCCTACAAAATGATGTCCCTCCCAACTGCATGGGTTCCTCAGAACAGACCAGGGGAACCTCAGTATAAGGGACTTTAGTAGTAGGTGGAGTCATCATGGGGGGCGGAGTTACCTCGCGTCTTCCCCGAAGTCGTCTATCAATGCGAATAGCAAGGGCCATAGCAGCCTCCAGTGATGGAGGAGAATCATACTGAGCCAACACATCTTTTAATTTGTCAGACAACCCTTGACAAAACTGGCTCCTAAGAGCTGGGTCATTCCACTGAGTATCTGTTGCCCATCTACGGAACTCAGAAGAATATTCCTCCGCTGGACGATTTCCCTGCCGTATTTTACGTAACTTTGTTTCAGCAAGGGAAACTCGATCCGGATCATCATATACCAGACCCAGGGCAGTAAAAAATCGATCCACTGACTGGAGATCTGGGGAGCCTGGAGGAATAGAGAACGCCCAAGATTGAGGGTCCCCTTGTAAGAGCGAGATAACAATTCCCACCCTCTGCTCTTCACTCCCAGATGACCGAGGCCGCAGCCGAAAGTACAATTTACATGCCTCCCGGAAAGTAAAAAATTTGTCCCGCCCACCAGTGAACCTGTCCGGGAGAGCAACCTTAGGTTCAGATCTGGTTTGCTCTGGGAGGGACAAAACCTTGGACTTAATGTCTGCAAATTCCATGGACAACCCCTGCAACTGTCGGGCCAGCTGGGCTACTGGATCCATGACAGCTGGGGAGAATCTTTTTGGGCCGGTGAAAATGTCACGCTGTATAGCAGATATATATATGAGATGTCAGTAATCTATATCAAAAGGGCAACATACTATATAACATGCGCATAGATATATTATAACATGGATTTACCTGATAGAATGTCCAGTGGGTCAAAACGGAATCCGTTATACGCTGTCTCCGGCTAGAGGGTGACCGGGGTCTAAGCTGACCCTGAACTGGGGTCCTAACTAATCCCTCAACCTGGAGGTACTGTTAAAGGTACAGAGGTCCAGGCCACCAGCGTAAACCCTGTCTCCTATCAATCCCTGCCAACTGTATTCTAGTCCTAAGAAGGACCCTGAATACCACCAAAGGGAATGAACAGGTAACGGATAATGAACAGAAAGACATACAAGAAAGAGAAGGAATAAAGTAAATAAAGTCTTACATACAACACTCACACACAGTAGGAACACCTAAGGTCTCAGAGATAAACTATAAGCTATAAGAGTAAAAACAACTAATGAACTCTTAGCTTAAATATTCTCAGAACCGATCCAGACTGCTGAACTACATGAATGCTTTCACCGGCGTCTAACACCCAGACTGGCAGAAATATAAAGGAAACTAATTAGAACATAATCAAAAGCAGCCGGGCGAGGCTGCACCTAGCCTTAGCAAAGAGCTAGGAAAAATTAACTCTCACATTACCAAAAAACAAAGAAACAGAAGCTCAGCTGTGAGAAGTCAGAATGTGCAATCGCGACGATCTTTGTGGCGATGCACCCATGACAACCGGCACCTTCGGTGAGGAGATTGTATGCATGTGTTCAGGGCTCGGCTGAAAACACCATTAGAATACCGGCTACTCCGGTGAGGAGATTATTGCTTGGGTTCTGATTGCATGACCACAGACTGCAATCCGCTTAGCAGTCATCTGTGTTCCCTGTGAGTCTAACAGGACACAGTCTTTGTTACAGTGGCTCTGTGATTTAACAGAGTCCGCTTATATCGCCATATAGTGCTACGGCGTTTACATTTGCGACTCTGCGGGATAACAGAGTTCGCTCATACTGCCTATTTATGCCATCTTACTAGCAGCAGGCTCTGCCTGCACGGTGGACCCCGGACTGCGAACGCACCTCTCCTTAATATCTATTAGGTGCATTCTGCAGGCCCTTAACAGGTGGTCATCACCGGGTGCTTAGGAAGGATCTAGGATAGGTCTTCCTGGCTATTTAGGCCATAATTTTTGTCATTCTGAAGAATCTCCTTTAATTTGTCTATAGATTCAGGTATCAGATTTCTGATGATCAAAAAGCAAAGGTGGTACGATCATCTGAAAGGGAGAGATACGTGCTGTTGTATTGGTGACTATCTAGAATAACGACATTGCCACCTTTGTCGGAAGGTTTAATTATGACTGAAGAATCTCTTTCAAGAGTGCTTAAAGCTGACATTTGTGTATTTGACAAATTATGTCTATCCCGTGTATTGCCAATGTTCTTAATATCATTAGTCACCAAATTTAGAAATACGTCTATGGCTGAAAGGTCACCTGTAAGTGGGGGCATTTTGGAGCCAGGGTTTTCCAGTGGTCATTGTATGTATTTTTTATTCTAGGTTCGTTTAATTATATAATTAAAAATTATATTTTATATTATATCACATCGATTATCTCTCCCTGCTGGTATTGGATTTATTCATTGAGAGGTCTTTGTAGGTCTGGTACATTTATTTGGATCCTTGCTGGTTTTCTCCTATATGAACCCTGGCAGTATTTAACGCTTTTACAACTCCTTTTGGTTCCAAATAATCAGACACTTTTCAGCAATGTAGCACACATAGTGGCTGACTTCCCTAACATTTTTATTTCTTGGGCTAACAAAACCAAATTGTAAGGAACTTCCAGTTCTTTATTCCTTAAATTTCCAAAATTAAAATAAAATATTAACATGAGATTACAATTTATTTTTCAGCAATTTTGATACATAATATTTGTAGTCATGGATTATGAAGTAGATATGTGTTGGCTTAGCAGGTGTTTTCTTAATCTTTGTCTTTTATTTTCATTTTTTTTTTCTAAAATAAAACATTAACATTATATAATTTTCTTTTAGTTTCCAGTTATCCACTAAAATTGGGCCATCCCTAAGAACCTCAATTACAGGGAAAAACCACCCTCTATATACTCTAGGTATTCTCATCATATATTTATGCCATATGCACAGGATATAATGGTGATAGAGCGTTCAGCACAACTATGATGTACGGTGCACAAGTAGGTTCCCAAACCATATAATCTTGTGTAGATGACTTGGCACACAAAGGTAAGTTGAAATAGGTGGTTTAATGTGATCAAAATAATACATACACAAACGTTTCGGTCATCTAGACCTTCATCAATGTACTATAAACAAAATAATAAAATTAAAAATAAATCAAATATAAATAAAGTATTTACAATATATTAATGATGGGTCAGTTAGATACAAGTTAATAATAATTGCAGAAAATATTGTGCATCACTAGACAACCTTTCAGCATCCAAAATGTAAGCCAGAGAAAGTGGGACTGATGAAGGTGCGTACTGGATGCATACCGCGATCTCCGGCGCTATACTCACATACTTACCTGACCGGGAGGAGCGTTGCCGCGGCGCTTCTCTTCTCCCGGGGCAGGAGATCAGGAGTGCGCGTCGGAATCGTGCATGCGCATAGCGCTATCCGGCGCCATTTTGCTGAAGACACATTTACAGTGTGTCTTCAGCAATATGGTGCCGGACCGTGCGGTATGGGCATGCGCGTACTTCGGTGCCGCTCTCTTCCCCCGGCGTCCAGCAGAACGGAACAGCGCTGGAGCACAGGGAAGAAAGGTGAGTATAAATGTTTTTTGGGGGTATGTGTGCAGTTTAATAGCGGTGAGGGGACCATGCCTATCAGGATAGGGGGTGTTTTTTTGGGGGTATGTGTGCAGTTTAATAGCGGTGAGGGGCCCATGCACATCAGGATTGGGGGGGTGAGGGGACCATGCACATCAGGATTGGGGGTGAAGGGACCGTGCATATCAGGATTGGGGGTGAGGGGACCATGCATATCAGGAAGGGGGCGAAGGGACCATGCATACCAGGATGGGGGGTAAGAGGACCATGCATACCAGGATTTGGGGGTGAGGGGGCCGTGCATACCAGGATTGGGTGATGAGGGGTAACATGCATACCAGGATAGAGGGGTACCATGCATACCAGAATTGGGGGGTGAGGGGACCATGTCTACCAGAATTGGGAGGTAAAGGGTGCCATGTATACCAGGATTGGGGATGAAGGGACCATGCATACCAGGATTGGGGGGTGAATGGTACCATACATCCTACGATAGGGATGAGGGGGACCATGCATACTAGAATTGGGGGTGAGGGGACCATTCATACCAGAATTGGGGGGGTGAGGGGACCATGCATACTGGGATTGGGGGGTGAGGGGACCATGCATACCAGGATTGGGGGTTGAAGGAACCATGAATGCCAGGATATGGATGAGCAGGTACCATGCATACCAGGATAGGGATGAGGGGGTACCATGCATACCAGGATTGGGGGATGAGGGGACCATGCATACCAGGATGAGGAATGGGGTGCCATGCATACCAGATTTGGGTGGTGGTGAGGGGACCATACATACCAGGATAGGGATGAGGGGTGCCATGCCTACCAGGATTGGAGTGGGGCAGCACATACCAGGAAGGGAGACCATATACCTATAAAAATGCTTGCCACCCGGGCGTAGAACGGGTTCATAGCTAGTATATACAGTACAGACCAAAAGTTTGGACACACCTTCTCATTCAGCGATTTTTCTGTATTTTCACGACTATGAAAATTGTAGAATCACACTGAAGGCATCAAAACTATGAATTAACACATGTGGAATTATACATTACACTTTACAAAAAAGTGTGAAACAAGTGAAAATATGTCTTATATTCTAAGTTCTTCAAAGTAGCCACCTTTTGCTTTAATTACTGCTTTGCATGCAGAAAAGGTGAACGGATGGACTCTACATGCCTGGTTCCCACCGTGAAGCATGGAGGCGGTGGTGTGATGATGTGGGGGTGCTTTGTTGGTGACACTGTTGGGGATTTATTCAAAATTGAAGGCATAATGAGCCAGCATGGCTACCACAGCATCTTGCAGCAGCATGCTATTCCTTCCGGTTTGCGTTTAGTTGGACCATCATTTATTTTTCAACAGGATAATGACCCCAAACACACCTCCAGGCTGTGTAAGGGCTATTTGACCAAGAAGGAGAGTGATGGGGTGCTACGCCAGATGACCTTGCCTCCACAGTAACCAGACCTGAACCTAATCGAGATGGTTTGGGGTGAGCTGGACCGCTCAATTTTGAATAAATCCCCAACAGTGTCACCAGCAAAGCACCCCCACACCATCACACCACCTCCTCAATGCTTCACGGTGGGAACCAGGCATGTAGAGTCCATCCATTCACCTTTTCCGCGTGAAAAGCAGTAATCAAAGCAAAAGGTGGCTACTTTGAAGAACTTAGAATATAAGACATATTTTCACTTGTTTCACACTTTTTTGTAAAGTGTAATGTATAATTCCACATGTGTTAATTCATAGTTTTGATGCCTTCAGTGTGATTCTACAATTTTCATAGTCATGAAAATACAGAAAAATCTTTGAATGAGAAGGTGTGTCCAAACTTTTGGTCTGTACTGTGTGTATATATATATATATATATATATATATATATATATATAGCAACTGGTCAAAATTAGAAGACTTACCCTATACAGAAATGTAGGGTCTGTAGCGTACAAGACACGGTGTCCACTGCTCATCAGGTAGGGATGCAGGAGTCTCAGGGAACTATTTATGTTCCCTAAAGTAACGCTGTGTGCATGCGGTGACAACGTACCGGAAGTGACATACCGGAAGTGACGTTGTGCCTTTCAGTGACTGGCAATTCTGAGGCTTGCGTTCCACAGACAGGAAGTGTGCTCCTGTGAGATGCTGTGGTTTTTGTATGTGTTCCACAGGTAGGAAGTAGAGCCATATTATCCATAGGAGGGCAAATGGAACATAGGAGGTTTCAAAGAGTTGCAGGTAGTGGAAAAAGGAGTTGAGGATTTCCAGTGAGAGAATCATTAAGGAGATAATTTCATATTCAATGCATATTCAATATTGTCGGCTCTGTGAAAGAGATGCAAATAATTACAAATATGGCAAAGAACAAGTTATATATATATCAATATTTGAGAGTACAATTATCATGAAAAGAATCTAAGAACAGTCACATTATTATATAAAAGATTGCAAATCATATTCTCTATTTAAGCCTTTTGGGGCCATAGTTTGCAGTTCATGTATCCAGTATGCCTCACTACGTTTTAGTATGAAAACACGATCTCCCCCACGTCTGAGGGGTGGGATGTGTTCTATTGCCTGAAACTTCAATTGTGAGACCCTGTGGCCCTTGGAGATAAAATGTTGTGGTATGGGTAATAAGAGATTATTACAACATATGGTGTACTTGTGTTTAGATATTCTATCCTTTATAGCCTGGATAGTCTCACCTATGTATAGTAATCCACAGGGACACTTCATTAGGTAAATCACAAAGGTAGAATTGCATGTAAAGAATTCTTTGATATTATATTTCTTGCCATTATGTGGATGGTAAAATGTATTCGCTTTTGTATTTTTGTACATTGTTACATTGATCGCATCTTAAGCATGGATATGTGCGGACTTAGGATTCTGTAGCAATCATGTCTGTAAAGGTACTGTCACACTAGGCGAGATCACTAGCATTATCGCTTAAGCGACACCGATTTTATGACGCAGCAGCGACATCGTCAGCGACATGTAGCAGCGATGTGGCCCCTGCTGCGATGTCGCTGATCGTGGCCGTTTTTTGAACGTTGGCGTCCCGCTGGTGAGCCTGAATCACTGAGTTTGACACCCTTTATGAACGACGAGCGACCTCGTTGGCGACTCATATGTCAGCGGCGCAGGCGGGACTAGGTTTTAACGCCCCTCTGCTCCGATTGGTGGCCACAACATCTAGTCCTTTGTGCGTTGTTGCGAGGATACTATAGAATGTGGGGGTTTTGCGATCCTGTCAGAGTCGCTACAACGCTTCATCTTTGCCATTTATACAAGACATTTTTGGGATCCTGAAAAAATGAATCCGGGGCAAACGCAATAGCGGCACAGTCTGGATTTCAGTAGCTGCAAAGCAGAAGGATAGCAGGACTCAGTATGGAACGATGCTGGAAATTCGTATGAACCACTTGCGCTCGAGAACAATGGAAGGGAGAGCTAATACGTCATCTTTTATAACGCGGACATCCAATCACAAAGCGAGAGCTGTGACATATGCCATACAGTGACCACCAATCTGTGCTGAGGGGTGTGGAAAAGGTTGCGCTCAATCACGCCTATCGAGGTCGGGATCTTTAACAATACATGCTATGTGACAGGTCCCAACGACTGCCGAGGTCATTATACAGATCGCTGATGTGTCGTTTATGAGATCTTCCTGTTTGGAAGCTAACTAGCGACCATATAGCGATGTACAAACGATCTCTGCCAGGTCATGTCGTTGTCGTGATCGCTGGTGCGATCGCTTAGTGTGACAGTACCTTAATGGTCTTAAGGAGCCTACGTTGGCTCTGACCAATGTGTCATGAAGATTACTTGCTCTTTTGAAATATGGGAGAAAGGGCTCTTTAAATTCCTTAATATTGGGGTGGGCTGTACGTAAGATGTGCCAATGTTTTCTAATAGTTTTATAGATGATGTAGGCAAATGGATGATAATTGTGCACAAATAGAATACGGTTCATAGATTTGTTTCTGTTAGGATTGGTTGTGGTGTATGGGGTATCCAAGTTATGGGGGATAATCCCTCTCAATGAATTTGGATTTCATTTCTTCAATTCGTTGTTGTAGAGATGGATTGGAGACAATTCTATGAACTCTTTGTAATTGTGACTTCGGTATGGAATTTTTCATTTTGATGGGATGAAAACTGTGATAATGGAGCAGACTGTTACGATCCGTGGGTTTGGAATAAATGTTGGTTGTGAGGATGCCCGTGTTCTCCTTTGTTACGATAGTATCCAGAAAACTGACATGTTCCGTGTTATATGTGATAGTAAAATCAAGGCCAGGCCATGATGTTTTTAGGAAGAGAAAGAAGTTTTCCAGAGATTTCAGTGTGCTTTTCCAAATGCACAGTATGTCGTCAATGTACCTCTTCCACACCATGCTATTGGAGCGGAAGAGGTCATTGGTATAAATGAGACTTTCTTCATAGTCTGCTACGTAACAGTTTGCATATGGAGGCGCGGCGTTTGAACCCATTGCTGTGCCTTTTGTCTGTAGGTAGTAAGTGTCCTCGAAAATAAAATAATTTCTCTCAAGGACCAATGGGATGAGATCACAGCAAAGATCAATTTGGTCTGGATTCATCCCTGAGGTGGATAGAAGTCGAGGTATGGATTGTATGCCGTTTTCATGAGGTATGGACGTATATAAGTCCTTAACATCGAGGGAAACCAGATAGGCATCTCTGGGTACCGGATCTAAATTTTTTATGATTGTAAGGAAGGCTCCCGTATCAAGGAGAAAATAAGTAGTTTGTTTGATGAGAGGTGTGAGAATCCTCTCCAGATAATTGAAATGGGTGATAAAATAGATTCTGTTGATGCTACTATTGGTCTTCCCAGTGAATTTTAGAGATTTTTATGAATCTTGGGGAGTATGTAGAATATTGGTATTATCGGGTGTTTTTTTGGTAAGAAATTCGCAAGAATTGATGTCTAGTACCCCCTTAATGATATTTTTCGTTAGCACATCTCTGATTAATTTTTCGGTCTCACTAGTGGGATCTCTGGGAAGTCTTATATACGTCGTGGTGTCTCCCAATTGTCGGTGTACTTCTTGTACAAAGGTCATTTTGTCCATTACCACTATTGCACCCCCTTTATCTGCCAGTTTAATGATTAATCCCTTATCTTCACGTAGGGATCTAAGTGCCTGTTGTTCAAAGGAAGTGAGGTTGGAGGGGTAATGTAAAGTGCCTCTGTCTATGTCCTTTCTTAAATTCTGGAAGGAATCCTCTACAAAATTGATAAATGTCTCAAGTGCGTGATAACCTGAGGGGGGTCTAAATAGACTTTTGTTACGTAGTCCCAGACTCTCAGCCGATAAACATTGTGATTGTGGAATAGGTTCTGGTTGAGTGGCTATCCTGTCTTTCTCCTCAAAGTGTAGTTTGAGTCTCAATCGTCTGTAAAATCTTTGTAAGTCCATTTCCAGGTTGAAAGTGTTACATCTATAACTCGGGCAGAACGAGAGGTCCTTCTGTAGGACCTCATATTCTGCTATTCCTAGTGATCTGGATGAAATGTTAACCACTAAGGTATTAGTACCTGGGACCATGTTACCCGTGTGGAGTCCAGGTTTCTGCGTGCGTCGGATCCCTCGTCGGGTCCTCTTCGTCTTGATGGCCTCCTCCATTGACCTAAAAAACATCCTGGATTGGGGTTCCTCTCTGATCGCTCTTGGTGTGAACCGGAGGTGAAAAAATCGGTTGATGATCTGCAGCCTTGTTTTGTGGAATATTTTCTGGACGTAGAGTTGTCCCCCCATTTGTATACCCTATTGAGTTCATAGTCCTCCGCGTCTCTCTGAAATTTATTTATTTTCCTGGTTTCCGTGTCCGTCCCTGTGATGAAGATCAATATTGCTATTGATCTTAGTTTTAAGTGTAGCAAGTTCCTCTGCGGTACTTGATGTTGCTAGCTGGCTCTCAATAGTCTTAGTTTGGTCTTTGCTTGAAGAAATTCCTTTGTGGTGATGCTCTAATGAAAGAGTCATGAGATCAAAAGAACATTTGTTCAGGATTTGTTCAAATTTTAAGCAAAACTCACTAGAATCACTAAGCAGAGTGGGACGTAGAGGGACCCTCAAACCTCTAGGTATTCTCTGTACTTTAAGGTATTCCATGAGGGTAGCGCAGTATAACTCTAGGTTGGTGCAGTGTCTTAGCTCGCGCTCCAGATCCCGGCCCCTTGTCTCTCTAGGAGGAAATCTTAAGAAATCGGTGGAAACTGTGGGTTGTTAAATGATGCTAAATGTTTCTTCTGGATTATAAGGGAATGTTAGTGAGGTCACGACCCAAATAGCATGCTTAAACGTAGGGGTTTAGCCGTAATAGCGATAGAGCGTTCAGCACAACTATGATGTACGGTGCACAAGTAGGTTTCCAAACCATATAATAGTAATGCGCGATATTCTCTGCACGATATTCTCTGCAATTATTATTAACGTGTATCTAACTGACCCATCATTGTTTAATATATTGTAAATACTTTATTTATATTTGATTTATTTTTAATTTTATTATTTTGTTTATAGTACATTGATGAAGGTCTAGATGACCGAAATGTTTGTGTATGTATTATTTTGATCACATTAAACCACCTATTTTCAACTTACTTTCGTGTGCCAAGTCATCTACACACAATATGCACAAGATATGACATAAATTAACAGTAGATGCATATCTCACCAATGGGACCCACATGTATCTTGAGAAGGGTGCTCTGTTACAAGTCTCTGTTAGGCTTTTCATGGGGATTAAAGTTTGTGGAGATCAAATTTTTATCCAAATAAATGGGAATTCTGTCCATTTCTTGGCTGAGAGTGGCACGTTAAGGCTCTGAACTCAATATACTTATATCTGGTATTGCTGATCAGTTCCATTGATCTGAGTAGGGCTGGGATATAGTACCACATACAAGTTGTGGACAAATGTGACTCTGGAAGAAATCAACCAGATAATTCTTGAATTGCCCATTTAATAATCAGCTTAGATTCACACAAGTTGGAGTTTTTCAGGATAATTTCCCACCAATTCCAACCAATGATTTGCAGGGAAATCTTTAAACTCGCCGAGTTGTGTGGGTGTTAGTGCAGATTAGCCACTGATTGTCCTGTGTGTTATAAAAAGATGAAAAATGTAAATGGTTTTGAAATACACAAAAAAATGCGATAAATTGTTCATAATACACACCTCAGCTGCAACAGAACCTCATAGCAAACCTCAGTTGCTGCAGAACTTCATAATACACAGACTGTGACAAAAGACCTTGATCATGCTGCATGCTTAGTCATTATTATATTTAACCCCTTAATGACTACCGATACGCCTGTTAATGGCAGTAATTAAGGGACCTTATTCCTCTGCGTTGTGTTGGGGTTACAGTTGTGGTGGTGGGGCTAGGGTTGTAATGTGGGGGTTATGGTTAGGGTTGTGTTGGGATTAGGGTTGTGGTTAGGGTTAGGGTTGGGATTAGTTTTAGGGGTGTGTTGATGTTTGGGTGTTTTGGTTAGTGCTGTGTTAGGGTTGGAGTTAAAATGGAGGGTTTCCATCAAGTTGTCTCCAAACACGACATTGGCACCCTCCATCAATTCCAGCCAATTTTGCGTTCAAAACAAACAACAAATTTTGTGGTCCATTTTCTCCTGATACCCTTGTGAAAATTAAAAAGTTTGGGTCTGATGCGTTGAGCGAAACAGGTCGGTCAGATTCAAAAGTCGCCGACTTTAGCCAAAGTCGAGTTTCGTCAACCGAAACACGACCATAGTGTGAGGTCGGCCATGCGGTCGATGAAATGAGCGCCAAAGTCGTATTTCCCAGAATGCTTGCAGGTGCCTTTTTTCAGCCAATGAGCAAGGACATACGCTGTGGGCAACAAGATGACATGGGCAGCGTCCACCATCATCTTAGAGAAGGGCATTGCAGTGATTGGCTTGCTTTGGGGGGCGTCATAGTGTCTATAAAAGCCCTGACCGCCGACCGCCATTTTACTTCTGCTGATCTTAACAGTAGGGAGAGGTTGCTGATGCTGTTTATCAGTAGGAAGAGAGTTAGGGCTGGAAAGAGAAGTTCTTCTGTGCTGATAGCAATTGTGCTGTACAGTTAGTGTGCAGTGACAGGGGAGGATTTTCTTGTGTGCAGCAGCGCTGGTTTTAGGCTGCCTGATAGCTGTATTGCTGTGTGTGCACTGCTGTGCACTGCAGACTGCTTTTTATACAGCACTAATACTTTTATTCTTTTTTTCTGCACAGTTACCGAGCGTTCATTTTTACCCACACCGTTATTAGCTGTACGCTCCTCACACACTACCGTGTACCGGCTGGTATCATGGACAAATACATGCTGACTATCTGTGTGTGACTCCGGAAATATATAAGGAGATTTCAATTTTCCCCTATACTATATACACCTGGTATCTTCTGATACAGTACCGTTTTTCTGCCTTCTGTATTATGGTCAAATCCATACTGAGAGAGCGTCTGTGTGTCACTCCGGAAATATATACGGAGATTTCAATTTTCCCCAAAACCATATACAGCTGTCCGCTTCTGATACAGTACCGTATATCTGCTCTTTGTATTACTGTCAAATCCATACTGAGTGAGCGTCTGTGTGACACTCCGGAAATATATACGGAGATTTCAATTTTCCCCAAAACCTTATACAGCTGTCCGCTTCTGATACAGTACCGTATATCTGCTCTTTGTATTACGGTCAAATCCATACTGAGTGAGCGTCTGTGTTTGACTACGGAAATATATACAGAGATTTAAATTTTTCCCTACACCTTATACAGCTGTACGCTCCTCATACAGTACCGTATATCTGCTGGTATTTTTGGTACATTTTCCCAAACATGAAAAAGTATGGTGGAAGAGGACGTTGGCGGGGAGGGCCAGCTGGTACTGAGGGTGGTGGTGGTGCATCTGCTGGTAGTGCTAATAGCACCTAAGGCAGGAGGTGTTGAGCCTGCGTCATCGTCTGGCTCAAGAAGGCCTGGAAGGCTCCCTTTTCTGGGAGTAGGTAAACCGCTTTTAAAGCCGGAGCATCAGGAACAGGTTTTGGCTTACTTTGCCGAAACAGCCTCCAGCTCAATCGCCTCCTCTTCTGAAGTTTCAAAAAATGCAAGTACTGAGTCATCAGTGCAGGCTCCTGGTCAGGAACAACACCTTTCCTTATGTGCTTCAACCCCACCAAAAGTGAAGTATGCGGCAGGCCACACTTCAGATTATTCTCTGGAGCTCTTTTCACATACCATGCCTTGGTTATCAAGTGAAATCCTGAATTCCCCAGTCCAAGATGAATATGACATGGAGTGCACTGATGCACAGCCACTACTATATGATTCTGCTGGTACATTCATCCAGAGCACTGCATTGCCCTTGCAGTCTACTGAGCCAGATTCTGACCCTGATGAAACTCAGGTGCCCCTTCCCATATACTATACCACCTTACACGGTGACACAGATGAAGGTGCAGATGAAATTGAAGAGGAGGTGATGGATGACCCAGTTGTTGGCATCCATTGGGGGAGAGGGTGCCGCTGGCAATAGCCCAAAAGAGGAGGAGGATCCGCAGCAGGCATCGACATCGCTGCTGCGGTTATCTGGCAGACCCGTAGCAGTCCAAAAATGTGCTAAAAAAGAAAGAGTTGCCGGACAACTTGGCCAGACGGTCAAATTAGCACAGTGTGCAAGCCCTGAAAATTTATCCCATAGTAGGAAGAGTGCAGTGTGGCATTTTTTTGACCAAAATCCTATTGATGAGGCAAAGGTTATCTGTAAGAAGTGCGGAAGGACCTTTAGCCGAGGGAAAAATCTCCGAAATTTGAATACCAGTTGCATGCTTAGACATTTAAACACCATGCACTTGCAAGCGTGGACTTACTACAAAACCTCAGGTAGCACACGTGCACCTGCTCCGACTGAAGGTAGCCAGCAACGCTACATCACTTCCCCCACTGTAAGCCCACCGGTTAGCACACCACCAGCAAGAAATGTTGAGTGTTATGTTTAGGTAGCTGAGGAGGCAGGAGCAAAAAAACGCATAGGAAGCCTAACACCAGAGAGGTTGGAAACTAATAGGTTGCAGACCCCTAAACTAACCGCACAACTAGAAGTAGCCGTGGGACATTCCTACGGTCCCCAGACGCCTCATCACAGCCGGAGAGATAGCTTTCCTCTTTCCATCTTCAGGGATAGCTAACTGCCCCGGAGTAGACCCCAAAAGAATAGGAAGTCCCCAGACATATAATGGCGGTTAGACAAGATGAAAATACGAAACAGACAGAAAATAGATTGAGCAAACGCTGGGGCCCAAAACTGTCTAGATAGGACAGCAAAGGAGAGAATACTGTCTGCAGCCCAAAAAACCCTAGGAAAAACTCCAACACTTCTGAATCCAAAAATACTGAGCCCACAATGTCTCGACCACCTATATCAGATCTCTGGTGTGGACACGTAGCAACCCAGCAGTAAAATATCACAAGAACTGAGCAAATGAACAAATACAAAAAACGAACGGAGACCAGCCAAAGCCCCCCGGGGACCCGGCTGAAGACAAAATCAATGCAGCAAAAAGCAAGGAATTCAAACCACAGCAAAAAAAACTGAAAGAGACTTATCTGAATGCAAACAGGACACAGCAGAAAAGCAAGCTGAATTCCAACCTAGACCAGGAAGAACAATTGATCACCGGCGAGGATCATGGGATGTCAGCTCACTTATATCAGGGCCAGTCAGTATCACCTGACAACCACTCGTCAACTGCAGGTGTAGGACTCTTGGTGTTCAACGTAGGTTCAATACCCCCGACAACCACCAGAGGGAGCTTCAGCTCTGAAGTCATCTCCAATACGTTGACAACAGTTGAGGTGTCATCGCAAGGCCAAAGCAGTCGAGGAATCACAATGATTTTCCAATGAAAGACTGAATCTAAGCCATCACCACCACCATCATCACCAACCCCCTCTCAGTCTGCCATGTCCACTGCTAGTTCCACCATATGCAGCTCTAAAGTCCAGGTCACCCTAGCAGAGACCCTGAGTAGGACAAGAAAATACTCATCCTCTCATCCGCGTACACTGGCTTTGAATGCCTACATTGCCAAACTGATCTCATTAGAGATGATGCCCTTTCGTTTGGTTGAAAGCTCAGCGTTCCGAGAGCTCATGGCCTATGCTGTCCCACGCTATGACCTACCCAGTCGGCACTTCTTTTCTAGAAAAGCCATCCCTTCCCTCCTCCTGCATGTGAAAGACCGCATTGTCCATGCACTCAAACAATCAGTGAGTGGAAAGGTGCACCTCACAACAGATGCATGGGCCAGTAGGCATGGCCAGGGCCGTTACGTGTCCATCACTGCGCACTGGGTTAATGTGGTGGATGCAGGGTCCACAGGGGACAGCAGTGGTGGGACAGTGCTGCCTAGCCCACGGTATAGGCAACAGTTGGCTGAAGGCATTCGACCCTCCTCCAGAAGCAAAAGTTTGTCGACAGAGTGCAGTCGCACGAGCACGCCTTCCGCAGCTGCCAGTGTTGCACACGAGGTGTCACACTATCGAACAGCTAGTGGTAAGCGTCAGCAGACTGTTTTAAAGATGATGTCTTTGGGCGACAACAGATACACTGCGGAGTTACTGGCCGACTACTTACAGCGAGAAACTGAGTCATGGGTAGGCAGTCTACATCTTGAGCCTGGCAAGGTAGTCAGTGATAACGGCCGTAATTTTGTGGCGGCCATAGCCCTGGCAAAACTCAGACACATACCTTGCCTGGCTCACACCTTGAACCTGGTGGTGCAGTGCTTCATAAATAATTAGCCGGAGTTACCAGCCCTGCTCCATAAGGTGTGAAGACCGTGCTCGCACATCCGTCGCTCGCCCGTAGACTCCAGTCGTATGCAGAGGCTGCAGCGATCACTCCACCTCCCCAAGCACCGCCTAATCATTGACGTTGCAACAAGGTGGAACTCCACCATGCACATGGTTGAGAGGCTGTGCGAACAGAGGCAGGCTGTAATGCATTTGTGGGAGGATACACGGGCAGGCAGTTTGAGGGCAGACATCGTGTTGTTGGGTGTGCAGTGGTCAAAGCTGAAAGACCTCTGTAAAGTCCTTCAGTGTTTTGAGGAATGCACACGGCTGGTAAGCGCAGACGATGCAATCATAAGCATGAGCATCCGACTTATGCGTCTGCTCATGCAAACTTTGATGCACATTAAGGATCAGGCGTCTGCAGCGGAGGAGGAGGAGGGAAGCCTTGATGACAGTCAGCCATTGTCTGCCCAGGGAACTGTCCTGGACGAGGTGGAGGAAGAAGAGGAGGAGGATGAGGGGGATGATTATTTTGAGGAGGATGCTTCTCAGGGGGCAAGAGAAAATGTTGGCTTGCCAAGGTCAGGTACAGTGTTTGTGCGTGACTGGAGGGATGTGGATTTGGCTGAAAGTGCTCCTCCACCCACCACTGGCAGTGCATCATTGACACCTGGAACATTGGCCCACATGTGTGATTATCTCTTGCAGATCCTAAAAAGGGACCCCCGCATTGCCAAAATTATGAAGGATGACTACTACTGTTTGGCCAGCATCCTCGATCCACGCTATAAAGGCAAATTACAGAACATCATGCCACAGGAGAACCTAGAGCTAATATTTGCGAACAAACAAGCAACTCTGGTAAACCGTTTGTTAGAGGCATTCCCAACACACAGCAGCGGTGCAGGTTCTACCACGAGCCGTACTGGCAACATGGAAGAGGTGGTCGTGGGGCACACAGCCGAAGTGGCGTTGGAGACAGGGGTTTCATGACCATGTTGTGGACTGATTTCTCGAGTAACGCTCACACGACTGTTAATACTGAATCGATTGCAACAGACAGGAGACAGCAGTTGTCAACTATGGTTCAAAATTACCTCTCCTCCCCTATCGATGTTCTCCCTCACAGTTCATTCCCCTTTGACTACTGGGCCTGTAAACTGGACACCTGTCCTGAATTGGCACAATATGCCTTACAGGAGCTTGCTTGCCCTGCTGGTAGTGTGCTATCAGAAAGAGTCTTCAGTGCTGCTGGATCAATCCTGACAGAAAGAAGGACCCGGCTGTCGACTCAAAATGTAGGTGATCTCACCTTCATTAAAATGAACCATGCCTGGGTTTCAAAGGATTTTGTACCACCTTCCCTGATGACACAAAGGTTGCCAGCAAATTGGCTTGCTTTGTCCTCCTCTTCCTCCGACTTCTCCAATTCCTCCATTTGCAGCTGCTGAACATCCAGCCTACACCTCAAAACAGGGTCAGCTCCAGGTTTTCGTGGGCCCCGGGCGAAAGTGTCTCAGTGGGCCCCTTTAACACATACCACAATTCATCATGCACAGATACGGCAGAGAAATACAGGTATAGTAAAATGCCAAAGATTTCACTTACTTCATACATTACATGAATGATATCTATTGTAAATTCCAGAATAGCTCAAAAGACAAACAGTATAGTGATCCATACAGTGTTATGGGCACCACATTGTGCTTCATACAGAATAATGGGCTCCATATATTGCTCCATACAGTTTTATGGGCACCCCTTAGTGCTCCATGCAGAATAATGAGCCCCATATATTGCTCCATTAAGTATAATGAGCTCCATATATTGCTTCTTACACAATTATGGGCACCACATAGTGCTCTATACAGAATAATGAGCCCCATATAATGCTCCATAAATAATGGGCCCCATATATGATGCTCCAGTGTATTATGGGCCCCATGTAATGCTCCATATATGATGCACCAGTGTATGATGGGCCCCAGATATGATGCTCCAATGTATGATGGGTCCCATATATGATACTCCAGTGTATGATGGGTCCCATATATGATACTCCAGTGTATGATGGGCCCCATATGATGGTCTCCATAAATTGTACCAAACATAGAAAAAAATAAAAAATGAACTACTCACCTCTCGTCGCTGGCAGCTGCTCTGCTCGAGGCACCGGCCCCCGGTACTGGCACAGGCACCGAGCCCCCATAGCATGCCAGTGTCCCCAACTATGAGTGGGCCCCCCCGCCTGCTCAGTGCCTTGGCACTTGCCTGGGTGCGCACGCAGGCCCTGCCTCAACATATGCCAGTTTTTTCCACCTCCCTATCTGGCCTGTACCCCCCCACAACACTTTAGCCAAATAACCCCCAGTTTTCAATGCGTTACTATTATAAAGTAAATTAAGGTTGATAAGCTTAAGTAATAAGAATTGATGTCGTTGGCATTGAAATGGGCACTGTAGGTGTGTTTACTGTCCTCCACTCACTGGCGACTTTTATTCCTCATCCGACTCGACTGTTTCCGTTAGTCGGATGACTTCGTTCGACTCGACTTTTGTAAAAGTCGAGTCGGCCGAAACCCGACTCGACCCTCCTGGAGGCTCATCTCTAGTCTGAAGCAAATTTTTTGTGAAAAAAGTTAAATGTTAATTTTTTCCTTCCACATTGCTTTAATTCTTGTGAAGCACCTGAAGGGTTAATAAACTTCTTGAATGCGGTTTAGCGCACCTTGAAGGGTGCAGTTTTTCGAATGGTATAATTTTTATGCATTTTCTCTAATATTGACCCTCAAAGTAGCTTCAAATATGAGTTGGTCCCTAAAAAAATGGTTTTGTAAATTTTGTTGGAAAAATGAGAAATCACTGGTCAACTTTTAACCCTTAACCCCTTAGTGACAGAGCCATTTTGCAGCTTAATGACCGGGCCAATTTTTACAATTCTGACCACTGTCATTTTATGAGGTTATAACTCTGGAACGCTTTAACGAATCCAGCTGATTCTGAGATTGTTTTTTCATGACATATTGTACTTCACGTTAGTGGTAAAATTTCTTTGATATGACTTGTGTTTATTTATGAAAAAAACGGAAATATGGCGAAAATTTTGAAAATTTAACAATTTTCAAACTTTAAATTTTTATGCCCTTAAATCAGAGAGATATGTCACACAAATTTCTTAATAAATAACATTTCCCACATGTCTACTTTACATCAGCACAATTTTGGGACCAAAATTTTTTTTTGTTACGAAGTTATAAGGGTTAAAAGTTGACCAGCGATTTCTCATTTTTACAACACCATTTTTATTTTAGGGACCACCTCACATTTGAAGTCACTTTGAGGGGTCTATATGATAGAAAATAGCCAAAAGTGACACCATTCTAAAAACTGCACCCCTCAAGGTGCTCAAAACCACATTCAAGAAGTTTATTAACCCTTTACGTGCTTCACAGGAACTGAAGCAATGTGGAAGGAAAAAATTAACATTTAACTTTTTTTGCAAAAACTTTACTTCGGAACCTATTTTTTTTATTTTCACAACTGTTAAAAGAAAAAATGAACCACAAAATTTGTTGTGCAATTTCTCCTGATTAAGCTGATACCCCATATGTGGGGGTAAACCACTTTTTGGGCGCACGGCAGAGGTTGCAAGGGAAGGAGCGACATTTGACTTTTTCAACGCAGAATTGGCTGGACGCCATGTCGCGTTTGTAGAGGCCCTGATGTGTCTAAACAGTGGAAACCCATCACAAGTGACCCAATTTTGGAAACTAGACCCCTAAGGAACTTATCTAGATGTGTGGTGAGCACTTTGAACCTCCAAGTGCTTCACAGAAGTTTATAACATAGAACAGTGAAAATAAAAAATCATATTTTTTCCACAAAAACAATCTTTTCACCCCAATTTTTATTTTCCCAAGGGTAACAAGACCCCAAAAGTTTTTGTGCAATTTGTCCTGAGCATTCTGATACCCCATATGTGGGGGTAAACCACTGTTTGGGTGCAAGGCAGAGCTTGGAAGGGAAGGAGCGCCGTTTGACTTTTTCAGCGCAGAATTGTCTGGACGTCATGTCGTGTTTGTAGAGGTCCTGATGTGTCTAAACAGTGGAAACCCCCCACAAGTGACCCCATTTTGGAAATTAGACCCCCTAAGGAACTTATCTAGATGTGTGGTGAGCACTTTGAACCTCCAAGTGCTTCACAGAAGTTTATAACATAGAACCGTGAAAATAAAAAATCATATTTTTTCCACAAAAACGATCTGTTCACTCCAATTTTTATTTTCCCAAGGGTAACAAGACCCCAAAAGTTTTTGTGCAATTTGTCCTGAGCATGCCGATACCCCATATGTGGGGGTAAACCACTGTTTGGGCGCACGGCAGGGCTTGGAAGTGAAGGAGCGCCGTTTGACTGTTTCAAACCAAAATTGGCTGGAATTGAAATTGGACGCCATGTCGCGTTTGGAGAGCCCCTGATACGCCTAAACAGTCGAAACCCCCCACAAATCACACCATTTTGGAAACTAGACCCCTTAAGGAACTTATCTAGATGTGTGGTGAGCACTTTTAACCCCCAAGTGCTTCACAGAAATTAATAAACGTAGAGCCGTGAAAATAAAAAATCATTTTTTTCCTCAAAAATGATTCTTTAGCCCGCTATTTTTTTTATTTTCCCAAGGGTAACAGGAGAAATTGGACCCAAAAAGTTGTTGTGCAATTTTTCCTGAGTACGCTGATACCCCATATGTGGGGTGAAACCACTGTTTGGGCGCATGGGAGTGCTTGGAAGGGAAGGAGCGCCATTTTGTAATGCAGACTTTGATGGAATGTTCTGCGGGCGTCATGTTGTGTTTGCAGAGCCCTTGATGTACCTAAACAGTAGAAACCCCCTGCAAGTGACACCATTTTGGAAACTAGACCCCCCAAGGAGCTTATCTAGATGTGTGGTGAGCACTTTGAACCCCCAAGTGCTTCACAGAAATTTATAAACGCAGAGCCGTGAAAATGAAAAATCATTTTTTTTCTCAAAAATGTTTTTTTTAGCCAGCTTTTTTTATTTTCCCAAGGGTAACAGGAGAAATTAGAATCCCAAAATTGGTGTGCAATTTGTCCTCAGTACGCTGATACCCCATATGTTGGGGTAAACCACTGTTTGGGCGCACGGCAGGGCTCGGAAGGGAGGGAGCGACATTTGACTTTTTGAAAGCCACGTCGTGTTTGGAGACCCCCTGATGTGTCTAAACAGTGGAAACCCCCCACAAGTGACCCCATTTTGGAAACTAGACCCCTTAAGGAACTTATTAGATGTGTGGTGAGCACTTTGAACCCCCAAGTGTTTCACAGAAATTTATAAACGCAGAGCCGTGAAAATGAAAAACCATTTTTTTTCTCAAAAATGTTTTTTTTAGCCAGCTATTTTTTATTTTCCCAAGGGTAACAGGAAAAATTAGAACCCCAAAATTGGTGTGCAATTTGTCCTGAGTACGCTGATACCGCATATGGTGGGGTAAACCACTGTTTGGGCGCACGGCAGGGCTCGGAAGGGAGGGAGCGACATTTGACTTTTTGAAAGCCACGTCGTGTTTGGAGACCCCCTGATATGTCTAAACAGTGGAAACCCCCCACAAGTGACCCCATTTTGTAAACTAGACCCCTTAAGGAACTTATCTAGATGTGTGGTGAGCACTTTGAACCCCCAAGTGTTTCACAGAAATTTATAAACGCAGAGCTGTGAAAATAAAAAATCATTTTTTTTCTCAAAAATGATTTTTTTAGCCAGCTATTTTTTATTTTCCCAAGGGTAACAGGAGAAATTAGAACCCCAAAATTGGTGTGCAATTTGTCCTGAGTACGCTGATACCCCATATGTTGGGGTAAACCATTGTTTGGGCGCACGGCAGGGCTCGGAAGGGAGGGAGCGCCATTTGACTTTTTGAACGCCACGTCGTGTTTGGAGACCCCTGATGTGCCTAAATAGTGGAAATCCCTCAATTCTAGCTCCAACCCTAACCCAACACACCCCTAACCCTAATCCCAACCCTAAACCTAACCTAAATCCCAACCCTAATTGTAACCCTAACCTTAATTGTAACCATAACTCTAATTGTAACCCTAACCCTAATTTTAACCCTAACCCTAATTGTAACCTTAACCCTAATTATAACCCTAATTATAACCCTAACCCTAAGGCTAGGTTCATTTTGCGTTTTACCAGCCCGTTCAACACATAGCGTTTACGGGCTGGTAACGGTATAGCATAACACGATCGCGTTATGCTATACCCGCTAGCGCAGAGGAATCAGCAGATGATTCATCTGCGCTAGCGGTGACGGAGCCCAGACGCTGCAGCCCGCGTCCGAGGCTCCGTCACTAAATGATGGCACGTCGCAAACGCATCCAGCTTTACGGCATGCGTCGCGATGCGCCCTCAAATGGGGGTGAATGGCAGCGCTAACGGACTGCGTTACACCGCGTTATACCGCGGTGTAACGCAGTCCGTCTAACGGACTGCCATAACGCAGTATGAACCCAGCTTAACCCTAACGCTAATTATAACCCTAACCCTAATGCTAACCCTAACCCTAATGCTAACCCTAATCCTAATTATAACCCTAACCCTAATTATAACCCTAACCCTAATTATAACCCTAACCCTAACAGAAAAATGAAAATAAATATAATTTCTATTTTTTATTATATGTCCCTAACTAAGGGGGTGATAAATGGGGGGGTTATGTACTGTTTTTTTTATTTTGATCACTGTGATAGTTTATCACAGTGATCAAAATGCACTTTCTGGAGAATGAATGAAATAATTTTTGAATCTGCTGCCAAGCAGATCGGCGGGCGCACTGCGCATGCGCCCGCCATTTTTTTTTGCAGGAAGAAGACGCTGGGATCCTGGGGCCTGCGGCAGGACGGAGGACACCGGTAAGTATACGGGGGGGCGATCGGGGGACCGGGGGACCCTCATTTTCTCCCCTCTGATGTGCGATCACATCAGAGGGGAGAGAAATCATTTTTTTTTTTTTTTTTTTTTTGCGATCGCATCTATGCTTGCATAGATGCGATCGCAACACCGGGATCGGTGAATACCGACCCGGATCATGTTCTCTGGGGTCTCGGCTACCCCGGTAGCCGAGACCCCAGAGAATATTTGCCCATCCCCCCAGGACACAGCGGCACATAGCGGCGGGCGCACTGAGCATGCGCCCGCCATTTTCTTCATCGCGCCGGCCCCGGGGGACACCGGAGGGCCCTGGGGCCACATACAGGACATCGGGGGCCACATGGGGGTCCCGGGGACCCTTTTTCTCTGTCCTCTGATGTCTGATGACATCAGAGGACAGAGAAATTAAATGGCACAACTTTTTTTTTTTTTTTTTTTGCGGTCGCCGTTATAGGGTTAATAACGGCGATCGCAACATCGGTGTCGGTAAAAACCGACCCGATTCATGTTCTCTGGGGTCTCGGCTACCCCCGGTAGCCGAGACCCCGGAGAAAATGCGCCTCTGTGGGGCGCTATTCACTTTTTCCACAGCGCCGTTAATTAACGGCGCTGTGGTTTAAGTACCCTTAATGACCGCCGTTAAAAGGCGTATCGGCGGTCGTTAAGGGGTTAAAACCAGTGATGAGCGAATTGTGAAATATTCGGATTCGGGAAAATCGGCACGGATAATTTCTAATATCCATGCATTCGTACCAAATAACGAATCCAATGCAAGTCAAAGGGAAAGCCGAATAATTTTCCTCTGGACCCAACAAACAGGTCTGGGGACCTGAGAAAAAAGCTGAAATGGATGGGAAAGAGCTAAAACTAAATGGGAACAGCATGGAGAAGATGCCTGCCTGCCTTTCTGACTCACATATGGTATCTGGGAATAATGTCAGACAATTGTGCCAGATTTATGGATTTATAAAAAGACCTTCCAAACCAAACCTAAATTTTTTTTTTAAAGGGAAAAATGCTAAGAAAAATGCCTGAAACCCAAGTCAGGAACATGTACTCATTTTACTCGGAAGCAGCCTTCTCAAGGAAAAGAGACAGGAGTGCCATTGACCAATCTGCACAAGCCCATGCACTTCTGGAAACTACCCAACCAGGCAGAATGTATCTTTTGCATGGTTTTGATCAACAACGGAGTAATTACAGGATATTTTCCAGAGAGTGACGAGGTCTGTGGAGTGTATTACTCAGGTGACAGGCAGAGCTGCAGAGCCCAGGTAAAGGCCTTAACGTGGCAATGACCATGTTCCAATATGTGCAAGGCTGCGGCCTGAATAGGTCTGAGGAGCGTATTAACCCAATCTCTTAGACATGGTTAAAATGTACAAACACTGGGCAATACTCCACCACCATTTTTTTTGGACCCAAAATTATAAAATTTATGGGAAGCAACAATTTAACCCCTTCATAACCTTGCCATTTTTTGCAAATCTGACCAGTGTCCCTTTATGAGGTAATAACTCAGGAACGCTTCAACGGATCCTAGCGATTCTGAGAATGTTTTTTCGTGACATATTGGGCTTCATGTTAGTGGTAAATTTAGGTCGATAATTTTTGCGTTTATTTGTGAAAAAAATGGAAATTTGGCGAAAATTTTAAAAATCTTAGCAATTTTCAAATTTTTAATTTTTATTCTGTTAAACCAGAGAGTTTTGTGACAAAAAATAGTTAATAAATTACATTTCCCAGATGTCTACTTTACATCAGCACAATTTTGGAAACAAAATTTTTTTTGGTTAGGAAGTTATAAAGGTTAAAAGTTGACCAGCGATTTCTCATTTTTGCAGCAAAATTTACAAAACCATTTTTTTTAGGGACCACCTCACATTTGAAGTCACTTTGAAGGGTCTATATGGTAAAAAAATACCAAAAAGTGACACCATTATAAAAAATGCACCCCTCAAGGTACTCAAAACTACATTTAAGAAGATTATTAACCCTTCAGGTGCTTCACAGGAACTAAAGCAACGTGGAAGGAAAAAATGGACATTTTAATTTTTCCAACAAAAATTTTATTTTAGCATCAATTTTTTCATTTTTATATGGGCAACAGGATAAAATTGATCCTAAAATTTGTTGGGCAATTTCTCCTGAGTACACAGATACCTCATATGTTGTCATAAACCACTGTTTCGGCGCATGACAGGGCTCAGAAGTGAAGGAGCGCCATTTGACTTTTTGAATGGAAAATATGCTGGAATATTTAGCGGTTGCCATGTCGCATTTGGAGAGTCCCTGTGTGCCTAAACATTGGAGCTCCCCCACAAGTGACCCCATTTTGGAAGCTAGACCCCCAAGGAACTTATCTAGATGCATAGTGAGCTGCTTGAACCCCCTGGTGCTTCACAAATTGATCCGTAAAAAAAGAATGTACTTTTTTTTTACAAAAATTTTATTTTAGCCTCAGTTTTTTCATTTTCATATGGGCAACAGGATAAAATGGCTCCTAAAATTTGTTGGGCAATTTCTCCTGAGTACACAGATACCTCATATGTGGTCATAAACCTCTGTTTGGGCGCATGGTAGGGCTCAGAAGGGAAGGAGCGCCATTTGACTTTTTGAAAGGAAAATTAGCTCCAATCGTTAGCGGACACCATGACGCGTTTGGAGAGCCCCTGTGTGCCTAAACAGTGAAAATTCTAACCCTAATTCTAACCCTAATGCTAACTCTAATGCTAACCCTAAGGCTAACCCTAACCCTAATTCTAACCCTAACCCTAGTTCAAACCCTAACCCTAAGGCTGGGTTCATATTGCGTTTTACCAGCCCGTTCAACACATAGCGTTGACGGGCGGGTAACGGTATAGCATTACGCGATCGCGTTATGCTATACCCGCTAGCGCAGATGAATCAGCAGATGATTCATCTGCTCTAGCGGTGACGGAGCCCAGATGCTGCAGGCCGCGTCCGAGGCTCCGTCACTGAATGACGGCACATTGCGAACGCATGCCGCTTTACGGCATGCGTCTCGATGTGCCCGCAAATGAGGGTGAATGGCAGCGTTAACGGACTGCCATAACGCAATATGAACACAGCCTTATAATCGTAACCCTAACCCTAATAAAAAGATAAAAAAAATATATGCATATATATTTTTCTTATTTTATTTGTCCCTACCTATGGGAGTGATAAATGGGGCATTTACTTTTTTTTTATTTTGATCACTGTGAGAGTTTATCACAGTGATCAAAATAAATTCCTGGACTCTGGAGGGCACTCTGCGCATGCGCTGGCCGGCGGGCGCACTGCGCATGCGCCCGCCATTTTACAAGATGGCGGCACCCATGAAACATCCTGGACGGACGCCGGGACGGATCCAGGGGCATCGGAGTTCCGGGAGAGGTGAGTAGGGGGGGTCGGAAGGTAAGGGGGGGATTGGAAGATGGGGGCAGCGGAGGCAAGGAGGAGGGGAGCATTTAGTGACGGTGGTGACCGATCGCCGCCATCTATTGCCGTAACTCGTGTGGGGGGGTTCGGATATCGGTCTCCGGCCATGGCCGATGCTATTGCAGCATCGGCCATGGCTGGATTGTAATATTTCACCAAATTTCATTGGTGAAATATTACAGATTGCTCTGATTGGCTGTTTCACTTTTAACAGCCAATCAGAGCGATCGTAGCCACGTGCGGGTTAAGCCAATCCCCCTGTGGTGAAGCACAAAGGGTCTTGTGCCTGCGGGTCGGGTGACCTTTCTCAGAAGCATCAACCTCCAACTGAAACGGTAGAGAAACATCAGCTGCCGTAGAACAGGAGCAGAAATGAATCTCTGCTTAAGTTCCTGAAATGCAGAAACTGCCTCAGGAGGCCAATTCACCACATTGGAACCCTTTTTTTCAAATCAGTCAATGGTTTAACAATACCGGAGAAATTACCTATAAATTTACGATAAAAATTGGCAAAACCCAAAAATCTCTGAAGAGCCTTCAATGTAGTAGGTTGAACCCAATCACAGATGGCCTGAACCTTGACCGGGTCCATTTCAATAACAGACGGAGACAAAATGAATCCCAGAAATGAAACCTTCTGTACGCCAAAAAGACACTTTGATCCCTTCACATACAGTGCATGCTCTCTCAAAATCTGGAACACAGTCCGAACATGTTTCACATGAGAGTCCCAGTCGTTGGAAAAAATCAAGATATCATCCAAATAAACGATCAGAAATTTATCCACAAAATCCCTGAAAATATCATTCATAAAGGATTGGAAGACGGAAGGGGCATTAGTAAGCCCAAAAGGCATCACTAGGTACTCAAAATGCCCTCTGGGGTATTAAACGCCATCTTCCATTCATCCCCGTGCTTAATTCGAATAAGGTTATACGCCCCCCTGAGGTCAAGCTTGGTAAACCAACTAGCACTCTTCACTCTGGAAAATAGGTCACAAATCAAGGGTAACGGATATTGATATTTAACAGTGATTTTATTCAGGAGGCGATAGTCATTACATGGCCTCAATGAACCATTCTTTTTGGACACAAAGAAAAAACCGGCACCCAAGGGTGAAGAGGATGGTCTGATATGACCCTTCTCCAAAGACTCCTTGATATAAGATCCCATAGCATCGTGTTCAGGTACAGATAAATTATTAAGGCGACCTTTAGGAAATTTACCACCAGGCACTTACTCAATAGCGCAATCATAGCTCCTGTGAGGAGGTAAGGATGCAGACTTACTCTCACTAAACACATCAGAAAAATCAGTCAAAATGTCAGGGACATCCTGAGACTGGGGAGAGGCAGAAAAAACAGGAGTGTCAGTATTAACACATTGGCAGCCCCAACTGGTTACAGACACAGATTTCCAATCCAAAACAGGATTATGAGTCTGTAACCAAGGGAAACCCAGTACAATAATGTCATGCAGATTATGCTACACCAGAAATTTGCAACTCTCCTGATGATCTGGTTCAACCCTCATTATCACATGAGTAGAAAACTGGGGTTTATTCTCCGCCAAATAAGGTAGAATCAATGCCCAGCAAAGGAATAGACTTCCGCAGGGGTATCATGTGAAACCCACAACGTTTGGCAAAGTCAAAATCCATCAGGTTAATAGCTGCTCCTGAATCAACAAAAGCCTGAGCTGAAAATGTGGACAGGGAGTAAATCAGGGTAACAGTCAACAGAAATTTAGTCTGAACACTACCCAAGACAACTGAGCACGCAAAACGTCTTCCCCGCTTAGGGCAGACAGAAATAGCATGAGAAGCGTCACCACAGTAGAAGCATAACCCATTGCGCTTTCGAAACTCATGACACTGAGCCCCAGAAGTCACTCCATCACACTTCATGGGCTCGGGAGCTGGCTCACAAGGCAACACTATCTCACGCATACCTCTGCGCTCATGCAAACGTCTGTCAGTTTGAATAGCCAAAGACATAGAATCATTGAGACCAGAGGGAACAGGGAATCCCACCATAACGTCCTTTACATTTTCTGACAGACCCTTCCGAAAAAGGGCTTCCAAAGCATCATCATTCCATTTGGTCAGGACTGCCCACTTTTGGAATTTCTGACAGTACAGCTCAGTGTCTTCACGACCCTGATTTAATGCCAACAAGGTCTTTTCAGCTTGATCAGTGACATTAGGTTCATAGTACAATAACCCCAGAGCCTGAAAAAAATACATCAACATCATTCAAAACAGGATCCCCAGGTGTCAGGGAAAAAGACCAATCCTGAGGGTCACCGCGCAGCAGAGAGATGACAATTTGAACCTGCTGTGCTGCGTTCCCTGAGGACTTAGGCTTTAAGGCAAAAAACAACTTACAGTTATTTTTGAAATTCAGAAATTTAGACCGATCCCCCCAAAAAAAATCTGGTACGGGGATCCTAGGTTCCTCAACCGGCAACCTAGCAAGATAGGTAGCAATGCTCTGAACCTCAGCGGCAAGTCGTTCCACACGGCCAGACAACTGTGCAAACTCCATTGAGGACAAAGAAAAAATTCCTCTTCAGCACCCAGAGAAAAAGAGGGAAAAAATGCAACGAAGAGAAAAAAAAATTTCTGACAACTCCCTTTTTTTTTCCTTTTTACTATTTTTCCCTCTGTTGAGTACAATATAATTTTCAGTGTGGCTGGTAATACTGTTATGTTTCGGTAGCTGAGGAGAAATAGCAAAAATCGCCAAAGTAGCAATACACCAGAGAGGCTGGAAACTACTGGGTTGCAGAAAGCTAAACTAACCGCAACACTAGAAGTAGCCTGTTATGATTTGGTAGCTGAGGAGAGCAGGCAAAAAAGGCAATACACCAGAGAGGTTGGAATCTACTGGATTGCAGTACCCTGACTAACCACCACAACTAAAGGCAGCCGTGGAGCGTACCTACGTTGGTCCTAGACGCCTCGTCACAGCCTGAGAAGCTAGCTACACCTAAAGATAGAAAGAGGAAAACTATCTGCCCCGGAGCAGATCCCCAAAGAACATAGGAAGACCCCAAACATGTAATGGCGGTTAGACAAGAGGCAATACAGACACAGACAGAAAATAGTATGAGCAAACGTTGGGGCCCAATCTTCCTAGAAAGAAAAGGATAGGAAGGACACTTACTGCAATCCAAAAAACCCTAAAAAAAATACCAACTCACTAATTGCAAAAACACCTGAGATCACACGACCTCTACCACCTAAATTAGTTCTCTGGTGTAACAAAACTAAGCAGCAGCCACTGAAAAAACTGGAAAAGGCAAATGAACAAATAACAGTGGCTCAGATAAACTGAGAGGAGCACAAGCCCCCGGAGGGGACCTGGCTGACCTCCACAGAAGTGCAGGACAAAATGCAAAAAGCAAGCACAAAAATAAAAGCAGAAAATATCTTATCTGTTAGCAGAAGATGCAGGCAAGACACAGCAAGCTTCCAAGTGAACCAGGAACCAAAGTTGAGACAAGAACAATTGATCACCGGCAACCCTGATGGGAGGGAACCTCCCTTATATAAGACCAATCTGTAACACCTGATTGCCAATCTTCACAATCTTCATTGAATAGTTCAGTACTGTTTGTAACCACCAGAGGGAGGTTCTGCTCAGAATTCATTTCTAACACATTCACAACAGTAGCCGTGGAGCATACCTACGGTGATCCTAGACGCCTCGTCACAGCTGGAGAGATAGCTACACCTAAAGGCAGAAAGATGAAAGCTAACTGCCCCGTAGCAGAACCCCCAAAGAAATAGGAAGCCCGCAAACATGTAATGGTGGTTAGACATGAAGAAAAAACTAACACAGACAGAAAATAGAATGAGCAAACGCTGGGGCCCAATCTGTCTAGATAGAAAGTATAGGAAAGAATTCTGACTGCAACCCAAAAAACCCTGACAAAAATACCAACACTTCTGATTAACAAAAAACCTGAGATCACACGATCTCTACCACCTAAATCAGAACTCTGGTGTAACACACAGCAATTCAGCAAATAAAAAGTGACACAGGAACAGAGCAAAAGTGCAAACACAAACTGAGCACAATTGCAGAGCCAGGCCCCAAAAGGGGACCATGCTGAAGTCCACTGCAAGGCAGCAAACCAGCAAGGAAAATCCAACCAGAGGAAAAAAAACAGCAAATCACTTATCTGAATGGAAGCAGGAATGCAAGCTGAGCTCCAACCAAGAACTGTAAGAACAATTGATTACCGGCAAGGCTGATGGGAGTTCAGGTCACTTTTTTTTGACCATTCGGACCCAGCTGAAAGCCATTCAGCAATTGGTTCATTACCCTCAACAATCACCGGAGGGAGCCCCAGCTCCGAAGTCGCCTCCAACGTGTTCACAACAATGTTTATTCCCATAGGGTATATACTGTGCACAGGTCCTATTCATGAGGCTAATAAAGTCTCCCATTTTCCTTGTGTATTTTTATTTCTCAGGATATCGTCCCAGTTTATTGCACTAATATCATATCTCATCCATTGGTACGGGTGTCAGTTCTCCTTGCCTCAAAGCCGCCACCAGGTTCCTGCCATTGTCACACACAACCATGCCTGGTTGAAGATTTAGCTGTGTCAGCCACTCATCTGCCTACTCTTTCAGAGCGGTCAACAACTCTTCAACATTGTGCGGTTTGTCACCTAAGCAAATTAGCTTCAGCACATCAGCTTGTGACTGATGTGCTCAAATCTGACATGGAGGCTGAAGAGGAGGAGGATGTGCAGGAGCTGCACACAGTGGGGGCAACCCTGAGTGACGTAGGGCCCGCAATCCTTGGCGTTGGGAGGACGTGTTCCATCCCAAAGTCTGACTGGATCCCGGCTTCCACTATGTTAACCCAGTGTGCCGTCAGCAAGATGTACCGTCCCTGGCCACAAGAACTTGTCCACGTGTCCGTGGTTAGATGTACTTTCCCAGTAACTGCATTGTTGAGGGCACGGGTAATGTTGTGGGACACGTGCTTGTGTAATGCTGGGACGACACAGTGGGAGAAATAGTGGCGGCTGGGGACAGAGTACCTTGGGATGGCTGCCATCAGGTTGCGGAAAGCTTCCATCTCCATGAGCCTAAAGGGCAACATTTCGACCGCAAGCAGATGAGAAATATGAGGATTGAGTACTGTGGCCTGTGGGGCGTTGGCTTCATATTTCAGTTACAATCCAATGACTGGGGTATGGACAACTGAAGGCTGCACTGGGACAAGGACGTGGACGTGCTTGATGATGGTGCTATTTGACTGTGGGAAACGGCAGGTGCAGGGCAGGAGGCATCTTCGCATGCACTGTGGACAGGGGATTGGCTTGCACGCACAACAGTGGAAGAAGCAGTGGTGTCACCCGCAGACACTGTTCCTGGAGCCTGGGGTTGTGCCCACAAAGTCGGGTGCTTTGCTGCCATGTGGCTGAGCTTGCTGGTGGTGGTCAGGCGGGTAGTTTTGCTGCCCCTGCTGATGCAGGCATGAAAGGTGTTGCAAATGGCCTGTTTGGGGTTATCAGCAGAGTCTTTAAAAAATAACCAGAATCGGAAAGACCCAACAGTTACACTGGCAACTTCCGTCAGGTTGATGTTACGGGGAACAGTTGCACGCCTTCTGTCTGCAGCCACCACACTGCTTCTTCCTGCCTGAAGTGGTGCAACTCCTACCTCCCCCTGTGTGCTGCTGTCCTCGCTCTGCATGTCCTCCTGCCAGGTTGGGTCTGTTACTACATCATCCACCACCTTGTCTTCCACTTCCCCACCCTGGTCCTCCTCCTGACTTTCTGGCAATTGTGTCTCCATCTCTTGTGACTGTGGCTGCTCAAAGATTTGTACATCTCTACATGGAATATCATCTCGCCCCACTTCTAGTAGACTGGGCGAGAGGAAAAAATCTCCAAATGGAAAACTCAACAGCTCTTCGGAGTGTCCGAGTGTGGGATCAGTTGTCTCGGGGCACTCAGCATGGTGGGAGGAAGGAGGGTCAGGGTAAGGAATATGCGAGCCAGATTCACGGCTACTGTGACTTGACCATGTTGAAGACAGGGTGCTGGTGGATAAGTAACTGGAAGTATTATCCGCTATCCAACCAACAACCTTTTAACACTGCTCGGGCTTCAATAGTGCTGTCTTGCCACGGTCCCCTAGGACTTCGGACACTAAGGTCCAGCGAGAAGATGTGGGTATTTTCGGTGGGCCAATTTCAGCTTGCCCACGGCCTCGGACTGTACCATCACCATCACGTCCACTTCCCCTCCGAGTTCCCGCTGAGTAATCCCGGAAATGCTCGGTGCTCGCCGAATACCATGATACTCAGGCGAGTAACGAGTAGTGGCGAGCATGTTCGCTCATCACTAGCCGTAATCCATGTCTGGGGGATGAACAGTTTTCAACCTGGACGGTGCCAAAATGCGACCGTCCAGACTGAGAACCACTGGTGACTGAACTGCTGCGAGCGCAGCCTCAGAGACCGGTGGTGACGTCATAGAGGTTATGTCCGGTCACTGAGGCTCTGTTCCCAGCAGAGCTGAACTGCGGTGACCTCGGTGAGATCCCCGCTAGCATGGTCAGAAAAACTCTCACGGTGCTAGCAGGGAAGTCACCGAGGTCATTGCAGTTCAGCCAGGCTGGGAATGGAGCCTCAGTGACCGGATGTAACCTCTATGACGTCACCACCGATCTCTGAGGCTGCGCTCGCAGCAGATCAGTCACCAGTGGTTCTAAGCCTGGACGGTCGCATCTTGGCATCGTCCAGGTTGAAAACTGTTTATCCCCCAGACATGGATTACGTCATGGGACAGAACGACGGACAGTTATGGTAAATTGTTGTTTTTTTATTTTACTTTTATTACACGAGATCGAGGGCTTCACTGGAATTAGACATTTAAATTAAAATGGAAAACTGTGTTTAGTCTTATTTCAAATAAAGGACTTCATTCTGGCTGTGTCTTTATTTACCATACAACTATAGGATTAGTAATGGAGAGGGGTCTTATAGACACTTCTCCATTACTAAGCCATGGGCTTGATGTCACCTGACAATACAAAGGTGACATCAACCCCACAAATATGAACACCACTTGCCACCGCTACAGGGCAAGTGGGAAGAGCTGTGCAAAACACCAGAAATGGCGCATCTAATAGATGTGCCTTTTCTGGGCAGCTGCAAGCTGCTATTTTTAGGCTGGGGCAATATCCATGGCCCCCCACCAGCCTGAGAATACCAGCCCCCCAGCTGTCTGCTTTAGCAAGGTTGGTTTTCAAAAATGGGTGGGACCCCATGCCATTTTTTAAAATTATTTATTTAAATAATTAATAAAACAGCATCGGGACCCCTCTATTCGTGATTACTAGCCTTGCTGAAGCTGATAACTGAGGGTTGCAGCCCCCAACTGTGAATTTTGTCTGGCTGGTTAGCAAAAATACAGGGGAACCCACACCGTTTTTTTTTTTTAAATTACTTATTTACAGCGCCGGAGCAGCTAATGAATACTCCCATCCGCCACTCCTGCTCTCACTGTAATTAGCAGTAGCAGGTGTCGGATGATGGGATCAGTAGTCCCATCAGCTGACACCAGTGACCAAAGGTAAACTTTATACGTCCGATCACAGCTGAGCGCTCCCGCTGTCTTTTGACAGCGTGGGAACCGCGGCTCTCTGACTGGCAGGGGTCATTGCCCTGCCGATCAGAAGCCGTGTTTGCCGCGCTGTCATGCACATTACAGCACAGCAAACATTGGATGTTCGGGTCCCCCTTTCAAGTGAATGGAGTCCGGGTTCGGGTCTGGATATTGTTCTGGCACCCGAACCCAAACTTCTTGTAACTGTTCGGACTCGAACATCCAGGTGTCCACCCATCTCTACTGAGGGTTATCTTTTGAGCAAGTCTTCCACAATGCCCCTCTGGCATGCATGCACTGAAAATGGCATGTCTGCCTCTGACATGAGAGAAGGAAATTTCTCCTTGTACCGTGGGTCAAGAAAGGTGTTTCATGGTGGACAAAATTTCTTTCACACGAGGGTATTGGGAAAGAAATCTAGACATAAACTATGTCATTTGTGGCAGACTACAAAGAGTCAAACAGTAATTTTTTTTATATCGCCTTTATGACACATGGCAACAGCAGACTCAGACTAGTAAATAGTGATGTTTGCTTATCTCTGCATGATTTCCGCCAGTTGCACAGCTGCTAAATATACGCTATTTATTTAACCAAGAGAATTTTTTTGATATCGCCGTTATGACACATGCCAACAGCAGATTAAGGAAAATTATTGCCACTGGTAAATTATGATGTTTGCGTATCTCTGTATGGTTTGCGCCAGTTGCACAACTGCTAGAGAAAGATACGGTATTTTTTTAACCAACAGAAAATTAAAAAAAATTTATATCGCCTTTACGACACACGCCGACAGCAGATTAAGGAAAATTATTGCCACAGGTAAATTGTGATTTTTGCATATCTCTGCAGGGTTTGCACCAGTTGTACAAATGCTAGAGAAAGATACGGTATTTTTTTAACCAATAGAAAATGCAAATTTTTGTTTATCGTCTTTATGACACACGCCGACAGCACATAAAGGAAAATTATTGCCACTGGTAAATTGTGACGATTGCGCATCTCTGCAGGGTTTGCGCCAGTTGCACAACTGCTAGAGAAAGATACGCTATTTATTTAACCAATATAATTTTTTTATTTTTTATATTGCCTTTATGACACATGCCAACAGCAGACTCAGGGAAATTACTGGTTAATAGTGATGCTTGCTTATCTCTGCATGATTTGCACAAGTCGCACAACTGCTAGATAAATATACATAATTTATTTAACCAATAGACTTTTTTTATATCACCTTTATGACACATGCCGACATGAGATTAAGGAAAATTATTGCCACTGGTAAATTGTAACGTTTGCGTATCTCTGCAGGGTTTACACCAGTTGCACTACTGCTAGATAAAGATACGCTATTTAATTAACCAATAAAAAATGTAAACATTTTTATATCGCCTTTACAACACGCCAACAGCAGATTAAGGCCGGGGTCACATTTGTGTATGGCATACGATGGGAGAGCATCGTATGCAATATGCTAATGACCTTCGGCTCCTGCTCTGCTGCATGCGGGAGACGAGTGTCATGCTACTGTGCTCCGAGCCTCTCGCACAGAGCGGATCAGAACACAGCTGCGGAGGAGGCAGAGAAACTAGTTTATCTCCTCTATTGCTGGTGTCGGCATATATCACACAGCACTTGGATGATATCCGAGTGATGTGCGCTGCTTCACTTTAACCCATAGACTTATATGGGTGCGAGTGCGCCGAGACTCGGCCAAGTGTTGGTGACAATCGCAGCATGCTGCGATTTCACTCATATGTAGAGTACGGCCGAGAAAAAAACCGTGATGGGAGCTGCCCCATAGTTTAATCCTGGTCCTAGTACTATGCGATGTTTTATTGTATATCACTATCCGTATTCATCGCTAGTGTGACTCCAGCCTAGGGAAAATTATTGCTACTGGTAAATTGTGACGTTTATCTCTGCAGGCTTTGCAGAAGTCGCTCAACTGCTAGATAAAGATATGCTATTTATTTAACCAATATATATTTTTTATATCGCCTTAATGAGACACGCCAGCAGCATACTCAAGGAAATACTGGTAAATAGTGATGTTTGCGCAGCTCAGCAGGTTTTGCGCCAGTCGCACAACTGCTACATAAATAATAGCTATTTCATCAATAAGCGAGGAATATTATTTAGCAGTTAGCTTTTAAAAAAGATGTTGAATATTATGTAGCTGTAAAAAAATATTTTTATATTCTGGTACGCAGGAATATTATGTAGCTCCAAAAAAAATCTGTTTAGTATATGCTGGTACTAACTAATTTTATTTGGCTCCAAAAAGAGCTACTTTGTATATTATGGTAGTGGATGAAACCCTGCCTATTTCTCCCTAAGGCCTGGGTCACACTGGCGACAGAATCGGACGACTGCAATACGATGAAATATCGTATTGCAGTCTGCCCTATGTTGATCTATGGAGCAGCTCCCAGTATCCGATTTTTAGTGGTCCGTTTTAATCGTCCGAGTGCAATCGCAGCATGCTGCGATTGTCACCGATTGTGGGTCGACTATCGCCAATGCAAGTCTATGGGAGCGATGAAAAATCGGATTACAAACGGACCGCATGTGTGACTTGCGATTAAATCGCATCGGTGTCCTTTAGAAAAGCCGGCAATTCATCCCCGACTATACTGTAAAATCACACTGACAGCTTTAATAAAGAATAGAAAGAATAGATATACACACATAGAATACATATATATATATATATGTCATTGTGACATATATATATACATATATTTATAGTTCTTACACTTCTACATACTGTAATAGCCGCTAATTCAATTGCCGGCTTTTGTGAAATCACAGAAGCCGACATGAAATGATACATTGTTTAGACACCGTTAACCATGTCATTTCCTGTATTTTGATATATGGTTTGAACTTACAATTACATAAGTGTATGTGTGCAAAATTTCAGACATGTAGGGGTTAATTAAAGGTGTAAATTCGTTGAAAAAAAATGCGTGGGCTCCCGCTGTATTTTCTCCACCAGACAGACAAAGCAAGCGAGTGGGGCAGATAATAATAACCTTATCGCCAGATAGGTAAGAATAATGTTGTTTTATTATTTTATATTTATTTTAGGAGATCAAGGGCTTCGCACGGATTAAGAGTAAAATAAAAGATGGTCAAAAAAATTTGTTTTGATTTCATTAAAATTATTTATTCTTAAAGTGTGTGTGTTTTTTTATTTACTTCAATAGGATTAATAATTGATAGTTGTCTAATTGACAGCTCTCAATTATTAACCTGGCTTACAGTCACCTTTCAATTGCAAGGTGGCTGTAACCCCTTATTAACCCATTCGCCACTGCTACAGGGCAATGGGAATAGACGGGCAAAGTGCCAGAAAGGGCAAATCTAATTAGAGATTTACCCTTTCTGGGGTGTCTGGGGGCAGATGTTAGTAGCCAGGGGGGGCACCAAAAAAACGTACCCTCCCTAGGCTATTATTATCTGCCCCCACTCGCTTGCTTTGTCTGTCTGGTGGAGAAAATACAGCGGGAGCCCACGCATTTTTTTTCAACGAATTTACACCTTTAATTAACCCCTACATGTCTGAAATTTTGCACACATACACTTATGTAATTGTAAGTTCAAACCATATATCAAAATACAGGAAATGACATGGTTAACGGTGTCTAAACAATGTATCATTTCATGTCGGCTTCTGTGATTTCACAAAAGCCGGCAATTGAATTAGCGGCTATTACAGTATGTAGAAGTCTAGGAACTATAAAATATATATATAAATGTCACAATTACATGTATATATATATATATATATATATATATATGTGTGTTCTATGTGTATATATCTATTCTTTCTTTTGTGATTTAAATACTATTCTTTTGGATCCATTATATGTCAGTTTTGCAAGCCTGCGAGAAATTCTCGCAAGTCGGATGAAAATCGGATGTTACAAGCTACACACACATGCGACTAAATTGCATCTTTGAAGGAAAATCGGATGCCAGGCGGATGTGTGATGTTTTCATTTTGTTCCGATAATCGACCGACTAAAACGGTCCGATTTTTTGTAGTTGTGTCTGACCCCGGCCTAATACCACAGTCTGTTCCTAAACTATAAAACACAATGCACACTAGCAGAGATCTCCAGCATGCACTTGCAATGGCGATTGATAACACCAGGTGCCAGCCTTTCACTCTCTCTCCTATTAAATCTCTCCCTAGTCCTTACGCTATCTCCACCTAACAAATAACTTATCTTCATGCTTAAAAGCTCTTAGAGCTTTTTGTAATCACAAACTCTCCCTATATGGTGCTTTCACTCTTCCTATGCTCACACTATGCTCTCATTACGCTATTTCCGGTTGCAATGTGCGCAAGATGGCGCCGGCAGGGATTAAATATCCCTATGATGCTGTAAGTTGGCACTGGCATTACTGTTATTGGCATGCAAGCCCAGAATGTTCATTGGCTGTAAATAAAGTGCTAAACATGCTGCGCGGGTCATTTGAACATACTGAGGCGAATAGCAAATTACTCGCCGATTAACGAATAGCCCGAATAAAGTATGCTTTGTGCGAGTAACGAACAGTGTTGAATGTATTCGCTCATCACTACTTATAACATCCTAACAAAAAAGATTGTTTCCAAAATTGTGCTGATGTAAAGTAGACATGTGGGAAATGTTATTTATTAACTATTTTGTGCTACACGACTCTGATTTAAGGGCACAAAAATTAAAAGTTTGAAGATTGCAAAATTTCTGTTTTTTTTTCATATATAAACACAAGTGATATCGAACAAATTTTACAATACAATAGTACAAAAGTACAATATGTCACGAGAAAACATTCTCAGAATTACTAGAATCTGTTGAAGCGTTCCAGAGCTATAACCTCATAAAGTGACATTAGTCAGAATTGTAAAAATTGACTTGGTCATTAAGGTCAAAATTGGTTCAGTCACCAAGGGGATAAACACTTTTAGCATGAAAATACTAAATCAAATAAAAAAATAAACTATATATCCCCAAATTAAGCATTTTTCCCTCTCTATCATATTTTGCTTTAGGACATATTAGACCTGACATATCCACTTTTGTATTGTAATCTTTGCAGAATTAAAAAATGTTCCCTTTTGTCACAGAGATGTTTACAAACTTTTCTAGTGCTGGCAACAACCTGGCTCAGAAAACTTATGTGCCTACTTCTACTAGCTAAAGTTAAGAGCTGTGTAATATCTGCCTTGAGTAACCATAATAACAACCCGGCAGCAGGCTCGCTGTCTGGGTGTTATGTTTGACACCAATCTCTCCTTCACCTCCCATATACAATCTCTTGCCCGCTCTTGCCGCTTACACCTAAAGAACATCTCTAGAATCCGCCCTTTTCTCATCATGGAAACAACAAAACCCTCAATGTAGTACTGATCCACTCCCGCCTGGACTAATGCAACGCTCTATTACTTGGCCTCCCCATTACTCGACTATCCCCTCTGCAGTCCATCCTTAATGCAGCAGCCAGGGTCATCCATCTGGCTAATCGGTACTCGGACGCGTCCGCTCTTCGTCAGTCCTTACACTGGTTGCCCATTCATGATAGGATCCAATTCAAAGTACTGGTTCTCACCCACAAAGCTCTCCACAGTGCAGCACCCCCTACATCTCCTCCCTCATTTCTACCTATCGGCCTAACTGACTGCTGCGCTCTGCAAACGACTTTCAACTAACCTCTGCACTAATCCGTACCTCCCACTCCCGACTCCAAGACTTCTCCTGCGCTGCGCCAATCCTCTGGAATGCTCTACCCCAAGAAATTAGGACTATCCACAATTTGCATGGTTTCAGGCGCTCCCTCAAAACACATTTGTTCAGAGCAGCCTATCACATTCACTAATCAAAATCATTCTAAGTGTGTATGTGTAGCCCATTCACTATCTCCATCCATCCCTCACTCCCTCAAGATGGCTGGACCATCATTGTAAATGCACCATTGTATATACACACTTGTACTTTGTACCTCCCCCACCTCATTGTAGATTGTAAGCTCTCACGAGCAGAGGCGGCTTATTTTGCTTTAATTATTGTATTGTTAACGTTGTTACTTATGACTTGGGTTTTGAAACTGTTAAACTGTAAAGCGCTGCGGAATATGCTGGCGCTATATAAATAAAGATTATTATTATTATTATTAACCATTCGCATCCTGTAGAGTATGACGTCAGTAAATTAGATTAACATGACTATTCCTTTTGCAGTTTGCTAATGCATTAGTTACTTCTTCAGCTGCCTTGTGTGATTTTCTAGTGATTCTCTGACTTTTGGCATGATCATTAACTAATATCCTGAACTTGAACCCCTCACCCTTAACTCATTCCATGAAAATAAACTAGTGCTGTCACCTTGACCTGTATTTTGTCTCATCCTAACTTTAATAGCTGACATTTGGAAAGAATACTGTTATGTTTCGGTAGCTGAGGAGTGCAGGTAAAAAAGGAAATACACCAGAGCAGTTGGAATCTATGGGATTGCAGTACCCTGACTAACCACCACAACTAGAGGCAGCCGTGGAGCGTTCTTACGTTGGTCCTAGACGCCTCGTCACAGCCTGAGAAACTAACTACACCTAAAGATAGAAATAGGAAAGCTATCTGCCCCGGAGCAGAACCCCAAAGATAATAGAAAGCCCCCAAACATGTAATGGCGGTTAGACAAGAGGAAATACTGACACAGAAAGAAAATAGTATGAGCAAACGCTGGGGCCCAAACTATCTAAATAGAAAAGGATAGGAAGGGTACTTACTGCAATCCCAGAAAACACTGAAAAAACACCAACTCTACTAATTTCAAAATCACCTGAGATCACACGACCTCTACCACCTAAATTAGTTCTCTGGTGTAACAAAAACAGCAGCCACTGAAAAAACTGGAAAAAGCAAAAGTACAAAACACAGTGGCTGGACTAAACTGAGAGGGCAAAAGCCCCCGGAGGGGACCCTGAAGGCCCCCACAGAAGTGCAGGACAAAATGCAAAAATATAGCAAAAACACAAAATAAGAAATTGTCTTATCTGATAGCAGGAGATGCAGACACGACACAGCAGGCTACAAGGGAAACTGGAAAGAAGGATTCAGACCAGAACAATTGATCACCGGCAACCCTGATGGGAAAATGATTCCCTTAAATAAGACCAATCAGTAACACCTGATTCCCAATCCTCACTAGTACCGCTTGTAACCACCAGAGGGAGCCTCTGCTCAGAACTCATCTCAAACCCATTCACAACAGTACCCCCCCCTTGAGGAGGGGTCACCGAACCCTCATTTGAGCAACCAGGTCGGTCAGGATGAGTTCTATGATACGCACGGATAAGTCTCCTAGCATGGATGTCCGAAGCAAACACCCAAGAATTATCTTCCTGACCATAACCTCTCCATTTAACCAAATACTGGAGTCTTCGTCTAGAAAAACGAGAATCCAATATTTTCTCAACCACATACTCCAGATTGCCCTCAACCAAAACAGGGTCAGGAGGCACAGCAGCAGGAACCACTGGCTCAACAAACCTCTTCAACAAGGACTTGTGGAACACGTTATGGATCTTAAATGTCCCTGGAAGAAGCAAACGAAAAGAAACAGGATTAATAATCTCCATGATCTTATAAGGTCCAATGAACCTAGGCTTAAATTTAGGAGATGCTACTCTCATAGGAATATTCTTTGAGGACAACCAGACCAAGTCCCCCACTTTAAACCGAGGACCATCAGTCCTATGCCGGTTAGCAAACCGCTGGGCCTTCTCCTGAGAGAGGGACAACCTCTCCACTACCTGGTCCCAAATCTGCTGCATACGCTCAACAACAGAGTCAACACCTGGACAGACAGAAGCCTCCGTCTGTCCTGAAGAAAATCGAGGGTGAAACCCAGAATTACAGAAAAACGGAGACATCAAAGCGGCAGAGCTAGCCCTATTATTAAGAGCAAACTCAGCCAAAGGCAAAAAATAGACCCAGTCATCCTGATCAGCAGACACAAAGCATCTTAGATAAGTCTTCAATGTCTGGTTTGTTCTCTTAGTTTGACCATTGGTCTGAGGATGAAATGCCGAGGAGAAAGACAATTGAACACCCAGTTTAGAACAAAAAGTCCTCCAAAATCTGGAAACAAACTGGACTCCTCTGTCAGACACAATGTTCTCAGGAATGCCGTGTAAACGAACCACGTGCTGAAGGAACAACGGCACCAATTCAGAGGAGGAAGGCAACTTAGGTAATGGCACAAGATGTATCATTTTGGAAAACCTATCACAAATTACCCAGATGGTGGTCATTCTCTGAGAAACAGGAAGATCGGAAATGAAATCCATAGAGATATGGGTCCATGGTCTCTTGGGCACAGGCAATGGCATCAACAAACCACTAGAGCGAGAGCAAGGCTTGGAGCGAGAGCAAGTCCCGCAGGACTGCACAAATTCCCTGACATCGCGAGACAAGGTAGGCCACCAAAAGGACCGACTAACCAAGTCTCTGGTACCAAAAATTCCGGGATGCCCAGCCAATGCGGAACAATGAATCTCAGACATCACACTCTTTTTCCATTGGTCCGGGACAAACAATTTTCCAACAGGGCAGCGCTCGGGCCTATCCTCCTGACACCCCTCCAGAGCAAGTCTCAAATTGGGCGAGATGGCGGAAAGAACTACACCCTCCTTCAAAATAACAGAGGGATCAGATAGCTCAGGAGAGTCCGCAAGGAAACTCCTCGAGAGGGCATCGGCCTTAACATTCTTAGTGCCAGGAAGAAAGGAAACCACAAAATTAAAATGTGTGAAAAACAAGGCCCACCTGGCCTGTCTAGGATTGAGTCGCTTGGCAGATTCCAGATAGACCAGATTCTTATGGTCCGTAAGGACCACCACCTGATGTTTGGCTCCCTCCAGCCAATGTCTCCACTCTTCAAAAGCCCACTTCATGGCCAATAACTCCCGATTACCCACGTCATAATTACGTTCAGTAGGAGAAAATTTTCGAGAGAAAAAGGCACAAGGGTTACTTTTAGAGGTCTCTGGATCTTTTTGGGACAAAACGGCACCTGCCCCAATTTCAGAGGCATCAACCTCCACCTGAAATGGCAGAGAAACATCAGGCTGCCGTAGAACAGGAGCAGAAGTGAATCTCTGCTTAAGTTCCTGAAACGCAGAGACTGCCTCAGGAGGCCAATTCACCACATCAGAACCCTTTCTGGTCAAATCAGTTAATGGTTTAACAATAACAGAGAAATTACCAATAAATTTACGATAAAAATTGGCAAAACCCAAAAATCTCTGAAGAGCCTTTAATGAAGTAGGTTGGACCCAATCACAGATGGCCTGAACCTTGACCGGGTCCATTTCAATAACAGATGGGGACAAAATGAATCCCAGAAATGAGATCTTCTGTACGCCAAAAAGACACTTTGATCCCTTCACATACAGAGCATTCTCTCTCAAAATCTGGAATACAGTTCGAACATGTTTCACATGAGAGTCCCAGTCATTAGAAAAAATCAAGATATCATCCAAATAAACAATCAGAAACTTGTCCACAAAATCCTGAAAATGTCATTCATGAAGGACTGGAAGACGGAAGGAGCATTAGTGAGCCCAAAGGGCATCACAAGGTACTCAAAATGCCCTTCAGGGGTGTTAAATGCCGTCTTCCATTCATCCCCGTGCTTAATGCGAATAAGGTTATACGCCCCCTGAGGTCAAGCTTGGTAAACCAAGTAGCGTTTTTCACCCTGGAAAACAGGTCAGAAATCAAGGGTAACGGGTATTGATATTTCACAGTAATATTGTTCAAGAGACGATAATCAATACACGGCCTTAATGAACCATCTTTTTTGGCCACAAAGAAAAAACCGGCACCTAAGGGTGAAGAGGATGGTCTGATATGACCCTTCTCCAATGATTCCTTGATATAAGACCGCATAGCGTCATGTTCAGGTACAGACAAGTTAAAAAGGCGACCCTTAGGGAATTTACTACCTGGCACTAATTCAATAGCGCAGTCATAGCTCCTATGGGGAGGTAAGGATGCAGATTTACTTTCGCTAAACACATCAGAAAAATCAAACAAAAAGTCAGGAACATCCTCAGCCTGGGGGGAGGCAGAAAAAACAGGAGTGTTGGTATTAACACATTGGCAGCCCCAACTGGTTACAGACACAGATTTCCAATCCAAAACAGGATTATGAGACTGTAACCAAGGGAAACCCAGCACGATAATGTCATGCAGATTATATAGAACCAAAAATTTGCAGCACTCCTGGTGATCAGGTTCAACCCTCATTATCACCTGAGTAGAAAACTGGGGTTTATTCTCAGCCAAAGGGGTAGAATCGATCCCCAGTAGGGGAATAGACTTCTGTAGGGGTATCAAGGGAAATCCACAACGTTTAGCAAAATCATAATCCATCAGGTTAATAGCTGCTCCAGAATCAACGAAAGCCTGAGCAGAAAATGAGGACAGAGAGCATATCAGAGTGACAGTTAATAAAAACTTAGTCTGAACACTACCCAAGACAACTGAGCGTGCAAAACGTCTTCCCCGCTTAGGGCAGACTGAAATAGCATGAGAGGCATCACCACAGTAGAAACATAACCCATTGCGCTTTCGAAACTCATGACGCTGTGCCCCAGACACCACTCCATCACACTGCATGGGCTCAGCAGCTGGCTCACAAGGCAACACCACTCCACGCATACTTCTCCGCTCACGCAAACGTCTGTCAATTTGAATCGCTAATGACATAGAATCATTGAGACCAGAGGGGACAGGGAATCCCACCATAACATCCTTTACATTATCTGACAGACCCTTCCGGAAAAGGGCCGCCAAAGCGTCGTCATTCCATTTGGTCAGGACTGCCCACCTACGGAATCTCTGACAGTATAACTCAGCGTCATCAAGCCCCTGATTTAATGCCAACAAGGCTTTTTCAGCTTGATCAGTGACATTAGGCTCATCGTACAATAACCCCAAAGCCTGAAAAAATGCATCAACATCACTCAAAACAGGATCCCCAGGTGTCAGGGAAAAAGCCCAATCCTGAGGATCGCCGCGCAGGAGAGAGATGACAATTTGAACCTGCTGCGCTGCGTTTCCTGAGGACTTAGATTTTAAGGCAAAAAACAATTTACAGTTATTTTTGAAATTCTGAAACTTAGCTCGATCCCCTAAAAACAAATCTGGCATGGGGATCCTAGGTTCCACAACAGGCAACCTAGCAAGATATGCAGCAATACTCTGAACCTCAGTGGCAAGCTGATCCACACGGCCAGACAACTGTGCAAACTCCATTGGGAGAAAAGATCCTCCCAGCACCCAGAGATACAGAGGAAAAAAAAAAATGCAACAAACAGAAAAATATCTCTGACAACTTTTCTTCCTTCAAAATATTTTTTCCCTTCTGTGAGTACCATACAATTTTTATGGCCGGTGATACTGTTATGTTTCGGTAGCTGAGGAGTGCAGGTAAAAAAGGAAATACACCAGAGCAGTTGGAATCTATGGGATTGCAGTACCCTGACTAACCACCACAACTAGAGGCAGCCGTTGAGCGTTCCTACGTTGGTCCTAGACGCCTCGTCACAGCCTGAGAAACTAACTACACCTAAAGATAGAAATAGGAAAGCTATCTGCCCGGAGCAGAACCCCAAAGATAATAGAAAGCCCCCAAACATGTAATGGCGGTTAGACAAGAGGAAATACTGACACAGAAAGAAAATAGTATGAGCAAACGCTGGGGCCCAAACTATCTAAATAGAAAAGGATAGGAAGGGTACTTACTGCAATCCCAGAAAACACTGAAAAAACACCAACTCTACTAATTTCAAAATCACCTGAGATCACACGACCTCTACCACCTAAATTAGTTCTCTGGTGTAACAAAAACAGCAGCCACTGAAAAAACTGGAAAAAGCAAAAGTACAAAACACAGTGGCTGGACTAAACTGAGAGGGCAAAAGCCCCCGGAGGGGACCCTGAAGGCCCCCACAGAAGTGCAGGACAAAATGCAAAAATATAGCAAAAACACAAAATAAGAAATTGTCTTATCTGATAGCAGGAGATGCAGACACGACACAGCAGGCTACAAGGGAAACTGGAAAGAAGGATTCAGACCAGAACAATTGATCACCGGCAACCCTGATGGGAAAATGATTCCCTTAAATAAGACCAATCAGTAACACCTGATTCCCAATCCTCACTAGTACCGCTTGTAACCACCAGAGGGAGCCTCTGCTCAGAACTCATCTCAAACCCATTCACAACAGAATACACTAAAGATTTACTGTGATGAAGTTGAATATTTTCCTGCCGGGATCCATTATATCTGTTTAGCCACAACGTTTTAATGGCACACAATGCCTTGCATTCTCCCGCTACAGTACTTGATTTCAAAGATTGTACAGTAGGTGTACATATTAAAATTAATTTGGTGAATCAATTACAATAGAGTATGTGTCTGCTCACATCCGGTTGTCAAGGTCAACTTTTGCACTGGAAACTCTGGCAGAGTCTAAAGGCCCCGTTACACTAAGCGAGATTGTTGAAACGTCACCGATTTTGTGACGTAACAGCGAAATAGCCATCGATCTCGCTATGTGTGACATGCAGCGACGATCAGCCCCCTGCTGGCTATCGCTGATCGTCACCGAATGTCCTGGACCATTTTTCCATCGTTGGTCTCCCGCTGGCCAGCGCGCATCGCTGTGTGTGACAGGCGGGAGACTAGCGATCAGCGAGCTGGAGCTGGTAACCAAGGTAAACATCAGGTTTCTAGGCGCCGCGTGGTTTCTAGGGGAGCTGGTAACCAAGGTAAACAGCGGGTTTCTAAGCGCCGTGTGGCACTTAGAAACCCGCTGCTTACCTTGGTTACCAGCTCCCTGCACCAGCGCGCTGGTATCTAACGTACACTGCGGGTAACTAAGCGACGTGCATCGCTTGTTACCCGCATAGTCGCTGTCCTGAACGCTGCTGAGATCTGCCTGTTTGGCAGCTCACCAGCGATCATGTAGCGACACACAAGCGATCCTGACAAGTTCATATGGTTGTCGGGATCGCTGGTGAGTCTCTATGTGTAACGGGACCCTAAGTCACTTTCTGTTTTTCAGCTTTCTATTGAGAGATCTAATCATCGCTGCAGAGAGCCCCAGGTGATTCATGTACTAATTGGCTTCTCTGGCTGGCTGGTCAGGTGGATGTAAAATTAGACATAAATTTTATCAGTCATCATAGCTGGACTGCCAGATGCACTGCAAATATGCTGCCAAGCATCTCTGTTATCTGTCAGTAGAGACTAAAGTAGTGGCATTTGGCAATGAGGACCAGCACTGGAGCTCAGATACCAAAATTTTGAAAATGTGCATTCTGATATTGGTGGAAAGTGATTAAGATAATTTATCTATTGTTTGAGAACAAGTTAATAAATTTTAAACTTACAAAAATTCACTCTTTAATTCCTTCACAACGATTGATGTACCTATACATACACAAAACAGCTATTGTCTATAGAAACGACTGATACTTGCAATTTAGTTCACACAGCCTGTGCAGTCTCTTCTCAAAGAGAGATTCTGGTTGTCCCTCTCTTCAGATCCAACACAATTCACTCTGGTCAGCTTCCCTGAGCTGACTGACTACAGAAAAGAGCTAGCCTAGTTATATGCAGGGCTATCCATGTGATCTAATCAAAGCCTGCAGAGCTTGGATTTAACCCTAGACTACCTGACTTTGCTACAGTACATCATGGCAATCGTGCTTGGCACAAGAGCTGTCCCAGCGCAATTGACTCGCACCACAATTGTGGATACCAGGGCTATGGGGTACTCGGAGCCGAGCCCATAGATTTCTATGGGAGTTGTCACTGGCAGCGGTGGCTCGGTCCGTGGCCCTGGCAGTCAATGCGATGGGGGAATATTTACAGGGGATTATTAGGATAGGTAGTTCGTGACACCACCTGCGGTTTCTGGTAATTGTACCAGCGCTGCTATGAGGACTTTCACAGGGGATGTTATGGGGCAGCTTGGTAGTAAGTCTCCCACAGGTGAGACGGGTCCCTGGAAGTCTATGGTGATGATAATGCAGGGTGTAGTAATAATTCAGCCAAACACAATGCAGCTTCTTTTCATACCTTTTACTGATGATGGTTCAAGCAGATCCCGGGGAGCTGGTCGGGGTGGAGAGTGCACTTTCAGGTAGCAGCCGAGCAGGTTAGAGGCCTCCTTAACTTCCATATAATGTGAGTCCAACTTGCCTGGAGAATGTGTGGAGAGATAGCAGTTTAATGCTCAATGAACATTAATTTCAACACACACTTAGACACGCCCACAGGTATATAGTCTAGTCACAGGGAGTGTTCAGGAGTTAGTTAGTTCAGTCAGTGACTCGAAGGAGTGAGGAAGTGCAGTCTTTGTGCAGTTCAGAAAGTGGAGGCCAGTACAGGTGAGCCAGTTCACCTCAGCCTGGTCAGAGCTGTGCCCCACTATAAGACGGACTGAGATATCTATTAAGAGTTGAGCATATCGAAGGGCATAGTGGAAGAGAACAGAGAAGTGCCATAAGTATAGGATACCTGCACATTGTTACCGGTCACTGGGGACCGAAGGATCACTAAAGCTTCACGCTTAGTGGTAAGAAAACCAGAGGCTTATCGGACCTTAGGTCGTGGCAAGCATCCCTGAAGAGTCAGTACGTATCTGGGGTCAGGGAGAGTGAGAACCTTGAGCCTGATCAGCAAGAATAGGAACTCAGCTCTCTCACAGGAAGGCTCCGACCACAAAAACTGACCGGGCAGAACAGCTTTGGAATAGCTGGAGTTATAGAGGGAACTACGCTTCAGGCTGGTTGGACTCATCAACATTGGACAGTAAAGGAGGCCCCTAACTTGCTTAGCCGTTGCCTCAAAGCTCATCCTCCATCAACCCATCAGCCTCCCTGGGACCTGCCTTACCATCTTACAAGTAAAGGTATGGAAAGACGCTGACCGTGTGAGACTGAGTTATTTACTTGCATGCCTGCACAACCCTGCCTTAACCATCGACCTGAGGGAAGAGTCCCACCTGTAGGGGACCCGACATCTAGCTGCCTCACCATCCCCTCAGAGCTCTACAGCAGCGCTGGTATAAATTACCAGAAGACTACAGGTGGCGTCACGAACTGTAAATATATCTATCCCCTGTAAATATTCCCCAACATACGCCGGACCGCCAGGGCCACAGACCGAGCCACCGCTACCTGTGACATCCCCATAGACTTCCATGGGCTCGGCTCTGAGTACCCCATTGCCCTGGTAACCCACAATTGTGGTGCGTGGTCGAGACAAATTGGCGTCACGAACAGGATGCGAAACTCGCAAAATTGCGAGCCCTGTGTGCCTATGGAATTGTTTTTGTGAAAAAGAACTGTTTGCACTTTTGGCGCCAAAAATCGCCATCTTTGTCGCCATATTTGCGCCCTCAGGCGCTGGAGAAGAAGGTGGGCGTACCTTCGTGGGCGTGTACCCCCCTGTGGCGCGAAGAAAATGCCTGCCCTCTCAAAGTGCTATTACAATATGCGATCCTGCCCTACAGCAAAGGAGGTCCGCCTCCTCTTCACCTTCCCTGCAAAGAGGAGGAGACGCAAACCCCGCCTCCACGGAAGAGACCGGACGTCTCTGGAGGAAGATGAGAGAACGCTCTGGAACATCATGGAAGCAGGACGTGTGCAGCCGAGCAGGGAAGCGGAGGAAGGCAGGCCCCGTGCCCCAGCCAAGCTGCCACCAGCACCGGAGTCATCCGTGGTCCTGCACCTGCAGCAAGCATTGCTGGAAGTTAAAGAGGAAAATGCACGACTAAGAAAGATGATTTTGCCACAACCTGGATTTGAAGAGATCGAGAGACGCCGGCGTACCCTGGAGCAGCGGCGGCTGTGGGACGCGGTGTTCTCCCCCTTCGATGATCCCCTACGTCTGGAGTTACCAAAACTTCTGCTGCCCAAGGCAAAGGAGCAACCGGAGGCTGCCCCCGAAAGTACCAATCCTGATCCCACCGGTGAAGCGGTGGAGGCGAAGGAGGTTGAGGAGGTACCGCCAGTTCCGGAACGCCCGCCCGGCCAGGAGGCCGCAGCAGACGATCGATCCCCGGTAGGGACACCGGAGGGGTCCTGTCTGTCATTACCAGACGTGGACTGGGACGAGATGGCGCGCCTGGATGACGTCGCCTACACCGCCCAGTGGGAATGTGAGTGGCAGCGTCGTGAGGAGAAGCAGCAACGCCAGCAGGAGGAAGAGCGGGAAGCTCAGCGGAATCGACAGCGGCAACATGCAGAGCTGATCGCGGACAAGGAGAGTGTCCGGAGAGAGAAAGGTACCCTGAGGGAACCGCGGCGGCAGGGGTGTGTGACTGAGTTCCAGCTCCGGAAGGGCTGGGGCTTCATAAGAGAACCGGGCCTCTACCCAGGGGTCTTTGTCAGCAGGCGTGACGTGGAATCCCACCTACCGCAAGGCCACCCCGGGAGGGACCTAGTAAATGGAGACATTGTCACATATACACGGCACTGGGGTATGAAGGGATGGTATGCCCTTAACGTCACCATCGTCCGTGACCCCGTCCCCGACGCAGGTAACGTCACCACTACCGCAGCGTCCCCGTCTCCAGCTCAAGCAGTATCCGGCCGTGCCCCAGCATCGCCCCCTGCAGGTACTTCGCAAGTGGAAGCGACACCTGTATACCGTTATCCTTCTACATCGCAACATGCGACCCAGTTTCCATCGCAATCCATGACACGATCAATATCGTTAACTGTGACTCAGATTGAAACGCAATCGGTGTCTCGCAAGGAGAATGTACCCGTTGCGCCCCTAGAGGTTCACACAAGAACTGTGGCAACTCAAACCCCAATAGCAGGTCACGACTTGTTAGTCCTGGGATCTAGGGACCATTGCATTGTTCCAGCCCCCGGGGTGGAAAATGTAGTTGAAATAAATAAATAGTAAAAAGAACCGGTGAGATCCAGATAGGGGTCTACCATAAGTAAAGTTGTAAAAAGTTTAAGAATGTTTGCCAATTTTTGCACAAGTTAAATGAGTATATAATATATTTATATATTGCCAACAGTAGAATGCCCGGCTGGGTAAACAGATAAAAAGTTTTTGCACTTTATTGTGATGTGATTTGATATAATGTGTCTTTTTCTTACAATGGACTCAGAGGCTGAGGACTGAGCCAGCCCAAGAACTGATATTGTAAATAGTTGCACCTTGTGCATTATCTTGGTTTTACATAAAACCACCACAACTACCTCTGAATAATAAAACCCGTGTGGTGTGGCACTGAGTGAGGTCTGCATTCCTAAGTCCTGCAGCCCACCCAGGACCCACGTTGAAGGTTTGGTGCGGGTCCTTCACAAGAATCTTGCTGTGTATTATATGAGAATGTATATTTAAGATTTTGTACTTTTCTACATTTAATGTTTTGTTTGCAACGTTCAAGAAATCCTTACCTCCCGGATGGGACGAGTTAATGTTAATGTTTAATGCATAAAAAAAATTGTCTCTTTGTATTTCACAGCCCGGGAGTGCTGTCATTTACCATGGGGGAATGTGTAGCCCTGGTGTGAAGGCACACGCAGTACCCTGGAGAATGTGTGGAGAGATAGCAGTTTAATGCTCAATGAACATTAATTTCAACACACACTTAGACACGCCCACAGGTATATAGTCTAGTCACAGGGAGTGTTCAGGAGTTAGTTAGTTCAGTCAGTGACTCGAAGGAGTGAGGAAGTGCAGTCTTTGTGCAGTTCAGAAAGTGGAGGCCAGTACAGGTGAGCCAGTTCACCTCAGCCTGGTCAGAGCTGTGCCCCACTATAAGACGGACTGAGATATCTATTAAGAGTTGAGCATATCGAAGGGCATAGTGGAAGAGAACAGAGAAGTGCCATAAGTATAGGATACCTGCACATTGTTACCGGTCACTGGGGACCGAAGGATCACTAAAGCTTCACGCTTAGTGGTAAGAAAACCAGAGGCTTATCGGACCTTAGGTCGTGGCAAGCATCCCTGAAGAGTCAGTACGTATCTGGGGTCAGGGAGAGTGAGAACCTTGAGCCTGATCAGCAAGAATAGGAACTCAGCTCTCTCACAGGAAGGCTCCGACCACAAAAACTGACCGGGCAGAACAGCTTTGGAATAGCTGGAGTTATAGAGGGAACTACGCTTCAGGCTGGTTGGACTCATCAACATTGGACAGTAAAGGAGGCCCCTAACTTGCTTAGCCGTTGCCTCAAAGCTCATCCTCCATCAACCCCATCAGCCTCCCTGGGACCTGCCTTACCATCTTACAAGTAAAGGTATGGAAAGACGCTGACCGTGTGAGACTGAGTTATTTACTTGCATGCCTGCACAACCCTGCCTTAACCATCGACCTGAGGGAAGAGTCCCACCTGTAGGGGACCCGACATCTAGCTGCCTCACCATCCCCTCAGAGCTCTACAGCAGCGCTGGTATAAATTACCAGAAGACTACAGGTGGCGTCACGAACTGTAAATATATCTATCCCCTGTAAATATTCCCCCAACATACGCCAGACCGCTAGGGCCACAGACCGAGCCACCGCTACCTGTGACAAACCCCATAGACTTCCATGGGCTCGGCTCTGAGTACCCCATTGCCCTGGTAATCCACAATTGTGGTGGCGGGTCGATACAACACCCACCAAACTTATATAACCCTATGGGTGTGTCTAAATGTGAGTGACATGAGTGAATGCATATCAAGCTTTGGCTGTTACCTTCCAGTGCACTTTCCTGGATTTTCATGTGTGCCTGCGAAGCTGGGCTACACATCCCCCCTTGGTAAAACACAGCACTCCGGGCTGTAAAAGACAAAAGAATATTTTGTTTTGCATTAACAATAAACATCATAACTCTTCCCATCCGGGAGGTACGAATTCTTGAACGTTACAATATTGTCACGCGGTCTTATGATATGTGTACGATGTCAGTAAACTATTCTTAAAAGAACAACACTCTATACAACATATAGATTAGCAACATCAGCATGTAAATATAGAATAGATTTACCTGACACGATATCCGTTGAACTCAGGGTTAATCTTGAGGACTTGATACACTGTCACAGGAAAGAGGAGGACCGGGGGTCTAACCTGACCCTAAACTGAGGTCCTAACTAATCCCTCACCTTGGAGGTACTGATAATGGTTCAGAGGTCCAAGTCTCCAGCCTAACCCTGTCTCCTATCAGTCCCTGAACCCTGTAATCAGTCCTAAGAAGGATTCTGATTACCACCAAAGGGATATGGGCTGATCTCTGCTAAATACACAGATTAGACATATAAGACAGACTGGAGAAAACACAGACTTGCATACACACTCAAACACAGAAGGAACATAAATGATCTGGGATATTAAACTCTAAGCAAGGTGAGCTTAAAACAACTAAGGAGCTCTTTAATTAAGTCTATACAGATACAATCCTATCTGTGGTCTGCATGAAGAATTTCACTGGCAACTCCCAACACAGACAACCAGAGATTTAAAGGAAACCAATCAACAAATAATTAATTGCAGCCGGGAGAAAACTGCACCCAGTCCCAGAACTGAGCACAGACAGAATTAACTCCCTAACTGCCAAACACAAAGAAACAGCAACTCAGCTGTGAGAAGTCAGAATGTGCAACCGCGACGATCTTCGTGGCGATGCACACATGACAGTACCCCCCCTTCTACGAGGGGCCTCCGGACCCTCAGGGCCAGGTTTGCCCGGGTGAGTTCTGTGGAAGGTCCGCACCAAACGATCTGCGTTAATGTCAGACGCAGGAACCCACGTCCTCTCCTCTGGACCATACCCCTTCCAATGCACCAAGTACTGAAGGGACCGGCGATTCAGACGTGAGTCAATGATCTTTGACACTTGAAACTCCAAGTTACCATTGACCACCACTGGAGGAGGAGGTAGAGGTGATGGTATGACTGGTGCCACGTACCTCTTAAGTAATGACTTGTGGAACACATTATGAATTTTAAACGTAGGAGGGAGGTCCAGACGAAATGCCACAGGATTAATTATGGAACTGATCCTGTACGGCCCGATGAATCTGGGGCCCAGCTTCCAGGAGGGAACTTTAAGTTTTATTCCTGGTAGACAACCATACCAGATCGTTCACATTAAGATCTGGACCAGAAACTCTCCTCCTATCAGCCATACGTTTATAACGGTTCCCCATAGCACTCAGATTATTCAATACACCTCTCCACACTGAAGCAAGTGACGACGAGAAACGCTCCTCCTCAGGAACCCCAGAAGGGCCCCCCCATTGAATGTACAAAACTGGGGATGAAAACCATATGCCCCAAAAAACGGGGACTTACCAGTGGACTCGCTCCGCCTGTTGTTAAGAGCGAACTCTGCCAGAGGCAAGAAAGAAGACCAGTCCTCCTGGTTCTCTGAGACAAAACACCGAAGATAAGTCTCTAGGCTTTGATTCAGACGCTCTGTCTGACCATTGGTCTGCGGATGAAAAGCCGAGGAAAATGACAATTGCATCCCCCGACGTAAACAAAATGCCCTCCAAAACTTGGACACAAACTGAGACCCCTATCTGACACCACATCAGAAGGCAACCCATGAAGTCTCACAATCTCCCCAATGAACACCTGCGCCAGAGTTTTAGCATTAGGGAGGGCAGGAAGAGCAATGAAATGTGCCATCTTACTGAACCTGTCAACAACCACCAGTATGACAGTCTTCCCTGACGACTGAGGAAGGTCCGTGATGAAGTCCATAGACAAATGAGTCCATGGACGCTCCGGAAGTTTCAAGGGTAAGAGGGTCCCAGACGGACGGGTATGAGGGGTCTTAGAGCGAGCACAAACCCCACAGGACGCGACAAAAGTTAAAACATCTTTATTAACGTTAGGCCACCAAAACCGGCGAGAAAGGAGATCTAAAGTAGCCTTACTCCCTGGATGTCCTGCTAAAGCAGAATTATGATGTGCCTCAATAACCTTTTGTCTCAACTGATTTGGGACAAACAGTCTCCCTGGAGGTCCTGCAGGGGCGTCCCCCTGAGCCTCTAACACCTCCTCCTCAAGCTCAGAACATACAGCCGACACTACCACCCCTCCTGAAGGATAGGAATCGGGTCATCCATTTTCCCGGCCCCTGGGAAACTGCGAGACAAGGCATCCGCCTTAACATTCTTAGATCCAGGGCGATAAGTGACAACAAAATTAAACCTGGTAAAAAACAACGACCATCGAGCTTGTCTGGAATTCAGACGCTTAGCAGATTCCAAATACAGCAGGTTCTTGTGATCAGTAATGACGGTGACCGGGTGGACTGCCCCCTCCAAAAAGTGACGCCATTCTTCAAAAGCCAACTTAATGGCCAAAAGTTCCCTATTGCCGATATCATAATTCCTTTCGGCGGACGACAATTTTTTAGAAAAGAAAGCGCACGGATGCCATTTACCAGGGGATGGACCCTGGGACAATATTGCACCCACCCCTACGTCAGACGCGTCCACCTCCACAACGAACGGCTGTGATGCATCTGGTTGGATGAGAACGGGTGCCGAAGCAAAACATTTTTTCAAAGAGGAAAAAGCTTGGCAAGCTTTGTCCGACCATTTAGAAAAATCCGTCCCTTTTCTTGTCATGTCAGTGAGAGGTTTGACAACAGATGAGAAATTACAAATAAATTTCCGGTAGTAGTTAGCAAACCCCAGAAAACGCTGCAGAGCCTTAAGATCCTCTGGCTGATCCCATTCAAGCACTGCTCTCACCTTTTCAGGGTCCATACGGAAACCGGAGGCTGACACCAAGAAACCCAAAAACTGAAGTTCCTGTACGGCGAATACACACTTTTCCAGTTTGGCGTATAGTTTATTGTCTCGCAAGATCTGCAACACCTGTCTCACATGCTCCTGGTGAGACACAAGATCTGGTGAGTAAATTAAAATGTCATCCAAATATACGACCACAAACAGCCCCACCAGATGACGAAAAATGTCATTAACAAAATGTTGGAATACTGCTGGTGCAGTAGTCAGACCAAAAGGCATGACAAGGTTCTCATAATGTCCCTCCGGCGTGTTAAACGCCGTTTTCCACTCATCCCCTCTTTTATCCTAATCAGATTATACGCCCCCCTGAGATCCAATTTAGAGAACCATTTGGCGCCAACAATTTGATTGAAGAGATCAGGAATCAGAGGGAGTGGATACGGATCTCGAACAGTAATTCGATTAAGTTCGCGGAAATCCAAGCAAGGGCGTAGGCCTCCATCTTTTTTCTTCACAAAGAAGAACCCCGCGGCCACTGGGGAAGATGAAGGTCTAATATGCCCTTTGGCCAGACTTTCCGAAATATAATCTTTCATAGCCTGCCTCTCAGGACCAGAAAGGTTATATAACCTAGCTTTAGGTAACTTAGCATCAGGAAGTAAATTAATAGAGCAGTCATACACGCGATGAGGAGGCAACTCCTGACACCCTCCTCAGAGAACACATCCCCAAAGTCCTCCAAAAAAGGAGGCAAAGTACTAGGCACGACCGCACTGATGACTGTGTTCATGCAGTTACTTTTGCAAAACTCCCCCATTGGCTTATATCTCTGGACTGCCAATTAATCACAGGGTTATGTTTAACCAACCAAGGAAGTCCAACACAATAGGAGTAGGTAGACCCTCCAACACATAACAAGATAATAGTTCCCTATGTATTGCCCTACCCGAAGGTCAATGTTATGAACCTCATGAACAAAGCTACCTTGGCCGAGAGGCCTGGCGTCAATGGAGAATATAGGGATCGGTTTGACCAATACACTCAGATGCATACCTTGAGCCTGAGCAAACTGAGCGTCAACCAGATTAGCCCCGGACCCACTATCAAGAAGAACAGAAAATCTCTCCACTCTCGTACCAACCACCACCTCCACTGGTACAAGGAACTGAGAAGAACTAGCGGACGAAATACATACTCCCAGGTTGTCGTCCACCACACAACCTGGGATTAACAGTTTTCCGGCGACTTTTTGCTCAACAAGGCACGGGATGGACATCCCCAACAAAATGTCCCTCTTTCCCGCAGAAGAAACACCTTCTAGTCCTGCGGCGTACCGCCAATCCCCTCCTACGAAATGATGTCCCTCCCAACTGCATAGGCTCCTCCGAACAGACAAGGGGAACCTCAACATAAGGGACTTTAGTAGTAGGTGGAGTAACAACAGGGGACGGAGTTACCTCGCACCTCTCCCGGAGCCGTCTATCAGTACGGATAGCTAGGGCCATAGCAGCCTCCAGTGATGGAGGAGAATCATACTGAGCCAAAACGTCCTTTAATTTGTCAGAAAGCCTATGACAAAACTGGCTCCTAAGAGCTGGGTCATTCCACTGAGTATCTGTGGCCCATCTACGGAACTCAGAAGCAAATTCCTCCGCCGGACGATCTCCCTGCTGTATCTTACGTAATTTTGTCTCAGCAAGAGAGACCCGATCTGGGTCATCATATACCAAACCCAGGGCAGTAAAAAATCGATCTACTGACTGTAGAGCCGGGGATCCGGAGGAAGGGAGAAGGCCCAGGATTGAGGGTCCCCTTGTAGGAGCGAGATAACAATTCCCACTCTCTGCTCTTCACTCCCTGATGATCGAGGCCGAAGCCGAAAATACAATTTACATGCTTCCCTGAAGGTAAAAAATTTGTCTCGCCCACCAGTGAACCTGTCCGGGAGAGCTACTTTAGGTTCAAATCTGGTTTGCTCCGAGGGAGACAAAACTTTGGACTTAATGTCCGTCAGCTCCATGGATAATCCCTGCAACTGCAGAGCCAGCTGGGCTACTGGATCCATGGCAACTGGGAATAATTTTATGGGCCAGTGAAAATGTCACGCGGTCTTATGATATGTGTACGATGTCAGTAAACTATTCTTAAAAGAACAACACTCTATACAACATATAGATTAGCAACATCAGCATGTAAATATAGAATAGATTTACCTGACACGATATCCGTTGAACTCAGGGTTAATCTTGAGGACTTGATACACTGTCACAGGAAAGAGGAGGACCGGGGGTCTAACCTGACCCTAAACTGGGGTCCTAACTAATCCCTCACCTTGGAGGTA
>JARQOD010000005.1:141033974-141248116 GCA_033576555.1 Oophaga sylvatica | reverse complement strand
TTGGTCTGCGGATGAAAAGCCGATGAAAATGACAACTGCATCCCCCGCCGTGTACAAAATGCCTTCCAGAATTTGGACACAAACTGAGACTCCCGATCCGACACCACATCGGAGGGTACCCCGTGAAGTCTCACAATCTCCCAATGAACACCTGCGCAAGAGTTTTAGCATTAGGAAGAGCAGGAAGAGCGATAAAATGTGCCATCTTGCTGAACCTGTCCACTACAACGAGTATGACTGTTTTACCTGAAGACGGCGGGAGGTCCGTAATAAAGTCCATAGACAGATGAGTCCACGGACGCTCCGGGATCTTCAAAGGTAAGAGAGCCCCAGACGGACGGGTATGTGGGGTCTTAGAGCACGCACAAACCCCACAGGACGTGACAAAAGTTACCACCTCTCTATGTAAGTTAGGCCACCAAAACCGGCGCGAGAGGAGATCCACAGTTGCTTTACTCCCTGGGTGTCCTGCCAAAGCTGAATTATGGTGTGCCTCGATTACCTTTTGTCTCAACTGATCTGGAACAAACAGTCTCCCTGGAGGTCCAACAGGGGCGTCCCCCTGAGCCTCCAATACCTCCTCCTCAAGCTCAGAGCATACTGCCGACCCCACCACCCCTCCTGAAGGATAGGAACCGGTCATCCGTCTTCCCGGCCCCAGGGAAACTGCGAGATAAGGCATCCGCCTTTACATTTTTTGACCCAGGACGATATGTGACGACAAAATTAAACCTGATAAAAAACAACGACCACCTAGCTTGTCTGGGATTCAGACGTTTAGCGGACTCTAAATATAGCAGGTTCTTGTGATCGGTAATGACGGTGACCGGGTGTACTGCCCCCTCCAAAAAATGACGCCACTCCTCAAAAGCTAACTTAATGGCCAAGAGTTCCCTATTGCCGACATCATAATTCCTCTCAGCGGACGACAATTTTTTTAGAGAAGAAGGCGCACGGATGCCATTTACCAGGGGACGGACCTTGAGATAATACCGCTCCCACCCCTACCTCAGAAGCGTCTGTCTCCACAATGAACGGCTGTGACGCATCAGGTTGAATGATTATGGGTGCCGAAGCAAAACATTTTTTCAAGGAGGAAAACGCTTGACAAGCCTTGTCAGACCACCTTGAAAAATCCGTCCCTTTTTTAGTCATGTCTGTGAGAGGTTTAACTATGGACGAGAAATTACGAATAAATTTCCGGTAGTAGTTAGCAAACCCCAGGAAACGTTGTAATGCCTTAAGATCCTCTGGCAGATCCCACTCAAGAACTGCCCGCACTTTCCCAGGGTCCATACGAAAACCGGATGCTGACACCAGGAATCCTAAAAACTGAAGTTCCTGTACGGTGAACACACACTTCTCCCATTTGGCGTACAGTTTATTATCCCGCAAGATCTGCAACACCTGCCTAACATGCTCCTGATGAGACACAAGATCCGGCGAGTAAATTAAGATGTCATCCAGATATATGACAACAAACTGTCCCACTAGGTGGCGAAAGATGTCATTAACAAAATGTTGAAACACCGCCGGGGCATTAGTCAGACCAAATGGCATGACAAGGTTCTCATAATGCCCCTCCGGAGTGTTAAACGCCGTCTTCCACTCATCCCCCTCCTTCATCCTAATCAGATTATACGCCCCCCTGAGATCCAACTTAGAGAACCATTTGGCGCCCACGATCTGATTGAAGAGATCGGGAATAAGTGGGAGCGGATACAGATCTCGGACCGTAATCCGATTAAGCTCACGGAAATCCAGGCAAGGGCGTAGGCCTCCATCTTTCTTCTTCACAAAGAAGAACCCCGCGGCCACCAGGGAAGATGAAGGTCTAATATGCCCCTTAGCCAGACTCTCCGAAATATAATCCTTCATGGCCTGCCTCTCAGGACCAGAAAGGTTATACAACCTAGATTTCGGTAACTTGGCTTCAGGGAGCAATTTTACAGAACAGTCATACGCGCGATGAGGAGGTAGTTCTTGACACCCTTTCTCCGAAAATACATCCTCAAAGTCCACCAGAAATGGAGGTAAGGCCCTAGGCACGACCGCACCGATGACCATGTTCATGCAGTTTTTATTACAGAATTCACTCCACTGGCTTATCTCTCTGGATTGCCAATTAATAACCGGGTTATGCTTAGTTAACCAAGGAAGGCCCAACACTATAGGAGTGGGAAGACCCTCCAACACGTAACAAGACAACAGTTCTTTATGTATTGCCCCCACTCGAAGATCTATGTTATGCACGGCTTGCAAAAAACTACCTTGACCGAGAGGCCTGGCGTCGATCGAGAATATGGGAATGGGTTTAGCCAACACACTCAATTGCATACCTTGAACCTGGGCAAACCGAGCGTCCACCAGATTAGCCCCGGCCCCACTATCCAGAAGAACAGATATCCTCTCAGTTCTCGTACCCACCACCACCTCCGCCGGTACGAGAAATTGAGACGGACCTGGGGACGAAATACATACTCCCAGATTGTCGTCCACCACACAACCTGGGATCAATAGTTTTCCGGCGACTTCTCACTCTGCAAAGGACGGGATGGACACCCCCCAATAAAATGTCCCTTTCTCCCGCAGAAGAAACACCTTCCTGTCTTGCGGCGCACTGCCGATCCACTCCCTCGGAATGATGTCCCTCCTAACTGCATAGGCTCCTCTGGACTGACCAGGGGAACCTCCATATAAGGGGCCCTAGTAGAAGGTGTAGTCATCACAGGGGGCGGAGTTACCCCGCACCTCTCCCGAAGCCGTCTGTCAATGCGAATAGCAAGGGCCATAGCGGCTTCCAGTGACGTGGGAGGGTCATACTGTGCCAACACATCCTTTAATTTGTCAGATAAACCTTGACAAAACTGGCTCCTAAGAGCCGGGTCATTCCACTGGGTGTCCGTGGCCCACCTACGGAACTTCGAACAGAATTCCTCCGCCGGACGATCTCCCTGCTGTATCTTACGTAACTTAGATTCAGCAAGGGAGACCCGATCCGGGTCATCATATACAAGACCCAGAGCTGCGAAAAACCTATCCACTGACTGGAGAGCCGGGGAGCCCGGGGGAAGCGAGAACGCCCATGATTGGGGGTCCCCTTGTAGGAGCGAGATGACAATTCCCACCCTTTGATCTTCACTCCCCGATGACCGAGGTCGCAGCCGAAAGTACAATTTACATGCCTCCCGGAAAGCAAAAAATTTGTCCCGCCCACCAGTGAACCTGTCAGGGAGAGCTACTTTAGGTTCAGGTCCGGCTTGCTCCAGGGGGTACAAAACCTTGGACTTAACGTCCGCCAGCTCCATGGACAAACTCTGCAACTGCCGAGCTAGACTGGCTACTGGATCCATGGTGGCTGGAGAGAATCTTTAGTATGGTCGGTGAAAATGTCACGCTGTCACTGTATACAGGAGGTCCGGGGTCTATGCTGACCCTAAGCTGGGGCCCTGACTAATCCCTCTACCTGGAGGTACTGTTGATGGTACAGAGGTCCAGGCCGCCAGCGTAACCCTATCTCCTGTGAATCCCTGACCCTCTGTAATCTAGTCCTGAGAAGGACCCTGATCACCACCACAGGGAACGGGAAGGTAAATACCTACACACAGTATAAGACGAACGAGACAGTACAAGGGGTAAAATAAAAGACCACCTTGCATACAAAACTCACTCTACAACTACAGAGGGAACACCAACGGGTAAGGAGATAAATAATAAAGCGAGGAGGGAGAAAACCACACCAGGTACTCTTCACTTCAGACTTCACAATACCACAATCCGCTCTGCTGGTCTGCATGAATGCTTTCACCGACATTTCCCTAGCAGACTGGCAGGTATTTGAAGGAATCTCATTAGTGCAGCATTAACCGCAGCTGGGCGAGGCTGGGCCTCATCTAGCACAGAGAGAGGGAGAATTAACTCCCTCACTGCCGACAAACACCAAGCACCAAAAACTCAGCTGTGAGAAGTCAGGTTGTGTAATCGCGACGATCTTCGTGGCGACACACCCGTGACAGTCAGCCTTCAGAGATCTTGTGTCATTTTCTAATTATAGTATTAAGACTCTTTTACTTTCACAATCTTAAAAGTCTAACCTAGAGAAATGTAAAAATCATGTGTGGTGCTAATCCTGACAAAGGATAGATAATGGATGTTAAGTAGAGAATTATTATAATATGTGTAGGTTGTGATTATTTAAGTGATGCGCTGGCATGTAGTCTTCCTTTCCAATGTAAATAGTGAATTGGATGATACTTTAAAAAACGTAATTGCAATGACGTTAGCTACTGCAAAATGCATATCTAGATTAGCCAAAAGTCATAAACAGCAGATTGTGTCAGTATTCAAGATAGCAGAAATACAGAGTGATTTAATTTAAAAGGTTAAATTTTATTAGTGGACAAACAATATCTGTATCAATATATAAGTTAAAAGTATGTACAAAAGGACAATGACAAAATTGTCTCCATCAGGGTAACATTCACAAAATAAGTGAACTAGAGTAAAGCCAATATCAGGATATGGAGCACTGGTCGGTATAATACTGTACAGTCAAAAAAGTTAAATGCTTAATCAGACAATAGTAACCAAATGTTGGTTGACCTCTGCATGTCAGAGTCATAAATTGAATAAAATTGTTAGAGATGTTTCTTACCCTGTGAGGGAAATGGGCACAGTGCCCAAATCAGGTAGTTCCAACCCCTACGCATGTTTCACATGGACATTTCCTTTGCTTTGTCAAGGGGAGGTGTGCAGCAATGGTGTACCACCAGGACCTTATGTAATCAAGGTAACAGATTACAAGGGCAGCCATGTGACCGCCTATCAACCAATAGTGCTGCTTTTGCAGCGCGTGCACACCACACCGCCTGCATCACGCTGAGGACGCCCAGCCATCAAGCCCGAACTGCACATGCCCGGGAGCGTGTAAAAATCAGAAGCTCCCATGCATGCACGGCAAACACAGAGATGCCGGGTGGCCCGGCGTGAACTGCCGGAAGCGAGGCACGCACGCGCACCACAGCACCACAGGTGATATAGCATGCTATAGTTCAAGGTAGAGAGAGAATTGTCATTTTGAGATGTACCAGCTGAAGAGCGCACAACATAAGATTATTAAAACACAAGGTGAAACATAGCTGTCAACTACTAATGGCATATGATAAGCAAGGGAGTACAGCAAAGCACATAATTATCACTATCTAAAATTCACAAGTGTTATTATAATAGGCATAATCAACAACACTGTAGAACAGTCAATATATGATTCGGGCTTGCTGTCATCCTCATTTCTTTTAATGAAGGTCACATTTAGGTAATGTGATTATTATGTGCTTTGATGTCCTCATACTTAACAGACCGGACATTTAGCATCTCCCACTCACACACCACCTCGTCATCTCTCCCCCTATCTGTTGGTGTCCCCCAAGGTTCAGCTATAGAACCTCTCTCCATCTACACCTTCAGCCTGGGGCAGCTCATAGAGTTCCACGGCTTTCAGTATGACACACAGATCATCTTCCCTTCCCTCCTCTGCTGACCTGCTCCTCAATCTCAGACCTGTCCTAATAAAACAAGGCTACTCTTTTTCCCACCTACTCTCCTTCTCTCTGCTTCTCCTCACTGCTGGCGACATATTTCCCAATCCTGGACCCCCACAGCTAATTCTTCCCATTAATTCCCTGTTATGATTTGGCAGCTGAGGAGAGCAGGCAAAAAAGGAAATACACCAGAGAGGTTGGAATCTATGGGATTGCAGTACCCTGACTAACCACCACAACTAAAGGCAGCCGTGGAGCGTACCTACGTTGGTCCTAGACGCCTCGTCACAGCCTGAGAAGCTAACTACACCTAAAGACAGAAAGAGGAAAACTATCTGCCCCGGAGCAGATCCCCAAAGAACATAGAAAGCCCCCAAACATGTAATGGCGGTTAGACAAGAGGAAAATACAGACACAGACAGAAAATAGTATGAGCTAACGTTGGGGCCCAAACTTCCTAAATAGAAAAGGATAGGAAGGACACTTACTGCAATCCCAAAAAACCATGAAAAGTACCAACTCTACTAATTACAAAAACACCTGAGATCACACGACCTATACCACCTAAATTAGTTCTCTGGTGTAACAAAACTAAACAGCAGCCACTGAAAAAACTGGAAAAGGCAAATGAACAAACAACAGTGGCTGAACTAAACTGAGAGGAGCACAAGCCCCCGGAGGGGACCCGGCAGACCCCCACAGAAGTGCAGGACAAAATGCAAAAAGCAAGCACAAAAAACTAAAAGAAGAAAATGTCTTATCTGTTAGCAGAAGATGCAGGCACGAAACAGCAAGCTACAAAGTGAACAGGAATCAAAGATGAGACCAGAACAATTGATCACCGGCAACCCTGATGGGAGGGAACCTCCCTTATATAAGACCAGTCAGTAACACCTGATCGCCAATCCTCACAATCTTCATTGGATAGTTCAGTACTGTTTGTAACCACCAGAGGGAGCTTCTGCTCAGAATTCATTTCCAGCACGTTCACAACAGTACCCCCCCTTGAGGAGGGGTCACCGAACCCTCATTTAAGCAACCAGGTCGGTCAGGATGAGCTCTGTGATACGCACGGATGAGTCTCCTAGCATGGATGTCCGAAGCAAACACCCAAGAATTGTCCTCCTGACCATAACCTCTCCACTTAACCAAATACTGGAGTTTCCGTCTAGAAAAACGAGAATTCAATATTTTCTCAACCACATACTCCAGATTGCCCTCAAACAAAACAGGGTCAGGAGGCACAGCCATAGGAACCACTGGCTCGACAAACCTCTTCAATAAGGACTTGTGGAACACGTTATGGATCTTAAATGTCCCTGGAAGAAGTAAACGAAAGGAAACAGGATTAAGAATCTCCATGATCTTATAAGGTCCAATGAACCTAGGCTTAAACTTAGGAGATGCAACTCTCGTAGGGATATTTCTTGAGGACAACCAGACCAAGTCCCCCACTTCAAACCGAGGACCATCAGTCCTATGCCGGTTGGCAAACCGCTAGACCCTCTCCTGAGAGAGGGACAACCTTTCCACTACCAGGTCCCAAATCTGCTGCATACGCTCTACAACAGAGTCAACACCCGGACAGACAGAAGCCTCCGTCTGTCCCGAAGAAAATCGAGGGTGAAACCCAAAATTGCAGAAAAATGGAGACATCAAAGTGGCAGAGCTAGCCCTATTATTAAGAGCAAACTCAGCCAAAGGCAAAAAAGAGACCCAGTCATCTTGATCAGCAGACACAAAGCATCTCAGATAAGTCTCCAATGTCTGGTTTGTTCTCTCAGTTTGTCCATTGGTCTGAGGATGAAAAGCCGAGGAGAAAGACAATTGAACACCAAGTTTAGAACAAAAAGTCCTCCAAAATCTGGAAACAAACTGGACTCCTCTGTCAGACACAATGTTCTCAGGAATGCCGTGTAACCGAATCACGTGCTGAAGGAACAAAGGCACCAATTCAGAGGAGGAAGGCAACTTAGGTAATGGCACAAGATGTATCATTTTGGAAAACCTATCACAAATCACCCAGATAACAGTCATTCTCTGAGAAACAGGGAGGTCGGAAATGAAATCCATAGAGATATGTGTTGTGAATGGGTTTGAGATTAGTTCTGAGCAGAGGCTCCCTCTGGTGGTTACAAGCGGTGCTAGTCTGTCCAGTGAAGATTGTGAGGACTGGGAATCAGGTGTTACTGACTGGTCTTATATAAGGGAGTCACCTTCCCATCAGGGTTGCCGGTGATCAATTGTTCTGGTCTGAATCCTTTATTCCAGTTTCCCTTGTAGCCTGCTGTGTCGTGTCTGCATCTCCTGCTAACAGATAAGACATTTTCTTCTTTTGTGTTTGTGCTATATTTTTGCTTTTTGTCCTGCACTTCTGTGGGGGCCTTCAGGGTCCCCTCCGGGGGCTTCTGCCCTCTCAGTTTTGTTTAGCCACTGATGTTTGTACTTTTGCTTTTTCCAGTTTTTTCAGTGGCTGCTGTTTTGATTTTGTTACACCAGAGAACTAATTTAGGTGGAAGAGGTCGTGTGATCTCAGGTGTTTTTGAAATTAGTAGAGTTGGTGCCTTTCAGGGTTTTCTGGGATTGCAGTAAGTACCCTTCCTATCCTTTTCTATTTAGTTAGTTTGGGCCCCAGCGTTTGCTCATTCTATTTTCTTTCTGTGTCAGTATTTCATCTTGTCTAACCGTCATTACATGTTTGGGGGCTTTCTATGTTCTTTGGGGATCTGCTCCGGGGCAGATAGCTTTCCTCTTTCTATCTTTAGGTTTAGTTAGTTTCTCAGGCTGTGACGAGGCGTCTAGGACCAACGTAGGAACGCTCCACGGCTGCCTCTAGTTGTGGTGGTTAGTCAGGGTACTGCAATCTCATAGATTCCAACTGCTCTGGTGTATTGCCTTTTTTACCTGCACTCCTCAGCTACCGAAACATAACAGTATCACCGGCCTAAAAATTGAAAATTGTATGGTACTCACAGAAGGGAAAAAATATTGTGAAAGAAAAAAGGTTGTCAGAGTTGTCAGAAATATTTTTCTGTTTGTTGCATTTTTTTTTTTTCCCTCTGTATCTCTGGGTGCTGGGGAGGATCTTTTCTCTCAATGGAGTTTGCACAGCTGTCTGGCCGTGTGGATCAGCTTGCCACTGAGGTTCGGAGTATTGCTATCTTGTCATGGGTGTATCGCCATGAAGATCGTCGTGATTACACATTCTGACTTCTCGCAGCTGAGTTGCTGTTTCTTTGTGTTTGGCAGTGAGGGAGTTAATTCTACCTAGCTCTGTGCTAAGACTAGGTCCAGCCTCGCCCGGCTGCAGTTTGATTATGCACTAATTAGCTTCCTTTATATACCTGCCAGTCTGCTTGGGAGATGCCGGTGAAAGCATTCATACAGACCAGCAGATAGGATCGGTTCTGAGAAGACTTAAGCTAAGAGCTCCTTTGTGGTTTCTCCTCTCCTCGCTTATAGTTTATCTCCTAGACCTTTTGTGTTCCCTCTGTGTTTAAGTGTTGTATGCAAGACAGTATTTACTTTATCCCCTGTCTGTCTCGTTTGTCTTTACTGTTTATTAAGCGGTGACCTGCCCATATCCCTGTGGTGGTAATCAGGGTCCTTCTAAGGACTAGATTACAGTGGTCAGGTACTTATAGGAGATAGGGTTACGCTGGCGGCCTGGACCTCTGTACCATAAACAGTACCTCCAGGTAGAGGGACTAGTCAGGACCCCAGTTTAGGGTCAGTATAGACCCCGGTCCACCTCTAGCCTGAGACAGCGTGAAACAGATCCAGTATAGATCCTCAGTACTTCGGATATTATGTCAGGTAATACTATGTTATCAAATACTATATGTTCATGTTGATATAACCTATTTATATGATATATAGAATGTTGTCCCACTTGATATAGATTACTGACATTATCTATAACTGTTATACAGCGTGATATTTTCACCGGCCCTACTAAAAAGATCTCCCCAGCTACCATGGATCCAGTAGCCCAGCTTGCCCTCCAGTTGCAGAGTTTGTCCATGGAGCTGACGGACATTAAGTCCAAGGTTTTGTTCCCCCCGGAGCAATCCAGATCTGAACCTAAAGTTGCTCTCCCGGACAGGTTCACTGGTGGGCGGGACAAATTTTTTACCTTCCGGGAGGCATGTAAGTTATATTTTCGGCTACGGCCTCGATCATCGGGGAGTGAAGAGCAAAGGGTGGGAATTGTCATCTCGCTCTTACAAGGGGACCCTCAATCCTGGGCGTTCTCTCTTCCTCCGGGCTCCCCGGCTCTTCAGTCAGTAGATCGATTTTTTACTGCCCTGGGTCTGGTATATGATGACCCGGATCGGGTCTCCCTTGCTGAAACGAAGTTACGTAAGATACAGCAGGGAGATCGTCCGGCGGAGGAGTTTTCTTCTGAGTTCCGTAGATGGGCCACAGATACCCAGTGGAATGACCCAGCTCTTAGGAGCCAGTTTTGTCAAGGGTTATCTGACAAATTAAAAGACGTGTTGGCTCAGTATGATTCTCCCCCGTCTCTGGAGGCCGCTATGGCCCTTGCTATTCGCATTGATAGACGGCTTCGGGACAGGTGCGAGGTAACTCCGCCCCCTGTTATGACTCCACCCACTACTAAAGTCCCTTATATTGAGGTTCCCCTGGTCTGTTCTGAGGAACCTATGCAGTTGGGAGGGACATCTTTTCGAGGGAGGGGATCGGCGGTGCGCCGCAAGACAAGAAAGTGTTTCTTCTGCGGGAGAGAGGGGCATTTTGTTGAGGGGTGTCCATCCCGTGCCTCGCTGAGCAAGAAGTCGCTGGAAAACTGTTAATCCCAGGTTGTGTGGTGGACGACAACCTGGGAGTATGTATTTCGTCCCCAGGTCCGTCTCAGTTTCTCGTACCAGCGGAGGTGGTGGTAGGTACGAGAGCTGAGAGGATTTCTGTTCTTCTTGATAGTGGGTCCGGGGCTAATCTGGTGGACGCTCGGTTTGCCCAGGTGCAAGGTATGCAACTGAGTGTATTGGCCAAACCGATCCCTATTTTCTCTATTGACGCCAGGCCTCTCGGTCAAGGTAGCTTTGTACAAGCTGTTCATAACATAGACCTTCGAGTAGGGGCATTACATAAAGAACGATTGTCTTGTTATGTGTTGGAGGGTCTTCCTACTCCTATTGTGTTGGGACTTCCTTGGTTGGCTAAACATAACCCAGTGATTAATTGGCAATCCAGAGAGATAAGCCAGTGGAGTGAATTTTGCAAGAGTAACTGCATGAACACGGTCATCAGTGCGGTCGTGCCTAGAACTTTGCCTCCTTTTCTGGAGGACTTTGAGGATGTGTTCTCTGAGGAGGGGTGTCAAGAATTACCTCCTCATCGTGCGTATGACTGTTCAATAAAATTGCTTCCTGATGCTAAGTTACCTAAATCTAGGTTATATAACCTTTCTGGTCCTGAGAGGCAGGCTATGAAGGATTATATTTCGGAAAGTCTGGCCAAGGGGCATATTAGACCTTCATCTTCCCCAGTGGCCGCGGGGTTCTTCTTTGTGAAGAAAAAAGATGGAGGCCTACGCCCTTGCTTGGATTTCCGTGAGCTTAATCGGATTACTGTCCGAGATCCGTATCCGCTCCCACTTATTCCTGATCTCTTCAATCAGATTGTGGGCGCCAAATGGTTCTCTAAGTTGGATCTCAGGGGGGCGTATAATCTGATTAGGATAAAGGAGGGGGATGAGTGGAAGACGGCGTTTAACACTCCGGAGGGACATTATGAGAACCTTGTCATGCCTTTTGGTCTGACTACTGCCCCGGCGGTGTTTCAACATTTTGTTAATGACATTTTTCGCCACCTTGTGGGGCAGTTTGTGGTCGTTTATTTAGATGACATCTTAATTTACTCGCCAGATCTTGTGTCTCATCAGGAGCATGTGAGACAGGTGTTGCAGATCTTGCGAGACAATAAACTGTACGCCAAATGGGAAAAGTGTGTATTCGCCGTACAGGAACTTCAGTTTTTGGGTTTCCTGGTATCAGCTTCCGGTTTCCGTATGGACCCTGGGAAAGTGAGAGCAGTGCTTGAATGGGATCGGCCAGAGGATCTTAAGGCACTGCAGCGTTTCCTGGGGTTTGCTAACTACTACCGGAAATTTATTCGTAATTTCTCATCTGTTGTCAAACCTCTCACTGACATGACAAAAAAAGGGACGGATTTTTCTAGGTGGTCTGACAAAGCTTGTCAAGCATTTTCCTCCTTGAAAAAATGTTTTGCTTCGGCACCCATACTTATTCAACCTGATGCATCACAACCGTTCATTGTGGAGGTAGACGCGTCTGACGTAGGGTGGGTGCGGTATTATCCCAAGGTCCGTCCCCTGGTAAATGGCATCCGTGCGCTTTCTTCTCTAAAAAATTGTTGTCCGCCGAGAGGAATTATGATGTCGGCAATAGGAACTCTTGGCCATTAAGTTGGCTTTTGAGGAATGGCGTCACTTTTTGGAGGGGCAGTCCACCCGGTCACCGTCATTACTGATCACAAGAACCTCCTGTATTTAGAATCTGCAAAGCGTCTGAATTCCAGACAAGCTAGATGGTCGTTGTTTTTTACCAGGTTTAATTTTGTCGTCACATATCGTCCTGGGTCAAAAAATGTTAAGGCTGATGCCTTATCTCGTAGTTTCCCAGGGGCCGGGAAGACGGATGACCCGGTTCCTATCCTTCAGGAGGGAGTTGTGGTGTCGGCTGTATGCTCTGAGCTTGAGGAGGAGGTATTGGAGGCTCAGGGGGACGCCCCTGTAGGACCTCCAGGGAAACTGTTTGTTCCAGATCAGTTAAGACAAAAAGTTATCGAGGCACATCATAATTCTGCTTTGGCAGGACACCCAGGGAGTAGAGTTGAGCGATACTTTCCGATATGCTAAAGTATCGGAATCGGAATGGTATCGCCGATATCACTAAAATATCGGCGATACCCGATACCGATACCGGAAGTCCCATGTAAGTCTATGGGAACAAAATATCGCAACTAAAAAAACCCCATTCTTTCCTTGTAAACACTAAATATACACACATAGAATACATATATATATATATACATGTCATTGTGACATATATATATACATATATGTATAGTTTATACACTTCTACATAGTAAAATATCCTTTGATTCAATTGCCGGGTAAAGCCGGCTTCAGTGAAAAGACAGAAGCACCCGACATGAAATGACACTTGGTGTACATAGGGTTAAACATTTCTTTTCATGTCCTTTGCTATCTAATTTGCACAAACAATTAAATCAGACTATGTGTGCAAATTTTCACACCTGTAGGGGTTAATTAAAGGTGTAAATTCGTTGTAAAAAAACGGACTTTTTTGCTACGAATTTACACCTTTAATTAACCCCTAGAGGTGTGAAATTTTGCACACATAGTCTGATTTAATTGTTTGTGCAAATTAGATAGCAAAGGACATGAAAAGACATGGTTAACCCTATGTACACCAAGTGTCATTTCATGTCGGGTCACCCGACATGAAATGACACTTGGTGTACATAGGGTTAAACATTTCTTTTCATGTCCTTTGCTATCTAATTTGCACAAACAATTAAATCAGACTATGTGTGCAAAATTTCACACCTCTAGGGGTTAATTAAAGGTGTAAATTCGTTGTAAAAAAAACGGACTTTTTTGCTACGAATTTACACCTTTAATTAACCCCTAGAGGTGTGAAATTTTGCACACATAGTCTGATTTAATTGTTTGTGCAAATTAGATAGCAAAGGACATGAAAAGACATGGTTAACCCTATGTACACCAAGTGTCATTTCATGTCGGGTTCTGCATTTTCACAAAAGCCGGCAATTGAATTAGCGGCTATTATACTATGTAGAAGTGTATGAACTACAAATATAAATATATATATATATGTGTCACAAATTCAATGACATGTATATATATATATGAGGTGTAAAATTGCTGAAAAAAAATGCGTGGGCTCCCGCCCTATTTTCGCAACCAGACAGACAAAGCCAGTGAGTGGGGGCAGATAATAATAGCCCAGAGAGGGACCATTATTTTTGCCCCCCCCCGGCTACTAACATCTGCCCCCAGACACCCCAGGAAAGACAAATCTATAATTAGATTCGCCCTTTCTGGCACTTTGCCCGTCTATTCCCATTGCCCTGTAGCGGTGGCGAATGGGTTAATATGGGGTTAAAGCCACCTTGCTATTGAAAGGTGACCTTAAGCCAGGTTAATAATTGAGAGCTGTCAATTAGACAACTATCAATTATTAATCCTATTGCATGAAATAAAAATAAAACACACACACTTTAATTAAAAATCATTTTAATGAAATAAAGACACATGTTTTTGACCATCTTTTATTTTACTGCAAAAACCATTTCCTGTAATAAAAATAAAATAAAAAAGCAAAATTATTCTTACCTATCCCATGCACAGTCAGGTCCCACAGTGTAATCCTTCAGAAAGGGTTAATGTTTACTGCAGGGACCGCAGCTAATGCTGCAGCCTCACAGTAAACCCCAAATGAATGAGTTCCTCTCCTGCCTGACAGGAGAGTAAAGGCTGGGTGTCACATAACGATACACCAGCGATCCCGACAACGATATGCACTTGTCAGGATCGCTGGTGTATCGCTACATGATCGCTGCTGAGCTGCCAAACAGGCAGCTCAGGCAGCGATCTGGGACAGCGACACTGCGGGTAACATCGCTTAAGGGCCCGTCTCACATAGCGATATCGCTACCGAGATCGCTGCTGAGTCACTAGTTTTGTGACGCAGCAGCGAGCTCACCAGCGATATCGCTGTGTGTGACATTCAGCGACGATCAGCCCCCCTGCCGGGTATCGCTGATCGTCGCAGAAATGTCAGGACCTTTTTTTGATCACTGGTTTCCCTCTGACAGGCACGCATCGCTGCGTGTGACAGGCGGGAAACCAGCGATCAAAGGTCCTGACATTTCAGCGACGATCAGCGATACCCGGCAGGGGGCTGATCGTCGCTGAATGTCACACACAGCGATATCGCTGGTGAGCTCGCTGCTGCGTCACAAAACTAGTGACTCAGCAGCGATCTCGGTAGCGATATCGCTATGTGAGACGGGCCCTTAAGTGGAAAGCTTAATTGATTGCTTTCCACTTTCACTTCAGGTCAGCCAGGGACACAATCAGTGACGTCAGAGGGAACTGATTAACAAAAATAGGGGTTCCCTTCGAAAAAAAAATGGCGTGGGGTCCCCCCTATTTTTGTTAACCAGCCAGATGAAGCAGACCGCTGAGGCCTGGATTTTCAGGCTGTTAAGGAGCCAAGATCCATGGACCTTGCCAGCCTGATAATACCAGGCCACAGCAGTCTGCATATCTTGGCTGATTAACAAAAATAGGGGATCCCCTCGAAAAAAATTGGCGTGGGGTCCCCCCTATTTTTGTTAACCAGCCAGATGAAGCAGACCGCTGAGGCCTGGATTTTCAGGCTGTTAAGGAGCCAAGATCCATGGACCTTGCCAGCCTGATAATACCAGGCCACAGCAGTCTGCATATCTTGGCTGATTAACAAAAATAGGGGATCCCCTCGAAAAAAATTGGCGTGGGGTCCCCCCTATTTTTGTTAACCAGCCAGATGAAGCAGACCGCTGAGGCCTGGTTTTTCAGGCTGGTAAGGATCCAATATCCATGGACCTTGCAAGCCTGATAATACCAGGCCACAGCAGTCTGCTTAGCTTGGCTGGTTAACAAAAATAGGGGATCCCCTCGAAAAAAAAACGGCGTGGGGATCCCCCCTATTTTTGTTAACCAGCCAAGTAAAATGCAGACTGCTGCGGCCTGGTATTAAAAGACTGTCAAGGCCCATGGATTTTGGCCCTCAACAGCCTGATAATACCAGGCTACAGCAGCCCCACATTTGGCGCATCAAAAGATGTGCCAATTGTGGCACTTTACCCGGCTCTTCCCACTTGCCCTGTAGCGGTGGCAAGCGGGGTAATAAGGGGTTATTGTCACCGTTGATTGCACGGTGACAATAAGCCCGGTTAATAATGGAGAGGCGTCAATAAGACACCGATCCATTATTAATCCCAAAGTTATTAAATGTGTAAAAAAAAGACAAAGCAAGAAAAAAGTCTTTTAATGAAATAAAAGAGACAACACAGTTTTCATTTCTTTTATTATACACTCATTCCTGCGACGCCATCGATCTCCTGTAAAAAAAGAAAAAAAACAAACCAACAGTATACCACCTGTCCGACGCAGTCAATAGTAACGATTGTCCCACGACGATCCAACTCTGCTACATCGCAATGACAGGCAGAGCCTGTCATCGCAACCCAGCACAGCTGATTACCTGCTTCCCCGGCGGTGACGTCATCGGACTGACTGCTTTACGGCCGGGATTACCCAGCAGTCACTGCAGTTATCGCGAGAAACTGCATGTGACCGCCGGGGAAAGATGATGGCGGCCATGAAGCAGTCCAGCCCGTGACCACCGGAGATCTTCTGCCAGGTAAGTGCCGCTGACTCCTGACAGACCCGACAGACGGACACTGACAGTGACAGTGACATCCCGATTCCGGTATCCGATAAGACGAAAATATCGGAACTCGGAATCGGAATTCCGATACAGCTAATATCGGCCGATACCCGATATTTGCAGTATCGGAATGCTCAACACTACCAGGGAGTAAAGCAACTGTGGATCTCCTTTCTCGCCGGTTTTGGTGGCCTAACTTAAATAAAGAGGTAGTAACTTTTGTCGCGTCCTGTGGGGTTTGTGCTCGCTCTAAGACCCCACATACCTGTCCGTCTGGGACCCTCTTACCTTTGAAAATTCCGGAGCGTCCATGGACTCATCTGTCTATGGACTTCATTACGGACCTCCCTCCGTCGTCAGGGAAAACTGTCATACTAGTTGTAGTTGACAGGTTCAGTAAGATGGCACATTTCATTGCTCTTCCTGCTCTTCCTAATGCTAAAACTCTGGCGCAGGTGTTCATTGGGGAGATTGTGAGACTTCACGGGTTGCCTTCTGATGTGGTGTCAGATAGGGGGTCTCAGTTTGTGTCCAAATTCTGGAGGGCATTTTGTTCACGTCGGGGGATGCAATTGTCATTTTCCTCGGCTTTTCATCCGCAGACCAATGGTCAGACAGAGCGTCTGAATCAGAGCCTAGAGACATATCTTCGGTGTTTTGTCTCAGAGAACCAGGAGGACTGGTCTTCTTTCTTGCCGCTGGCAGAGTTCGCTCTTAACAATAGGCGGAGCGAGTCCACTGGTAAGTCCCCGTTTTTTGGGGCATATGGTTTTCATCCCCAGTTTTGTACTTTCAATGGGGGGGCCCTTCTGGGGTTCCTGAGGAGGAACGATTCTCGTCGTCACTTGCTTCAGTGTGGAGAGGAGTGCTGAATAATCTGAGTGCTATGGGGAACCGTTACAAACGTATGGCTGATAGGAGGAGAGTGTCTAGTCCGGACCTTAGTGTGAACGATCTGGTATGGTTGTCTACCAAGAATATTAAACTCAAGGTTCCCTCCTGGAAACTGGGTCCTAGGTTCATCGGGCCGTACAGGATCAGTTCTATAATTAATCCTGTGGCATTTCGTCTGGACCTCCCTCCTACGTTTAAAATCCACAATGTGTTCCACAAATCGTTGCTTAAGAGGTACGTGGCGCCAGTTATACCGTCACCTCTACCTCCTCCTCCAGTGGTGGTCAATGGTAACTTGGAATTTCAGGTGTCGAAGATCATTGACTCACGTCTGAATCGCCGGTCCCTTCAGTACTTGGTTCATTGGAAGGGGTATGGTCCAGAGGAGAGGACGTGGGTTCCTGCGTCTGATATTAACGCAGATCGATTGGTTCGGACCTTCCACACAACTCACCCGGGCAAACCTGGCCCTGAGGGTCCGGAGGCCCCTCGTAGAAGGGGGGGTACTGTCATGGGTGTATCGCCACGAAGATCGTCGCGATTACACATTCTGACTTCTCGCAGCTGAGTTGCTGTTTCTTTGTGTTTGGCAGTGAGGGAGTTAATTCTACCTAGCTCTGTGCTAAGACTAGGTCCAGCCTCGCCCGGCTGCAGTTTGATTATGCACTAATTAGCTTCCTTTATATACCTGCCAGTCTGCTTGGGAGATGCCGGTGAAAGCATTCATACAGACCAGCAGATAGGATCGGTTCTGAGAAGACTTAAGCTAAGAGCTCCTTTGTGGTTTCTCCTCTCCTCGCTTATAGTTTATCTCCTAGACCTTTTGTGTTCCCTCTGTGTTTAAGTGTTGTATGCAAGACAGTATTTACTTTATCCCATGTCTGTCTCATTTGTCTTTACTGTTTATTAAGCGGTGACCTGCCCATATCCCTGTGGTGGTAATCAGGGTCCTTCTAAGGACTAGATTACAGTGGTCAGGTACTTATAGGAGATAGGGTTACGCTGGCGGCCTGGACCTCTGTACCATAAACAGTACCTCCAGGTAGAGGGACTAGTCAGGACCCCAGTTTAGGGTCAGTATAGACCCCGGTCCACCTCTAGCCTGAGACAGCGTGAAACAGATCCAGTATAGATCCTCAGTACTTCGGATATTATGTCAGGTAATACTATGTTATCAAATACTATATGTTCATGTTGATATAACCTATTTATATGATATATAGAATGTTGTCCCACTTGATATAGATTACTGACATTATCTATAACTGTTATACAGCGTGATATATCTATCTTGCTGGGTTGCCTGTTGTGGAACCTAGGATTCCCATGCCAGATTTGTTTTAGGGGATCGAGCTAAGTTTCAGAATTTCAAAAATAATTGTAAATTGTTTTTTGCCTTAAAATCCAAGTCCTCAGGGAACGCAGCGCAGCAGGTTCAAATTATCATCTCTCTCCTGCGCGGCGATCCTCAGGATTGGGCTTTTTCCCTGATACCTGGGATCCTGTTTTGAGTGATGTTGATGCATTTTTTCAGGCCTTGGGGTTATTGTACGATGAGCCTAATGTCACTGATCAAGCTGAAAAAGCCTTGCTGGCATTAAATCAGGGGCTTGATGACGCTGAGTTATACTGTCAGAGATTCCGTAGGTGGGCAGTCCTGACCAAATGGAATGACGACGCTTTGGCAGCCCTTTTCCGGAAGGGTCTGTCAGATAATGTAAAGGATGTTATGGTGGGATTCCCTGTCCCCTCTGGTCTCAATGATTCTATGTCATTAGCGATTCAAATTGACAGACGTTTGCGTGAGCGGAGAAGTATGCGTGTAATAGTGTTGCCTTGTGAACCTGCTTCTGAACCCATGCAGTGTGATAGAGTGGTGTCTGGGGCACAGCGTCATGAGTTTCGAAAGCGCAATGGGTTATGTTTCTACTGTGGTGATGCCTCTCATGCTATTTCAGTCTGCCCTAAGCGGGGAAGACGTTTTGCACGCTCAGTTGTCTTGGGTAGTGTTCAGACTAAGTTTTTATTAACTGTCACTCTGATATGCTCTCTGTCCTCATTTTCTGCTCAGGCTTTCGTTGATTCTGGAGCAGCTATTAATCTGATGGATTATGATTTTGCTAAACGTTGTGGATTTCCCTTGATACCCCTACAGAAGTCTATTCCCCTACTGGGGATCGATTCTACCCCTTTGGCTGAGAATAAACCCCAGTTTTCTACTCAGGTGATAATGAGGGTTGAACCTGATCACCAGGAGTGCTGCAAATTTTTGGTTCTGTATAATCTGCATGACATTATCGTGCTGGGTTTTCCTTGGTTACAGTCTCATAATCCTGTTTTGGATTGGAAATCTGTGTCTGTAACCAGTTGGGGCTGCCAATGTGTTAATACTAACACTCCTGTTTTTTCTGCCTCCCCCCAGGCTCAGGATGTTCCTGACTTTTTGATTGATTTTTCTGATGTGTTTAGCGAAAGTAAATCTGCATCCTTGCCTCCCCATAGGAGCTATGACTGCGCTATTGAATTAGTGCCGGGTAGTAAATTCCCTAAAGGTCGCCTTTTTAACTTGTCTGTACCTGAACATGACGCTATGCGGTCTTATATCAAGGAATCATTGGAGAAGGGTCATATCAGACCATCCTCTTCACCCTTAGGTGCCGTTTTTTTCTTTGTGGCCAAAAAGGATGGTTCTTTAAGGCCGTGTATTGATTATCGTCTCTTGAACAATATTACTGTGAAATATCAATACCCGTTACCCTTGATTTCTGACCTGTTTTCCAGGGTGAAAAACGCTACTTGGTTTACCAAGCTTGACCTCAGGGGGGCGTATAACCTTATTCGCATTAAGCACGGGGATGAATGGAAGACGGCATTCAATACCCCTGAAGGGCATTTTGAGTACCTGGTGATGCCCTTTGGGCTCACTAATGCTCCTTCCGTCTTCCAGTCCTTCATGAATGACATTTTCAGGGATTTTGTGGACAAATTTCTGATTGTTTATTTGGATGATATATTGATTTTTTCTAATGACTGGGACTCTCATGTGAAACATGTTCGAACTGTATTCCAGATTTTGAGAGAGAATGCTCTGTATGTGAAGGGATCAAAGTGTCTTTTTGGCGTACAGAGGATCTCATTTCTGGAATTCATTTTGTTCCCATCTGTTATTGAAATGGACCCGGTCAAGGTTCAGGCCATCTGTGATTGGGTCCAACCTACTTCATTAAAGGCTCTTCAGAGATTTTTGGGTTTTGCCAATTTTTATCGTAAATTTATTGGTAATTTCTCGGTTATTGTTAAACCATTAACTGATTTGACCAGAAAGGGTTCTGATGTGGTGAATTGGCCTCCTGAGGCAGTCTCTGCATTTCAGGAACTTAAGCAGAGATTCACTTCTGCTCCTGTTCTACGGCAGCCTGATGTTTCTCTGCCATTTCAGGTGGAGGTTGATGCCTCTGAAATTGGGGCAGGTGCCGTTTTGTCCCAAAAAGATCCAGAGACCTCTAAAAGTAACCCTTGTGCCTTTTTCTCTCGAAAATTTTCTCCTACTGAACGTAATTATGACGTGGGTAATCGGGAGTTATTGGCCATGAAGTGGGCTTTTGAAGAGTGGAGACATTGGCTGGAGGGAGCCAAACATCAGGTGGTGGTCCTTACGGACCATAAGAATCTGGTCTATCTGGAATCTGCCAAGCGACTCAATCCTAGACAGGCCATGTGGGCCTTGTTTTTCACACGTTTTAATTTGTGGTTTCCTTTCTTCCTGGCACTAAGAATGTTAAGGCGGATGCCCTCTCGAGGAGTTTCCTTGCGGACTCTCCTGAGTTATCTGATCCTTCTGTTATTTTGAAAGAGGGTGTAGTTCTTTCCGCCATCTCGCACAATTTGAGACTTGCTCTGGAGGGGTGTCAGGAGGATAGGCCCGAGTGCTGCCCTGTTGGAAAATTGTTTGTCCTGGACCAGTGGAAAAAGAGTGTGATGTCTGAGATTCATTGTTCCGCGTTGGCTGGGCATCCCGGAATTTTTTGTACCAGAGACTTGGTTAGTCGGTCCTTTTGGTGGCCTACCTTGTCTCGTGATGTCAGGGAATTTGTGCAGTCCTGCGGGACTTGCTCTCGCTCCAAGCCTTGCTCTCGCTCTAGTGGTTTGTTGATGCCATTGCCTGTGCCCAAGAGACCATGGACCAGACCTGGGCAAAGTGCGGCCCGCGGGCCACAACCGGCCCTCTTGTTGTCTCAGTCCGGCCCGCGGACCGAGACAGCCGTGGGGCTGAAAACCTGAGGTCCGCACGCTGCACCGTGCCCGCCCACTCGCTGTCTCTCTAGGCCAGTGATTTTCAACCAGTGGTTCACATGGTCGGGTGTGCCGTGGGGAAAGTTCCCCAAACTATGGTGCCAGGAGCCGGTGGCTGGGATCATACTCACCCCTCCCCGTGCCATCGCTGAGGGTCCCTGCAATCCTGTGTTCTCCCTGTCTTCCTGCAGCTCTCCGGCACTGAGCGGTGATGTAATACCGCTCATTAAGGTCATGTAATATGGACGCGAAGCATGGAGGAGGACGGGGGGAAGAACGGAGGACGGGGGGAGGATGGAGGAGGACAATGAGCACGGAGCAGGACGGGGGGAGGATGGAGGGCACAGAGGAGCACCGAGCAGGACGGGGGGGGAGAGGATGGAGGGCACAGAGGAGCATGGAGCAGGACGAGGGGGGGCACAGGAGGACGGAGAAGGAATGGGGGAGCACAGCGGAGGATGGAGCAGGAGGGGGGGGAGTACAGAGGAGAATGGGGGAGCACAGAGCTGGATGGGGAGCAAGGAGCAGGACGGGGGCAGCACAGAGCAGGAGGGCAGTTTATACACCCGGCTTATACACGAGTTTCCCCAGTTCTTTGTGGCAAAATTAGGGGGGTTGGCTTATACACGGGTCGGCTTATACATGAGTATATACGGTAGGTAGGAGACGTGTACAATAAGGGTGCTTTCACACGTTGCGGGTTGCAATGCGTGTTTCCTGATGCTCGCTATGTATAATATGACTGTTTTAGTGTCATTTTGTGCTATTTTGGTTGGTGGTGTGCCCCAGGATTTTCTAAGTATAAAAAGTGTGCCGCAGCTCAAAAAAGGTTGAAAATCACTGCTCTAGGCGCAGTCAGCATTGGTGGAGGAGGGCCTCAGGCCACTTCCTCCACCAATCAGCGTGTGAAACAGCTGAAGTGATGACGTCATGTCATCGCGTCAGCTGTGTACCGCCGGTGAGTCAGCGCATCGGAGACAGCAACAGCAGCAGCAGGGCGCCTGGGAACGGGACTGATGTGAGTATGTGGTGTTATTTTTTTTTTCATGTGTATGAACATGGGAATTCAATGGAAGTGAACATGGGGATTCTATGGAGGTGAACGTGGGGATTCTATGGAGGTGAACGTGGGGATTCTATGGAGGTGAACGTGGTGATTCTATGGAGGTGAACGTGGGGATTCTATGGAGGTGAACGTGGGGATTCTATGGAGGTGAACGTGGGGATTCTATGGGGTGAATATGGGGATTCTATGGGGTGAACATGGGGATTCTATGGAGGTGAACATGGGGATTCTATGGAGGTGAACGTGGGGATTCTATGGGGTGAACATGGGGATTCTATGGAGGTGAACATGGGGATTCTATGGGGTGAACGTGGGGATTCTATGGGGGTGAACGTGGGGATTCTATGGAGGTGAACGTGGGGATTCTATGGAAGTGAACGTGGGGATTCTATGGGGTGAATATGGGGATTCTATGGGGTGAACATGGGGATTCTATGGAGGTGAACATGGGGATTCTATGGAGGTGAACATGGGGATTCTATGGAGGTGAACGTGGGGATTCTATGGAGGTGAACGTGGGGATTCTATGGAGGTGAACGTGGGGATTCTATGGAGGTGAACGTGGGGATTCTATGGGGTGACCATGGGGATTCTTTGGGGGTGAACACGGGGATTCTATGAAGGTGAACATGGGAATTCTATGGGAGTGAACATGTGGATTCTATGAAAGTGAACATGGGGATTCTATGGGGTGAACATGGGGATTCTTTGGGGGTGAACATGGGGATTCTATGGAAGTGAACATGGGGATTCTATGGGAGTGAACATGTGGATTCTATGAAAGTGAACATGGGGATTCTATGGGGTGAACATGAGGATTCTATGGAGGTGAACATGGGAATTCTATGGAAGTAAACATGGGGATTCTATGGGGGTGAACATGGGGATTCTATAGGGGTGAACGTGGGGATTCTATGGGGGTGACGTACAGCACATGGGGATTCTATGGGGGTGACGTGCAGCACATGGGGAGGCTATGGGAAGGCTGTATACTCATGCAGTATATGGAAAGGCTGTGTGGGGCTCATGCAGTATATAGGGAGGCCATGGGGGCTCATGCAATATATATATATATAATATATATATATATATATATATATATAGGGAGGCTGTGTGGCGCTCATGCAGTGTATATAGGGAGGCTGTGGGGCTCATGCAGTGTATATAGGGGGGCTGTGTGGCACTCATGCAGTATATAGGGAGGCTGTGTGGCGCTCATGCAGTATATAGGGAGACTGTGGGGCTCATGCAGTATATATAGGGGGGCTGTGTGGAGCTCATGCAGTATATATATGGAGGCTGTGTGGGTCTCATGCAGTATATAGGGAGGCTGTGTGGGGCTCATGCTGTATATATAGGGAGGCTGTGTGAGGCTCATGCTGTATATAAGGGGCGGTGGGGGGTTCAAATATATATAGGGGGTGTCAGCATACTTAATTCTGCTCAATATTAAGTGATGCAATCAATATTAATAAGTTAATAAGTTGAGTAGAACTTAATTTCAAGCTATTGGTTCGGCCCTCCACAACAGTCATGGTGTCTCATGTGGCCCCTCGGGAAAATTAATTGCCCACCCCTGCCATGGACCCATATCTCTATGGATTTCATTTCCGACCTTCCTGTTTCTCAGAGAATGACCGTTATCTGGGTAATTTGTGATAGGTTTTCCAAGATGATACATCTTGTGACATTACCTAAGTTGCCTTCCTCCTCTGAATTGGTGCCGTTGTTCCTTCAGCACGTGGTTCGTTTACACGGCATTCCTGAGAACATTGTGTCTGACAGAGGAGTCCAGTTTGTTTCCAGATTTTGGAGGAGTTTTTGTTCTAAACTGGGTGTTCAATTGTCTTTCTCCTCGGCATTTCATCCTCAGACCAATGGTCAAACTGAGAGAACAAACCAGACATTGGAGACTTATCTAAGATGCTTTGTGTCTGCTGATCAGGATGACTGGGTCTCTTTTTTGCCTTTGGCTGAGTTTGCTCTTAATAATAGGGCTAGCTCTGCTACTTTGATGTCTCCGTTTTTCTGTAATTCTGGGTTTCACCTTCGATTTTCTTCAGGACAGACGGAGGCTTCTGTCTGTCCAGGTGTTGACTCTGTTGTGGAGCGTATGCAACTGATTTGGGACCAGGTAGTGGAGAGGTTGTCCCTCTCTCAGGAGAGGGCCCAGCGGTTTGCTAACCGGCATAGGACTGATGGTCCTCGGTTTAAAGTGGGGGACTTGGTCTGGTTGTCCTCAAAGAATATTCCTATGAGAGTAGCATCTCCTAAATTTAAGCCTAGGTTCATTGGACCTTATAAGATCATGGAGATTATTAATCCTGTTTCTTTTCGTTTGCTTCTTCCAGGGACATTTAAGATCCATAACGTGTTCCACAAGTCCTTGTTGAAGAGGTTTGTTGAGCCAGTGGTTCCTGCTGCTGTGCCTCCTGACCCTGTTTTGGTTAAGGGCAATCTGGAGTATGTGGTTGAGAAAATATTAGATTCTCGTTTTTCTAGACGGAAACTCCAGTATTTGGTTAAATGGAGAGGTTATGGTCAGGAAGACAATTCTTGGGTGTTTGCTTCGGACATCCATGCTAGGAGACTTATCCGTGCGTATCATAGAACTCATCCTGACCGACCTGGTTGCTCAAATGAGGGTTCGGTGACCCCTCCTCAAGGGGGGGGTACTGTTGTGAATGGGTTTGAGATGAGTTCTGAGCAGAGGCTCCCTCTGGTGGTTACAAGCGGTGCTAGTCTGTCCAGTGAAGATTGTGAGGACTGGGAATCAGGTGTTACTGACTGGTCTTATATAAGGGAGTCACCTTCCCATCAGGGTTGCCGGTGATCAATTGTTCTGGTCTGAATCCTTTATTCCAGTTTCCCTTGTAGCCTGCTGTGTCGTGTCTGCATCTCCTGCTAACAGATAAGACATTTTCTTCTTTTGTGTTTGTGCTATATTTTTGCATTTTGTCCTGCACTTCTGTGGGGGCCTTCAGGGTCCCCTCCGGGGGCTTCTGCCCTCTCAGTTTTGTTCAGCCACTGATGTTTGTACTTTTGCTTTTTCCAGTTTTTTCAGTGGCTGCTGTTTTGATTTTGTTACACCAGAGAACTAATTTAGGTGGAAGAGGTCGTGTGATCTCAGGTGTTTTTGAAATTAGTAGAGTTGGTGCCTTTCAGGGTTTTCTGGGATTGCAGTAAGTACCCTTCCTATCCTTTTCTATTTAGTTAGTTTGGGCCCCAGCGTTTGCTCATTCTATTTTCTTTCTGTGTCAGTATTTCATCTTGTCTAACCGTCATTACATGTTTGGGGCTTTCTATGTTCTTTGGGGATCTGCTCCGGGGCAGATAGCTTTCCTCTTTCTATCTTTAGGTTTAGTTAGTTTCTCAGGCTGTGACGAGGCGTCTAGGACCAATGTAGGAACGCTCCACGGCTGCCTCTAGTTGTGGTGGTTAGTCAGGGTACTGCAATCTCATAGATTCCAACTGCTCTGGTGTATTGCCTTTTTTACCTGCACTCCTCAGCTACCGAAACATAACAGATATGGGTCCATGGTCTCTTGGGCACAGGCAATGGCATCAACAAACCACTAGAGCGAGAGCAAGGCTTGGAGCGAGAGCAAGTCCCGCAGGACTGCACAAATTCCCTGACGTCACGAGACAAAGTAGGCCACCAAAAGGACCAACTAACCAAGTCTCTGGTACCAAAAATTCCGGGATGACCGGCCAACGCGGAACAATGAATCTCAGACATCACACTCTTTTTCCACCGGTCTGGGAGAAACAATTTCCCAATAGGGCAGCGCTCGGGTTTATCCTCCTGACACCCTTCCAGAGCCAGTCTCAAATTGGGCGAGATGGCGGAAAGAACTACACCCTCTTTCAAAATAACAGCAGGATCAGATAACTCAGGAGAGTCCGCAAGGAAACTCCTCGAGAGGGCATCCGCCTTAATATTCTTAGTGCCAGGAAGAAAGGAAACCATGAAATTAAAACGTGTGAAAAACAAGGCCCACCTGGCCTGTCTAGGATTAAGTCGCTTGGCTGATTCCAGATAAACCAGATTCTTATGGTCCGTGAGGACCACCACCTGATGTTTGGCTCCCTCCAGCCAATGTCTCCACTCTTCAAAAGCCCACTTCATGGCCAATAACTCCCGATTACCCACGTCATAATTACGTTCAGTTGGAGAAAATTTTCGAGAGAAAAAGGCACAAGGGTTACTTTTAGAGGTCTCTGGATCTCTTTGGGACAAAACGGCACCTGCCCCAATTTCAGAGGCATCAACCTCCACCTGAAATGGCAGAGAAACATCAGGCTGCCGTAGAACAGGAGCAGAAGTGAATCTCTGCTTAAGTTCCTGAAACGCAGAGACTGCCTCAGGAGGTCAATTCACCACATCAGAACCCTTTTTGGTCAAATCAGTCAATGGTTTAACAATAACAGAGAAATTACCAATAAATTTATGATAAAAATTGGCAAAACCCAAGAATCTTTGAAGAGCCTTTAATGAAGTAGGTTGGAACCAATCACAGATGGCCTGAACCTTGACCGGGTCCATTTCAATAACAGATGGGGACAAAATGAATCCCAGAAATGAGATCCTCTGTACGCCAAAAAGACACTTTGATCCCTTCACATACAGAGCATTCTCTCTCAAAATCTGGAACACAGTCCGAACATGTTTCACATGAGAGTCCCAGTCTTTGGAAAAAATCAAGATATCCAAATAAACAATCAGAAATTTATCCACAAAATCCCTGAAAATGTCATTCATGAAGGACTGGAAGACAGAAGGAGCATTAGTGAGCCCAAAGGGCATCACTAGGTACTCAAAATGCCCCTCTGGGGTATTAAATGCCGTTTTCCATTCATCCCCGTGCTTAATGCGAATAAGGTTATATGCCCCCCTGAGGTCAAGCTTGGTAAACCAAGTAGCACTTTTCACCCTGGAAAACAGGTCAGAAATCAAGGGTAACGGATATTGATATTTCACAGTGATATTGTTCAAGAGACGATAATCAATACACGGCCTTAATGAACCATCCTTTTTGGCCACAAAGAAAAAACCGGCGCCCAAGGGTGAAGAGGATGGTCTGATATGACCCTTCTCCAATGACTCCTTGATATAAGACCGCATAGCGTCATGTTCAGGTACAGACAAGTTAAAAAGGCGACCTTTAGGGAATTTACTACCAGGCACTAATTCAATAGCGCAGTCATAGCTCCTATGGGGGGGCAAGGATGCAGATTTACTTTCGCTAAACACAATAGAAAAATCTGTCAAAAAGTCAGGAACATCCTGAGCCTGAGGGGAGGCAGAAAAAACAGGAGTGTTGGTATTAACACATTGGCAGCCCCAACTGGTTACAGACACAGATTTCCAATCCAAAACAGGATTATGAGACTGTAACCAAGGGAAACCCAGTACGATAATGTCATGCAGATTATACAGCACCAAAAATTTGCAACTCTCCTGATGATCAGGTTCAACCCTCATTATCACCTGAGTAGAGAACTGAGGTTTATTCTCAGCCAAAGGGGTAGAATCGATCCCCAGTAGGGGAATAGACTTCTGTAGGGGTATCAAGGGAAACCCACAAAGTTTAGCAAAATCAAAATCCATCAGGTTAATAGCAGCTCCCGAATCAACGAAAGCCTGAGCAGAAAATGTGGACAGGGAGCAAATCAGGGTAACAGTCAACAAAAATTTAGTCTGAACACTACCCAAGACAACTGAGCGTGCAAAACGTCTTCCCCGCTTAGGGCAGACTGAAATAGCATGAGAGGCATCACCACAGTAGAAACATAACCCTTTGCGTTTTCGAAACTCATGACGCTCTGTCCCAGAAGCCACTCTATCACACTGCATGGGTTCAGAAGCTGGTTCACAAGGCAACACTATTCCAAGCATACCTCTACGCTCACGCAAACGTCTGTCAATTTGAATCGCTAATGACATAGAATCATTGAGACCAGAGGGGACAGGGAATCCCACCATAACATCCTTTACATTCTCTGACAGACCCTTCTGAAAAAGGGCTGCCAAAGCATCGTCATTCCATTTGGTCAGGACTGCCCACCTTCGGAATCTCTGACAGTATAACTCAGCGTCCTCAAGCCCCTGATTTAATGCCAACAAGGCTTTTTAAGCTTGATCAGTGACATTAGGCTCATCGTACAATAACCCCAGAGCCTGAAAAAATGCATCAACATTACTCAAAACAGGTTCCCCAGGTGTCAGGGAAAAAGCCCAATCCTGAGGATCGCCGCTCAGGAGAGAGATGACAATTTGAACCTGCTGTGCTGCGTTCCCTGAGGACTTAGATTTCAAGGCAAAAAACAACTTACAGTTATTTTTGAAATTCAGAAATTTAGCTCGATCCCCTAAAAACAAATCTGGCATGGGAATCCTAGGTTCCACAACAGGCAACCCTGCAAGATAGGTAGCAATACTCCGAACTTCAGTGGCAAGCTGATCCACATGGCCAGACAACTGTGCAAACTCCATTGAGAGAAAAAAAAATCCTCCTCAGCATTCAGAGAAACAGAGGGAAGAAAAAAAAAAAAAATAAAATCTCTGACAACTCTGACAATCTCTTTTTTTTAACACTATTTTTCCCTTCTGTGAGTACCATACAAATATCAGTTTTTGGGCCGGTGATACTGTTATGATTTGGCAGCTGAGGAGAGCAGGCAAAAAAGGAAATACACCAGAGAGGTTGGAATCTATGGGATTGCAGTACCCTGACTAACCACCACAACTAAAGGCAGCCGTGGAGCGTACCTACGTTGGTCCTAGACGCCTCGTCACAGCTTGAGAAGCTAACTACACCTAAAGACAGAAAGAGGAAAACTATCTGCTCCGGAGCAGATCCCCAAAGAACATAGAAAGCCCCCAAACATGTAATGGCAGTTAGACAAGAGGAAAATACAGACACAGACAGAAAATAGTATGAGCAAACATTGGGGCCCAAACTTCCTAAATAGAAAAGGATAGGAAGGACACTTACTGCAATCCCAAAAAACCATGAAAAGTACCAACTCTACTAATTACAAAAACACCTGAGATCACACGACCTCTACCACCTAAATTAGTTCTCTGGTGTAACAAAACTAAACAGCAGCCACTGAAAAAACTGGAAAAGGCAAATGAACAAACAACAGTGGCTGAACTAAACTGAGAGGAGCACAAGCCCCCGGAGGGGACCCGGCAGACCCCCACAGAAGTGCAGGACAAAATGCAAAAAGCAAGCACAAAAAACTAAAAGAAGAAAATGTCTTATCTGTTAGCAGAAGATGCAGGCACGAAACAGCAAGCTACAAAGTGAACAGGAATCAAAGATGAGACCAGAACAATTGATCACCGGCAACCCTGATGGGAGGGAACCTCCCTTATATAAGACCAGTCAGTAACACCTGATCGCCAATCCTCACAATCTTCATTGGATAGTTCAGTACTGTTTGTAACCACCAGAGGGAGCTTCTGCTCAGAATTCATTTCCAGCACATTCACAACAATTCCCCCTCCTGTCGCTCCCTATCTAATATGAACTACCGCAATCTCTCTGTGATGAACAGCTGACGGAGGTACGGGGGGGGTCACAGTTTATGATCCCACCACTGCCACCAATGTGATGAAAAAACAGCAAACAAGTCTGTTGACCTTACACTTTACTGCAGGGGGGCTTATTTTAGTTATCCCACCGCTGCCACCAATATGTCATGAACTGCAGGGATTTATGTATATCCCACTTTCCAATTCCGCTTAGAAACTTGCAGCTCTCCGGCACCCTTCTTACCCTCAGGTCAGTTAGGGAACTACACCTTGGATAATTAGTCACCGGATGGGCCTGCTTGGATGTGTACTGGCTATTAGGCACGCTGAAGTGAGGGAAATACAACTACTCCTAGCCGCAGCCTGGCAATACGCTTATAAAACCCGCTCCGTCACTGCAGCTTTACCCAATGCCCAGCACACACTTGCTGCCACCAGCCTCTGGTTCTAGAATGTGGGGCAGAGGCCACCCCAATTTAGTAGCGTAATTCCCTTCAGAGGACGTGACAGTACGTTATAGAGCAAGGAGAAACGAAACTAGTAATTTTATAGTTTATTCCAAAAAGGTAGGCAGTGTTTACAAAAGGAAAAACTAGGTCTGAGCTGAAAAAGTAAGTTGATGTGTATGCAAAGTGTAAATGCATATTAACACATGACCATTACACAGAGAAAACAAAAAACAAGAAACAAATATCCTAAAATAAAATAAAAAATATATAGCAAAAAATGCATGAAGGTAGTAATAATAATAAGGGTATTTGGAAAATATAATTTTGATCAAAAGAATGTACAAGCCATCCCGCCACGTCAAGGCAACCCTTTGTGGGACAGTCCTAACTCTTGTATTAAAAACCTTTCCACTTGTCAAGTGACAAATGTGAACAAGGACAGAGAGACTGAACCCACCAGTAAAAGCATAGGCCAGACAGGATGGATTTCTCAGCTCAGAAGCAGGGCGGTCACACCCTTAAATGCACAAGATGCACTAAGAACTAAATGAAAAACTAGGTCTGAGCTGAAAAAGTAAGTTGATGTGTATGCAAAGTGTAAATGCATATTAACACATGACCATTACACAGAGAAAACAAAAAACAAGAAACAAGAAAACAGCTTCTGAGCTGAGAAATCCATCCTGTCTGGCCTATGCTTTTACTGGTGGGTTCAGTCTCTCTGTCCTTGTTCACATTTGTCACTTGACAAGTGGAAAGGTTTTTAATACAAGAGTTAGGACTGTCCCACAAAGGGTTGCCTTGACGTGGCGGGATGGCTTGTACATTCTTTTGATCAAAATTATGTTTTCCAAATACCCTATTATTATTACTACCTTCATACATTTTTTGCTATATATTTTTTATTTTATTTTATTTTAGGATATTTGTTTCTTGTTTTTTGTTTTCTCAGTGTTTACAAAAGGTATAAAAGATATTACAATATGAGACAATTAAAGTATGTACAAGACGATTACAAATAAAAGGATTAACAAAAGAAAAACCTTACAGTTGCTTACATCATTTCACTGAAACCATGCGTCCGGGGGATGGGTGACACGTCACAGTGCATTACAGTGCTACACTGCATCAGGTTTCCAGGGCAAGACTGCTGCCAAAAGACCTGGCACTAGTTTATACCCCTTGGTTGTGACATCACTGAAGTGGGTGGAGCTATGGATGCACTCCTCTTTCCCCTGAATGCACATTTTGCTACAAAACTTATAAACTACATAACTACGTTAGGGAACCTCGTACGGTGACGTATAGAGTACTATTTTACTCAGCCGGACGTTGGCATTCCTATAAGCCTAAACTCGAAGTACTGGGGTGGCCCGGCTGCGCAGGAATCCAATCCTTGGATTCCGCTGGCGCCAGACCTTAGAAAAAGGTGTTGGGGTGTAGCTTAAACCTTTCAGGTCCTAAATATGTACTTTTCATACTCATAACATAACCTGGTGTCAAGATATGCCCTCATATTAAGTTTCTACAGGAACAATAGAGCACATGTTCTCCCAACTGCCTTCAGCCAGCTAGGCCCATAACTACTCAGTGGGGGCTAGCAGCCTAGTATCACCTTACACAGAGTGTGTGTGTAGCTGGAGGGAGAGGGGAGGGGGGTCGAAAGCCCACAGTGTGAGTCTGCACAGACCTAAGGGTTGTAGCAGAGCTCATTGTGTGCGGAAGGTTCTGGAAAGGAACTTTGAATGCGGGCAAAATGGGGGTATCATTACATCTCCAACATAAAACTCGTGCCCTTGATGCCCATCCCCCTGCTCCCTCTCTCTGGAGCACTCTGGAATGTCCGCTCCATCTGCGATAAGCTTCATGTCATTCATGACCTCTTTCTCTCTCGAAATCTTGCCTTCCTCGGCCTCACAGAAACATGGCTGACACCCTCCGACACCGCCTCCCCTGCTGCGCTGTGTTACGGCGGCTTCCACTTCACCCACATTCCTCGCCCCGGCAACAGACATGGTGGAGGAGTGGGTATTCTCCTTTCTACTAACTGCATCTTTAACCCAATACCACCTTTACACTCCCTTATCCTCCCCTCTTTTGAAGTCTCCTCTCTCCCTCCAATCTCCGACCTCGGGCCCGGCCACTGCCTTTATTGACCAATTCTCTACCTGGCTTCGTCACTTTCTTTCCACTGACATTCCTACTATCATCATGGGTGACTTCAACATTGCTACTGATACCTTTCAGTCAACAGCCTCCAAACTCCTGTCCATTAGTTCATCTTTTGGACTTAGTGGTCCTCCTCAGCCTCCCACACAGATGGACATATATTAGACCTGATCTGCACCCGTCTCTGCTCTCTATCTAACTGCACAACCTCCCCTCTCCCTCTATCTGACCACCATTTACTCACTTTCTCATCCCTGTCCTCCTCACCCATCACCCATGTCCAGCAACTTGCACACCCCAGCAGAAACCTCGCACACCTAGACACCCACACACTCTCTGACTCTATTCTACCACTGGCATCCATATCCTCACTCCATGACACAAACAATTCCACTGCTTTCTACAGTGCCACTCTAGCATCAGCTATTGACACGGTCGCTCCTCTCGTTCATGGCAGAGTGCGACGTATCAATAGACAACCCTGGCACAATAACATCACTAAAAAGCTCCGACCAGTGTCCAGGGTTGGAAAAAAACAAATTCGCAAGATGATTTCACTGTGCTCAAATAAGCAACACTCGCTTTCAAATCTGACCTCACCTCTGCTAAACAGGCCTAGTTCACAACACTCGTATCTTCCCTATCCTACAACCTCAAACAATTATTCAAAACTTTTAACTCCCTCCTCCGCCCACCACTGCCCCCTCCAATCTCCCTCATCTCTGTTGAGGATTTTGCCACACACTTCAAAAATAAGATCGACCAAACAAGGCAATTCTTTATTGTTCAACTACCACAACCCCTTTGTATACCAGACCAATGCCCTTCCCCCATAACCTACCTCTCCAACATCACTGAAGGGAAACTTAACTGTCTCCTCTCCAAATCACACCTCACCACTTGTGCACTAGACCCCATCCAATCCCACCTCCTCCCCAACCTCACCACCACACTTATCCCATTCTTAACCCATCTCTTCAACCTATCACTAACTTCTGGTACCTTCCCTACTGCTTTCAAACATGCCACAATCATGCCTATCCTTAAAAAGCCAACCGTCGACCCAACCGCTATGTCCAGCTATTGCCTAATATCGTCCACTCTGAACTTTCCTCCCACCTCTCATCTAACTTGCTCTTTGACAATCTACAACATGGTTTACGTCCCCATCAATCCACTGAGACTGCCCTGACCAAAATTACTAACGACCTACTTACAGCTAAAGCTAACGGACAATACTATATACTCCCCTTCTAGACATATCCTCTGCTTTCGACACAGTTGACCACTGCCTCCTACTACAGATCCTCTCTTCCTTTGGCATCAAAGACCTCGCCCTATCCTGGATCTTTTCATACCTTTCCAATCGCACATTCAGCGTCTCCTACTCCCAAACTACCTCCTCATTCCACCCTCTCTCTGTTGGAGTCCCCCAAGGATCTGTTCTAGGACATCTACTCTAATCAATCTATACACGTAGCCTGGGACAACTCATAAAGTCTCATGGATTCCAGTACCACCTTTATGCTGATGACACTCAGATCTACCTCTCTGGCCCAGACATCACCTCTCTGCTGTCCAGAATCCCGGAGTGTCTATCAGCCATATCCTCCTTCTTCTCCTCTCGCTTCCTCAAACTCAATGTGGATAAATCTGAACTCATCATCTTTCCTCCATCTCATAGATCTTCCTTACCTGACCTATCTATCAAAATAAATTACATCACACTTTCCCCCATACTGGAAGTCCGCTGCCTCGGAGTAACCCTTCACTCGGCCCTGTCCTTCAAATCGCACATCCAAGCTTTTTCCACCTCCTGTCGCCTCCGGCTCAAAAATAATTCCAGAATCTATCCTTTCCTCAACCCGCAATTTACTAAAATGCTTGTGCATGCCCTCATCATCTCCTGCCTCGACTACTGCAACATCCTTTTCTGTGGCCTCCCTGCTAACACTATCGCAACTCTCCAGTCCATCCTTAACTCTGCTGCCCGACTAATTCATCTCTCTCCTCGCTACTCCTCTGCTACTCCCCTCTGCAAATCTCTTCACTGGCTCCCATTCTCTCAGCGTATCCAGTTCAAATTACTAATACTGACATACAAGGCCATCTATAACCTGTCTCCTCAATATATCTCTGAACTAATCTCCCAATATCTTCCCTCACGTAATCTCCAGTCCTCCCAAGACCTCCTTCTCTCCTCCACACTTATTCGCTCCTCACCCAACCGCCTCCAAGACTTCTCCCGAATATCCCCCATCCTCTGGAAATCTGTGCCCCAACATGTCCAACTACATTTGGATCCATGAGACGGAACCTGAAAACCCTCCTCTTCAGGAACGCTTACAGCCTGCAATGACCCAGCTGCCTCCTCACCACTTCCGAGCTACCGCTTCATCAACACCGCAGCTGCTGCAGCCCCCCAACCTACTGTCTCCTTCCCCACCATCCTGTAGAATGTAAGCCCACAAAGGCAGGGTGCTCTCCCCTCTGTATAGGTCTGTCATGTTAGTTTGCTTACTGTAAGTGATATGTGTAATTTGTATGTAACCCCTTCTCATGTACAACACCATGGAATCAATGGTGCTATATAAATAAATAAGAGTAATAATCCATTTCTCCTCTTGATATTCCCTGGATTCTTTTACTGGCTAGTCCATTGCTCAGAAAATTTAGCTGAGAATGCTAATAATGACAAAGATATGCAAAACCTGTCCCCTTAATGCATTTTTTTTACTAATCTCCCATTTCCTTCCCACATGCAATTTCTGGTCTTTACAAAACCTCTTCCTTTGCTCTTATCTTGTCAGTTCCTTACAAAACGGTCTCTAAAATTTCTCTTGTGCATCCCCATACTCTGAAATTCACTATCCTCATAGAATGACTCAAATCAAGTACAGGCCCTCGGTACATACTTGGCATGGCCAAACAATTAAGTACACATTCCCACCAGGGTTGCCAACCAAAGTTCATAAAAACAGGGCACTTTTTTGACTGTCCGTAAAAATTATAGGCGTCTGTGATTTTTTTAAAGCTGCAGAAACTTGCACAGATTATTTTAACTGTAATTACCATCAGTTTACACTGAATGCAGAATAAGTCTTCAGATCATCATCATTTGTAATCAAAAGGATTTATTATGGGTTTCCAATGGGTCCGTAAAAAATATTGTCTGTCTGTGATTTTTTGATAAGCTGTCCAAGAAAAAAAAAAAAGTCAAGTTGGCAACTCTGTGTCAGGGAACAACACTCCTCCGCCTCCATTTATCAGGACAATTACACAACTGACTGACAAGTGATAGATCTGCCCACGGCTGTTTTCACTACTAGGCCAGTTATTGGGAAACCCACAGCGTATATACACATCCGATTACAATGCATGGAATATATACATACATTCCCCGCTATGGTCACTGCCAACCTCCAGAATAACAAGAAATATCAACTGCCACCAACAATCGGTTATACAGGCTAATTGGACACCTGTTGAAGATAGCATGTGAACTTCACTGGTGTGGGTTATAGAACAAGACGAGTGAAGCGATTAAATGTTTTATATTTAACCCCTTAACCCCAAGGGTGGTTTGCATGTTAATGACCGGGCCAATTTTTACAATTCTGACCACTGTCCCTTTATGAGGTTATAACTTTGGAATGATTCAACGGATCTTGGCGATTCTGAGAACGTTTTCTCGTGACATATTGCCCTTCATGTTAGTGGTAAAATTTCTTCGATATAACTTGTGTTTATTTATGAAAAAAGCGGAAATATGGAGAAAATTTTGACCCTAACCGTAATCCCCTAATCCCAACCCTAACCGTAATCCCAACCCTAACCCTAACTTTAGCCCCAACCCAAACCCTGACTTTAGCCCCAACCCTAACCCCAACCCTAACCCTAATGGGAAAATGGAAATAAATACATTTTTTAATTTTATTATTTTTCCCTAACTAAGGGGTGATAAAGGGGGGTTTTATTTACTATTTATAGCGAGTTTTCATGTTTGGCAGCTGTCACACGCTAAAAGATGCTTTTTATTGCAAAAAATAGTTTTTGCATCACCATATTTTGATAGCTATAATTTTTCCATATTTTGGCCCACAGAGTCATGTGAGGTCTTGTTTTTTGCGGGACGAGTTGACGTTTTTATTGGAACTATTTTCGGGCACATGACATTTTAGATCGCTTTTTATTACGATTTTTGGCAGGCAGAATGAACAAAAACCAGCAATTCATGAATTTCTTTTGGGGGGGCGTTTACACCGTTCCGCGTGTGGTAAAATTGATAAGGCAGTTTTATTCTTTGGGTCAGTACGATTACAGCGATACCTCATATATATCATTTTTTTATGTTTTGGAACTTTTATATAATAAAAACTATTTTATAGAAAAAATAATTGTTTTTGCATCGCTTTTTTTCTGATAGCTATAACTTTTTTTATTTTTTTTGCTGATGACGCTGTATGGGGCTTGTTTTTTGTGGGACAAGATGACGTTTTCAGCGGTACCATGATTATTTATATTTGTCTTTTTGATCACGTGTTACTCCACTTTTTGCTCGGCAGTATGATGATAAAGCATTTTTTTTGCCTTGTTTTTTTTATGCTGTTCACTAAAGGGGTTAACTAGTGGGACAGTTTTATATGGCGGGTCATTACGGATGCGGGGATACCAAATATTGTACTTTTATTGTTAAGATTTTTTTTATTAAAATATTTATTTATTGATAGAATAAATATTGTTTTTTATTACTATATTTTAAAACATTTTTACAATTATTTTAATTTTTTTAAATTTAATTCTTACTTTTACGCATTGTCCCACTATGGGACACTCATTTTGTGCAGGCTGATCGCTTCTATAGCATGCAGAGCTGCATGCTATAGAAGCTGTCAGTGCTGCAGCTTCTATAACACTGACCTGAGAGACTTCCTGGTCATCACTGCGCATGACAGGAAGTCCATCAGGCCTGGAGACCCGGATGTCATCGTGACAACATCGGGTTTCCATGACAGCAATCGAGACCCCGCGCCGTGCCACAGGGTCTTCGATCCAAAGGCAGAGAGGCTGTCAGCCCCTGTGCCGGTTCTGAAATGCTGTGATCATGTTTGATTGCAGTGTTCCAGGGATTAAAGTTCCGGGAGCGGTCTGTGACCGCTCCTGGCATTTCGTGTCGGGTGTCAGCTGTGAGAATCAGCTGACATCCGGCCGCGATCGGCCGCGCTCCTCCCCGAGAGCGCGGCCGATCGACTATGACGTACTATCCCGTTATCACGGGGAGGATTGCAAGAGAACTCACCAGTGCAATCTCCCGGAAGACGAGTGCAGAAGAATGCTTCAGGCTCCTAGGAACGCAGGGTGAGCAAGGCAGGAGAGAGATGGTTTCAGGGCCTGAATCACCTGACAGTTGAGGGGCGTGACTTCAGCTCCAGGGAGCTAGAAGCTGAGGGAAAACTCCTAGAAAGGTAACTACAGGATAAAGTTACCCAGGGGCACAGACAGAGACGTAAATCTGAACAAGCCAAGGTCAAAGCACGAGAAGACAGTACAGTACCAAGGATGAGACAGAACGGATAGTCGGGGCCAGGCAGAGGTCAAAACCAAACAGACAGCTAAGGTACAGAAACAGAATCCAACAAGCAGTATCCAGAGATCAGACCGAGTCAAAACCAAAGTATCAGGCAAACCAGAACACAGCACAAACACACTCAGGGGTCAACACACTCTGCCAAGGGCGAAAGTATAACTGACAGGGATTGGAGCTTCCTAGGGCTATAAGAAGCTCTCCCCGAACCAAGGAGAGGCCACAATAATAAGCCCCAGGTGTGCAGGTAAGAGCTTGCACTGGGATCAAAACCTTAACCCCTAGCGTGCAGGTCAACCCTGCACTGGGATCATGACACCCGTGCTTGGGAATTAAGTCCCAGGTCACATTGGCGGGATAATACATCTAATGGCAGAAAGGAGTTAAGCTAAAAACTAGTTTGTAATTATAAAAATATTCAAAGATGTTACAAAATAGGAAGAAAACAATACAGTATATACAATTACATAAAATTAATAGGCTAAACAGAAGAAACGTACTAATTCTGATGTTGCAAGATTGTCTCTTATTCTTATGAAGGGGAGTTCTTTGTTTTTTGGGGGTAACAGTACAGAACTACTGCAACTGGATCCACCTGTACTGACAATGATTATAGTTTGGTATTTGCTTTTATTAAAACAAGTCACGCACACATACTTGCCTTTTGGTGACTTATAACAAACAGGGCTGGTCATGGGATGTGGCAAGGCATTTAGAAAATTATTGGATCCCCAATTTTCACAATATCTTTGCTCATGGAGGTCCCAGGCGGGAGATAATAATGCCATATTTCCTTTTACGATTTTATCTTACTATAGATAGGAAACATGGCACGAATATTGTCATCTATGGGATCAATTTTAATCTGGAGATGCTGTCGCAACCGCCCAGTGATGTAAGACAATGCATTACATTCGCCACTTTGTCATGGCATCGACAATATGTCTTTCCTATCTGACATATCTATTTCATTCATAAAAACGCCAATATTCATACTGTAGCCTGAACTGCAGTCTGCTTGCTTTCTGGCAATAGGGAGGTGGAAAGTGATAGGTTATCTCCAATAGTTGTCCCTCTGTCACATGTGCCTGGTCTGTGATCCATCACAAAACCAAGTCTAATTACCTGTTTGCAGAGGTGTGTGTGCATGTATATGTTGTAACGCTGGTATTGTCTGTACTTTGTTTTCCAGCGTTACTTTGCATGTCTTTGCTTTAACGCTTTTGCTCCTTTCCCCCTAACCAGCTGGGATACTGTTGTCTGTTACCTGTATGGATGCTGCTCAGTTCCCAGCTCTGCTGCGTAGCCGTACTTGCGTGAGTGTCTCCGCTGCGTTGCATGACCACCCGCATGTGCGGTCCCTGGCCTGCTGTAGAAGCCATCCGTAGGTTGCAAAGTCCTCTGCAGTGGTGCATGACTTACTACGTGTGTGGCAGCAGCCACTGTCAGGTGTCCCTCTGTGATGAGTTGTCTGGCTCTGCATAGGGGGCGCGGCCCACACCTGTCCTGCTTTTATGAGGAATTGGTGTGCACTAGAATTGCTGCTCCAGCCTATCGCTGTGAAGCAGCTCATATACAGTATAAAGTTCCCCAGCCCTGTGGGGCGTTGCCAGAGCTTTGCATTGAGTCTGCATTGAGTTCCTGAACCTAGCCGTGTGTGTTTGTGTGTTCTGCTCCTGCTCTGAGTACGATCAGTTCTGGAGAGCTGATTTCCTTTGTTTCTGCCTATGCTGGGGCTGAGTACCCAGATCGCCCTTCCTCGAGGCTGCATATCCAGGCCTGTTCCTGTTGTATCTTGTTCCCTGAATCCCTGATCCTGGATCTATCCCGGTACCTGAATGTCTGAACTGTGTCTTGTGTTTCCGCCTATGCTAGGGGCTGAATACCCAGATCGCCCTTCCTGGAGGCTGCATATCCAGGCCTGTTCCTGCTGAGTCTTGTTCCCTGAATCCCTGATCCTGGATCTACCCTGTACCTGAGTGTCTGAACTGTGTCCTCTGTGTTATGTTCCTGAAGTCCTTCTGTGTCCTGAACCCCATGCCAGTGACTGTGAATCTTTGCTATATAACCTGAGTTCATCTTGGAAAGAGGAGTCCGGTTTGTGTGCTGAGTTTCTGTTACTCTGTGCTCAGCTTCTGTGCAATTCCCGGCCAGCTCCCGTTGAGCCTGGCGGGGCTTGCACCAGACCGCTGGGGTTCCTTTTCAGATCGATACCAGATGTCCGGAGTCCGACGACCGTGTCCTCCCTGATGACCACGACCTGATGTCCGATGACCACTTCCAGATGTCCGGATCCTATCCTCCCTGCCAGACGTCCGGAGCCTGCCGATCGTTGCCAGATGTCCGGAGTCTGCCGATCGGTGCCAGATGTCCGGAGTCCGATGCCAGTGTTCTGATGTTCCTGTGTTCCAGTCCGTGTTCCTGTGTTCCAGTCCGTGTTCCTGACTCCCTGAGATCCAATCCGTGTTCCTGATGTCCAGTCCGTGTTCCTGACTCCCTGAGATCCAATCCGTGTTCCTGATGTCCAGTCCGTGTTCCTGACTCCCTGAGATCCAATCCGTGTTCCTGATGTCCTGTCCGTGTTCCTGACTCCCTGAGATCCAATCCGTGTTCCTGATGTCCAGTCCGTGTTCCTGACTCCCTGAGATCCAATCCGTGTTCCTGATATCCTGTCCGTGTTCCTGTGTCCCTGAGATCCAATCCGTTTTCCTGATATCCTGTCTGTGGTCCTGAGTACCTGAGATCCAGTCCGTGTTCCTGATATCCCGATGTCCTGCCGGTTCCTCCGTGGTCTACCCTGTGATGACGTCTGTCCTGGGTCAGTGTCTGATGTTCTCCTGCTGAGCCTGTGCTACGCCTGAGGCCTGAGAGAGAGGCCGTCCTAGTATGCCTGTGCCAGATGACCCTGTACTGCATCTACCCGTGATGACCCCGCCATCGTCTGAAGTCTGTCTGAGGTCGGTGTCTGATGTTCTCCTGCTGAGCCTGTGCTACGCCTGAGGCCTGAGAGAGAGGCCGTCCAAGTATGCCCGTGCCAGATAACCCTGGACTGCATCTACCAGTGATGTCCTCCTGCATTCGTCTGTGATCCTGTGACGTGTACCCTCTCTGATGTGCGGAATCGGGAGCCCGGCATTATGTTCTGTTTATGTACTGTTTGTTTCTTTAAGTAAACTTTATGTTTCTTCATACCTGAAGTTGTGCGGTGTTGTCTAGTCCTGCAGGTCGCCATCTTGCCCACATGCTCAGCTGCCACGGATCCCGGTCGCTGCCCTTCCCTAGTCCGGGCAGGCCCGGGTCTCCCTCCGTGGTCCAGTGGGTCCACATTCTCTTACCATCTGGGACGCATGCCTCACATCGTCGTGGACTGGCGGCGTGGGAGCATTATCTAGTTAGGCAAGCTATGCCATGTCCCGACGCCCCGCAGCCGCGGGAAGCGTCACATATGTGTGTGTATGTAGGGGGGGGGCAGCTGAGAATAAGGGTAATGTGAAGGTCTTCAATATTCATTTATGAGATGGCTTTATTGATTTTGCAATTACATCTTTGACACCCTGCTTCCCATCCACTTATTTTCCACCTATTTCTGCCTTTCTCTGGCCCTATAAAACAAGAGAAGAGTGGAGAGGGAGAGATGGAGAGAAAACAAATAAGTGGGAAGGTACACTTAAATGTTTGATCACACCAAAGATGTACCAAGTTCCTGTAATGCCTACAATTACTACACTGCCATATGAGCAGATTCTACCATTACCAACTGTCTCCTTCACCCCTTCCATTGTTAATGGTAAACCTTAATATGAAGTGTAAACTCTAATATGTAGTGTCCTATCGCTTTATGTTCTACTCTGTCACATGTACTTTTTATCATATACAGCTCTGGCAAAAATTAAGAGACCACTGGAAATTTTTCAGTTTGTCTGATTTTTCTCTTTATAGGTATATTTTTGAGTAAAATGTAAATTGCTCTTTTATTCTATAAACTACTGACAACGTCTCCGAATTTCCAAGCAATAAATTTTGTATTTATTTTCAGAAAATGAGAAATGGTCAAAATAACAAAAAAATGCAGTGCTTGCAGACCTCAAACAATGCTAAGAAAACAAGTTCATAATCATTTAGAAACAAAAATACTAATGCTTTAACTCAGGAAAAGTTCAGAAATCAATATTTTGTGGAATAACCATGCTTTTTAATCACAGCTTTCATGCTTTCATGCTTTCCACCAGTCTTTCACACTGCTTTTGGGTGACTTTATGCCAATCCTGGTACAAAAATTTGAGCAGTTCTTTGTTTGATGGCCTGTGACTTTCCATCTTCCTCTTGATTACATTCCAGAGGTTTTCAATAGGGTTCAGGTCTGGAGATTGGGCTGGCCATGACAGGGATTTGATGTGGTGGTCCATCATCCACACATTGATTGATCTAGCTGTGTGGCATGGCACATTGTCCTGCTGGAAAAACCAGTCCTCAGAGTTGGGGAACCTTTCCATGAGCTGAAGGAATCAACTATTTTTCCAGGATAACCTTGTATGCACCTTGATTCATACGTCCTTCACAAAGATTAACCTGTCCAATTCCAGCATTGCTGAAGCATCCTCCAGCTCATCACTCATCCTCCACCAAATTCACAGTGGGTGCAAGACACTGTGGCTTGTACGCCTCTCCAGGTCTCCGTCTAACCATTGGATAACCAGGTGTTGGGAAAAGCTGAAAATTAGACTCATTAAAAAAGAATACCTTACTCCAGTCCTCTATGGTCCAATCTTTATGGTCTTTGGCAAACTTCAGCCAGGCTCTCCTTTGCTTCTCATTGATGAAAGGCTTTTTTCTAGCTTTACATTACTTGAGCCCTGCCTCTAGGAGCCTGTTACGAACTGTTCTTGCCGTGCACTTCACCCCAGCTGCCATTTGCCATTCCTTTTGTAGGTCACTTAATGTCATCCTGCAGCTACTGAGTGACATTCAAATAAGATGACGGTCATCCCGGTCAGTGGAGAGTCGTTTTCGCCTTCTGCTGGTCAGTAACTTTGTTGTCCCCAATGTCTGCTGCTTGACCTTGTTGTAATGGACTGCCGTCTTAGAAATTTTAAGGATGGAGGCAACATGATGCTCACTGTATCCCTCTGCTAGTAAAGCCCGAATTGAGCCCTTCTTTTCCTCACTCAAGACTTTTCTTTTCAACTCCTTTGGCATGGTGAAAAGTTATTTTTTCATTCCTATTACTTTTGGGATATTACTAGCACTTGTTTTACCATCCAGCCTGTCCTATTGCAAGAGGATTATGAATACCACAGCAGTGTTTTTTATGCTTTACTTCATTAAATAAGATTTGGTTCAGGTGATCACCTAATCAGAAGCATATTAAGTAGAATGAGGTGTACTCTGGTTGGAATTCAACTGACACTGGAATGGAATGGCTGTCAGACATGTAAAGAAGCTGATTTTTATAAAACTGTGCAGTGGTCTCTTAATTTTTGCCAGAGCTGTATTTTGTAACCCAGCTTCAAGAGCTGAATAACTTGCATGGCGGGTAATCACCCTCTTGTAGGTGCTAATTTACATAACGTTTTAGAGCTCCCCATTAGACAAGTCCTTTAATCCTCCAAAAACTCTTTAAACAAATTATCTGGATACTAATAATCTCAGAAATCTTCTCTAATGAAAATATCTTGTGTATATTATCTATCGTAAATTTGGTCTCAACTTTGAAACCAAATATGGGATAATAAAAAAGATCTTCATTATTTGCATAATGAAAGAAGGACTCATGGAGATGCAGATAAAAGAATAATGTGAAAATTTGACATTCGGCAAAACAGTGCTGTACCTTAAAATGCTGGCTCAGCAGGACTGGTGCTTTCATTAGATTCTATCTGCATAAATATGGTAGCGAGGGGCCTGCTCTATCACTAATCATGTCACATGATGTAACCGAGCATCATCCTTCATAAGATAAGGGACTCACATATTGCCACATCAGACTGCAACTCTTAGCCAGTAATATTTTCCATATGTTATTATATTACTACACTGTTGTATAAAGTAGAGATTTATTACTTTCATTTTGATGAATCATAAATAAATCCACACTAAATCATATGCAGATGTTCAATAGAAGGGTGTTTAGATTTTATGACCTTGACTGTGACCTTCAAATCAGCAATATGTATCTTGAGAGGCGACATAAGATAACAAAGGCAGAACATATGCATTTATTGTTATCATGTTTATGTTATCACTATATCACATATCAGTGGCCAGAATTTAGAGAAAATAGGAGAACCCATGATTTCCAAAGCCAAAACTAATTTATTAATTTTCTGAGATTCTAAATGAGTGTCCATGTGACAGGTGGCAATGAAATTCTAGTCAGCATGATATCACGTGAAGATCTGCTGAGAACTTCTTATAAAATTTAGAAAGAAGCTAGTTTTGAGCTTCATAAAGTCACATTTATAATGGATGGTTGGTTTGCTGCCCGTAATAAGCTGAGCACTACTGGCATGTCCTACCATGTACTAAAATACTACAACTAGAATATTATATAGATGACACCATGATTCCATTACATATTTGCCATTGTTTTGAGGCATAAGAGATGTGAAGCTGTGCTCCATCACATACCATATTGCACTGGTATTATCGCTTTCCCATTGCATCTAGGGAAAATTATAAGGCTGTAAGGATGCACCATATGGCAAAACACTGATTACTCATCGTTTCATGTGCCATTGTACTGGCTCCATGTACAGCTGTTGGAATAAGTATTGGACACATCACCAATTTTCTAAGTGCATATATTTCTAAAGGTGCTATCGACATGAAATTCTCATTCTCATTCTCATTCTCATCCAATCCACACGGGTAAAGAAATCAAACCATAGATATCTATACATTAACTTACATGTAGTAATAATGAGAAATGACACAGGGAAAACGTGTTGAATATGCTTACTGAAATGTAAATAGTACAAAAGAATTTATTGATGATAACAGCTTCAAGATGCAGCTCAATATTATTATTATGCTTGTGTGAAAAAGTGTTTGCCCCTTCCTGATTTCCTATTCTTTTGCATGCTTGTCACACTTAAATGTTTCAGATCACAAATTTAAATATTAGACAAAGATAACACAAATTAAACACAAATTGCAGTTTGTAAATGAAGGTCTTTATTATTAAGGGAAAAAGAAATCCAAACCTACAAGGCTCTGTGAGAAAAAGTGATTGCCCCCTAAACCTAATAACTGGTTTGGCCACCCTTAGCAGCAACAACTGCAATCAAGCATTTGTCATAACTGGCAATGAGTCTTTAACAACGCCCTGGAAAAATTTTAGCCCCCTCATCTTTGCAAAATTCTTGTAAATCAGCCACATTGGAGGGTTTCCAAGCATGAACTGCTTTTTTAAGGTCATGCCACAGCATCTCAATAGGATTGAGGTCAGGACTTTGACTAGGCAACTGCAAAGTCTTTATTTTATTTTTTAAGCCATTCAGAGGTGGACTTGCTGGTGTGTTTCGGATCATTGTCCCGGTGCATAACCCAAGTGCGCTTCAGCTTGAGGTCATGAACAGATGGCCGGACATTCTCCTTCAGGATTTTTTGGTAGAGAGCAGAATGCATGGTTCCATTTATTACAGCAAGTCTTCCAGGTCCTGAAGCAGCAAAACAGCCCCAGACCATCACACTACCATCACCATATTTTACAGTTTGTGTGATGTTCTTTTTCTGAAATGCTGTGTTATTTCTATTCCAGATGTAATGGGACATACATTTTCCAAAAAGTTCGTCTTTTGTCTCATCAGTCCATAGAGTATGAACGCTGAGCTTTTAGTTACTTCCATTCATTTTCTGTAGGATTCAGGTCAGGCGATTGGCAGGGTCATTCTAGAAGCTTTATTTTCTTTCTCTGAAACCAATTGAGAGTTTTCTTGGCTGTGTGTTTGGGATAATTGTCTTTCTGAAATATCCATCCTCGTTTCATTTTCATTATTCTGCTAGATGGTAGCAGATTTTTTTGCAAGAATGTCTCTGTACATTTGTCCATTCATCCTTCCTTCAATCATTTTAAGTATTCCAGTGCCTTATGCTGAAAAACAGCTCCACACCATGATGTTCCCACCTCCAAACTTCACTGTTGGTAGGGTGTTTTTTGGGGTGATATGCAGTGCCTTTTGGTCTCCAAACATCTTGTGTATTTATAACATCTCTGCCGGCATCACTGCATAGCTTCCCATCTCCCATCAGGCTGATACACCGACTTACTCACCACTACGGGCAATGCTGTGAGTCCTGCCCGCCGCCTGCTCCATGCTATAAACCATATGTTCTCTGCTTGGTGTATTCATACTTCCTGGCTGTGTGCTATAGGGTGTCGGCACCTGCACTTCCTGAGTCTTATAGAGACAGTGTGCATATTCCTAATGTGTCCCCATCCTATTGCCAAGAGGTAGCAGGTACTTAAGGCATCTCCACTAACTAGTAGATGCCTGAGCAACAAACTCTGTCAGTCTGCTTTCTGCTACTGAGTTGCCAGATCCTGTCCTGTTTCTGTCACCCTGGGGGCTGTATACCCAGGCCCGTACCTGTATTCTATGTGTCTTGTTTCCATCACCCTGGGGGCTGTATACCCAGGCCCGTACCTGTATTCTATGTGTCTTGTTTCTGTCACCCTGGGGGCTGTATACCCAGGGCTGAATCCTTTGTCCAGAACTTGTTCCCGTGTCTGGCCTTGTCTGTACTAAGTCCTTTACCTGTATCTGTTTGCATCCTTGTCTGTAGCCTTCCCTATCCTGCTGTGTCTATCCTTGCTCTGCTCCCTCTCTGCCTCAGCGGCTCTGCTCTGCTCCCTCTTTGCCTCAGCGGCTCTGCTCTGCTCCCATCCTGCGGTTCTGCTCTGCTCCCATCCCGCATCCTGCAGCTCTGCACTGCTCCCGTCCCGCATTCCTGCAACTATTTGTCCTTCCAATGTGAACTGGTTCCTTCCCATATCCCAATCGTACCTGCTAGTGCTCCTGTCCTTCCCAAGGAAGTTCCTGTCCCTCCAGTCTGAACTGGTTCCTAACTGTTCCCATATCACACGTAATCGTACCCGCCAGTGTTTCAGTCCTTCCGAAACAGTTCCTGTTCTTCCTGTCTGAACGCTTACCTTCCAGAGTTCCAGCCGTGCCCAACTGCTCTTTGCCTCAGTGGCTCTGCACTGCTCCCTCTTTGCCTCAGCAGCTCTGCTCTGCTCCCATCCCGAATCTTGTGGCTCTGCTCTGCTCCCGTCCTGCATCCTGCGGTTCTGCTCTGCTCCCGTCCCACATCCTGCGGTTCTGCTCTGCTTTCATCCTGCATCCTGTGGCTCTGCTCTGCTCACGTCCCGCATCCTGCAGCTCTGCTCTGCTCCTGTCCCACATCCTGCGACTCTTTGTCCTTCCAGTCTGAACTGGTTCCTATCTGTTCCCATGTCCCAATCGTACTCGCCAGTGCTCCTGTCCTTCCTGAGACAGTTCCTGTCCCTTCAGTCTGAACTGATTCCTGCCTATTCCCATATCTCACGTAATCGTACCCGCCAGTGTTTCAGTCCTTCCGAAACAGTTCCTGATCCTCCTGTCTGAACACCTGCCTGCCAGAGTGCTTAGCCGTGCTTGCCTGCCTGCCAGAGTGGCAGCCGTGCCCGACTGCCTGCCAGAGTGCCAGCCATGCCCGCCTTCTTGCCAGTGCCAGCCGTGCCCTCCTGCCTTCCAGAATGCCATCCGTGCCCACCTGCCTGCCAGTACATCCTCAGTGCCTGCCAGTACTTGCTAGTCTAAACCTCTGTTTTCTTCAGTACTTGCCTGCACCTGTCTTTAGTGTCCTGTCTCCTTGTGGGATTAGCTGCTACTGCCTGATGCCACCCTGTCGTGGTACCTGACAGCTACCTGCTGCACAAGCCTGACCTCATCACTAGAGGCTCCAGTGAACACCGAGGTAGATGCTTAGTCACGCCCCTCCAGGGTCTGGTTTGTGGCACAGTGGGGCCACAATCCTCGCTCACGCCGTCCAGTCTGGGCGTGAGCGTTACAGTATTATGGCATTCAAAGAGTTCAATTTTGGTCTCATTTGACTAGACTATATTCTCCCAGTAGTTCACAAGCTTGCCTAAATGTTGTTAGGCAAAATTTAAACACGCTTGAGCATGCTTTTTGTTTAGCAATGGAGACTTGCATGGTGAGTGTGCATACAGGCATGGATGATGAGTGCATTACTCATTGTTTTCTTTGAAACATTAGTACCTGCAGATTCCAGGTCTTTCTATAACTCTTCACAGGTGGTCCTTGGCTCTTGGACAACTCTTCAGATAATTCTTTTCACTCCTCTGTCTGAAATCTTGTGATGTGGTTTATGATGAAATTATGTTCTTTTCACTTCCGGATTATGGGCCCCAACAGTGCTCACTAGAACCTTCAGTAGTTTAGATTTTTTTTTCTGTAACTAATGCCATCAGTATGCTTTACAGCAATAAGATTGCAAAAGGTCTTGAGATAGCTTACTGGTTTTACTCATTAAGAAATGTTTCTTTTAAGGCATCTTGGAAATGAGAGACCTTTTTACAGGCCATCAGTTGAACCAGCTGATATTATTTTTCGCTAAGTGACATGATTGTTTTATTGATAGATTTCAGCTGGTGTCAGGACTTTCCATGGTTTTTAGCACCTTTCTTTCTTCATGTGTTCAATACTTTTTCTCAATGTCATTTCTCACTACATACATATAACCTAATTTATGGACATGTAAGGTTGTTTTCTTTAAAATATCTGGAGGCCAAAAGGCACTACATATCACCCCAACAGTAAAGTTTGGCGGTGGAAACATCATGTTGTGGGTCTGTTTGCATACGGCACTGGTACACTTCATATGGTTGAAGGAAGGATGAATGGACAAATGTACCGAGTCATTCTTGAAAAAAATCTGCCATCTACCAGGATGATGAAAATGAAATGAGGGTGGACATTTCAGCAAGACAATGATCCCAAACACACAGACAATAGAATATTTAGTGAAGGAACTAAACCACAGAATTCAGAGAAGGAGCCCACAGAACCTTCAGGATTTGATGAATGTTTGTGTGGAAGTGATTAGCACTGTTGCTTTGCAGCGCTGGGGTCCTGGGTTCAAATTTTACTAAGGAGAACATCTGCAAGAAGTTTTTATGTTCTCCCCATATTTGTGTGGGTTTCCTCCCACACTCCAAAGACATACTGATAGGGAATTTAGATTGTGAGCCCCATTGGGGAGAGAGATAATGAATTCTTTAAGGTGCTGCGGAATATGATGGCACTTTATAAACAAAGCATAACAATAATAATAATAATAGGAGGTGTCTTGAAGCTATCATCACGAACAAATTCTTTTGTACGAAGTATTAATTAAATTTCAGTAACCGTGTTCAATGCTTTTTCCTGTGTTATTTTTCATTATTATACAAAACATAATTTATGGTTTGATTTCTTTGCCTGTGTGGATTGGATGGATTGCTACCGACATCTGGTGAGAATATCATGTCAATAGCACATTTAGAAATATATTTACTTTGAAAATTGGTGACGTGTTCAATACTTATTTCACTCGCTTTTCATGCCAGTTTCATAAAGTCTAAGATGATATGTAAAATTTCTTGTACTTTATCACCTTTCTAGTTAGTATATATCTAACCTTGCAATCCGAGAGGGGTCTGGGTTTGCAGTGTTTGCAGTTTTAATACAGTTATATTGCCTAATCACCTGTTAACAAGACAAGTAATTATTACGCTAAAGTGCACTCGATTCAGGTGCTTCAATTTCTTACTATACGGCATTTCTGAAAACAAGTCAACTGAACCCATAGATTTTCACGGGCGGGCAACTGTTTAATATGTTTAGGGGCCTCCCAAATACTCCCATGCAGATTACCTTAGTAATGAGAAGCCACTATCAAAGGTGACTGACTGCAGCTTACTGTCCTCTCTTCATACAGAGCAGGTGTACTTGTGTCTGAGCTGAGCATTTATGTGTATGGTGAGCACGTGTACTTGTGTCTGAGCTGACTATGTGTATGGGGAGAGCCGACAACCTATCTGATGTGTATAGCCATCTATATACCTTAGTGGGGTTTTCCACTACTTTTGAGGACACTACATTACCAGAAGTGATGATGATTTGACTACCAGGTACTGTACCTGACCGTTAAGGTCCTGACTCTACTCCTGGCCAAGCGTTGGACAGGCAATGCTGGAGAAAGAGGCGATTCTAGGGGTGAGTAAAAGTTCCTGCTGTTTATTATATAGATTCCTATTCTTTGTAATGTTTTCAAAAGTAGTGGACAAGTTAATGTATAAGCTGAGGTGCAAAGACAATTGAACCATGGTTATAATTATTTATTTTTAGAGAACTATTGATTCCATGGTGGTGTGTATGTGGAAAGGGTTACACACAAAATACAGATATCACTTACAGTAGACACACTAACAATGACAGACTGGTACAGAAGGGAGAGGGCCCTGCCCTTGTGGGCTTACAGCCTACTGTATAATAGGGAAGGAGACAGTAGGTTGGGGGGGTTGCCGCAACTCCAGTGGTGGTGAGGTGGCAGCGTGGCCATTGCAGGCTGTAAGCTTTCTTGAAAAGATGAGTTTTCAAGTTCTGTCTGAAAGTTTGGAAAGTGGTGAATAATCGGACGTGTTGGGGCACCGAATTACAGAGTGTGGGGGGATACTCGGGAGAAGTCTTGGAGGCGACTGGGTGAGGAATGTACAAATGTGGAAGAGGGAAGGAAGTCTGATTACGAAGATTACGTGTGGGAAGATATCAGGTTGTTAGTTCAGAGATATATGGAAATGAAAGATTATGGACGACTTTGTAGGTCAATGTTAGTTAGTAGTTGATATGAGAACCAATATATGGGACGATCATAGACAGCCAAGCCCCTGTTGACTTATGGCAGCATCAAATGAGGAAACAAGTTAGTGCTAGGTATCTGTTCTGAATTTGTGGTCTGGCCCTTTGATTTATTTTACAATATAGAGTTCCTTAGATAAATCCATAAAAGCTGTGTTTAATTACACTGCAGCCTGACATACAGTGAAATATGTTTGAGCTCTTTGGAGAAATTCCAGTGAAATAAATAGTGAATAACCTCCTATAAGTCTGTAAGGGTCATCGTTCTTCACTGACCTTACATTTTTCTTGTTTAACTTCCCCAAATTTTTATTGATGACAAGGTCTATTGTTAACTGCATTATAAATTTAGAAAGTCGGAAAATATAATATTGGTATCAGAGAAAGCATAGTGACTAGTGTTGAGCATTCCGATACCGCAAGTATCGGGTATCGGCCGATATTCGCGTTATCGGAATTCCGATACTTAATTCCGATACTTTTTCAATATCGTATACCGGAATCGGAAGTTCCCATAATTCTTTGAGAGGCAATGTGATTTTAGTCAGCCAATGAGGAATCCTACGAAGTGTGGGCACATCCTGTAATGATGCGGTCATCTTAACTAATGGCATGGCTGTGATTGGCTGCTGAAATGATGTCAGAATGCACTATAAAAGGCGCCGCAGCCATTTTAGCGTCACTGTGCTGTGAACTCAGTTAGGGACAGAACGCTGCTGTGCTGACTCTGAGGGACAGTTAGATATTGCGATTTTGTGTACTACTGTGCTTGAGGCAGGCTAGTTTACCAACCGCTGTGTAAAGCTTCATTTTGCCAGTGTTGTTTTAACAGCTCTGTGCAAGGTGTGTGTGTGACAGTGCAGGTGACGCTGCAGTTTGCTCTGCATCCACCGCTGTTTGTAGGCATCTGCACGTGTCACTTTTTTTTTTTTTTTTTTATTTTATTTAGTGGAATTGGTGCAGCTCCATTATATTAGAAAAAAATCAAATCTATTAGTGTGACGTGCTTCCATCCGTATACAATACATTGGTTGCAAACACTATAGAAGTACAGAAAGGAGCTTTTCACAGATTGTGGACAGTTGTGTTTCAGTGTTCACTTCAGTCTGTGTTTTTTACTTTTTTGAGTGCAGATCACGCTCCAGTTACTTGTTCAAGCACTGCTGCTTGTACTCTGCTGAGCGTGTCTCAGTGGCTCATCCTTTTCATTTATCTCCAATTGGTTCTGCTACATTCCATTTAAAATAAATCTAATCTATTAGTGTGACGCGCTTCCATCCGTATACAATACATTGGTTGCAAACACTATAGAAGTACAGAAAGGAGCTTTTCACAGATTGTGGACAGTTGTGTTTCAGTGTTCACTTCAGTCTGTGTTTTTTACTTTTTTGAGTGCAGATCACGCTCCAGTTACTTGTTCAAGCACTGCTGCTTGTACTCTGCTGAGCGTGTCTCAGTGGCTCATCCTTTTCATTTATCTCCAATTGGTTCTGCTACATTCCATTTAAAATAAATCTAATCTATTAGTGTGACGTGCTTCCATCCGTATACAATACATTGGTTGCAAACACTATAGAAGTACACAAAGGAGTAGCCTTTCACAGATTGTGGACAGTTGTGTTTCAGTGTTCACTTCAGTCTGTGTTTTTTACTTTTTTGAGTGCACATCACGCTCCAGTTACTTGTTCAAGCACTGCTGCTTGTACTCTGCTGAGCGTGCCTCAGTGGCTCATCCTTTTCATTTATCTCCAATTGGTTCTGCTACATTCCATTTAAAATAAATCTAATCTATTAGTGTGACGCGCTTCCATCCGTATACAATACATTGGTTGCAAACACTATAGAAGTACAGAAAGGAGCTTTTCACAGATTGTGGACAGTTGTGTTTCAGTGTTCACTTCAGTCTGTGTTTTTTACTTTTTTGAGTGCAGATCACGCTCCAGTTACTTGTTCAAGCACTGCTGCTTGTACTCTGCTGAGCATGTCTCAGTGGCTCATCCTTTTCATTTATCTCCAATTGGTTCTGCTACATTCCATTTAAAATAAATCTAATCTATTAGTGTGACGCGCTTCCATCCGTATACAATACATTGGTTGCAAACACTATAGAAGTACAGAAAGGAGCTTTTCACAGATTGTGGACAGTTGTGTTTCAGTGTTCACTTCAGTCTGTGTTTTTTACTTTTTTGAGTGCAGATCACGCTCCAGTTACTTGTTCAAGCACTGCTGCTTGTACTCTGCTGAGCGTGTCTCAGTGGCTCATCCTTTTCATTTATCTCCAATTGGTTCTGCTACATTCCATTTAAAATAAATCTAATCTATTAGTGTGACGCGCTTCCATCCGTATACAATACATTGGTTGCAAACACTATAGAAGTACACAAAGGAGTAGCCTTTCACAGATTGTGGACAGTTGTGTTTCAGTGTTCACTTCAGTCTGTGTTTTTTTACTTTTTTGAGTGCAGATCACGCTCCAGTTACTTGTTCAAGCACTGCTGCTTGTACTCTGCTGAGCGTGTCTCAGTGGCTCATCCTTTTCATTTATCTCCAATTGGTTCTGCTACATTCCATTTAAAATAAATCTAATCTATTAGTGTGACGCGCTTCCATCCGTATACAATACATTGGTTGCAAACACTATAGAAGTACAGAAAGGAGCTTTTCACAGATTGTGGACAGTTGTGTTTCAGTGTTCACTTCAGTCTGTGTTTTTTACTTTTTTGAGTGCAGATCACGCTCCAGTTACTTGTTCAAGCACTGCTGCTTGTACTCTGCTGAGCGTGTCTCAGTGGCTCATCCTTTTCATTTATCTCCAATTGGTTCTGCTACATTCCATTTAAAATAAATCTAATCTATTAGTGTGACGCGCTTCCATCCGTATACAATACATTGGTTGCAAACACTATAGAAGTACACAAAGGAGTAGCCTTTCACAGATTGTGGACAGTTGTGTTTCAGTGTTCACTTCAGTCTGTGTTTTTTACTTTTTTGAGTGCACATCACGCTCCAGTTACTTGTTCAAGCACTGCTGCTTGTACTCTGCTGAGCGTGTCTCAGTGGCTCATCCTTTTCATTTATCTCCAATTGGTTCTGCTACATTCCATTTAAAATAAATCTAATCTATTAGTGTGACGCGCTTCCATCCGTATACAATACATTGGTTGCAAACACTATAGAAGTACAGAAAGGAGCTTTTCACAGATTGTGGACAGTTGTGTTTCAGTGTTCACTTCAGTCTGTGTTTTTTACTTTTTTGAGTGCAGATCACGCTCCAGTTACTTGTTCAAGCACTGCTGCTTGTACTCTGCTGAGCGTGTCTCAGTGGCTCATCCTTTTCATTTATCTCCAATTGGTTCTGCTACATTCCATTTAAAATAAATCTAATCTATTAGTGTGACGCGCTTCCATCCGTATACAATACATTGGTTGCAAACAATATAGAAGTACACAAACGGGCCTTTCACAGCTACTGAACATGGGTTTTTAATTTTTAACTAAAATATGTATTTTTTCAAATGACACAAATATAAGTAATGTTGAAGAGGAATAGTCCTACATCCATTGTTTGCACAATATTACAGGTGTACATCATGTCCCTTAATCAACAATGTATTATTATATTTACTTGTATGCTTTTATTTAAAAGCCAAGAACACAGAAGGATAACCTTCGCACTGCAGCTGTTGTCAAAGTTCAACCCACATTATGCACTTCCAACATTGCAGCATTTGAGGCATGATGTGAGTTGGATTGGTCAAAGTTATGGAGTGAGAAGGTTCACCATCAGTACCCTATAGCATAAGTATGCTTTTGTGTTAGCATTTGTGTTAGACATGTGGATATCTGCCATAATATGTCACAATTATTTAGTTACAGATTTGTTACCAACACTAATCATTGAATGGTTTTAAATTTGACGTTTCACTTGTTTACAGCTTAGAAATAAGGGTGTAGCCTGATATCTATGTGTAGCACTAGCCACTTTAACATGTCATGTTTTTTTAAACATGTGTAGCTAGGTAGCAGTAATTTTTGCCGGACACACAGCAGGGGAACAGCAGGCGTTACTGAACCCCACTATCACTATAGCTTGTGTATTGGTCTGTGGACACGACACTTCTGAGCAGCAACTGGCAGTGTTGTAGCCCAGGGAGTATAGCTCAGGTGGTAGAAAGATGAACATAACAGGAGACATGGAAAACGTTGCCAACCAGTTAGTTAATCTGAAACCGGACAGGCAAATTCAGGCGAGATCCATGCCTAGTTCATTTTCAGAAAAGTAAGCCGTTCTACATTATCGTAGGATAGTCGCATGCAACGGTCTGTTAGTACACCACCTGCAGCAGTAAAGACGCGCTCCGATAATACACTGGCAGCAGATCAAGCCAGCACCTCCAATGCATACTGGCTAAGCTCTGGCCATGTATCCAGCTTAGAGACACAAAACTTGAATGGGGAAGAGCCATCTGAGAGTACACTGAGAGGGCAAGACATGTAGTCTGTAACCATCTTACGGAAATGTTGCCTCCTGCTGACTGGAGCCGTCTCGGATGGTGTAGACATTGGTGGCGCTGCCACAAAACTTCGACACATTTGGAACATACTGTTCTTGCCCTGTGCAGAGGCGCTGCTTGTGCTCCCTCTTGTTGCAGAGCTGTCTCCACTGCCTCGACGCACAGAGCTGCTTTGTAAATCAGTAGCAGCAGCAGTGCTCTCGGCTGGAATGGAGAACATTATGGATTGCACCAGTGTGTCTTGGTACTTCCGCATTTTACGCTCCCGGTTCAACGGTGTGATGAGGCTTTGTAAGTTGTCCCGGTAGCGAGGGTCTAGGAGGGTGTACACCCAATAATCAGACGTGGTGTGAATGTGTTCGATGCGGCGGTCGTTTCTCAGCCACTGCAGCATGAAATCAACCATGTGCTGCAGACTCCCAACTGGCCAAGAAACGTTGTCCCCTGCAAGAGGCGTCATCTCCGCCTGCTGTGCATCACCCCACCTTGGTCTACATACTGACTAGAGCATTGTCTACCTCCCTCTGGAGCGATGTCTTCCTCCTCCATTGACTCCTCCTCATCCTCCTCACAAAGTCCTTCAAATACATATAAATTTACAAAATTCAAAACTCAAAATTTAAAAACTTTGTATCATAATTCTGTAACATCAGTTTATGGAAACACAATACCATTACAAAAGGATAGACAAAAAATGTACATTATGTGCTTTGTAAATACATTAAAAGTTTGTAATGGTTATGAAAATATAGACAGCGACTCTGGAGGTTCAATTGTTGATACAGCATGGTACTTTGAAAGTCCTCCAGCCCTTTGTGAGGAACCACGTTGCGCTGACTGTCCAGAAGGTGATGGAATTTGTGACTCCTCATCCTCCACCTCTTCCAAAACCTCATGCCTTAGTGCTTGCAGTGTTTTTTGAAGCAGGCAGATAAGGGGGACAGTCAGGCTGACTAGTGCATCATCTGCACTCGCCATCCGCGTTGACTCATCAAACGCACGCAAAACGTGGCAGATATCCTTCATAGAGTTATTCGCCACTCATTACACTGGCAGTGGCTGCCCATTCATTATAGGATCCAATTCTAATTACTGGTTCTCACCAACAAAGCTCTCCACAGCGCAGCACCCCCTACATCTCCTCCCTTATTTATATTTATCGGCCTAACCGACTGCTGCACTCTGCAAACGACCTTCGACTAACCTCTGCACTAATCCGTACCTCCCACTCCCAACTCCAAGACTTCACCCGCGCTGCGCCAATCCTACCCCAAAAGGAAAAAAAAAATTTTTTTTCCCCCTTTTTAAAAAATTTTTGTTAAAATTAAAAAGGAAGGGGTTCAAATTTTTGCCCCCCCCTTTGGGGCCCCCCCAAAAAAACCAAAAAGTTTTTGGCCCCCCCACCCCCCCCCTTTTTTCTTTTTTGGGCCCCCAAAAAAACCCAAGGGAAACCTTTTCCCCCCTTTTTTTCCCAAAAACTCACCCCCCCAAACCCCCCCCTTTTTTCCTCCCACCCCCCTTCCCCCCCATCCCAAATTTTTTAAACCCCAAAGGGAAAAAAGGGCCCCCCCTTTTTTTTTTTTCCCCCCGCCCCCCAAAAAAAACCCTTTTTTTAAAATTTTTACCCCCCCCCTTTTTTGGGGGGTTTTTTTCTCCCCCCCCAAAAAAAGGGGCCCAAGGGGTAAAAAAAAAAACCCCTTTTGGGGAAAAAATTTTAAAATTTTTTTCCCCCCCGGTTTTTACTTTTTAAATTTTTTTCCCCCAGGGGCCCCCTTTTTTTTTTTAAAAATTTTCCTTTTTTTTTTAAAAAAAATTTAACCCCCCTTTTTCCCCCTTTTTGGTTTTTTCCCCTTTTTGTTTTTCCCCCTTTTTTCCCTTTTTTTCCCCTTTTTTTTTTTTTTTTTTTTTTTTGGGCCCCTTTTTTTTTTCCCTTTTTTTTAAGGCTTTTAGGGTTTTTTTTCCTTAAAATTTTTTTACTTTAAAATTTTTTCCATTTTTTTTTTAAAAAAATTTTTTTTGGGGCCCCCCTTTTTTTTTTTTTTTGAACCCCCCAAACCTTTTTCCCCCCCCCCCTTTTTCCCCAAACCCCCCCCCTTTTTTTTTTTTTCCTTTTTTTTTTTTTTTTCCCCTTTTTCCCCTTTTTTTTTTTTTTTTTTTTCCCTTTTAAATTTTTTCCCCCTTTTTTCCTTTTTTTCCCCTTTTTTCTTTTTCCCCGGGCCCCCCCCTTTTTTTTTTTTATTTTACTTTTTGCCCCCCCCCTTTTTTTTTTTTCCTTTTTTTTTTTTTTCCCCCCTTTTGGTTTCTTTTTTTTTTTGGGGGGTTTTTTTTTCCGCCCCTTTTTTTTTTCCCCCCCCTTTTTTCCCCCCTTTCCCCCCTTTTTTTTTTTGGGGTTTTTTTTCCCCCCCCGGGTTTTTCCCCCCTTTTTTTTGTTTTTTTTTCCCCTTTTTCCCCCCCTTTTTTTTTTCCCCCCCCTTTTTGGGGTTTTTTTTTTTTTTTTCTCCTTGTTGCCCCGGTTGGGTTGGGGCCAAAAACCTCCCCTTTTTTGCTTAATTTTAGGTTTAAAAAAAAAATTTTTTTTTTTTGTTTAATTATCCATGCTACAATTTATGTTAGGAGGTGTCCCCTTTTTTTCCCCAGTCCCTAACTTGTGGGAACCCCTTTTGCAACAAAAGGGGTTCGTTCAAAACTAGATGGGGAAATTAGGGGGGCCCCGGCCCCCAGGATCGGGGACCCCTTTTTCATCGTAATTCAGCTTATTTTTTATTTAGGGACAAATTCCCCCTTTTTTCCTTACTGGTTGTAGAAATCAAAAAAATTTTGGGACTGGCCAAAGCATGGGTTGGGCAGGGGGAAAATTGGGGTATTTTATTTTTGTAGCGAAATTTTTTAATTTTTTTTCCCTCAACAGCTTTTCAGCCAAAGGGGGGGCTTGCCTGCAAATTTAAATCGGCTTGGCAAAATTGTATTGGGGGATTACAATGAAAATTCAGTTAGGGGGAAACCCGTCCCCCACCACCTTTAAACACACATTTAAGGGGGCAGGGGTTTTGCAATGCCACTTCCCAACCTTTGCTCGTGCTGTTTGGGGAGTATGGCCGTCTTTTTTTCCCAAAGGCCCGTGAAAACCCAGGGGTTTTTGTGGCCTGGAGGTGGGGTGACAGGGAACGGGGGGGCTGGGTTAAAAAAACAGTTTGTCTCTGGCCCCAAAATTTTTTGGGCCCGGGGGTTTTTCCCCCCTGCAAAAATTTGAGGGAAACCAAAACCCCCGCTTTTTGGAGCTCGAGAAAGGCTTCAACAAAACCCCAAATTTTTTGCGCGTAGGTTGGCCTCCCCTCCTAGTGGTCTTTTTTAACTCAACTACTTTTTTTTGCCCCCCCCCCAATTTTTCCCCCCTTTTTTGTGGAAAATTTGGGACTGCCCCCTTTTTTGCTTTTTTTTAAAATTTTTAATTACACAGTTTTCATTTCACATAGAAAAAAATCATTGAAAAATGGGGTGAAAAAAGGCCCCCCGCATGCAATCCGGACGCACTTTTGGGGTTTTGGGGGAAAAAAACTGCTCCGAACGGGGCCAAAAAAGGGGGGCAAAAGGGGAACCGAGCCCCGCAGCCTAACTCTCCCCCCTTTTTTGAAAACCTTGGGGGGAATGTTTTCCCATCTTTTCCCTTTTATCACTAAACCTTTTTTTCTGGGGCCCCCCCCCAGCTTTAACCAAAAATACGGGGTTTTCACCCACAAAGCTCTCCACGGGGCAGAAACCCCCCCCTTTTCATCTCCCCCTTTATTTCTATCAATCGCCTAACCGACTGCCCCCTCTGCAAACACTTTCGAAAAACCTCTGCTTTTAATACTACCTCCCACCCCCAAAACTCCAAGACTTCTCCTCTCTACCCAATCCTGGGGAATGCTGCCCCCCAAAAAAATTTGGGGACTATCCACAATTTGCATGGTTTCAGGCGCCCCCTCAAACACATTTGTTCAGAGCGGCCTATCACATTCCTAATCAAACCCCATTCAATTTTTTCGGGGGAAGGGGGGTTGTCCCCTCTACCCCTTTTCACAATCCCCAACCCTCAGTCCCTTAAGATGGGGGGCCCCCCCAATTGAAAAAAAACCATTGTATATAAACACCTATACTTTGTATCTCCCCCATCTAAATTAAAACATTGTAAGCTGTCACGAGGGGGCGACTTATTTACCTTAAATTTTTGAATTGTTAACGTTGTTTTTTTATGACTTGTGTTCTGAAACGGCAAAACAAAAAGGCGGGGGCGGAATAAAAAGGCCCCAATATAAAAAAATTTTTTTTTAATTTAAAATCCTCTATTTTCTCCCACCACCTTCCTGTTCCTCATGCCATTTGGGGGTTTGGGAAAACCTCATCATCCCAACCCCTTTCCCCAACCCCCTGGGGGTTGGGGGGTGGGGCCAGCACCATGCAAAACAAAACTGGCCCCGGGGGTCCATCATCACATTTTGCGTCTGGGGGGGGGCCGGACCATCCACGTCCACCCGCCTCTTCAAATTCAGAAAAACACAGCTGTTCGCATCACTGCATACTCCCCCCTTACATTACAGAATGCTTTTTTGGGGGGGCCCCTTTTTTGCAAGCCAATAGATTTAAAACAAAAACCCCGACACCAGGGGGCTCCGACAGAACTCTCTGACCCTTTTGGAATTTTTGGCCGGCCCCGGTAAAAAACCCCGATGGTTGCCCAACATGCGGGGGCCCCGGGGGGATGGAACAATTGAATTCGATGCATTGGCTGCCATCCAAAAAAAAAAGGTTTCAATTTGTTTTTTCCCGCACAGGGGGGTACTCCGAGCTCCTACAAAAAAGTGCGCAAAAGGGGAACCTCCCGGGGAAAACAGGGGATGCTTGTCAGGGGGGCCGCCCCCGCCACAGAATCCCCACCCCCCTCCCCCCTGAAGAAACCCCCCGGGCCCACTGCCTTACCCTGCCCTTCATCTTGGTAGATTGATAAAAAAAAGCCCCAAAAGTTATAAGGTCTAAGGGGGTTTTCCCGGGAGAGACTGCATAAAAAACTGCACACAACTGTTCCCTACCCAAAGCGTCCAAAAGAAGGCGGGGCTGTGCTCAAAACAAAGGCACAACCCCTCCCCCCCCGGGCCCCCCGTTTAAAAACCCATAAAAAAAAAAATTTGTGGGGGTGACGCACCTTTTTTTTGGGGGTTCCCGTAAAACATCGCAATTCACCATCTGGGCTATGCATCTCACTATTAAAAAACCCTTTTCTATCTGTTGCATGCTTAAAGTCGACAGCCCCAGTAAAACCATAAATAAATTTTCACTATGCACAAAAGTTTTTTTAAAGGGGATGTTTTTTTTAAAAAAAATAAAATTTTTCCACATTTTAAGAGTTTTAAAATAGGAAAAAATTTTATAATTTTGAAAAAAAATTTTATTTCCCCAAAAATTTACAAAGGGGAAAATTTTAAAAAATATCACAGATAATTTAAAACCCCATGGGATTTTAAGGGAAAAACTTTTATTGCTATACAAAAAAAATGGGTACATACTGTTATTAAAACCATCTTTTAAAAAATTCAGATAGGGGGTTGTAGTTTAAAAAGTAAACCTTTTAAAAAAAATTTCCCTTTAAATAATTTATTTTGTTTTGCATTCTGTTCAACTTTTTAAAAAAATGTGTTTATTTTTTGCAATTTTTTTATTTATCTAGATATTTTTTAAATGAAATCATCATTTTATGGAAGAAAAAGGGTTTTTTTCCCTTTTTTGAAGTATAGCCTTTTAAAATTTTACAGGTAAAAAAGGAAAAATTTTTTTTGATCTAGTATTTAAACATCCTTTTCCTTTTACCCGGGCCCCCAAACCCCCCCGGGGCCCGTTTTTTGGGGTGGGGGGTGCTGTTAAACAGTCAACACTTCCCTTTGGTTTACGGGGTTTTTATAACGCACCCGGGGCCTCGGTTGTGCCTTTTGGGTTTTTTCCCCCCTGCTGCCCCCCGGGGGTTTCCCCACATTTCCCCGGTCCTCTTAAAATTCTTTTTGGGTCTTGTCCCCTTTTGTTTTTCCCGTCCGGGTTTTCCCGTACCGCAACTGGTTTCCCCCCGCATCCTTTTTGGGGGGGTGGGGGCCTCCATCTCTTAAAACCATTTTTAGCAACCCCTGCGGGGCCTTGGTATTTTTTTTGGAGAAAAGGTCCCCCCTGCTTTTTAAACCCCTGTCCCATAACGTCAGCTGGCCCCCGGTTTTTGCCTTGGTTTTTTCCCTTCGCTGCCCCCCGGGGGTTTCCCGTACCGCAGCTGGTTCTCCACATTTTTTTTGGCCTAGTGCCCCAAAATTTTTTATCCGATTTTCCCGCAACGTCCCCTGCCTTGGGGAGTGCTTTTGGGCACAGGAAACCCCTGCTTGGGAAAAACCGGCCCCCCCAAAAAATCAGCTGGAAAAAAATTGTCCCCACAAATACAAGATACGGGAACAAAACACAAAACAATAAGCAAAAAACTAAAAGCAAAAAACATGAAGAAAAAGACCAAAATGAAGACAAAATATAGCTCTAAATTCAACAAAAAAAAGAAAAGCATGTAGGGGGAAAACCCCCTTTCCTCCTCTGGTGCCCCTGAAAATGCCTGCCCCCTGCAGGAAAAAACTAACGGGGACAAATATTTTTGAATTTTTAAATCTTTTGTGACACAAAACGAAGGGTTTAAAAATTCATAATTTTTAAAATTTCCCCAAGTAGGGGATTTTTTTTCCCAAATAAAAAATGATAAGAAAGATGAAGCAGAATATAATAAGAATAATTTTTTTAATTTTAAAAAAAATATAAAAAGTAAAAAAAAAGAAAAAGCAAGAATTTAAGAAGAAGATAAAGAAGGGGAAGAAAAGAAAAAATTATGAAAAAGATGAGCTGAAAAATTTTATGAAGGTAAAGTGTTAAAAGGGGAAAAAGGTGAAGATGAAGCCCCAAGGAAGTTGTGAAAAAAACATTTTCCAAAAAAAAAAAAAAATTTTAAATTTTCTTCTTCTCAATCCAAAAAATTTTTAAAAAAAAAAAATATTTATCTATTCCATTTGTTGGGGGTTTAAACATCATCCTTTAATTTTTCCCCAAAACCCTTCCCCAATAATTCTCATACTTTTTTTTTTTTTTCCCTTTTCATGTAAATTTTAACCAAAAAGGAAAAAAGGGGGTTTTTTTTTAAAATTTCTTTTTTTGTTCCCATAGACTTACGGGGGCCCTTCCGGTAGGGGTATCGGGTACCCCCGTATTTTAGTGATATCGGAAAAACCCCAATTTTCCTTCCCCCGATACTTTAGGATACCCCGGGAAATATCGCTCAACTCTAATAGTGCCCCATTAAAGGGGTGCATTTTTGAACAATTTTTGGTTTTGAATAAAGGCCCCACCAAACAGTTTTTTTGCATTAATTTTGGGGGAAAAAATATCTGAAATGTACCCCTTTTTTTTTCACAAAAAAATTTTGCAATTAAAAATTTCATTCCGTCCCACCATTTCACCGGGGTATTTAAAAAAAGGGGGAAATTTTTGGGGCCCATTGCAGAAAACCAAACCTTAAAAAAGTGACGGGGGAAAAAGTGATTATGTTTAAAAGATACATAAGGGGAAAATTTTGCCCATCGGCGATAAAATTTTTATGGCCTTTTTGAAATTTTGTTTCGATTTTTTCGTCGTCGAATCCGGGGAAAAGGGTTTTTTCACTGCCCCCTTTTAAGGGCCGGGGTGGGGGCGTCAGGAGCCCCGCGGCATTTTCTGGCAGAAGATCTCCGGGCCCCCGGCCCCGGACTGCAAAAACCCCCATCTTTTTTCCCCACCCCGGGCAAAATGCATTTTTTTTCCGCGATAACTGCAGTGACGCTGTGTAATCCCGGCCGTAAAGCACCCGGCCGTTTACTTTCCCCCCCGGGGGAAACGGGGAATTTTGCTTTTCACCCCCGGGGGTAAAAAGGGGCCCCCTCCCCGTAAAATTGGTGTAGCAAGCTGGATCGCGGGGACACCTTTTTTTGGACTGCTTTTGGTCAGGGTTTAAATTTTTTTTTTTTTTTTTTTATTTTTTTAAAAGGAAAATCGTGGCGTCGCAGTTAACTGTAATAAAAGAAGGGAAAAAGGTTTTTTTTTTTTTTTTTTTTAAAAAAAAAAAAATTTTTTATAAACCTTTCCCCCCCCGGGGGCATAAACAATTTAACTATTTACATACATTTTTCCGGCCGGTTTTTTTTAAAAATTTTTTGGCGGGGTTTTTTCCCGGTCCCCCCCCCGTCCTCTGATGCTCCAAACATCCGGGGCACCAAGGACCACCAACCTGATGACGTCTGGGGCCTTTTACACCCCAAACCCCTGCCCCCCCTATCGGGGGGGTTTTGGCCACCCCCTTTAAACCCCCCCGGGGGCGGAACCCTATGTCCCAGAGGAACAACCCCCCGGGGGGCCAAAAAGGGGGCCCCCGGGAAAGGCCATTTTTATTTAAAATTTCCTTTTCTGGGGCTGCTGAGGGAAACCCCGAGGGGGCGGGGTTTTTTGGGTGGGGGGGCATTTTTTCAGGGGTTTTATTGGGAGGCTAAGGGTTTTCCCAGGGTCTCACGGGGTTCCTGACACTCGGGGGGTGGGGGCGCCCCCGGGAAAAATTTAGGGCGTCCCCCCCCCTTGAAAAACCCCCGTGCCCCGGGGGGAAGTCACCAAGTTTTCCGGGGGAAAAGGCCCTCCCCGGGTGCCTTTTGGGGGAGTGCCCCCCCACTTTCCCCCCGGTTCAAAAAAAATTTTAAAATAAAGTCCGGGGCCCGGAAAGAAGCCCCCACCTTTCAATTTAAACCCCGGTACTGCCCCTTAACCCCCCGCCTCCCTAAAACCGTACTTTTATCTTTTCTCACCTTTTCCCTTATCGCCCGATCCTTCTCCAGCTGACTTGGAAAATTTTTTTTGGATTCTCGCTCCCCCTTTTGTCGCTCTGTTCCCCTTTCTCCCAACGCTCCCCTCTTCCCCGACCCGGGGTTTAAATTTTCCCCCCCCAACCAGCACTCCATGTCCCACCATCAAACTGTTTTTTTACATTCCCCCCCCCCTTTTTGCGGCACCCCCTCCGGCCCCCCCCCTCAGCCCGGGGGGCGCACCCTTTTGGGGAGGAAGCACCGGGGCTGGGGAAAAAAAGACACCCCGGGGCCCGGGGTAGGGGGCAGTAGTGCTGGGGCCCCCCTGCGCGGGCCTCCCTCCATGAGGACGGGGGGCCCGCTTCTTCTTCCCCAGCGACGGGGCAAAACACGGGATCTGGGGGCGCCGGGCAGCGTTTTTTTTGCACAACGGTTCCTCCACTGTACAACGTCAACCGGATTCACATTGAAAAGGGCTGGGAATCCCCCGCACGACCCTCACTAGAACCGGGGGCCTCACCTCCGGTACAGACACTTCAGGTAAGAGGGATTGCGCCGCCCAAGTTTAGTTTTAGGACACGCCAGCTGGCTTCCATCCTGGCGACCTCCTCCCTGTGCCGGGCCAGGCCTTAGGATCCCCGCTTCTTGCAGCGTAGGAGGGTTTCCAGGCCGGGTGCCCAAGTGGTTCCGTGGCGATCGGGCGCTTCCGTGGGGGAGAGCTCTGACTGCTCCATCCCTTCACACTTCTTGCCGTGTCCATTAGCCATCTCTGCCAAGTCCATTGTCATTAGCATCTGGAAGGGGCCCCTCTTTTGTAGTAGGGGCGGGACCTTCGTGTTAGTTTCCGCACACTGAGGAGGATGAGGAGGGCGGAACTGAAGAGCTGTGGGGCACGATCTTACATTGCAGTACCATTTAGAGCCATCGTTTTCGCGTCACTGAGTGGTGTGTACACCCCATGAAGAGCACGCCCTTCTTCTTCACCAGTGCCTCGTCGTGACGCAGATAGGCGGAAAAATGGCAAATACATTCTCTGATGATTTTAGCAATTCTCAAGCACAAAACCAGTTCAATTCAGGCACACAGGACTCGCTTTAGCGAGCTACAGAATCCTTTTTCGTGACGCCCAAGTTGAGTCGCACAGAGCCAGAGTTTTTGGGTACTCGGCACCGAGCCCGTCGACATTCTATGGGGTATGTCACGGCTTACCCGGCAATTGAATCAGAGTCTATTTTACTATGTAGAAGTTATAAACTATAAATATAATTATATATATATATGTCACAATGACATGTATATATATAATATGTATTCTATGTGTGTATATTTAGTGTTTACAGGAAATAAAGGTTTTTTTAGTTGCGATATTTTGTTCCATAGACTTACATTGGAACTTCCGGTATACGAAATCGATATCGACGATATTTAGTGCTATCGGCGATACAATTTCGATACGATATTTTTAGATATCGAGCACTATCGCTCAACACTAATTGTGATGGAACATCGCAGCTAGAAGAGACACTAAACTCATTCAAGAAATGAACTGTTACATAGAGGGGAGCACCACAACTACACAGTTTCAGTAAGTAAACCCATGGCTGTAAACAATTTACCAATCTATATTTTAATAATTAACAAAAGAAATGCATTTTCCCTGTTGTTTCTCCATTGGCAACACTAGGAGGCAGCATTTTACTATGAACATATTTATTTTCCCTCCTAAGAGAAAAATGAATCTAACAATAAGCTGCAACTCCTGCTCAATGTCCAAGAGCCACAACAAGAATGTGTGACCTTTTACATTTAATATCATTTTTAATTGAAGGATTATGAATTTCTCTGAATTGACATATGCTATCACTTTCTCCAATCTCACAAAAGAATCAGTCTGTAAACAAAATAATTTAACAAAAATTTATTTTTTTTCAGCATCAAAGTGTAAAGATCATGTAGGCCATTATAAAAGTAGTATATATTGCTTACTGCAGTATCTGATTTTTTTTGTGGTACTGTTCTGTGTATCATACAATGATATAAGAAGAACACTTATTTTCAAATTCATTTATGTAAAATATGTCAGTTCCTTTTAAATCACATAATGAAGAAGCAAAAACGAGTTAATGCTATTATTTGTTACATTTTAGTTTTTCTGAGCGTATTCTTCAGATAATAGTACTGATACCAAAGTAATGTTTTCCCGGGACAAACCTACTTCACAAAAACCTGGCCTTCTATAGCTGTCCACCATTATCTAAACCCTGACAATTGAATTCACCTGGATAGACAATTCCAAGTGAAGAAATGGCCATGTAATTCATGGGGAAGAGATGACAAAAGAGTCAAACTACCAAAGTAAATCAAACACAGGAATATAAAAAGTATTACATCAGTATTACTGAACACCTTTGGAGATCAGCTGTTATGCCAAGGAAAAACAATTTTGACAGATAAAAAAATAGTTTTTATTTCTATAGCACCAAAAATGTTCCCGCATTACTTTAACATTTTAGAGTGGACTTACAGGGGTTGGACAAAATAATGGAAAAACCTGGAAACATCAACAAAAGTTAGTTTAATATGGTGTAGGTCCACCTTTTGCAGTGATTACAGCCTCAATTCTCCGAGGTATGGATTCATACAAGGTGTGAATTGTTTCCAAAGGAATTTTAGCCCTTTTTTCAGTTAAAAAAACCCTCCATTCTTTGAGCGACAAGGGAGGTGGAAATCGACGTCTAACTGAATCCCTAAAATCGACTATAAATGCTCAATAATGTTGAGGTCTGGGATTGTGGGGGCCAGATGAGATGCTCAACTTCATTAGAATGTTCCTCGTGCTATGCTTTAACGATTCTACTGTATGAATTGTGCATTATCATCCTGAAAGATGGCGTTCCCCTCCGGGAACAGTGCTTGAACCATAGGATGCACTTGGTCGCCCAAAATGCCTAAATAATCATGGCTGCTAATTCTTCCATGAAGGGATATCATTGGCCCGCGGATCTCCACGAAATAGCACCCAAGATCATCACAGAAACTCCGCCATGTTTGATGTTGGGAGAAGGCAGTCTGGATGGAATGCTTCTTTCGGCTGTCTCCAAACGTACACGCGGCCGGAGGTCGGAAATAGGGTAAACAATGATTCGTCTGAGAATACACATTTCCACGGCTCGAGGGACCAATTCTGGAGGTTTCTTCACCACTGTAAATGCTTGGAAAACATTTGTCATTGAGAGCAGCGGTTTTCGAATTGCAGCTCTTCGTGGAATCCAAATTTGTTCGGCTCCCGACGAACAGTTTTCGTGAAACTGGGTTCTGTAGATGTTCATTGAGCTCAGCAGTGATTTTCGGAGCCGTGGTCTTGCGATCCTCTCTCACAATTCGCTTTAGAGTCCGACGGTCTCTCTCAGTCAACTTCGACTTTTGGCCGACCTGTGCTTTGCTGCGGACGTTTTTCCTTCTGTTTCAAACGCAGTCATTACTTTGGAGACAGTACCTCTTGACACGCCAAGCATTCGGGCACTTTCGGTTACACTAGCGCCTGCCATACCAGCACCAACAATTTGGCCTCTTTGAAAATCCGAGAGGTCTGCCATTGGTATCAGGTTTCATCAATGTTCTTACAATTATGCAAAACAAACAGTTAATTGACATACACATATCACATAACACAAATAATCAACTACAAAACATTACCATATGTCACGGTTTGCATGTTTATAACATGTTCGAAGATTATGATGCCAAAACGTTAGGTGTTTCCATTATTTTGTCCAACCCTGTATAGGACAATAAAGACATACAGAATAGCACAAGGCAAGAGGAATGATGAGGGCCCTGCTCACTAGCTTACAAGGAAATAGGGAAAACACGAAAGGTAGATGGTAAAGTTTGTCGTATAATGGTCCAGATAGGTGAATAAAATAAATAGGGTATTCACATAATGCGCATGAACCAGTCACCATCCATATGTGTACAAGTACAGACACAGAGGGCTATTAGCGCAAGGAGGGTATATGAACAATGCTACGGGGTCCTGATTTGAATAAAATTTTGTATGGGCAAAATGGGGATAGTTAGATAAGTGAGGTGAGGCGTTAAGGCCAGTCTAAAGAAATTTGTTTTTTAGGCCACGCTTAAAACTGTGGATATTGGGATTAATTGAATTGTCCTAGGTGGTGCATTCCAAAGAATTGGTGCAGCACGAGAGAAGTCTTGGAGACATGAGTGGGATTTTTGGATTTTTGAGAATGTTAGTCTAAGGTTCATTAGCAGAACTCGGGCACAGTTAGGGTGGTAGACTGAGACAAGGGAAGGTCAGTGTAGTGCTGAATGGTGGAGAGCTTTGTGAGTGAAAGTGATAAGTTTATATATGATATATAATGTTTTCCCATGTCTCTTCAATCATTTTATGACAAGACAAGTCAGCAGGGGTGTGGATCCTCTGTGAGCCAGAATGGTAAGTGAGTCCATTTTAGTGACTTGACCTATCCATTAGAGATGAATGAAAAGATTCATACTAGCCTGGTCCAGCATCCAGTTCAGTGCTCATTGGCAGCTGGGCCAGATCAGTGTTCACTTTTCTACGGGCAATTCTTTGCCCAGCATAATGGACGACTTTGTAGTTTACTATGCTCTGGTGATGTCATAACTAGTCACTAGAGCTCAACGTGGGATGTACGTTAAGAGACATCATGACGTTGCGGAGGCCTAGTAAGTGACCAGCTGCCGGGCATAAGATTGCTGGCAGCCTTACAGGAATATGACACCACAAAATAATAAAAATATTACCCCATGACACAATAGTTAAGGATTGTAGTGTACTGCTCTTTGTCTAATATGTTGCTGTGACTTTTATAATAAATTTCTGATGTAAAATCTCAAGAATTCTCATGACAGCACAGACTTTTACTGAAAGCATATGTAATAAGTAAAGATGATGGCAAAATACGCCAATGTAAAATATTAAATTATTTACACATAAAGTCTTCTTCATGCTCCAACAATTTCAGCTATTCCATTAATATTGGCTCCAGGCTGTTCTGAGGACAGCACCATAAAAGTAATGCAGGGAGGCTGTAATGGGAGCGCTGCCGCCCAAAATGTATGGTGTCCATCACTGCTTCATACTCCCTTTCTACCTTTCATCTAATCAAATCAACTGTTTTTCCTGGAAGCACAACTAGAAGCATATGTTGTTTCTACAACTCAACATATTTCTGTGCTGAGTAGGAGACCTCATACGGTGTCACTAGATATGTATTTATTTACTTTCTGCTGATATTGCTAATTATTTTATGGAAACCTAATCTCTAGGTCTGTAAAGCTTACCATACTTAATATTTTGTTAGCATTTCCCAGCAATTTTACCTGGTTCTTTGAGAAGAACAATAATCTTAGTGTAACTTTGTCACTTTTGGAAAGACCATGCCTACTCGACCAAAGCTAGAATGGCATGATTATGGTCATGTCTGAAAGGATTCCTGTCAACAAACAATGGATCTTAGTGTATTTGGGAGTGGAAATTAACATTTTTAAAATGGGCTCCATCAGGGCCAGCGTCAGCACCTGGCATACCCCGGCAAGTGCCGGGGTCCTGACAGGCGGGGGGGGCCCACTCGCTGTCAGACACCCCGCCCCATTAGCGGTGCCATGCCGCCACTGGGCCCCCCGCTTGCCCCAGGGCCCTTGCAGCAGCCGTCGCAATATTTTACCTCTCCCCGTCCCTCCGCTGCCGCAGCTTTGGGCTCCAGGGGGCGCCTGCAGCAGCGCCGCGGGAATGACGTCATCATTCAGCGGCCGCTGTGGCAGAGAGAGCGCGACTCGGACAGGTGATGTATTTCTGTGTGTGTGTGTGTCTATGTGTAATCAGTGTGTGTGTATGTGAGAGTGTACTGTGGTGCTGTCTGTGTGTGGTGCTGTATGTGTGATGGGGGTGGGGGAGGCAGTGATGGTAGTGAGGAGGCAATGATGATGGGAGGCAATAGTGTTGACGAAAACGATAATGCAAAATCGGCTATCGGCCGATATTAGCTCTATCGGCCTTTCGATAATTCGTTTTCGATATTTTCGTCTTATCGAATACCGGAATCAGAAGTTCCCATAATTAATTTGCGAGGCAATGTGATTTTATTCAGCCAATAAGGAATCCTAAGAAGTGTGGGCACATCCTGTACTGCTGCGGTCATGTTAACTAATGCATGGCTGTGATTGGATGCTGAAATATATCAGAATGCACTAAAAAAAGGCGCCGCCGCCATTTTAGCGTCACTGTGCTGTGAATTCATAAGGGACAGAACGCTGCTGTGCTAACTCTGAGGGACAGTTAGAGATTGCGATTTAGTGAAACTGTGCTGTAGGCAGGCTAGCACCAACCGCTGTGTAAAACTTCCTTTTGCCTGCAGTGTTTTAACAGCTCTGCAAGGTGTGTGTGAGTGCAGGTGACGCTGCCGTTTGCTCTGCATGCAACGCTGTCTGTAGGCATCTGCACCTGTCACTCACAGACTCTTTTTTTTTTCCTTCAGTGTAATTCTTGCTGCTCCATGCAATTTAACTATTAGTGTGACGCGCTTCCATCCGTATCCAATACATTGGTTGCAAACACTATAGAAGTAGACAAAGGAGTAGCCTTTCACAGATTGTGATTTGTGAACAGTTGTTTCAGTGTTCACTTCAGTCTCTGCGTAATAACCACACTTAGGCCTTAAGTTATAACTTTTCTGACTTTCTTTATCAATCTACCAAGATGAAGAAGTCAGTGAGTAAGGCACGTGGTCGTGGCCGTGGAATTTTCAGCAGGGAGAGACGGGGGGATTCTGTGTCTGCTGCCGCCCTCAGTGACAACAGCATCCACCATTTATCCCCGTGAGCGTTCCTTTATGCCACTTTGGTAGGAGCTCGGCGTGCCCCCCTGCTGCGGGAAGAACAAATTGAAGCCGTTGTTGGTTTGGGTGCACCAATGCATCGACTTCAATTCCTTCCACCTCCTCTCAGGAACACAACACTGTTGAGCAACCATCTGTCTGTTCACCGCCTGTCAAATTGCCAAGCAGTCAGAGAGTTTCTGTACAGGAGCCAGCTGATCTCTGCTTCTGTTCTCAGAATCTGTTGGCTCGCAAACACGGGCACAGGCAAGCAGCATTCTGCAATTTGAAGAAGAGGGAGTATGCAGTGATGCGCAACAGCTGTGTCTCTCTCAATCTAGAGAGGCGGGTGAGCCAGTGCCGTGGACAGCACACCGCAGACAGCATCTTATGATGATATGAGACTCCAGGTGCCAGTTTTGTGGAGCATGGTGCTGCCCAGACCATCCAACAGCAGCAGGTGTTGAAGAGGGTAGTGAAGATGATGAAGTCCGAGACCCAACAAGGCGTGGAGCAACAGCAAGGGTGTGGGAGCAGCTCTGAGGAAGAGATTGTCCCAACGTTACAAAGAGGAGGGAGAGTAGGCTGCAGACTCGCTTGCCTTACCTCCATTTGGCACCTGTTTGGGACAGTTTCTCTTAGAAATGTCAAAATTGGCGCTCCCAGACTTGCACTGCGTGGTCCTTTTTTGACAGACTGTAGATAATATTTGCTATGTTCAATGCAAGCTGAGTAAGCAAAAAGTTAAAAGAGGTAAAAAAATCAGGAACCTGAATACCACAAATATGTGGACACATTAACGGACAAAAGCACGTAGCTGAGTTCCAAAGACACACTGGAGATGTAGGCCAACCTACAGCAGCACCTACATCTTTAACGTCATGTCGAGCCCTACCTCCAGCTCTCACACACCTGTTTTGGCTTCCTCACAGGATCTCCATGGAAAACCTCGATCACTGTTTGTCCATTGACAAACTGTTATTCCCCCCACTGCAGCAAGTTCACAGTCATCGTCACACTCCCATTACAAAAAACAGCCATCGTAAACCGCATGGATAAAAAGACGGCCATACTCGGCAAACCATCCACGAGCACAGGCCTGAATGCTGGCCTTGCAAAACTCCTGTCCCTTGAAATTGCTGTCATTCAGGCTGGTGGAGACTGACAGTTTCAGGAACTTTATGGCATTGGCAGTCCCACAATATAATGTCCAAGCCGATTTTATTTCAGCAGGCAAGCGTCCCTGCTCTGCAAAAACATGTCGAGGGAAACATTAAACATGCGCTACTAAACGCCGTCAGTAGCAGGTCCACCTGACCACCGATGCTTGACCATACCCATGGCCAGGGACGATACCTTTCCCTCACTGCCCATTGGGTCAATTTGTGGAGTCGGGTACAGATCTTGCCAGTGGCGCTGTACGTGTTCTGCCAAACATCCAAGGATTTGCAGGAATCCAGTCTGTGCACATTGATTCCTCCTCCTACTCCAGTTCCTCAGAATCACGCTGCACGAGCCTCACGGTATACCTCCACATGGACCCTGAACGCTTACCTGTTGCGACCGATATGAGCACAGCCGTGGCCAAAACGCAACAGGCCGTCCTGAAATTAATTCCCATGGGAACGAAGCCACACAGCGCAGGAGCTCTGGATGCCATCAAGCAGGAGAGCGACGTGTGTTTTTGTCAGCTAATCTGCAGCCAGGCTTGGTAGTGTGTGACAATGGCCGAAATCTGGGGCAGCTCTGGCCTTGGCAACCTCACTCACATACCATGTCTGGCACATGTGCTCAACTTGGTCGTGCAGAGTTTTTTGAGGGACTATCCGATCTTGATGCACTGCTGCTAGGGTTGAGCATTCCGATATTTCCGATACCTGAAATCCAATGTAAGTCTATGGAACAAAATATTCGGAAGTAAGTATCGGAAGTACTTCCGATATTTTGTTTCCCATAGACTTACATTGGATTTCAGGTATCGGAAGTATCGGAATGCTCAACCCTAACTGCTGCACAAGGTCCGCCTAGATTGCCTCACTTTGCGAAGTTCCAGCATGGCCAGATCGCGCATTGCAGCTCTGCAAGTCAGATTTTGCCTTCCTGAACATCGCATCATATGTGACGTACCCACCAGGGGAATTCCACGTTACATATGTTTGGAGCGGTTGTGTGAGCAGCAGCCAGCAGTAATGGAGTAATCAGCTGCAACAGGCGCAATCAGACTCGCAATTTGCGCCGTTCACACTTCCACCACTACTGATGTGGGCCTCTATGAAGGACATCTGCGACGTTTTGCGTGCGTTTGATGTCTCAACGCGGATGGCGAGTGCAGATGATCACTAGTCAGCATGACTGTCCCCTTATCTGCCTGCTTCAGAAATCACTGAAAGCACTAAAGGAAGAGGTTTTGAAACAGGTGGAGGATGAGGAGTCACAAATTCAATTACCTCAGGACAGTCAGCGCAACGTGGTTCCTCACAAAGGGCTGGGCAGGCTTACTTATGTGAGGAGGATGAGAGGAGGAGAGGAGTCAATGGAGGAGGAAGAAATCCCTACAGAGGAAGGTACACAACGCTGTAGTCAGTATGTAGAGCGAGGGTGGGGTATGCAGAGGAGACAGAGATGACGCCTCTTCCAGAGGACAGCCTTTGTTGGCCAGTTGGGAGTCTGCAGCACATGGTTTTATTTCATGCTTCAGTCCTAAGAAACGACCGCCGCATCGCCCACATCTCAGCACGTCAGATTATGGGTGTACACCCTCCTAGACCCTCGCTACCCGGGACAACTTACAAACCCCATCACACCCGGTGAACCGGGACCGTAAAATGCAGGAGTACCAAGACACACAGGTGCAATCCATACTGTTTGTACATTCCAGCCGAGAAGATGCTGCTGCTGCTACTGCTTTACAAAGCAGCCTGTGCTTCGAGGCAGTGTAGACACCTCTACAACAAGAGGGCAGAAGCAGCGCCTCTGCACAGGGCAAGAACTGTATGTTACAAATGTGGCAAAGTTTTGTGACAGCGCCAGCAAGGTCTACACCATCCAGACGGCTCCAGTCACCAGAAGAAACGTTTCCGTAAAGGGTGACAGACTACTTGGCTTTCCCTCTAAGTGTACTCCCAGATGCCTCTTCCCCTTTCAAATTTTGGGTCTCTAAGTTGGATACATGGCCAAGCTAGCCAGTATGCATTGGAGGTGCTGGCTTGCCCTGCTCCAGTGTATTACTGAGCGTGTCTTAGTGCTGCAGGTTGGTGTAGTAACAGACCGTCGCATGCGACTATCCTCAAGAATGTAAGACCGGCTTACTTTTCTGAAAATGAACAAGGCATGGATCTCACCTGAATTTGCCTTCCGTTTTTCAGATTAAATAACTTGTTTGGCAACGTTTTTCCATGTCCCGGTTATGTTCTCTTCTACCACCTGAACTCTACTCCCTGGGCTACAACACCGCCATTTGTTTGCTCGTAAGTAATTGGCAGGGGTACTGACTCCTGGCCAGCCTGGTTACAGCACGACGGCTGTTTCCTGGCAGTGTGAATGTCAATTATCCTCCAATAAGTTGTGCTGTCGTGTTGCATTTTGGGTTAGCCGACTCTATGTTGCCTGCATTTTAGGTGATTCCTATGTGTGCTGTGGATATGTAAATAAAGGCGGTTTCCAATTGTGACAATAGGATAAGCACCCACTGTAGGACTGTGTGATTCTGTACTGCGGACGACTTGCGTCCTGTCCAACTTACATTTTCAGTGGTTCGTTCTTCTACCCGCCGGGGTCCAGTACCGTCAAGTGGTTCTCCCCAGTGCCTTTGGCCTAGGGCCTCCATCCTCCGTATCCGAGTTCCAGCAACACTGCTGGTCCTTGGTAGTGCTTTGGAGCACAGTACCTCCTGCTTAGTAACCGTGTCACAGTAACTCAGCTGGTACTTTCGGTTGTGACATGCCCTTTTCCTTCTGCTACCCGTCCGGGGTCCAGTACCGTCAAGTGGTTCTCCCCATGCCTTTGGGCCTAGGTCCTCCATCTCCGTACCGAGTTCCAGCAACCGTCTGCTGGTCCTTGGTAGTGCTTTGGAGCACAGGTACCTCCTGCTTAGTAACCGTGTCACAGTAACGTCAGCTGGTACTCGGTTGTGACATTGCCTCTTTTCCTTCTGCTACCCGTCCGGGGTCCAGCACAGTCAGCTGGTTCTCGTTACTTCCATTGTCTCTTGCCCATCTGTACCCGTCAGGGTTCCAGTAACTCAGCTGTTTCTCGGAAATTAGACGACATTAAAGACCACCCAGAAAAAGAAGACGACAACAAGGACGACGAGCATGAAGCCAACCAGCCTGAACACTTAGGGTTGAGCATTCCGATACTGCAAATATCGGGTATCGGCCGATATTGGCTGTATCGGAATTCCATTCCGAGTTTCCGATATTTTCGTCTTATCGGATACCGAATCGGGATTGTCACTGTCACTGTCAGTGTCTGTCGGTCGGGTCTGTCAGAGTCAGCGGCACTTACCTGGCAGAAGATCTCCGGCGGTCACGTCCTGGATGCTTGATGGCCAATCTTCTTTCCCCGGCGGTCACATGCAGTATCTCGCGATAACTGCAGTGACTGCTGGGTAATCGCGCCGTAAAAGCAGTCCAGTCCGATGACGTCACCCGCCGGGGAAGCAGGTAATCAGCTGTGCTGCGTTTCGATGACAGGCTCTGCCTGTCATTGCGATGTAGCAGAGTTGGATCGTCGTGGGACTGTCGTTATGGACTGCGTCGGACAGGTGGTATACTGTTGTTTTTTTTTTTTTTTCTTTTTTTACGGAGATCGATGGCGCGCAGGAATGAGAGAGTAATAAAATTAATGAAAACTGTGTTGTCTCTTTTATTTCATTAAAAGACTTTTTTTCTGCTGTGTTTTTTTTTTATACAAAAATTTAATAACTTTGGGATTAATAATGGATCGGTGTCTTATTGACACCTCTCCATTATTAACCGGGCTTATTGTCACCGTGCAATAAAACGGTGACATTAACCCCCTTATTACCCCGCTTGCCACCGCTACAGGCAAGTGGGAAGAGCCGGGTAAAGTGCCACAATTGGCACATCTTTGATGCGCCAAATGTGGGGCTGCTGTAGCCTGGTATTATCAGGCTGTGAGGGCCAAAATCCATGGGCCTTGACAGTCTTTTAATACCAGGCCGCAGCAGGCTGCATTTTACTTGGCTGTTAACAAAAATAGGGGGACCCCTACGCCGTTTTTTTTTTCGAGGGGATCCCCTATTTTTGTTAACCAGCCAAGCTAAGCAGACTGCTGTTGGCCTGGATTATCAGGCTGGCAAGGTCCATGGATATTGGATCCTTAACCAGCCTGAAAAAACCAGCCTCAGCGGTCTGCTTCATCTGGCTGGTTAACAAAAAAGGGGGGACCCCCCCCAATTTTTTTTCGAGGGGAATCCCCTATTTTTGTTAATCAGCCAAGATATGCAGACTGCTGTGGCCTGGTATTATCGGCTGGCAAGGTCCATGGATCTTGGCTCCTTAACAGCCTGAAAATCCAGGCCTCAGCGGTCTGCTTCATCTGGCTGGTTAACAAAAATAGGGGGGGACCCCAACGCCATTTTTTTTTCGAAGGGAACCCCTATTTTTGTTAATCAGTTTCCCTCTGACGTCACTGATTGTGTCCCCTGGCTGACCTGAAGTGAAAGTGGAAAGCAATCAATTAAGCTTTCCACTTAAGGGCCCGTCTCACATGCGATATCGCTACCGAGATCGCTGCTGATTCACTAGTTTTGTGACGCAGCAGCGAGCTCAACCAGCGATATCGCTTGTGTGACATTCTGCGACGATCAGCCCCCCTGCCGGGTATCGCTGATCGTCGCTGAAATGTCAGGACCTTTTTTTTTGATCGCTGGTTTCCCGCTGACGGCACACATCCTGCTTGTGACAGGCGGGAGACCCACGATCCGCTGGTAACCAAGGTACAACAGCGGGTTTCCAGCGCGGGGCTGTGCCTAGAAAACCCGCTGTGTACTTTGGATACCAGCGCCCTGATGCAGGGAGCTGGTATCCAAGGTACACAGCGTTTTCCAAGCGCTGCGCGGTGCCTGGAAACCCGCTGTGTACCTTGGTTACCAGGGATCGCTGGTCTCCCGCCTGTCACACCAGCGATTGCGTGCCTGTCAGCGGGAGACCAGCGATCAAAAAAAGGTCCTGACATTACTGCGACGATCAGCGATCACCCGGCAGGGGGGCGATCGTCGCTTAATGTCACACACAGCGATATCGCTGGTGAGCTCGCTGCTGCGGTCACAAAACTAGTGACTCAGCAGCGATCTCGGTAGCGATATCGCTATGTGAGACGGGCCCTTAAGCGATGTTACCCCGCAGGTCGCTGTCCCAGATCGCTGCCTGAGCTGCCTTTTGGCAGCTCAGCAGCGATCATGTAGCATACACCAGCGATCCTGACAGTGCATATCGTTGTCGGGATCGCTGGTGTATCGTTATGTGACACCCAGCCTTTACTCTCCTGTCAGGCAGGAGAGGAACTCATTCATTTGGGTTTACTGTGAGGCTGCAGCATTAGCTGCGGTCCCTGCAGTAAACATTAACCCTTTCTGAAGGATTACACCGGTGGGACCTGACTGTGCATGGGATAGGTAAGAATAATTTTGCTTTTTTATTTTATTTTTTATTACAGGAAATGGTTTTTGCAGTAAAAAAAAAGATGGTCAAAAAAACATGTGTCTTTATTTCATTAAAATGATTTTTAATTTAAAGTGTGTGTGTTTTATTTTTATTTCATGCAATAGGATTAATAATTGATAGTTGTCTAATTGACAGCTCTCAATTATTAACCTGGCTTAAGGTCACCTTTCAATAGCAAGGTGCTATAACCCCATATTAACCCTTTCGCCACCCGCTACAGGGCAATGGGAATAGACGGGCAAAGTGCCAGAAAAGGGCGAATCAATTATAGATTTGTCTTTTCCCTGGGTGTCTGGGGGCAGATGTTAGTAGCCGGGGGGGGGCAAAAATAATGGGTCCCTCTCTGGCTATTATTATCTGCCCCCACTCACTGGCTTTGTCTGTCTGGTTCGAAAATAGGGCGGGGAGCCCACGCATTTTTTTTCAGCAATTTTACACCTCATATATATATATACATGTCATTGAATTTGTGACACATATATATATATATTTATATTTGTAAGTTCATTACACTTCTACATAGTATAATAGCCGCTAATTCAATTGCCGGCTTTTGTGAAAATGGCAGAACCCGACATGAAATGACACTTGGTGACATAGGGTTTAACCATGTCTTTTCATGTCCTTTGCTATCTAATTTGCACAAACAATTAAATCAGTCTAATGTGTGCAAAATTTCCACACCTGTAGGGTTATTAAAGGTGTAAATTCGTAGCAAAAAAGTCCTTTTTTTACAACGAATTTACACCTTTAATTAACCCCTACAGGGTGAAATTTTGCACACATAGACTGATTTAATTGTTTGTGCAAATTAGATAGCAAAGGACATGAAAAACATGTTAACCCTATGTACACCAAGTTCATTCATGTCGGGTCACCCGACATGAAAGACACTTGGTGTACATAGGGTTAACCATGTCTTTTCATGTCCTTTTGCTATCTAATTTGCACAAACAATTAAATCAGTCTATGTGTGCAAAATTTCACAACCTGTAGGGGTAATTAAAGGTGTAAATTCGTAGCAAAAAAGTCCGTTTTTTTTTACAACGAATTTACACCATTAATTAACCCCTACAGGTGTGAAATTTTGCACACATAGACTGATTTAATTGTTTGTGCAAATCAGATAGCAAACCGACATGAAAGACATGGTTAACCCTATGTACACCAAGTGTCATTTCATGTCGGGTGCTTCTGTCTTTTCACTGAAGCCGGCTTTACCCGGCAATTGAATCAAGTATATTTTACTATGTAGAAGTGTATAAACTATACATATATTGTATAAATAATGTCACAATGACATGTATAATATATATATATATGTATCTATGTGTGTATATTTAGTGGTTTACAAGGAAAGAATGGGGTTTTTTAGTTGCGATATTTTGTTCCCATAACTTACATGGGAACTTCTGGTATCGGTATCGGGTATCGCCGATATTTTAGTGATATCGGCGATAACCATTTCCGATTCCGATACTTTAGGATATCGGAAAGTATCGCTCAACCTACTGAACACCATCTCAAAGAAAAAATAAAAGATTACCAAGAAGAAGATCACCAACAGGACAAAGAAGGTTAAGACAAACTACAAGATACAAAAAACAAGAGACAGAAGAACAATAAGCAAAAGATCAAAAAGCAGAAGAACATTAAGTATAAGACCAAAATGAAGAGCAAAAAATATGCTCTAAATTCTAAGCAGAAGAAGACTAAGCCAGTGTATGGGGGTGAGTCCGTTCCTCCCGTGGTGCCCCCCGGAAAATGCCTGCTGCTGCAGGCAAACTGAACACGGACAAATACGTTGTAATTTAAAATCTTTTGTGACAGCAAGAACGGAAGGATGAACAATTCATACTTTTACAGATTACAAGTACAGGAATCCTCTGTCACAAATAAGAATATGATGAAGAAGATGAAGAGGAAAAATGAAGAATTTGAATATGAAGAAGATTATTAGTTTAATAATAACAATATGAGTAATGTAAACAAAAACTGAAATAGCAAGAAGTTTTAAGAAGAAAATTAAGAAGGTGAAGATAAGAATAATTTGATGAGAAAGATGATGCTGCTGCTGAAGATTTGAAGGAGAAAGTGTGGCAATGGCAAAAGTTAAAAAGGTGAAGAGCATGGAAGTTGTGAAACATACATATTTGCCAAAATATAAAAAAGGTTAACAACATTGTCAATTTGTTAGTCAATCCAAACGTATTTCCAAAAAAAAATATATGAATGCATTCCAATGCATTGGGTTTAAACAAATGCCTTATTGTCTCCTCAACCTCCCCCAATACATTCTACATTAGTCCTTTGTTGTTTTCCTTCATGTACAATAACCAACAAGGCAAGAATGGTTTTTTTAATTTCGATATTTTGTTCCCATAGACTTACATGGGACTTCCGGTATCGAAATCGGATATCGACGATATTTAGTGCTATCGCGATACAATTTCGATACGATATTTTTAAGATATCGAGCAATAATCGCTCAACACTAGGAGGCAATGATGTTGATGATGATGGGGAGGCAATGATGATGGGGAGGCAATTATGTAGATGATGATGGGAGGCAATGATGATGATGATGATGAATGGGGAGGCTATGATGAAATGGGGAGACAATGATGATGATGATGATGATGGGGAGGCAATGATAATGGGGAGCAATGATGATGATGATTGATGGGGAGGCAATGATGATTATGATGGAAGGCAATGATGATGATGAATGATGTGCAGCCATGATGATGATAGGGGGGGCAATGATGATGATAATGGGCATGCAATGATGGTAAAGGGCAGTCTTTCCACAGCGCCCTTTCCTGATCCAAACATGCAGAACCAGCACAGTGTGGAGGGAGCTCCATATTTTGTATGGAGCATTAATGGGGCCAGTATCCTTATGGAGCAATTTATGTGGTCCAGTAATTCTATATGGAGCATTATATGGGGGATGGGGGGTGACATCCTGCATGGGGTTATTATATGGGTGATGAGGGGAGACTATGTGGTGCCCATAATATTGTATGGTGGACTGTACTGTCCAGTCTGTACTGTGCGCTTGAGGATTTGGCGGTTTTTGAAGCTATTGTACAATTTACAATAGATATCACTCATGTAATGGAAGTAGAGAAGTGGTTTGCATTGTACATACCCATATTTCTCTGCAGAATCTGTGCATCATGAATCATGGTCTGTGTTAAAGGGCCCACTGAGACTCTTTCAACCAGGGGCCCATAAAAACCGGAGCCGGCCCTGGGCTCCATATTCAGCATAATGGGACATGACATGAACAATTTTACATTTTCTAAGCTTATGTGACTCCCGACTTAAATGTGTTAAAACTTATTTATTACACTTGAATAATAAAGTAACAGTGTGGTATCCTGGTACCCGTCTACTACTTTAAGTAAAACGGCTCTTGTGTGGCTGTAGATCTGTTACAGTGTGTGCATGGCCATATTAGACAAGAGGACCCTTGGCAAAAGTTTAAGTGGGCCCCAAATGCTCACATATTGCACCATCACACAACCATTTCGGTTGTATTTAACATGTGCTGAATTCAGGCCATTAATCGAGCACGATCGACATATTTAAGTAATTTGATGCTTGTTTCTCGACTCTTTAGGAGGATAATAACGGCACAGAATGTTCGCTAGTTGGATCAATCGTCCCCATATAACAGTATCACCATATCTGCAGTTTTCACCGGGTGGTGTGCTGCTAAGAACAAATATTTTGTTCCAGCATAAACAATCCAATCACTCAATGAATAGGGAACATTTTGCTTGTTTAGTATAATACACCCCATAGTCCTCCACATAGTATAATACACCCCATAGCCCCACATAGTATAATGCATCCCATATCTTCGATATTGTAATAATGTGTCCCAATGGTCCCATATAGTGTAATGTGCCCCATATCCCTACATATACTTAAATGCACTCCCCATAGTCCTCCATATGTGTAATATGCTCCCCATAGTCCAATACACTCCCCATAGTCATCCATATAGTACAATACGCTCACCATATCCTTCTTATAGTATAATGCATTCCACATAGTCCCCAATATGGTATAATGCATCCCATAGTTCCCCCATATTGTATAAAGTCCTCCATAAAGTACAATGCACTACTCATAGTAAATACACCTCATAGTCCTTCATATGGTATAAGGCATTCCCTATAGTCTCGATACAGTATAATGCAGGTCCCATATAGTACAAAAGTATAATGCATTCCCCATAGTCCTTGATAAGACTATAATGCACCCCCATGTAGTATAAATCAGCCCTCATATAGTACATAAATTAGTATAATGCACCCCGTAGTCCTCAATATAGTATACAGTGGTACGGAAAGTAATTCAGACCCCTTTAAATTTTTTTCACTCTTTGTTTCATTGCAGTCATTTGGTAAATTTAAAAATTTCATTTTTTTTCTCATTAACCCCTTCATGACCCAGCCTATTTTGACCTTAAAGACCTTGCCATTTTTGCAATTCTGACCAGTGTCCCTTTATGAGGTAATAACCAGGAAAGCTTCAACGGATCCTAGCGATTCTGAGAATTTTTTTTCGTGACATATTGGGCTTAATGTTAGTGGTAAATTTAGGTCGATAATTTTTTGCTTTATTTTGTGAAAAAATGGAAATTTGGCAAAAAATTTTGAAAAATTTTGTAATTTTTCAAATTTTTAAATTTTTATTCTGTTAAACCAGAGACCTATGTGACACAAAATAGTTAATAAATAACATTTCCCACATGTCTACTTTACATCAGCACAATTTTTGGTAACAACATTTTTTTTTGTTAGGAAGTTATAAGGGTTAAAAGTGACCAGGATTATCTCACTTTTACAGCAAAATTTACAAAACCAATTTTTTTTAGGGACCACCTCACATTTGAAAGTCACTTTGAAGGGGGTCTATATGGCAGAAAATACCCAAAAGTGACACCTTTATAAAAACTGCACCCCTCAAACTACTCAAAACTTACATTCAAGAAGATAATTAACCCTTCAGGTGCTCACAGGGAACTAAAGCAACGTGGAAGGAAAAAAATGGACTTTTTTAAATTTTCCAACAAAAATTTTCTATTAGCATCAATTTTTTCATTTTTACTGGGCAACAGGATAAAAGGATCCTAAAATTTGCTGGGCAATTTCTCCTGAGTACACAGATACCTCATATGTGGTCATAAACCACTGTATGGGCGCACGGCAGGGCCAGAAGGGAAGGAGCCGCCATTTGACTTTTTGAATGGAAAATATGCTGGAATATTTAGCGGGTGCCAATGTTGCATTTGGAGAGTCCCCTGTGTGCCTAAACATTGGAGCTACCCCAACAATTGACCCCATTTTGGAAACTAAGACCCCTAAGCAACTTATCTAGATGCATAGTGATCACTTGAACCCCCAGGTGCTTCACAAATTGATCTGTAAAAAAAAGAAAGTACTTTTTTTTCACAAAAATTTTCTTTTAGCCTCAGTTTTTACATTTTCACATGGGCAACATATAAATTTTATCCTAAAATTTGTTGGGGGGCAATTTCTTCTGAGTACACAGATACCTCATATGTGGTCATAAACTACTGTTTGGGCGCACGGCAGGGCTGCAGAAGGAAGGAGCGCCATTTGACTTTTTGAAGGAAAATATGCTGGAATATTTTAGCGGTTTGCCATGTCACCATTTGGAGAGTCCCTGTGTGCCTAAACATTGGAGCTCCCCCACAAGTGACCCCATTTTGGAAACTAGACCCCCTAAGCAACTTATCTAGATGCATAGTGATCACTTTGAACCCCCAGGTGCTTCACAAATTGATCTGTAAAAAAAAGAAAGTACTTTTTTTTCACAAAAATTTTCTTTTAAGCCTCATTTTTTTACATTTTCACATGGGCAACATTATAAATTGGATCCAAAAAATTTGTTGGGCAATTTCTCCTGAGTACACAGATACCTCATATGTGGTCATAAACCACTGTTTGGGCGCACGGCAAGGCTCAGAAGGGAAGGAGCGCCATTTGACTTTTTGATGGAAAATAGCTGGAATATTTAGCGTTGCCATATTGCATTTGGAGAGTCCCTGTGTGCCTAAACATTGGAGCTCCCCCACAAGTGACCCCATTTTGGAAACTAGACCCCCTAAGGAACTTATCTAGATGCATAGTGAGCACTTTGAACCCCCAGGTGCTTCACAAATTGATCTGTAAAAAAAAGAAAGTACTTTTTTTTCACAAAAATTTTTTTTTAGCCTCAGTTTTTTTCATTTTCACATGGGCAACAGTATAAATTGGATCCTAAAATTTGTTGGGCAATTCTCCTGAGTACACAGATACCTCATATGTGGTCATAAACCACTGTATGGGCGCACGGCAGGGCTCAGAAGGGAAGGAGCGCCATTTGACTTTTGAATGAAAATATGCTGGAATATTTAGCGGTTTGCCATGTCACATTTGGAGAGTCCCTGTGTGCCTAAACATTGGAGCTCCCCCACAAGTGATCCCATTTTGGAAACTAGATGCCCTAAGGAACTTATCTAGATGCATAGTGAGCACTTTGAACCCCCAGGTGCTTCACAGAAGTTATAACGCAGAGCCGTGAAAATAAAAAATCATTTTTTTTTTCTCAAAAAATATTTTTTAGCCCCACTATTTTTTTTTTCACAATGGTTACAGGAGAAATTGGACCCCAAAAGATGTTGTCCATTTTGTCCTGAGAACGCAAGTACCCCATATGTGGGAGGAAACCACTGTTTGGGCACACGTCAGGGCTCGGAAAGGGATGTAGTGACGCTTTGAAATGCCTACTTGATGAATGGTCTGCGGGCATCTTGTTACGTTTGCAGAGCCCCTGATGTGCCTAAACAGTAGAAACTCCCCACAAGTGACCCCATTTTGGAAACTAGAACCCCGCAAAGAACTTATCTAGAATGTGTGTGAGCACATTTTGAACCCCCAAGGGCTACACAGAAGTTTATAACGCCCGGGCATGAAAATAAAAAAATCATATTTTTTCCACAATCAGGATCTTTTAGTCCCCAATTTTTTTATTTTCCCAAGGGTAACATGAGAAATTAGACCCCAAAAGTTGTTGTCCAATTTGTCCTGAGTATGCTGATATCCCATATGTGGGAGAAAACTACTGTATGGGCACACGTCGGGGCTCGATGGGAAGTAGTGACGTTTTGAAATGCCCACTTGATGGAATGGTCTTTGGGCGTCATATTAGGTTTGCAGAGTCCCTGAGTGCCTAAACAGTAGAAACTCCCCACAAAGTGACCCCATTTTGGAAACTAGATCCCCCAAGGAACTCCTATAGATGTGTGTAAGCACTTTGAATCTCCAAGTCCTTCACAGAAGTTTATAACGCAGAGCCGTGAAAATATAAAATCATTTTTTTTCCACAAAAATAATTTTTTAGTCCCCAATTTTTTTCCCAATGTTAACAGGAGAAATTAGAACCCCCAAAGTTTGTTGTGCAATTTTTTCCCGAGTACGCTGATACCCCATATGTGGGATAAACCACTGTTTGGGCATACGTCGGGGCTTGGAATAAAGGGAGCACTGTTTGACTTTTTGAACGCAAAATTGCAGGAATCAATGTGGCGCCATGTCGCGTATGGAGACCCCCTGATGGTCCTAAATAGTGGAAACCCCTCAATTCTAACTCCAACCCTAACCCCAACACACCCCTAACCCCAACCCTAACCCCTACACACACCTAACCCTAATACAAACCCTAACCATAACCCTAACCCCAACACACCCCTAACCCTAATCCCAACTCTAACCATAAACCTAACCACAAGCCTAACCCTAATTCCAACCCTAACCCTAATTCCAACCCAACCCAAATTCCAACCCTAACCCAAATTCCAACCCTAACCCTAATTCTAACCTTAACCCAATGCTAACCCTAACCCTAGTTCTAACCCTAAGGCTGGGTTCATATTGCGTTTTAACCAGCCCGTTCAACACGTAGCGTTGACCGCTGGTAACGGTATAGCATAACGCGATCGCGTTAAATGCTATACCCGCTAGTGCAGAGGAATCAGCAATGATTCATCTGTGCTAGCGGTGACGGAGCCCAGACGCTGCAGCCCGTGTCCGAGGCTCCGCCCACTGAATGACGGCACGTCGCGAATGCATGCCCGCTTTAACGCATGCGTTGCGATGCGCACCACAAATGGGGTGAATGGCAGCGTTAACGGACTGCGTTACAACCGCGTTATACCGCGGTGAAACGCAGTCCATCTAACGGACTGCCATAATGCAATATGAACCCAGCTTAACCCTAACCCTGAGGCCCCGTGCACACGTTGCGGATTCACTTGCGGATTTTTCTTAAATCCGCAGGTAAAATGACCTACGTTTTACCTGCGAATTTAGTGCGGATTTGCTGCGGTTTTACACCTATAATGGAATAGGTGTAAAACCGCTGCGGAATCCGCACAAAGAATTGACATGCTGCGGATTTAAAAACCGCAGCAAATCCGCATATGCACAGCGTTTTTTTAACCATTTATTTGCATTGTACTGTACATGGTTTCTGGATCTGCTGTGTATTCGCAGCGCCAAATCCACTGCGGATCCGCAGCAAAATCTGCTGCGGATCCAGCAGCAAAATGCGCCGCGGATCAGCAGCAATATCCGCCGCGGATCAGCAGCAAAATCCGCCGCGGATCCACAGCAAAATCAGCCGCGGATCAGCAGCAAAATCCGCCGCGGATCAGCAGCAAGATCTGCCGCGGATCAGCAGCAAAATCTGCCGCGAATCAGCAGCAAAATCCGCAGCGGATCAGCAGTAATATCCGCCGCGGATCCGCAGCAAAATCAGCCGCGGATCAGCAGCAAATCCGCCGCGGATCAGCAGCAAAATCCGCCGCGGATCAGCAGCAAAATCCGCCGCGGATCAGCAGCAAAATCCCCGCGGATCCGCAGCAAAATCCGCCGCGGATCCGCAGCAAAATCCGCCGCGGATCAGCAGCAAAATCTGCCGCGGATCCGCAGCAAAATCAGCCGCGGATCAGCAGCAAAATCCTCCGCGTATCAGCAGCAAAATCCGCCGCGGATCCGCAGCAAAATCCGCCCGGATCAGCAGCAAAATCAGCCGCTTATCAGCAGCAAAATCCGCCGTGGATCCGCAGCAAAATCAGCCGCGGATCAGCAGCAAAATCCGCCGCGGATCCGCAGCAAAATCCGCCGTGGATCAGCAGCAAAATCCGCAGCGGATCAGCAGCAATATCCGCCGCGGATCAGCAGCAAAATCCGCCGCGGATCCGCAGCAAAATCACCGCGGATCAGCAGCAAAATCAGCCGCGGATCAGCAGCAAAATAAGCCGCGGATCAACAGCAAAATCCGCCGCGGATCAGCAGCAAAATCCGCCGCGGATCAGCAGCAAAATCCGCCGCTGATCAGCAGCAAAGTCCGCAGCGGATCAGCAGCAATATCCGCCGCGGATCCGCAGCAAAATCATCTGCGGATCAGCATCAAAATCCGCTAGGAAAAAAAAAAATTCTTTATTTTATTATTTGTCCCTACCTATGACTGGGGGGGGGGTTTCATTTACTTTTTTTTATTTTGATCACTGTGACAGTTTATCACAGTGATCAAAATAAATTTTTGTACACTGGGGGGGCGCACTGCGCATGCGCCGACCGCGGGCGCACTGCGCATGCGCCCGCCATTTTCCAAGATGGCGGCGCCCATGAACAATCTCGGGCAGCCGCCGGGACGGATCCAGGGACATCGTGGACCAGGAGAGGTGAGTAGGGGATCGGAAGGTGAGGTGGGGGATCGGAAGGTGGGTGCAGCGGATCGCAGGAGCAGGGGAGCAGATAGTGACGGCGGTGACCGATCGCTGCCATCTTTTGGTGGCGGCGGCCGATCACCGCCGTGACTTGGTGTGGGGGGGGGTCAGATCTTGGTGTACAAGCCATGGCAGATGCTATTGCAGCATCGGCCATGGCTGATTGTAATATTTAACCAGTTTCATTGGTGAAAATTACAAATCGCTCTGATTGGCTGTTTCACTTTTAAACAGCCAATCAGAGCGATCGTGGCCACGGGGGTTAAAGCCACCCCCACTGTGGTGATGCGCCAAGGGGTCCTGTGCCTGCGGGTCGGGTGACCTTTCAGTGACCCCGGCCCCCCGGCCCGCAGGAACATGATTTATAGCATGACGCCGACGTCGGCGTCATGGGTCGGGATGGCACGGGTTTTCATGACGCCGACGTCCTCAAAACTTTTGCCATGACTGTAGAAGGTCATTGCGTTTATCTCTTCAAGGACCTGCTTGATTTTTGCATTTCTGTTATGGAGTGATATCCTTCTCCCTCTAGGACCCAACAGTTACCTCCACCTCCTGCTGCTAATTAACACATGTTTGCTGAGGTTTTAATACATTCAGTTTCTTGAGCAGAGCCGCTGGTTTTAGCTAAATTTTCGTCTGTCTGGCTGGAAGTACTGGCAGTCGGCAAACAGACTCACTGCAAGAATACAACTGGAGTTTACCAAGAAAGATAAACCACTTTGCTGAGAAATGACCGAGAACAAATAGTCAAAAACGTATCTCAAAATATGAAATTTGTTTATAATTACACATATTATTTGTACAAAAATATCAATTGTATAAAAATCAATCATATACATGGATTTGGATACATAGTGATCCACCAAAATACAAAAGTATTAATGGACACAACGGGCATCTACTATACTAAAGGCCAGTATATCTAATGAAAACACCAGCAATATATAATTAGGGCACTAGGTAATTAGTACAGGTGAGAAGTCAGCGCTATCAATACCTTGACTAAACTCAGTGAGTACCTATAATGTGCACCTAATGCTAGCGTAAACATAGAACTATTAGTGAATATAGGCATATGTTCAGATATAAGAGGTTTAAATTACCAATCTCAGTAGTAGGATGTACACTGCCACGGAGTGTCCCAAGACCCGATGCGCATTTCGCAGTGCAGTGTGATGGACATATATACATTAAAATGGCCCCACACCTCTCCACCCTGTATAATGTCCCCCACGCTGCTCTCCACACAGTATAATGGACACCACACAAACTTTCCCACTGTAAAATTGCTTACATACAGTATAAAGGCTCCAACATAGCCCTCCAAATATTATAATGGAAACCATATAGCCTTCCATATAGTATAATGCACCCCATAGTCCTTTATATAGTATAATGCACTTATAGTCCTTTTTTATAGTATAATACACTCCCCATAGTCCTACTTGCAGTACACTGCACTCCCCATAGTCCTCAATATAGTATACTGCACTCCCATGGTCCTCCAGACAGTATACTGCACTCCCCATAGTCTTCCATATAGTATAATGAGCTCCCCAGAGTCCTCCATATAGGATAATGCATCACATAGTCCTCCATAGGACATTATTACAGAAATGGAGCCAGGATGAGGGATATTATTACAGAGAGGGGCCAGGACAGGGGTCATTACTACGGAAAGGTGCCTGGATGGTAACAATATTATAGAAAGGGGCCAAAATAGGGACATTATTACAAGAAGGTGCATGGATGGGGACATTACATTGCAGGTGACCACATATATATTCATAGAATTTAGAACACTACAAAAGGTATACATCTGAAAAATATGAGGTGGGGACTCAGGTCTAAATTTTGCTTCTGACCTCATGGGACTCTACTTACACCACTGGTTACTGGCCTGAAATCAGCCCATGTAAACTCACCACAAATGTTTGTTATTTGGGGCTCAACCTTAAATTTTGTGTCAAAACAGCCCTGGATATAAATACATTTTCTGTGCTTTGATAATGAGTAAAAAGGCCTGTATGTGTGAGAGTTGACATGAAATGTGTAAAGGTTTGCTTTCTCATTGGTTTAATATCTATGCAGTATTTGTGTGTTGTAAGGGATAACGTGTAAAATTGGGTTAAGTTGAGATATTTAACATGTTTGATTATCATGATTGGAAAACTAATGCTATTGAACAGTTTTTTAGCACAGTTCTTTATAATGGGTGTAAAGAATGTCTGGTATGAAACTACAGTAATTTTGTGTGTTTTATTTGTAGGAGAAAACTTTAAAAAAACTTTGCTTCAGAATAAAATGCCTAAATGTGAATAATTATATATTTAATTATGAGGAGTACGCATACAGTTATGCTGAAAAGTTTACATACCCCGGCAGAATTTTTGCTTTCTTGGCCTTTTTTCAGAGAATATGAATGATAACACCAAAGCTTTTTCTCCACTCATGGTTAGTGGTTGACTAAAACCATTTATTGTCAAACTACTGTGTTTTCTCTTTTTAAACCATAATCACAACCCAAAACATCCAAATGACCCTGATCAAAAGTTCACATACCCCATTTCTTAATACCGTGTATTTCCCCTCTAACATCAATGACAGCTTGAAGTCATTTGTGGTAGTTGTGGATGAGGTTCTTTGTTTTCTCAGATGCTAAAGCTGCCCACTCTTCTTGGCAAAAAGCCTTTAGTTCCTGTAAATTCCTGGGCTGTCTAGCATGAACTGCACGCTTGAGATCTCCCCAGAGTGGCTCAACAATATTGAGGTCAGAAGACTGAGATGGCCACTCCAGAACCTTCACTTTGTCCTGCTGTAGCCAATGACAGGTCAACTTGGCCTTCTGTTTTGGATCGTTGTCATATTGGAATGTCCAAGCAAGTACCATGCACTGCTTCCAGGCTGATGATTGCAAATTTGCCTCCAGTTTTTGCTGATAACATGTTGTATTCATCTTTCCTTCAACGTTGACCAAGTTTCCTGTGCCTTTGTAGCTCACATATCCCCAAAACATCAGCAATCACCTCCATGCTTTACAGTAGGAAAGGCGTTCCTTTCATCATAGGCCTTGTTGACCTCTCTCCAAATGTAATGTTTATGGTTGTGGCCAAAAAGTTCAATTTTGGTCTCATCACTCCAAATTACTTGTTCCATATGTTTTGAGGCTTGTCTATTTGCTGTTTTGCATATTGTAGGTGAGATACTTTGTGGCATTTGTGCAGTAATGGCTTTTTCTGGTGACTCTGTAAGGAGGGTCAAGGATTAATCCTTTAAATGTTTATGCTGCTATGTATATATTTGTCATTTATCTTACTGTAACGTATTTGTGTAAATTGCATAGCCTGTATGTATGTGTTTCATGCCTTTTGGTTTGTATTTCGGTATAGATTTAGGTAAGGTAGTGCATCCTTTGGGAACATTAGAGGAGGGCACTTGTAGTATAGAGTTTATAGACTGGGTAAGTGTAGTTTTGCAAAGGGCCACTAGATGGGGTATACTAGTGGGTCTTGGTAGGTATAGCTGTAGGAAGTTTCTAGATGTAGGAGGAGCTGCTGTGGATTAAGTTAGTGTAGGTGATAGGAAAAAGCTCAGAAAGGGCGGCATGCCCGAAGTGTCCACAAGGGCTCTGTGCCCTGGACACCATAGCAGTTACGCAACGCTGTGAGAAAAACCGAGAAGCCCGGGCATAGTTAGATGGGTGCTGTATGAGGATGTAGCACCCGGAGAAGTTACAGTTCACAGCAGCATCAGGAAGGGAGAAGGAGAAGTGGCCCAAGAGTCGTGCGGGGCGTAGAATGTTCATGATGTGGCAGATCCTCAATGGGGCTGAGGCTGGCAAGTCCGAGGCTAAGCGGATGAGCGGGATCCCCTATGTACTGAGGTCCTACAGTAGTGAAACTGCGGTACCTATTACCCCATAATGCATGTGAGGGCTAAGAAAGTAAGAAAGGGAAAGAGCAGGAGGAATGCTGTTGTGAAAGTGTTAGAAATGAATTCTGAGCAGAAGCTCCCTCTGGTGGTTACAAACAGTACTGAACCATTCAATGAAAATTGTGAAGATTGGCAATCAGGAGTTACAGACTGGTCTTATATAAGGGAGGTTCCCTCCCATCAGGGTTGCCGGTGATCAATTGTTCTTGTCTCAACTTTGGTTCCTGGTTCACTTGGAAGCTTGCTGAGTCTTGCCTGCATCTTCTGCTAACAGATAAGATATTTTCTGCTTTTATTTTTGTGCTTGCTTTTTGCATTTTTTCCTGCACTTCTGTGGAGGTCAGCCAGGTCCCCACCGGGGGCTTGTGCTCCTCTCAGTTTATCTTAGCCACTGTTATTTGTTCATTTGCCTTTTCCAGTTTTTTCAGTGGCTGTGGCTTAGTTTTGTTACACCAGAGAACTAATTTAGGTGGTAGAGGTCGTGTGATCTTAGGTGTTTTTGCAATTAGTAGAGTTGGTATTTTTTTAGGGTTTTTTGGATTGCAGTAAGTGTCCTTCCTATCCTTTTCTTTCTAGGAAGATTGGGCCCCAACGTTTGCTCATACTATTTTCTGTCTGTGTCTGAATTTCCTCTTGTCTAACCGCCATTACATGTTTGGGGGCTTCCTATGTTCTTTGGGGATCTGCTCCGGGGCAGATAGCTTTCCTCTTTCTATCCTTAGGTGTAGTTAGCCTCTCAGGCTGTGACGAGGCGTCTAGGACCAACGTAGGTACGCTCCACGGCTGCCTTTAGTTGTGGTGGTTAGTCAGGGTACTGCAATCCAGTAGATTCCAACCTCTCTGGTGTATTGCCGATTTTACCTGCTCTCCTCAGCTACCAAATCATAACAGAATGCTGTGTGGACTGTGATGTAACTGATGTGTCCGAGTCCGTTGAAGAAGAAAGTAAAATCATTAATTTAGCATCTGGAACGAAGTGTGCAGGAGCTGGGTCGCACCGCAGTGGAAGCCCTGATCGTGGACCAGCATCCCGAACAGGTACGCCAGTAGAAGCTGATAATTTGCCTGTGGATGGAGGTCAGACACCAGAGCCCCGGTGTCCTCGGCTACGACTACCGTCCTGGCCCCATACCACAACTCGACCATGCAGCCCATTTTTCTTCAAGTGCCTCTTTATTGTGCATCTTGAAACAGCCACACCACTAGTTTTCAGAGAGTCCAGTATTTCAGCTGATGTTATTTGTGGTTTTTCTTTGCATCCCGAACAATTTTCCTGGCAGTTGACAACATTTTTGTTGGTCTACCTGACCGTGGTTTTGTTTTTACAGAGCCCCTGATTTTTCATTTGTTAATCACAGTTTGAACACTGCTGACAGACATTATTATTTCCTTGGATATCTTTTTGTATCACTTTCCTGTTTTATACAGTACAACTACCTTTTCCTGTAGATTGGTTGACAATTCTTTTGCTTTCCCCATGACTCACAATCCAGAAACGATGGATGAAAGATGCAATAGTTTGTCTGGATCCAAGAAATGCACTCAGCTTTTATGCACACACTGATTACAAGCAAAAAGGTCAAAAGTGAGGATGTTACCTTTAGTAACCATTCAAACCCATTTGTGTCAACTTCTGTGCATGTTATCATGCCAAAATCACAAGGGTATGTGAACTTTTGATCAGGGTCATTTGGATGTTTTGGGTTGTCACTATAATTTAAAAAGAGAAAACAGCAGTTTGACAATCAGTCGCTCGTTGCCGAGATCTCAGTCTGCGCATGCTCCACCTCCGGCGGCCATTTTCCCAGAAGCCACAGCATCGAGGCAATGGCAAGACAAAGATAACCCAAATTTATTAAATGAGCTAAGTGATCAAGCAGGTCATTAATGGTAATATGTAATATGATCAATGCTATATCAAAAACACATAGCCAGCAAACTGAGTACAGATGTTAGAGGTGGCTCAAAAGAAACATTATACACTTTAGTATTTTATGCCAACGACTTCAGCAAATTGAAGGAAATCATAAATCACATATACTTCCAGATTGGAGTTAGCCAGGAGGCATTAGGTCACAGCCAAGCAATGTCAGAGCTCAGAGGGTGAAGTAAAAAAATGGAAGTCAAGTGCAGCATTAGCTACATGGATGTATGTAAAGTGGATGTCTTTTTTTATTACTCTTGCATATATACCGTATATACTCATGTATAAGCCGACCCGTGTATAAGTCGACCCCCCTAATTTTGCCACAAAAAACTGGGAAAACTTATTGACTCGCGTATAAGCCTAGGGTGAAAAATGATTATGCCCCCATATGATGCTCCACAGATTATGCCCCCATATGCTGCACAGATTATGCCTAATATGCTCCACAGATTATGCCCCCATATGCTCCAGATTATGCCCCAGATTATGCCCAATATGCTTGAGATTATGCCCCCATATGCTCCAGATTATGCCCCCATATGTTCCACAGATTATGCCCCCATATGCTCCATATTATGCCCCCATATGTTCCACAGATTATGTCCCCATATGCTCCAGATTATGCCCCATATGTTCCAGATTATGCTCCCGTATGCTCCAGATTATGCCCCATATGTTCCACAGTTTATGTCCCCATATGCTCCATATTATGCCCCCATATGCTCCAGATTATGCTCCCATGTGTTCCACAGCTTATGCCCCCATATGCTCCATATTATACCCCCATATGCTCCAGATTATGCCCCATATGCTCCAGATTATGCCCCCATATGCTCCAGATTATGCCCTATATGCTCCAGATTATGCCCCATATGTTCCACAGTTTATGCCCCCATATGCTCCATATTATGCCCCCATATGCTCCAGATTATGTCCCATATGTTCCACAGTTTATGCCACCATATGCTCCATATTATGCCCCCATATGCTCCAGATTATGCCCCCATATGTTCCACATCTTATGCCCCCATATGCTCCATATTATGCCCCCATATGCTCCAGATTATGCCCCCATATGCTCCAGATTATGCCCCCATATGCTGCACAATTATGCCCCATATGCTGCTGCTGCAAAAAAAAAAAAAAAAATTACATACTCACCTCTCGTCGCTGGGGGCCAGGTGCCGGTGTCCTGAGCTGGCGGTGACACCGGCACGCTATGGGGGACAGGTGCCGGTGTCACCGCTCGCTCAGGACCCTGGCACCTGAGATATTTACCTGTCCCGTTCCACCGCTGCACGCTGCGTCCTCGTCTGACTCCTCTGGCTGTGAATGATCTGGCAGGGGGCGCGGCACGCACTAACAATGTCATCGCGCCCTCTGCCTGATCATTCACAGCCTGAGGAGTCAGACAAGGACGCAGCGTGCAGCGGTGGAACGGGACAGGTAAATATCGCTATACTCACCCCTCTGCCGGCGCGTCACTATCTGCAGCCTCTCCTCTTCTCCCGGCGCTCTCCTCAGCGCTTCCTTCCTACAGCGGTCACATGGTACCGCTCATTAAAGTCATGAATATGTGCATATTCATGACTTTAATGAGCGGTGCCATGTGACCGCTGCAGGAAGGAGCCGGAGATCGTGGGAGAAGCAGGGGGGCTGCAGAGAACGTGCCGGCGGAGGGGTGAGTATGATCCGACACCCCCGCTCCCCCCCCGCCGACCCCCGTATATGACCCGCGTATAAGCCGAGAGGGGGACTTTCAGCCCTAAAAAATGAGCTGAAAATCTCGACTTATACACGAGTATATACGGTATTTTGTAGTAATAAAACAACAACAGTACAAATAACTGCACAGATGCTGCTTTCATTATTGATATTTTATTCCTGTGTATCATGTTGTTCACAATGTTCTTCTGATAATTATTCCTGTGGATGCTGCAGAAATGTCATAATATCTCCATAAGAGCTCGCTCACACCACCGTATTAATTGGACGAGTGCTATCCAATTTTTTATCCAATCTGATTCAATGGGGCAGTGATGATGGCCGAATGTTTTTCACTGACAGAATCGGTCTTTCAAAAAAAAATCTCAGCATGCTGCAATTTGACTTCGAAATCGGTTGACTGCGAGAAAAAAAATCGGATGCCAAATGGAGCCACAGCATAGCATCTGATTTTTACGGATACATTGTCATTCTGCAAGATGGGAAACTGTAAGGCTATGTGCACACGTTGCGGAATTGCCATGGAAATTTCCGCGGCAATTCCGCACCACCCTGCCGTGGGAAATACGCATATTATAGGTATGCGTATTCCCGCTAAAAACTAGCGTTTTGCAAGTGTAATTAGCTTGCAGAATGCTAGCGTTTTACAAGCGATCTGATAGGTTGGTCACACGAGTCAAACAAGTGTTTGACTCGTGTGACCAACTTTTTACTATTGATGCCGCCTATGCCACATCAATAGTAAAAAGATCTAATGTAAAAATAATAAAAGAAATAATAAATAGTGATATTCTCACCTTCCGGCGTCCCCCACAGCTTTCCCGCCTCTCAGCGACGCTCCCGGCCAATCCCGTTCCCAGGAGTCCTTTGCGACAATCACCCCGATGACATAGCATCACGCGAGACCGCTACGTCATCTGGGGTGATATCGCAAAGCATCACTGGGAACGGGATTGGCCGGGAGCGTCGCTGAGAGGCGGGAAAGCTGCGGGGGCCGCCGGAAGGTGAGAATATCACTATTTTTTATTTTAATTATTGTTTTTACATGGATATGGTACCCAGGGCCTGGAGGAGAGTCTCCTCTCCTCCAGACCCCGGGTACCATCCGCACATGAACCGCTTACTTTCCGCATGGTGGGCACAGCCACATGCGGAAAGTAATTGGTTCAATGCATTCCTATGGCGGCGGAATCGCCGCGGTTCGGCAAAAAAGAATGAGCATGCTGCGGATTCTCCGGCGATGCAATTCTGCCGCGGAAAAACCCGCAGCATGTGCACAGCATTGCGGAATCTCATAGGCCTTAATGAGTTGTATTGTGTAAGCTGTTTTGCCGCGGCAAAACCGCTAAGAATCCGCAACGTGTGCACAGGCCCTAACTGTCTTGTACGTGATTAATAGCTGCTGAGTAAAAAAATGAGCCGATCGGGTAGTGGCAGCTACTAGTCTCCCATGGAGACTATTGAAGTATGCCAAAAGTGAAAAAAAAATTGTTTTTAAAAATATAAAAAAAATAAAAGTTCAAATCACCCCCCTTTTGCCCCATTCAAAATAAAATAATATAAAAATCAAACATACAAATATTTGGTATCACTGCGTTCAGAATCGCCCGATCTATCAATAAAAAAAAGGATTAACCTGATTGTTAAATGGCGCAGCGAGAAAAAAAGTCAACACTAGTAAACCAAAAAAAGAGAAAGGCACATACTAAACACCAGGGAACTCCAAAATCATAATATTAAATAATTGTTTATTAAAGAACAAGTTCTTTAATAAACAATTATTTAATATTATGATTTTGGAGTTCCCTGGTGTTTAGTATGTGCCTTTCTCTCTTTAATAAACAATTATTTAATATTATGATTTTGGAGTTCCCTGGTGTTTAGTATGTGCCTTTCTCTTTTTTTGGTTTACTTATGTCGATTCCACATACTCCAGGTTGATACCCTTGTCTTTAAATTATTTGCAAGGTGGTGCCCTCCTTATTTCTGTTTCAAAAAAAGTCAAAACGCCATAATTACTTTTTTGGTCGCCTCGACATTGTATTAAAATGCAATAACGGGTGATCAAAAGATCATATCTGCACCAAAATGGTATCATTAAAAACATCAGCTTGGCGCTCAAAAAATAAGCCTTCACCCAACCTGAGATCATGAAAAATGGAGACGGTATCAGAAAATGGCGCATTTTTTAAAGAAAGTTTCGATTTTTTTTCACCACCTAGAAAAAAGAGAACCTTTTTTGTCTGGTGTCTATCAACTCGTAATGATCTGGAGAATCATAATGGCAGGTCAGTTCTAGCATTTAGTGAACATGGTAAAAAAAAACAAAAAGCAAGTGTGGGATTGCACTTGTTTTGCACTTTCACCGCACTTGGATTTTTTTTACCCGTTTTCGAGTACGTGACATGGTAAAGCCAATGGAGTCGTTCAAAAGTACATCTCGTCCCACGAAAAACAAACCCTCATATGGCCATTTTTGACCAAAAATAAAAAAGTTATGGCTTTGGGAAGAAGGGGAGCAAAAAATGATAATGCAAAACCAAAAATACCTCTGGTTGTTAAGGGTGAAAGAGAATCCGCCATCAGGTTTTGCTATGTAATCTGACAACAGCATGAGGTAGGGCCAGAGAACCTTATTTCAGCAATGTATTACAATGTATTACTTAGTTTACTGGGTGCAGCAGTTATGAGTCACAGTTTTCATTGCTGCAGATCTACCGGAGCTCCGTTGTTGAGCTGTGTAACCAGTTGCTGAGCTGTGTAACCCCACCCACACCACAGCTTTCTGTGTCTATATTGTATAGTGACAAAGAGCTGCTAATCAGTGGTGGGGGCATGTTTGGACTAAAGGGCCCGTCTCACATAGCGAGATCACTACCGAGATCGCTGCTAAACAGCGATCTCAGCAGCGATCTCGCTATTTCTGACACGTACCAGCGATCAGGCCCCTGCTGTGAATCGCTGGTCGTGTCAGAAATGTCAGGACATTTTTTTGATCGCTGGTCTCCCGCTGACAGGCACGCATCGCTGCGTGTGACAGGCGGGAGACCAGTGATCCGCTGGTAACCAAGGTACACAGCGGGTTTCCAGGCGCGGGGCTGTGCCTGGAAACCCGCTGTGTACCTTGGATACCAGCGCCCTGATGCAGGGGGCTGGTAACCAAGGTACACGTCGGGTTTCCAGGCACCGCGCAGCGCCTGGAAACCCGACGTGTACCTTGGTTACCAGCTCCCTGCATCAGGGCGCTGGTATCCAAGGTACACTGCGGGTAACTAAGCAATGTTACCCGCAGTGTCCCTGTGCTGATCGCTGCCCTGAGCTGCCTGTGTGGCAGCTCAGCAGCGATCATGTAGCGATGCACCAGCGATCCTGACAAGTGCATATCGTTGTCGGGATCGCTGGTGTATCGTTATGTGAGACCCAGCCTTTAGAGGCACAAGGCCAGTTGTCCTTTACTGATTACCTCCTGCGGATAAAACTCTGATAGTATACTCCTGAACGTATGTAGAAGTTTAGGACTTCATATTCTTAATGGACGTACCAAAGGAGACTCTTTAGGGAGGTATACACTAAACTCCCACGTAGGGAGGAGTGTAGTAGATTATGCCATTACAGACATGAACCGGGCAAATATCAGCGCCTTCATAGTCACCCCACAAACGCACCTGTCAGACCACAGCCAACTTCTTCTGTACTTGAAATCTACAGAGAAACCACCCACTCAAAAGCCACAGCATAGCGGCCTCTTCAACCGGCCTCCATCATATAAATGGTCCAAAACGTCGGCACTAAAGTATAAAGAGGCTCTCAGCAGACCCAAAATACAGCGGATGCTCCACCACTTCTACAACCACGAGTACCAGCCTAACCCAAAGGGAGTGAGTCAAGCTACAAAAGACCTCAACAATATATTCTATGCAATGGCCAGACTGTCCGACCTTAAAAAAGTTGACTACAAGAGACCAAAAGAAAAACAGACCAACGGTTGGTTTGACAGAGAATGTAAAGCCGTACGGAAGACCCTGAGAACAGCCTCAAACAAGAAACATAGAGACCCCAACCACCCTGGTCTGAGGGAAGCCTATGAAACCATACAAAGACAGTACAAAACCATCCTCAGGAGGAAGAAGCAGAGTTACATCTCTACCAAGCTTAACCAACTCCAAGATGCTCTTCAAGACAATTCCTTCTGGGAACTATGGAACCACATGGGCACAAAAGACAAGAAAAACAACATCCATATCCAAAATGGCAACATCTGGCTCCAGTACTTCAGAGACCTCTATAAAGACATCCCAAAGGAAGAACTAAACCAAGAACAGGAAAACATAATGGCAAAACTAAAAGCAATGGAGGAAAAAGTAAAAAATTTCCAAAACCCAGTGGATACACCTATTACATTACAGGAAGTAGCAGAGAGAATCTCTTCCATAAGATGTAGAAAAGCCGGTGGCCTGGATGGAATCCTACCAGAAATGCTGAAGTACAGCCCACCAGAAATACAGGCTGCAATGGTTAAACTCTTCAATATTGTGCTAAGTGCAAGCTACTTCACTCACACCTGGAACCAAGGCCTCATCACTAGTGTTGAGCGATACTGCTCGATATCTAAAAATATCGTATCGAAATGGTATCGCCGATATCACTAAATATCGTCGATATCCGATTCCGATACCGGAAGTCCAATGTAAGTCTATGGGAACAAAAAATCGCAACCAAAAAAAACCTTTCTTTCGTTGTAAACACAAAATATACACACATAGAATACATATATATATATATACATGTCATTGTGACATATATATATATACATATATTTATAGTTTATACACTTCTACATAGTAAAATAGACTCTGATTCAATTGCCGGGTAAAGCCGTGACATACCCCATAGAAGTCGACGGGCTCGGTGCCGAGTACCCCCAAAACCTCTTGCTCTGTGCGACTCAACTTGGGCGTCACGAACAGGATTCTGTAGCTCGCTATAAGAGAGTCCTGTGTGCCTGAATTGAACTGGTTTTGTGCTTGAGAATTGCTAAAATCATCAGAGAATGTATTTGCCATTTTTCCGCCATATCTGCGTCACGACGAGGCACTGGTGAAGAAGAAGGGCGTGCTCTTCGTGGGTGTACACTCACTCAGTGGCCGACCACTCTAAATGGTACTGCAATGTAAGATCGTGCCCCACAGCTCTTGAGTTCCGCCTCCTCATCCTCCTCAGTGTGCGGAAACTAACACGAAGGTCCCACCTCACTACAAAAGAGGGGCCCTCTCCAGATGCTAATGACACATGTGACTTGGCAGAGATGGCTAATGGACACGAGCAGAAGTGTGAAGGGATGGAGCAGTCAGAGCTCTCCCCCCACGGAAGCGACCCGATCGCCACGGAACCACCGTTGGGCACCCGGCCTGGAAACCCTCCTACGCTGCAAGAAGCGGAGGATACCCTGAGAAACCTGGCCCGGCACCGGGAGGAGGTCGCCAGGATGGAAGCCAGCTGGCGTGCCCTAAAACTAAACTTGGAGCGGCGCCAATCCCTCTTACCTGAAGTGTCTGTACCGGAAGGTGAGGCACCCGTTCTAGTAGAGGAGTCCGTGCGGGCATCCCAGCCCTTGCAATGTGATCCGGTTGACGTTGTCGCAGTGGAGGCACCCGTTCCTGCAAAAACCTCTGCACCGGCAGCACCCCAGATCCCGCTGTCTGCCCCCGTCGCTGAGACAGAAGAAGCGACACCCGTCCTCATGGAGGAGGCCGCGCAGGCACCAGAGGTCTACCAGTCTGTACCGGAGCCCCGACTGTCATCTGTTCCAGAGCCGGCTGCTTCCTCCGCAGGTGAGCGCCGCCAGGACTGGGGGGCGCCAGGAGAGCTGCCGCAAACCGGACATCATAAGCTGCAGTTTGATGGTGGAGACGTGGAGATGCTGGAGGAGAATTACAACCGGCGTCAGGAGGAAGAGTGGAGACGTTGGGAGAAGGAAGCAGAGCGACAAAGGGAGCAGCGCGAATCCCAGAAACTTCGCCAACGTCACATCGAGAAGGATCGGGCAGATAAGGACCGGATGAGAAAAGATAAAGGAACCCTGAGGGAGCCGCGGCGTAAGGGTGCAGTACGGAGCTTTAAATTGAAAGGTGGTTGGGGCTTCATCCAGGAGCCTGGACTTTATTTAGAAGTCTTTGTGACCCGGCGGGACGTGGAGACTCACCTCCCAGAAGGACACCCGGGGAGGGACCTGTTGCCAGGAGACTTGGTGACTTACACCCGACACTGGGGTTACAATGGATGGTACGCCCTAAATGTTACCAGGTGCGACCCCTACTCCCCAGAGTGTCAGGAAACTGACAGACCCTCCGAGCCTTCAGCCTCCCCCAACCAGGCCTCTGCACAAGTGCCCACCCCACGCCGTAAATCTCCCCAGCCTCCCTCAGTGGTCTCCTCAGCAGCCCCAGCTATGGACATGATAACTATAGCTGGCCCGTACCCGGCGCCTGTTAGGCCCCCTGGGGTTCGTTCAGTCCGGGACATAGGGGTCCAGACCTGGAGGGAGATGAAAGAGGTGGCCACACAGACCCAGATAGCGGGTCACGACTTGACTGTACAGGCCACACGACGTCATCAGGTCCTGGTGGTCCTTGGTGTCTCTGATGTTTGGCAAGCATCAGAAGAGTACCAGGTGGTACCTGGAACACCCCTGCCAAAGAATTATAAATAACCCGGACAGGGTCCCTGTATGTAAATAGTTAAATATGTAAATAGTTAAATTGTTGATGTACCCGGACGGGTGAATGTTCATAAAAAAATTTTTAATTTAATAAAAAACACAACACAGTTTTCATTACTTTTATTACAGTCTCATCTTGCGACGCCATCGATCTCCTGTAAAAAAATGAAAAAAAAAAACAGCAGTATACCACCTGTCCGACGCAGTCCATAGTAACGAGTGTCCCACGACGATCCAGCTCTGCTACATCAGAATGACAGGCAGAGCCTGTCATCCCGGCGCAGCACAGCTGATTACCTGCTTCCCCGGCGGTGACGTCATCGGACTGACTGCTTTACGGCCGGGATTACCCAGCAGTCACTGCAGTTATCGCGAGAAACTGCATGTGACCGCCGGGGAGAAGAGGATGGCGGCCATGAAGCAGTCCAGGCCGTGACCGCCGGAGATCTTCTGCCAGGTAAGTGCCGCTGACTCCTGACAGACCCGACCGACGGACACTGACAGTGACAGACCGGACCGACGGACACTGACAATGACAGTGACAATCACGATTCCGGTATTCGATATGACGAAAATATCGGTATTCGGAGTAGAAAGGCCGATACAGCTAATATCGGCCGATATCCGATATTTGCAGTATCGTATCGCTCAACACTACTCATCACACCCATCCACAAGAATGGGGACAGGTATGACCCAGCCAACTACAGAGGCATATGTGTCAGCAGCAACCTGGGGAAACTGTTCAACAGCATCCTGAACAAGAGGATCCTCAGTTTCCTCACCGAACATAACGTCCTCAGCAAGAGCCAAGCAGGGTTCATGCCAAACCACCGCACCACTGACCACATCTATACCCTGCACAGCCTCATTCAGAGACACGTCCACAATACAAAGAACGGGAAGATATACGCCTGTTTCGTGGACTTTAAAAAGGCCTTTGATTCGGTGTGGCACCCGGGCTTATTCCTGAAACTGCTGGAGAGCGGAATAGGAGGAAAGACCTACGATGTTATCAAAAGCTCCTACACCGAGAACCTCTGCAGTGTGAGTGTGAACGGTAAAAGAACGGCTTATTTCCAGCAGAGCCGTGGAGTCAGACAACGCTCTTCAACATTTACATCAACGAGCTGGCTACCGCTCTGGAATCTTCCACAGCACCAGGTCCCACCCTCCACGACACCCAGGTGAAATTCCTGCTGTATGCAGATGACCTGCTGCTTCTGTCACCAACCGAGAAAGGCCTCCAAGACAACCTGAAAATCTTGGAGAAATTCAGCTCCACCTGGGCACTACCGGTCAACCTAAAGAAAACCAACATCATGGTGTTCCAGAGGAGAAAGAGAAAATTAGACCAGCACCCTTCATTTGTCCTCAACAACTGCGCCCTTACAGGAACAGACAAATATACCTACCTGGGCCTAGAGATTCACCGGTCAGGAAGCTTCAAACAAGCCATAGAGACCCTGAAAGACAAGGCATGTAAAACCTTCTATGGCATCCGAAGGAAACTTTACCATCTGAAGCCACCAGTGAGGGTCTGGTTAAAAATCTTCGACTCGGTCATCGCCCCAATCCTCCTGTATGGCAGTGAAGTCTGGGGTCCTCACACCTACCCAGACTGGTCAAGATGGGATTCCAGCCCAACAGAAATATTCCACCTGGAATTCTGCAAGCACCTTCTCCAAGTCCATCGGAGCACCTCCAACAGTGCCTGCCGGGCCGAGCTGGGCAGATTCCCTCTACACCTAACGGTTCTAAAGAGGGCACTGTCATTCCGGGCTCACCTACGTAGGAGCAATCCAAGCTCCCATCACCATAAAGCCCTGACACACGTAGGTGAAACAGAAAAACTAGGACCCTCGGAACAGCTCACCCAAACCCAACCTGACCAGAACACCAATCACAACAACCTGACAAAAGCCGAAATCAGGAAGATGGTAGACGAAGGCCAGGAGAGGTATGTCAGTGACTGGAAGAATACAAGAGAAAAAGGTAGCACACTGTAGCGCTATAGCTTGCAAAGACGAAATATGAAAAATATGAAAAATGAATTGCATCATTACCTTAGAAATATGAAAAATTGAGAAGTCTTAGCGCATAAGATGGCCAAATTATGTGAGTCTGATAGCCACGTCAAAGCTCTTCTCGTATATCAGGTCATAACTAATGCCTATCCTCGCTTAGAAAAGTCTGTCTGCATGGGAACGTATGAATCCTCTCTTCAGACTAAAATCTACATCTCTGTGGAGGGGTGATGAACCTGTTGTAATTAAAAAGCCTGTGACCACCAGGTGGAGTGCTCAGGTAGAAGGTAAATGAATACATATCAAAAAACTGACCGGCACATCCAAACATAGATTCAGTGTGAACAGGTGCTAAACCTAGAGTCACCAACTCATATACATACAAGAGAAAAAGGTAGCACACTGTAGCGCTATAGCTTGCAAACACAAAATATGAAAAATATGAAAAATGAATTGCATCATTACCTTAGAAATATGAAAAATTGAGAAGTCTTAGCGCATAAGATGGCCAAATTATGTGAGCCTGATAGCCACGTCAAGGCTCTTCTCGTATATCAGGTCCTAACTAATGCCTATCCTCGCTTAGAAAAATCTGTCTGCATGGGAACGTATGAATCCTAATAGGCATTAGTTAGGACCTGATATACGAGAAGAGCCTTGACGTGGCTATCAGGCTCACATAATTTGGCCATCTTATGCGCTAAGACTTCTCAATTTTTCATATTTCTAAGGTAATGATGCAATTCATTTTTCATATTTTTCATATTTCGTGTTTGCAAGCTATAGCGCTACAGTGTGCTACCTTTTTCTCTTGTATGTATATGAGTTGGTGACTCTAGGTTTAGCACCTGTTCACACTGAATCTATGTTTGGATGTGCCGGTCAGTTTTTTGATATGTATTCATTTACCTTCTACCTGAGCACTCCACCTGGTGGTCACAGGCTTTTTAATTACAACAGGTTCATCACCCCTCCACAGAGATGTAGATTTTAGTCTGAAGAGAGGATTCATACGTTCCCATGCAGACAGATTTTTCTAAGCGAGGATAGGCATTAGTTAGGACCTGATATACGAGAAGAGCCTTGACGTGGCTATCAGGCTCACATAATTTGGCCATCTTATGCGCTAAGACTTCTCAATTTTTCATATTTCTAAGGTAATGATGCAATTCATTTTTCATATTTTTCATATTTCGTGTTTGCAAGCTATAGCGCTACAGTGTGCTACCTTTTTCTCTTGTATGTATATGAGTTGGTGACTCTAGGTTAGCACCTGTTCACACTGAATCTATGTTTGGATGTGCCGGTCAGTGACTGGAAGAATGACATCATCAGCTCCCAGAAACTGACCATGTACCGGAGTCTACAGAGAGACTACAGTCTGGCCCCATACCTGGAGAAACTCCCAGACCCCAGAGACCGCCAGATCCTGAGCCGGTATAGACTCAGCGCCCACAGTCTGGCCATCGAATCCGGCCGACACAGGCAGAGCTACAAGCCCAGGTAGGAAAGACTATGCCAACACTGTGACCAGGAGGCCATAGAGGACGAAACCCACTTCCTGCTACACTGCTCCAAATACTCAGCAGTGAGGGACACTCACTTCAGGAGACTCTCACATCTCTTCCCGGATTTCATCACCATGAAGGAGGAAGAGAAAACATATATCTTGCTGGGGAAGAAGAGAGAGCAGCGGAGATAGCAGCGCGGTATGTGAGCGAATGCCATAGACTGCGAGAAAGAGAACTATGATATGCCATGGACTTCTATAGCCCCCCCCGGATCTGCCCCATCACCCCTCCCTATGCCATGGACTTTTATAGCCCCCACCCTGGACCTGCGCCCCCATCACCCCTCCCTATGCCATGGACTTCCATAGCCCCCACCCTGGATCTGCCCCTACTCAACATCCCTATCCCTATTCCCTTTTGTACACTTGCTTTGGCAAAACTAATGTGTATTTAGTCCTGCCAATAAAGCTTCTTTGAATTTGAATTTGAATTTTGAATTTGTATCAAAACAGCAAAACACAGTCCAGTAAATGACATGTTGGTGTAATAAGGCTCTCTGCTCCTACATTGTGGTCCTCTCAGATTACATAGCACAAATCTGGTGAGAGATACCCTTTAAGATAAGTTAACATTGTCAATTATGTTTCTTTTGAGAGGGTTATGATTTGAAAGGTTTCTATACTTTCATAAATATCAATTTTAAAGTCTCATTCCAGTGTTTTGTTGCTTTTTTTTAAATTTCACAATCCATTAACTATCAGTAACGTATGCATAGTGCATGCATTAAAATACTGCTGCAATCTTCTACCATTTCCAGTGTTGTTCTGGTCCCTGTCCTGCATGATGTGACTACAACTTGGACCATTAGTTAATATGAGGCCTCATTCCGCCCTTCATTTGGCATATATGTGTTCTAACCATGTTTTTCATGGCTATAATGCATACCCATTATAGTCTATGGGGCAAAGCTAACTTAGGCTACTTTCACACATCAGTTTTTTTGTGTCAGGCATAATCTGTCGAATACCTGAAGGGACGGATCCGGCGCTGAAATGAAAAAACTGATGCAACAGATCAGTTTTTTTGCTGGATCCGAACTGAACTTTTGAACCCGGAAAAAGAAGTTTTGCAGCCAGAAAATTCAGGTACGCATGTCCGGAGACAGTGGAAAAAGTAGTAGTAGAAGTAGTAGTAGTAGTAGTCCTTGATTTCCAGAATCCGGATCAGTCTTTTGACGGATTGCACAAAAGACTGATCCGGTTCCATAGACTTCTATTATTTCCGGCCGCCTGATGCGCCGCTTCAGGCACTATCAGGCGGGTACGGAAAAAAAAAAAAAACGTTGCAGTGACCGTTTTGTCCGGCCGCCAAAATGTACATTTCCAAAAACGGATGCAACGCAATGACATCAGGCGCGATCCGGCGCTAATGAAAGTCAATGCCAAAAAAAAAATCCGGTACCGGATCCGTTTTTTTAAAAACACGCCGGATCGCGCCTGACATAAAAAAACTGATGTGTGAAAGCAGCCTTAGAAATGTCCAATTTTTACTGGCAGAGAGGTTGAAAAGTACCAATATAAGTCTATGGTTATGTGAAAAATATGTATTGCACACATGTTTAACATTCCAAAGTATAGGGGAAGCTTTGTAATGTGTTTATTTATCCATACATGAAAACTCTGATGACATACAGATCCAAAGCACTGATGACACACATACTATTTTTTTGCTAAATGACCGATGTCTGAATATAGCCAATAGTGTAAATATATGAGAACCTCGTTCTGAGTCTCGTAGACTTAAATTGAAAAAAGTGACTTGTAGTCACACAGAAGATGCTGTGATCAAGCAGAAGACCGGTGTGGCTATGAAAATGGCAGTAGACAGTGACTGTTAAGTATTTTAATGTAAGCATTATGTATACTTTAAAATATCTAATGGATATGGAATTTAAATAAAAAAACAAAACATTTCACTGAAAGCAAGAAAAGATTTTTTATTATTATTATTATTCAATTTTATAGCACCATTTATTCCATGGCGCTTTACATGTGAAAAAGGGGCATACAAAAACAAGTACAATAAACATGAGCAGTACAAGGAACACACAAGTACAAAAGGAGAGAGGACCCTGCCTGTGAGGGCTCACAGTCTAAAGGGGATGGGTGAGGGTACACTAGGAGAGGGTAGAGCTGAGGATCACTGCAGGTTGTAGGCTTTCCGGAAGAGGTGGGTCTTCAGGTTCCTTTTGAAGGTTTCCGTGGTAGGCGAACATCTGGTGTTATGTTGTAGAGAATTCCAGAGTATGGGGGAAGCACAGGAGAAGTCTTGCATGCGGTTGTGGGAAGAAGAGATAAGAGGGGAGTAGAGAAGGAGATCTTGTAAGGATCGAAGGTTGCGTGTAGGTAAATACAACGAGACCACGACACAGATATATGGAGGAGACAGGTTGTAGATGGCTTTGTATGTCATAGGGTTTTAAACTGGAGCCTCTGGACAATAGGAAGCCAGTGAAGGGCTCGGCAGAGAGGAGATGCTAGGGAATAACAGGGAGACAGGTGGATTAGTCGGGCAGCAGACTTTAGGATAGATTGGAGTGGTGCCAGAGTGCTATAGGGGAGGCCAGAGAGTAGGCGGTTGCAATAGTCGAGGCGGGAGATGATGAGTAGTTTCTTGGTCAAGGAATGTATGGATCAGGGAAATATTTTTGAGTTGGAGTCGGCAAGGGGAGGCAAGGGCTTGGATATGTGGCTTGAAAGAGAGGGCAGAGTCAAGGATCACCCCGAGACACCAAGCATGCAGGACTGGGGAAAGTGAACAGCCATTGACGGTGATGGATAGATCTAGTGGAGGGGTAGAGTGAGATGGTGGAAAGATGATGAATTCTGTTTTGTGCATGTTCAGTTTTAGAAAGCGAGCAGAAAACAAAGATGCAATAGCGGACAGACATTGTGGGATTTTGGTCAGTAAGAAGGTGATGTCGGGTCCAGATAGGTGGATCTGTGTGTCATTGGCGTAGAGATGATACTGCAAACCATGTTTTTCTATGAGCTGTCGCAGGCCGAAGGTGTAGATGGAGAAGAGTAGTGGTTCTAGAACTGAGCCTTGGGGAACACTGACAGACAGGGGGCGAGGTGCGGAGGTGGTGTGGGAGAGGGAGACACTGAATGTCTGGTCTGTTAGATATGACGAGATCCAGGATAGCGCCAAATCTGTAATGCCAAGACATGAGAAAGTCTGTAACAAGAGGGAATGGTCTACAGTGTAAATGTTAGAACTCTCCTGTTAGTTTTTTTTTATCTTGCTGGTCACATGACTTTTGTGGCCTATTTAATCCGGCTCCACCCTTCTGGGTTTGCTGGACTTCATTGTAACTTATACTCTTAAGCTAGCCAGGTGCTTTGTTACCTAACTCAGATAGTTTTTGCTTGGTCTTTTGACCTCTATGTTCTATGTTCTTTGTTTTGCCTTTTGCTGCTACAACTTCTGTTAGGAGGTGTCCATCTTTTCTCCCAGTCCTAGTCCTTGTAGGGATCCCTCCCTCACATCTATAGGTCTTCGTTCAGACTAGCTAAGGACTTTAGCGGGTCTGATCGCAGGATCAGGTTCCCCGTTACATCGTAGGGATCCAGCTTAGTTCTATTGTAGGGACAGACCTCCCTTCTTTCCTTAGTGCTTGTAGCAGATCATAACAGTAAGTCCAGCCCAAAAATATCTCTAAGGAAATATTTTCAGTTTTCATCATGATGTCGGTTCAGGATTTGGCTCAACGCCTGCAGGGACTCTCTCTGGAGGTGGCTGAGATCCAGCAACACGTGAGTAGTTGTTCTGGAGCACATTTCGTGGAGCCAAAGGTACGTTTGCCTGATTTATTTTTTGGTGAACAAGATTTTTTTTCTTTTAAAAATGCTTGCTTGTTGTATTTCCGTTTGAGACCCAGATCCTCTGGTGATGAATCTCAGCACATAGGGTTCATAATGTCACTTTTGCGCAAAGAACCTCAGGACTGGGCCTTTTCTCTGCAACCTAGTGATCCATGCTTTAGATCAGTGGATAGTTTTTTTTTCTGCTTTGGGGTTATTATATGATGATCCTGATCGTGTTTCATCAGCTGAGACAGAATTGAGATGTTTGACACAGGGATCAGGTAATGTGGAAAAATACTGTACTCACTTCCGTCGGTGGTCTACTCAGGTGGGGTGGAACGATTCAGCTTTGAAAAGTTTATTTCTTGCAGGGCTAAGTGAAAGGGTTAAAGATTTGCTGATTGCTTATCCCATACCTGGTAACTTGCAAGAGGCTATGCAATTAGTCATACGGGTGGATAGGAGACTGCGTGCAAGGGTTAATGAGAGTAAATCCTCTGTCATGTCAGCTCCAAGTCTTGAGAGTTTCTGTTATGACATTGGAGAGCCGATGGAGATCGGAGCGATGGCATCTCGCTCTCGGGAAAAAGGTTTTCTGAAGGTTTGTGCTTTTATTGCGGCAAATCTGACCATTTCATTAAGAACTGTGTTCTTCGTATGAACAAAGAAAAAAGAAAGGTCAATTTTGCCCGTATAGCCTGTTTAAATACTAAGGGCGTTTTTCTTTCTGCCACTACTACTGCTGCTCAGGAAGAATTAATGGATTTTCAGGTATTTGTCGATTGTGGTTCCACTCTGAATGTGATTGATGGGGAGTTCTTGGAAAAACTTAAATTAAAACAAACCTTTGTCATTGTCATGTGTGCATTGCCACGAAGATCGTCGCGGTTGCACATTTTGACTTCTCACAGCTGAGCTGCTGTTTCTTTGTGTTTGGCAGCTAGGGAGTTAATTCTGTCTGTGCTCGGTGCTGGGACTGGGTGCAGTTTCTCCCGGCTGCAATTGATTATTTGTTGATTGGTTTCCTTTAAATTCCTGGTTGTCTGCTTGGGGAGTTGCCAGTGAAACCTTCATGCAGACCACAGATAGGAATGAATCTGTATAGACTTTAGTTGTGAGCTCCTTAGTAGTTCTAAGCTCAACTTGGTTAGAGTTTATTTCCCAGACCATTTGTGTTCCTTTGGTGTTTGAGTGTGTATGCGGGCGAGTGTTGTCCTGTCTGTCTTATATGTCTAATCTGTGTATTTAGCTGAGATCAGCCCATATCCCTTTGGTGGTAGTCAGGATCCTTCTTAGGACTGATTACAGGGTTCAGGGTCTGATAGGAGACAGGGTTAGGTTGGAGACTTGGACCTCTGAACCATTATCAGTACCTCCAAGGTGAGGGATTAGTTAGGACCCCAGTTTAGGGTCAGATTAGATCCCGGTCCACCTCTTTCCTGTTTCAGCTCATCAAGTCCTCAAGATTAACCCTGAGTTCAGCAGATATCGTGTCAGGTAAATCTGTTCTATACTTACATGCTGATGTTGCTATACTAGTTGTTGTATAGAGTGTTGTTCCTGTATTAATAGTTTACTGACATTGTATACATATCATTAGACAGCGTGACATTTTCACTGGCCATAAAAATTATCTCCAGTTACCATGGATCCAGTAGCCCAGCTGGCTCTGCAGTTGCAGGGATTATCCATGGAGCTGACGGACATTAAGTCCAAAGTTTTGTCTCCCCTGGAGCAAACCAGAGTTGAACCTAAAGTAGCTCTCCCGGACAGGTTCACTGGTGGGCGAGACAAATTTTTCACCTTCTGGGAGGCATGTAAATTGTATTTTCGGCTTCGGCCTCGATCATCAGGGAGTGAGGAGCAGAGAGTGGGAATTGTTATCTCACTTCTGCAAGGGGACCCTCAATCCTGGGCATTTTCCCTTCCTCCGGGATCCCCGGCTCTACTGTCTGTAGATCAATTTTTTACTGCCCTGGGATTGGTATATGATGACCCAGATCGGGTCTCTCTTGCTGAGACAAAATTACGTAAGATACAGCAGGGAGATCGTCCGGCAGAGGAATTTGCTTCTGAGTTTCGTAGATGGGCCACAGATACTCAGTGGAATGACCCAGCTCTTAGGAGCCAGTTTTGTCATGGGCTTTCTGATAAATTAAAAGACGTTTTGGCTCAGTATGAGTCTCCTCCTTCTCTGGAGGCTGCTATGGCCTTAGCTATCCGTACTGATAGACGGCTTCGGGAGAGGGGTGAGGTAACCCCACTCCCTGTTGTTTCTCCACCTACCACTAAAGTCCCTTATGTTGAGGTTCCCCTTGTCTGTTCGGATGAGCCTATGCAGTTGGGAGGGACATCATTTCGTAGGAGGGGATTGGCGGTACGCCGCAGGACTAGAAGATGTTTTTTCTGCGGGAAAGAGGGACATTTTGTTGGAGAATGTTCATCCCATGCCTTGTTGAGCCAAAAGTCGCCGAAAACTGTTAATCCCAGGTTGTGTGGTGGACGACAACCTGGGAGTATGTATTTCATCCGCCAGTTCTTCTCAGTTCCTTGTACCAGTGGAGGTGGTAGTTGGTACGAGAGTGGAGAGATTGTCTGTTCTTCTTGATAGTGGTTCCGGGGCTAATCTGGTTGACGCTCAGTTTGCTCAGGCTCAAGGTATGCATCTGAGTGTATTGGTCAAACCGATCCCTATATTCTCCATTGACGCCAGGCCTCTCGGCCAAGGTAGCTTTGTTCATGAGGTTCATAACATTGACCTTCGGGTAGGGGCAATACATAGGGAACAATTATCTTGTTATGTGTTGGAGGGTCTACCTACTCCCATTGTGTTGGGACTTCCTTGGTTGGTTAAACATAACCCTGTGATTAATTGGCAGTCCAGAGAAATAAGCCAATGGGGTGAGTTTTGCAAAAGCAACTGCATGAACACAGTCATCAGTGCGGTCGTGCCTAGTACATTGCCTCCTTTTTTGGAGGATTTTGGGGATGTTTTCTCTGAGGAGGGGTGTCAGGAGTTGCCTCCTCATCGCGTGTATGACTGCTCTATTAATCTCCTTCCTGATGCTAAGTTGCCTAAAGCTAGGTTGTATAATCTTTCTGGTCCTGAGAGGCAGGCTATGAAAGATTATATTTCTGAAAGTCTGGCCAAAGGGCATATTAGACCTTCATCTTCCCCAGTAGCCGCGGGGTTCTTCTTTGTGAAGAAGAAAGATGGAGGCCTACGCCCTTGCTTGGATTTCCGCGAACTTAATCGGATTACTGTTCGAGATCCGTATCCACTCCCTCTTATTCCTGATCTCTTCAATCAAATTGTTGGCGCCAAATGGTTTTCTAAATTGGATCTCAGGGGGGCGTATAATCTGATTAGGATAAAAGAGGGGGATGAGTGGAAAACGGCGTTTAACACGCCGGAGGGACATTATGAGAACCTAGTCATGCCTTTTGGTCTGACTACTGCACCAGCAGTATTCCAACATTTTGTTAATGACATTTTTCGTCACCTTGTGGGGCTGTTTGTGGTTGTATATTTGGACGACATTTTAATTTACTCGCCAGATCTTGTGTCTCATCAGGAGCATGTGAGACAGGTGTTGCAGATCTTGCGAGACAATAAACTATACGCCAAACTGGAGAAGTGTGTATTTGCCGTACAGGAACTTCAGTTTTTGGGTTTTTTGGTGTCAGCCTCCGGTTTTCCGTATGGACCCTGAAAAGGTGAGAGCAGTGCTTGAATGGGATCAGCCAGGGGATCTTAAGGCTCTGCAGCGTTTTTTGGGGTTTGCTAACTACTACCGGAAATTTATTTGTAATTTCTCATCTGTCGTCAAACCTCTCACTGACATGACAAGAAAAGGGACGGATTTTTCTAAATGGTCGGACAAAGCTTGCCAAGCCTTTTCCTCTTTGAAGAAATGTTTTGCTTCGGCACCCGTTCTCATCCAACCAGATGCATCTCAGCCGTTCATTGTGGAGGTGGATGCGTCTGATGTAGGGGTGGGTGCTATATTGTCCCAGCGTCCGTCCCCTGGTAAATGGCATCCGTGCGCTTTCTTTTCTAAGAAATTGTCGTCCGCCGAAAGGAATTATGATATCGGCAATAGGGAACTTTTGGCCATTAAGTAAGCTTTTGAAGAATGGCGTCACTTTTTGGAGGGGGCAGTCCACCCGGTTACCGTTATTACTGATCACAAGAACCTGTTGTATTTGGAATCCGCTAAGCGTCTGAATTCCAGACAAGCTCGATGGTCGTTGTTTTTTACCAGGTTTAATTTTGTCGTCACTTATCGCCCGGGGTCTAAGAATGTAAAGGCTGATGCCTTGTCTCGCAGTTTCCCAGGGGCCGGGAAAACGGATGACCCGAGTCCTATCCTTCAGGAGGGGGTGGTAGTGTCGGCTGTATTTTCTGAGCTTGAGGAGGAGGTGTTAGAGGCTCAGGGGGACGCCCCTGCAGGACCTCCAGGGAGACTGTTTGTCCCAAATCTGTTGAGACAAAAGGTTATTGAGGCACATCATAATTCTGCTCTAGCAGGACATCCAGGGAGTAAGGCTACTTTAGATCTCCTTTCTCGCCGGTTTTGGTGGCCTAATGCTAATAAAGATGTTATAACTTTTGTCGCGTCATGTGGGGTGTGTGCTCGCTCTAAAACCCCTCATACCCGTCCGTCTGGGACCCTTTTACCCTTAAAACTTCCGGAGCGTCCATGGACTCATTTATCTATGGACTTCATTACGGACCTTCCTCCGTCATCAGGGAATACTGTCATACTGGTGGTTGTTGACAGGTTCAGTAAGATGGCACATTTCGTTGCTCTTCCTGCACTCCCTAATGCTAAAACTCTGGCGCAGGTGTTCATTAGGGAGATCGTTAGACTTCATGGGTTGCCTTCTGATGTGGTGTCAGATAGGGGGTCTCAGTTTGTGTCCAAATTTTGGAGGGCATTTTGTTTACGTCGGGGGATGCAATTGTCATTTTCCTCGGCTTTTCATCCGCAGACCAATGGTCAGACAGAGCGTCTGAATCAGAGCTTAGAGTCATATCTCCGGTGTTTTGTCTCAGAGAACCAAGAGGACTGGTCTTCTTTCTTGCCTCTGGCAGAGTTCGCTCTTAACAACAGGCGGAGCGAGTCCACTGGTAAGTCCCCGTTTTTTGGGGCATATGGTTTCCATCCCCAGTTTTGTACTTTCAATGGGGGGGGGCCCTTCTGGGGTTCCTGAGGAGGAGCGTTTCTCGTCGTCACTTGCTTCTGTGTGGAGAGGTGTATTGAATAATCTGAGTGCGATGGGGAACCGTTACAAACGTATGGCTGATAGGAGGAGAGTTTCTGGTCCAGATCTGAATGTGAACGATCTGGTATGGTTGTCTACCAGGAATATAAAACTTAAAGTGCCCTCCTGGAAACTGGGTCCCAGATTCATCGGGCCGTACAGGATCAGATCCATAATTAATCCTGTGGCATTTCGTCTGGACCTTCCTCCTACGTTTAAAATTCATAATGTGTTCCACAAGTCATTACTTAAAAGGTATGTGGCACCAGTCATACCGTCACCTCTACCTCCTCCTCCTGTGTTGGTCAATGGTAACTTGGAATTTCAAGTATCAAAGATCATTGACTCACGTCTGAATCGCCGGTCCCTTCAGTACTTGGTGCATTGGAAGGGGTATGGTCCAGAGGAGAGGACGTGGGTCCCTGCGTCTGATGTTAACGCAGATCGTTTGGTTCGGACCTTCCACAGAACTCACCCGGGCAGGCCTGGCCCTGCGGGTCCGGAGGCCCCTCGTAGAAGGGGGGGTACTGTCATGTGTGCATTGCCACGAAGATCGTCGCGGTTGCACATTTTGACTTCTCACAGCTGAGCTGCTGTTTCTTTGTGTTTGGCAGCTAGGGAGTTAATTCTGTCTGTGCTCGGTGCTGGGACTGGGTGCAGTTTCTCCCGGCTGCAATTGATTATTTGTTGATTGGTTTCCTTTAAATTCCTGGTTGTCTGCTTGGGGAGTTGCCAGTGAAACCTTCATGCAGACCACAGATAGGAATGAATCTGTATAGACTTTAGTTGTGAGCTCCTTAGTTGTTCTAAGCTCAACTTGGTTAGAGTTTATTTCCCAGACCATTTGTGTTCCTTTGGTGTTTGAGTGTGTATGCGGGCGAGTGTTGTCCTGTCTGTCTTATATGTCTAATCTGTGTATTTAGCTGAGATCAGCCCATATCCCTTTGGTGGTAGTCAGGATCCTTCTTAGGACTGATTACAGGGTTCAGGGTCTGATAGGAGACAGGGTTAGGTTGGAGACTTGGACCTCTGAACCATTATCAGTACCTCCAAGGTGAGGGATTAGTTAGGACCCCAGTTTAGGGTCAGGTTAGATCCCGGTCCACCTCTTTCCTGTTTCAGCTCATCAAGTCCTCAAAATTAACCCTGAGTTCAGCAGATATCGTGTCAGGTAAATCTGTTCTATACTTACATGCTGATGTTGCTATACTAGTTGTTGTATAGAGTGTTGTTCCTGTATTAATAGTTTACTGACATTGTATACATATCATTAGACAGCATGACAGTCATCCCTTATTGCTGTGGTTTCTGTTGATGGTTCTCCCTTGAAGAATGTTACTCACAAGATCTGTGAATTTCCTCTCACTATTAATGGTGTTCACCAAGAGAATTTGGATTTGGTAGTTTTGAATAATTTGCCTTCTCCAGTGATTTTGGGGTTACCCTGGTTAAAATTACACAATCCTGTACTGGACTGGTCTACCAATGAAATTAAGTCCTGGAGCCCCAAGTGTTATGACAAATGTTGTAACGGGCGTATTGCTGCTGTGGATAAACCTGTACCTATTCAGGATTTTTGAAAAGTTTTTTCTGAGAAGGAATCACAGATTTTGCCCCCTCATAGAGACTATGATTGTACTATTGAATTTGTCCCTGGAGCGACTCTTCCTAAAAGTCGTTTATTTAATTTGACTATTCCTGAGAAAAAGGCTTTGGAGGAGTACATACAGACAAGCTTGGCCGCCGGTCACATTAGACCTTCTAAGTCTCCTGTGGCTGTTGGATTTTTTTTTGCAAAAAAAAGGACGGCGGTTTACTTCCTTGTTTGGACTTTCGTGAGATTAAGAAAATTACTGTACGCAATCCTTACCCACTGCCATTGATTCCTGATTTGTTTAACCAGTTAGTGGGGGCCAAGTGGTTTTCCAAAATTGATCTTCGGGGGGCATACAATTTGTTGCGCATGAAGGAGGGTGACAAATGGAAGACTGCGTTTAACACTCCTGTGGTGCATTTTGAGAATCTGGTTATGCCTTTTGGTCTTACCAATGCTCCTGCATTTTTTCAGAATCTTATTAATGACATCCTTAGACCTTTGATCGGCAAAAGTGTGGTTGTGTATTTGGATGACATTTTGATTTATTCACCGGATCTGGCGTCTCATTGGCGGAGTGTGCGTGAGGTATTACAGTTGTTAATGGACAATTCGCTTTTTGCTAAGCTGGAGAAATGTGAGTTCGCTGTACAGAGAATTATTTTTTTGGGCTACATTATCTCCAGCGAAGGTTTTGAGATGGACCCGGTGAAAGTTCAAGCTGTGCAGGAATGGCCTAGGTCTATTGGTTTGAAATCGTTACAGAGGTTTTTGGGTTTCGACAATTATTTTAGAAAATTCATTAAAATTTTTCTATTATTGTCAAACCACTGACCGATCTCACCAGGAAAGGTGCTAATGCGGTTCAGTGGACTACTGAGGCCATTGAAGCTTTTGTGTTTTTAAAGGAGAGGTTCAGTTCTGCTCCCTTTCTTATGCAGCCTGATGTGACTAAACCGTTTTTGGTTGAGGTTGATGCTTCTTCTGTGGGGATCGGCGCGGTGTTGTCTCAGGAAGACACGGATGGAGTGCATCCTTGTGCTTTTTTTTCAAAAAAATTTTCTGAGACTGAACTGAATTATGATATTGGTAATCGGGAATTATTGGCCATTAAACTCGCATTTGAACACTGGTGGCATCTCTTGGAAGGTGCTGAATTTCCCGTTCAGGTTTTCAAGGATCATAAAAATCTGATCTATCTGGATGCTGCCAAACGCTTGAATGCCCGTCAGGCTAGATGGGCACTGTTTTTCTTGCGGTTTAATTTTTCTGTCACTTACATCCCAGGTACTAAGAATGTGAAAGCTGATGCTTTGTCTCGCAGTTTTTCTCCCATGATTGGTACTGAGGAGGAGGAGAACATTTTACAAGAAGGGGTTGTGATTGCTGCTTTGGACTCTGTGTTGGAAGATGAGATTCTTAAAGCACATCAGAATGCCCCATCTAACACTCCCCATGGGAGGTTGTTTGTGCCTGGGACCTTTAGGAGAGATTTGTTTTTTGAGTGTCATGAGTCTCGGTTGGCAGGTCATCCTGGAATCTCTGAGACCAAGAGACTTGTGGGTCGCAGTTTTTGGTGGCCTGTGTGTGCTAGATCTAAGTCTTCACATACTCCTGCTGCGGGGTTGCTTTGCCCTCTGGAGATCCCTAGTGCACCCTGGACACATTTGGCTATGGACTTTATTACTGACCTTCCCCCCTCTGAGGGTTTCACTGTCATCTGGGTGGTCGTGGACCGTTTTAGCAAGATGTGTCACTTGGTTCCTTTCATCAAACTGCCCTGCGCTAAGACTCTCGCTAAGGCCTTTGTTAAGGAAATTGTCAGACTACATCGTGTTCCTACTGACATTGTTTCTGATAGGGGACCTCAGTTCGTGGCTCGTTTTTGGCGTGCCTTTTGTGACAGGTTGGGAGTTCATTTGTCGTTTTCATCCGGATATCATCCTGAGTCTAATGGCCAGACAGAAAGGAAAAACCAGGATGTTGAGCAGTTCTTGCATTGTTTTGTGGCAGACAATCAAGAGGGGTGGTCTGAGTATCTGCCACTTGCTGAATTTGCTCTTAACAATCATACATCCTCTTCTGCTGGTTGTTCGCCTTTATTTTTGTTGTACTGGGAGACATCCGTCGTTCGGGTCATTCTCCAAATTGGTATCGGCCGTGCCTGAAGAGGAAAATTTTTCTGGTGATTTGGAGAGAGTTTGGACGGAGGTGCGGGGTAATCTTCAGGAGGCTAACAGAAAATCTAAAGGGTACTTTGATAGGAAACGGCAAGAGGTTTTGTTTGCTATTGGTGACATGGTTTGGTTATCCTCTAAGAATCTGAGGTTGAGGATTCCTTCTAAAAAATTGGGTCCCAAGTTTGTAGGGCCCTTTAAGGTGCTTCAGGTTGTTAACCAATCTGCTGTTAGGTTGGAGGTTCCTACCTCCTGGAAGATTAATCCGGTATTTCATGTTTCTCTGTTGAAAAGAGCTGATGTGTCGGATGGAGACTCCGCTGCCACCGTTCCCCGGTGGTGGAGGACGGGGAATATGAAACTTCTCGCATCCTAAATTCTAGACGGTATAGAGGTAGTTTGCAGTATCTCGTCGCTTGGAAGGGTTTCGGACCCGAGGATAACTCATGGGTGAGGGCGGATAATGTTTCTGCGTCCAGACTTGTCAGAGCGTTTCACAAGAGGTTTCCGGATAAGCCTGGTCCGAGGGGATCCGGAGGATCCTCTTAGAAGGGGGGTACTGTTAGAACTCTCCTGTTAGTTTTTTTTTATCTTGCTGGTCACATGACTTTTGTGGCCTATTTAATCCGGCTCCACCCTTCTGGCTTTGCTGGACTTCATTGTAACTTATACTCTTAAGCTAGCCAGGTGCTTTGTTATCTAACTCAGATAGTTTTTGCTTGGTCTTTTGACCTCTATGTTCTATGTTCTTTGTTTTGCCTTTTGCTGCTACAACTTCTGTTAGGAGGTGTCCATCTTTTCTCCCAGTCCCTAGTCCTTGTAGGGATCCCTCCTCACATCTATAGGTCTTCGTTCAGACTAGCTGAGGACTTTAGCGGGTCTGATCGCAGGATCAGGTTCCCCGTTACATCGTAGGGATCCAGCTTAGTTCTATTGTAGGGACAGACCTCCCTTCTTTCCTTAGTGCTTGTAGCAGATCATAACAGTAAAAGGCAGAAGACAGGTCAAGGAGGAGGAGGACAGAGTAGTGTAGCTTGTTCTTGGCGGTTAGTAGGTCTTTGGTTACTTTACTTAGGGCGGTTTCAGTTGAGTTATGTGGTCAGAAGCCAGATTGTAATCGGTCAAAGGAGCAGGAGGAGAGATGGGAGGACAGTTCAAGATGGACATGCTGTTCCAGTAGTTTTGAGGTATAAGGGAGAAGTAATATTGGGCGATAGCTAGACACAGAGCATGAGTCAAGGGAGGGTTATTTGAGGATGGGTGTGATTGAGGCATGTTTGAAGGATGAGGGGAAGACACCATTTGTAATTGAAAGGTTGAAGACATGTGTTACGGTTGGGATGAAGACTGTGGCGAGGTTAGGGATGAGGTGGGACGGGAGCAGGTCAAGCGTGCAAGGGGTGAGCTGTGATCTTGACAGAAGGGTGGAGAGCTGATTTTCTGTCATCGTAAAGCTGGTTTTGGAAGGACAGGGCTGATCAGTTAAGAGGAGGGGCATTGGAGGCTGCGGGCAAAAGCTTTCTCTGATGTTATCGATCTTCTGCTTAAAGAAAGAGGCAAAGTCTTCAGCAGAAATGAGAGAAGAGGGGGCAGTGCTGGGGACGGAGTAGAGAATTGAAAGTGTTGAAAAGCTGTTTAGGGTTGTGAGAAAGGGAGTATATGACAGATGAGAAGTAAGTTTGTTTTGCGGCAGTGAACGTGGACTTGAAGCTGGCGAGGGACTGCTTGTATGTGAAAAAGTGCTCAACAGAACGTGATCTCTTCCAACTCCGCTCAGCAATCCTAGAAGCCCGTCTCAGTTCTTTGGTCAGGATGGTCAGTCAGGGTTGCCTGTTGATTGCATGAGTTTTGGTGTGTGCGAGGTGAGCATCCGAATCAAGTGTTGCTGTTATTGTGGTGTTATAAAAAGTGGCAGCAGCATCTGTGTCATGTAAGAAAGCTATGTCTGTAAGAGGGAGAAGGGACTCAGAGAGCGAGTGTAAATTGAGGTATTTGAGATTTCTGCACGGGTGAGTGAGTTTGTGGAGTGGGGGTTGCGCACTAGGAGAGGGAAGAGAATGTCAGTAGGTTGTGGTCAGACAGGGGGAGGGGTGAGTTAGTGAGATTAGCAAGGGAACAGAGGCAGGTGAAGATAAGGTCCAGCATGTGGCGATCTTTGTGAGTGGCTGCGGAGGACCATTCAGTGAGGCCAAAGGAGGCAGTCAGTGATAAAAGTTTAGAGGCAGCTGAGATGGAAGTGTCAATGGGGATGTTGAAGTCACCCATGATGATAGTGGAAATGTCAGCAGAAAAGAAATGAAGTAGCCAGGTGGTGAAGTGGTTGAGGAAGGTGAAGATGGCTCGTTCTGGGGGGAGGTAGATGACAGCCAGCTGGAGCTTGGAGGGGGTGTAGATGCGGATGGAGTGCACCTCAAACGTGGGAAGAGTAGTGGAGGGTGGTAGTGGAATTGGGTAAAGGAGCAGGTATCGGACAGGAGCAAGCCAACTCCTCCACCACGTTTGTTGCTGGGGTGAGGGGTGTGAGAGATATTGAATCCGCCATAAGAAAGTGAAGCTGGAGAGGCTGAGTCAGAGGGGGTGAGCCAGGTTTCAGTGATGCCAAGGAAGGAGAGTTTGTTAGTGATAAAGAGGTCATGGATATACGACAGTTTGTTGCCGGCAGAGCGTGGATTCCATAGTGCTGCAGGTAGGGGGACTGGGAGACTGGGGGCTGGATGAATGGGTATGAGGTTGTCATGATCGCGAAAACTTTTAGAGGATCGTCGCCTGGTGTTATAAATGAATGTTGGGATGTGTTGAGGAGGGCCAGGATTTGGGGATACGTCGCCAGCAATGGGGAGTAGCAGACAGCGTTAGAAGGTGGGAGCAGGATAGGACATGATGCGGCCATGTGTGTCTGGAGAAAAAGGATTGTATGCGGAGGAACAGTTGTGAGGAGGAGGTGAGATGACTGGGAGGATGGAGGGAGAAATGACTAGTTCTTTACTAGGTGGAGGGATTACAGGAGATAGGAAGAAGTAAAGTAGTATGGGGTGAAAGTGAAAAGAAACTGAAACATTGTAGTGGTTTTCTATCACATTACCTTACAGTCAATTCCAGTCCAATTCAAGTGTAATTCAAAATATTGTACTTAAAAAGATGTACTTTGAAAAATGTTAATTGAAAGATGCATGGATAAGACTAACGTCTGGATCAGACGTATGCGTCTGAATATATCTTCATTTAATGGCAATCAGGTGTGAGTGGGGAGGTGGATGTGAATGGCCAGACCAGATGCACAGAGTTAGACAAAGGTCACAAAAGAGAGGGGTTGGAGTGACCTCTCAAAGTTATGCTAGAGTACTAAATCAAGAGGAGTGAACAGTTCATGGCAAAAGAAATTATATTTAAGAAAAGCATACCAAAGAGAGATTGCATGCAATGCACAGTCAGATGCCAGGGAAAGTTGAGTACATTGAAAGCATACTGTGGGAAGAAGAAACAACTCGGTTAGATGATACAGATGGTGATGGTGATGATGATGATCTTAAAAAACCAACAAGGAGTAGAATATGAAAGGAAATATAATATCAATATATTTTTACTGTGTAAACCAGGTTAAAAATATTATTTTCTGATCTGTTTTAATTTTTTTTTCGTTTTGAATTCTTTATTTTATTTTCTGTACAGTATTAAGAAGGCAGTCATCTTGTTTGAGATGCTAACAGCATTAAGAGCTACTGTATGTTTCATAGCAGCTATGTGGACCAAAAAAAGAGGACTACTGAGAATTGATCTCTTTACACCTCTCCAATACCTGATTTTAGAGGCTGTCAGGTTTTTAATAGGTCAGGAACATGTATAAATTGAAAGAATAGAAAACTGCATAGTAATCTGGCTTAACCCGTTTATCACCTTAGACGTATAGTTATGTCTAAGGTGGCCTCCCCCTGTTTGGTGCGGACTCTGGCAATGAGCCTGCAGCCTTTACGGCACATGTCAGCTGATTTGATCAGCTGACAAAAGTGCTCCTAACAGCCATGGGTGGAATCGCGAACCGCTCGCTGCTATTAACATGTTAAATGCCGCTGTCAATCTCTAACAGCGGCATTTAACATGATCACGCTGGAGGAGCGTCATTAATCCCATCTGTGTCACATGACCGTGGGTCGCCGATGGGTTGACATGTCTGCAGCAGACCCTTGTGGTTGTCGTTGCCGGATTGCTATGAGCAATAGCAAATGAGCATTTCTGTTACACAGAGCACGGTCGAAGCCCTGCTATGTGTAGCACAAGCGATCGGATGATCACAGCTTCTAGTCTCCCATGGAAACTATTGAAGCAAATAAAAAGTAAAAAAAATTAATAATAATAAAAAAATATAAAAGTTCAAATCACCTTCCTTTCGCCCCATTCAAAATAAAACAATAAAAAAACACAAAACAACACATAGTTTATATCGCGTTCAGAATTGCCTGATTTATCAATATATAAAAATAATTAATCCAATCGGTAAATGGCGTAATGAGAAAAAAAATTGTAACCCCAGAATTACTTTTTTTTTGGTCGCCACAACATTTCATTAAAATGCAATAATGGACGATCAAAAGATCGTATCTCACCAAACTCCTATCAATAAAAACATCAGCTCGGCACGCAAAAAATAAGCTCTCACCCAACCTGAGATCACGAAAAATAGAGACACTACGTTTCTTGGAAAACGGTGACTTTTCTTTTTAGAAACTTAGGATTTTTTTTTCACCACTTAAATAAAACAGAAACTATACATGTTTGGTATCTATCAACTCAAAATGACCTGGAGAATCATAATGGCAGGTCAGTTTTAGCATTTAGGGAACATAGTAAAAAAGCAAAACAAAAAGCAAGTGTGGGATTGCACTTTTTTTTTGCAATTTCACAGCACTTTGAATTTTTTCCCCGTTTTCTAGTACACGATGTGGCAAAACCAATGGTGTCGTTCAAAAGTACAAGTGGTCCTCACAAAAAAACAAGCTCTTACAAGGCCATATTGACAGAAAAATAAAAAAGTCATGGCTCAGGGAAGAAGGGGAGCAAGAAAACGGAAACTCAAAAATGGAAAAACCAAAGGTGGTGAAGGGGTTAAATTAATGCATGGATACACTAAAAAGCTTAACTAGAGTATTAGAAATAGTACTGTAAGACTCCCAAAATATATATTTTAATTAGATTTAGGCTCTGAAGTTGTAGTATAACCTTTGGAAATTGGAACCTTTGGTAGAATTTCTGGGAAAAGTTAGGTAAAGTAGATTTTGCTTAACCATTCGTAAAGTTAAGTTTTAATAGTTTACTAGAAATTATATAATCATAATACAAATTTTATCAAATGAAAATTCTGTTACCTTATTAAAAAAAAGTTACCACCTAGCTTTATGGAACATGGTCATTGGTTCTTCAGAAGACAGCAGGAACAAGAATTGTTATTTTGTACAGCTGGGATAGCAAACTCTGCCTCATATTTACTTGCAAATGCTAAAGCTAAAGCACTGGATAGTTCTTAGCCAAAATATAAGCTATAGCCCCATTGCATGCTGCTTAGAGCTAAGTATGGCAGTAGAGGATCCCTGGTGTGAAAACATTATCCAGGGCTTCCTTATTATAACAAAGTTGGGAATATCTGACATAAGTATTTAATTTGGGAAACTTTCCAAGAACTTTGTTCATGACAATCATGTCTCTCCTCAGCCCACCAGTTCTCATGAATATATTGGCATTTAAACATGAATCAAAATTTTATGGCTTTATGAGAAAATGTATCTCCTTTAAGTTCAAAAAATGAGAAACAAAAATTGCAAATTAATTTTAATATATCCTTCACTCAGCTTAAACGTTTGAATCTGAAGAGTTTCCCAGATGTTTAGTTTTATAACTGATATAGGAAAGATGTGTATCTTCGTACCGTGTTAGCCAGTAGATAGAAAAATATTTAGACTTGAGAGTCCTCAGTGGTATCAACCACTGAGGACTCTCAAGTCTAAATAGTTTTATAACTGTAAGTTAGGTGTTATCTTATTCACATTTCTGTGCTTTTTTCAATAATGATTATTGCATATGTAGGGGACCACATGTTTACTTCTAACTTTACTGTTCTTGGAGCGAGTGATAAAATATATTCCTGTAAAATTGGTAGTGTTAAAATATTTTTGTAAAATATATTTTCCTTATTCGTTAGTTCATTTGTAATTTTTATTATTATGATAAAATAAAATCCTTTTATAACTAGTTGTATTCAATATTATACAACATAAATTTACTTCATAGAAAAAGAGAACAAACAGCATTTATCATTGTTCATTATTGTTCATTAATATTGTCTGGCACAGATAACCTTGGTCTTAACATACTATGGGTCTAATATCTTAACCAAAACCAAAACTAAATTGAAGATTCCTTGGGTAAAACACAATGAAAGCTGTAATCAAAATATAAGTGGTAGTGATGAGCGAACGTGCTCGGATAACGTCTTATCTCAGAACGCTCGGGTGTTATCTGAGCATCTGGGAGTGCTCGTATATTATGTTCAAGTTCCTGCAGCTGCATCATTTGCGGCTGTTAGACAGCCTCAACACATGCTGGGATAGCGCAACAAACAGGCAATCCCCACCTGTTTTGAGGCTGTTTAACAGCCGCAAATCAAGTAGCTTCAGAGATTTCAATATAATATACGAGCACTCCCAGATGCTCGGATAACACCCAAGAGTGCTTGGATAAGACGTTATCCGAGCACGTTCACTCATCACTAATAAGTGGACAAAAATGTTGCAGAGCTGGTATGTCACTCTCCACAAGGAGAAACCTTACCCCTTAGACCCTAGTCCAGAGCCTCTCATCCAGCCAAATCAGATCTCTCCTACTTTGCACTGACGAGGACCAATAGTCCAAAACACCGTGTCTGCAAATGGAGATACTGATTTGGCTTTTATCCTAAGTCATATTACAAGACTCATTAAAGGGTGGATTGTGACTTGTAGGATCGCTACTTCCAATAGGTGGCACTATAGAGTACAAGTCCTCTTTTTTTGAAGAGGCAATTTGCATATTAAATTTCCCAGAGGAACATTGCACAGCGAATAAGCCTCCTTACCTCGACACGCCAGAGCTGGTATGTCACTCTCTACAAGGAGAAACCTTACCCTTAGACCCTAGTTGAGAAGGTCGAAATTTTAAATTCCTATTTTGCTTCTGTGTTCTCTAAGAAAGTAATTGTAGCATCGACTGATCTTCTAGTTTTATTCTTCTTCAGTTGCATAGGGATCCTTGGATAGCTTTAATAGGTAACATAACTATACCATGATGCAATTGACATATAATGTGACTATTTACAAACATGCAGATACCAAACATTATGAGTTGAGATCCTTGTGGATCAGATGACTTAAGTTAGTGTATTTGCGGTCCCTAGTATTTTGGCTAGCCATTATAAAGTTTATAGGAATCCTTTATCTTTTGATTGTTTTGTGAAATCATAGTTGTTCACTGTGATGTCGGGACATGTATTGCAATATACCATATTTTTCAGACTATAAGACGCACCTAGGTTTTAGAGGTGGAAAATAGGGAAAAAAATATTTGAAGCAAAAAATGTGTTAAAATATTTAATAACATACTATTATGTGTGGTGTTATTATATATAATAGTATGTTATTATGTTGGAAGCTACGGGTAGAAGATGGTGCTGCGGGACCAGTGTGGTGTCTGTAAAGTACTATATGAAGACGCTGGAGGGTGAGTATAAGAATAGGGGCACAGGGCTTATATTTAAAGCACAACTCCAGCACTGAAAAATAACACTGGAGTGCTGCTTTAAGATCCCATGGGAGAACTATAACTCCCAGCATGTCCTGCAGATCCATGGCATGCTGGGAGTAATAGTTCATCACAGGAGTGACAGAGTGCTTTTCTATGTGTTGCAATTACTAATCTTTTAATTAATTCTTACTTGTACAGGCAGTGCAGGTCCTGCAGCCAGCCAGCCACGCTGTGGTGAAGTAATGAAGGGCTGGAGTCTTACATTGCCTCACCAATAGAGGAAGCTGCATTTTTTGCTAGTGCTGTTTCTGCAGGAACTGCGATGACATAGTGAGGAGGGAGGGCTCTGTGCTGTCATGTGATGCTCTAGCCCACCCTCTTCATTACGTCACACAGGTCCTATATGGGAGCACTCAGCATCAGCACATACGGGCTGTGCTGTCAGGTATGTGATCCCTCCTGTGGCACCCTGCTCCTGCCCCCTCCTCCACCATACACACATCTCCCCAACTGCTACAGGAATCCAGCGCTGGGGAAACCATGTGGGTCCGCTGTTTAAGTGAAGGAATATTCATTTGCTGCTCCCCGCTCACTGCTTGGCGCTGACAGGTGGGCGGGGAAGTGGCTAATGAATATTCCTTCACTTTAAGCATCGGGACCACGTGGTTTCCCAGCGCCAGAATCCTGCAGTGGTGACATTTTCCTGCCTCCTGCGAGTGTGATCCCAGTGCGATCCCACTCCACTGCTGCCCCTCCCCACATGTTACATTTGGACCATAAGACACACCCAACACTTCCCTACCAAATTTGGAGGAAGAAAAGTGTGTCTTATGGTCCGAAAAATACGGTAGTCCATAATTAGAGAGGAATATTATAATATATACACAGTTATAGTGATGTACACCTTCTTATACCACTATAGACATATATGTTATACTACTACTATAGTGAATTGGATATGGTAATTGCCCAATTGTGTGTCACTATACCTGTGGTCACTATACACAGTCCAAGCACTGTGTATAGTGACCAGAGGTATGTCACTATACACAGTGTGTCACTATCAATATAATTGTGTGTCACTATACACAGCCCAAGCACTGTGTGCACTTTAAAACCATCATATTAAAACACCAATAATTGCAAGATTTGTCATATGTTAACTTATGTGGTATTGTGCTATATATATATATCGATATCTATTTAGATATTGATATATATATATATATATATATATATAATCATAGAGTGTTAGAGTTGGAAGGGACCTCCTGGGTCATCTGGTCCAACCCCCTGCTCAAAGCAGGATTCACTAAATCATCCCAGACAGATGTCTGTCCAGCCTCTGTTTGAAGACTTACATTGAAGGAGAACTCACTACCTCTCGTGGCAGGCTGTTCCACTCATTGATCACTTCAACTGTCAAAAAGTTTTTTCTAACATCGAATCTGTGTCTCCTCCCATTCAGTTTCATCCCATTGTTTCTAGTCTTTCCTTGTGCAAATGAGAATAAAGATGATCCTTCTACAATGTGACTGCCCTTGGGATATTTGTAGACAGCTATTAAGTCTCTCTCAGTCTTCTTTTTTACAAGCTAAACATTCCCAAATCTTGTAACCATTCCTCATAGGACATGGTTTGCAGACCGGTCACCATTCTGGTCATTCTTCTCTGAACTTGCTCTAGTTTGTTGATGTCTTTTTTAAAATGTGGTGCCCAAAACTGGACACAGTATTCCAGATGAGGACTGACCAAAGAGGAGTAGAGGGCAATAATGACTTCACGTGATCTAGACTGTATGCTTCTGTTAATACATCCCAGAATTGTATTTGCCATTTTTGCTGCTGCATCACACTGTTGACTCATGTTCAGTCTGTCATCTATTAGTATACCCAAGACTTTTTCACATGTGCTGTTGCTTAGCCCTGTTCCTCCCATTCTGTATATGCTTTTTTCATTTTTATTACCCAGATGTAGTACTTTGCATTTTTCCCTGTTAAAAACCATTCTGTTGCTGCCCACTTCTCCAGTTTATTTATATCTTTTTGAATCCTCTCTCTCTCTTCTCTAGTATTAGATATCCCTCCTAGCTTTGTGTCATCAGCAAATTTAATCAGTTTACCCTCAATTCCTTCACCTAAATCATTGATAAAGATGTTGAACAATACAGGGCCACTTGAGACATTTTTCCAACTGGATGTGCAGCCATTTATGACCACTCTTTGGGTCCGATCACTAAGCCAGTTATGAATCCACCTAACAGTTGCCTTGTCCATTCCATCATTTTTTCAATAAGGTTTGTGTGATATACTTTGTCAAATGCTTTGCTGAAGTCAAGATATACTATATCTACAGCATTTCCCTGATCCACCCAGATAGTGATTCTGTCATAGGAGGAAATTAAGTTAAGGCACTGTCACACTTAGCGATCGCACCAGCGATCACGACAACGACACGACCCAGCGAGATCGTTGGTGCGATCGCTATATGGTCGCTAGTTAGCTTCCAAACACAAAGATCTCATCAGATATCAGCGATCTGTATAACTACCTCTGCGGTCGTTGGGAAGACCTAGTCCCGCCTGCGCCGCTGGTAAAGTCGTTCATGAAGGGTGTCACACTCAGCGATTCAGGCTCACCAGCGGCACACCAACGACAAAAAAAAATGGCTCAGAACGTTCATGAACGATCAGCGACATCGCAGTGGGGACCACATCGCCGCTATATATCACACACAGCAACGTCGCTAATGAGATCGCTGCTGCGTCATAAAATCGCTGACGCTTTAGAGATCTCGCTTACTGTGACAGTAACTTTAGTCTGACATGAGTTATTAGTTTCAAACCATGCTGACTCTGGTTAATCACTTTAATCTTATCCAGGTATTTACTATCATGACCCCTGCTGCAGACTTACAGCAGGTGTCTGTGCACAGATACTAAGAGGTCAGGGAGTGTGAGAGGACAGCTGCAGTGAGCTTACCTGCAGCAGAGCAGGACCTTAAGCACGTGACCGATGAGGGCGGAGTCAGGCACTGAGTAGCGGCGGTGACCGGCGATTAGTCAGAACGTGCCAAAGTCAAGCCAGGAGGAAGATGAGGTACAAAAGAGTGAGATGTGGAGAGTGGTCAGGACGTAGCCAAGTGTCAGGAAGCCGAAGATAGCGGCACAGTACAAATGGGGCAGACGGGTGCGGAGTAGGAGTAAACAAGACAAAAGGTCAGAGCCGGAGGAGACAGTAATAACAGAGTCACAAGGCAATGCACAGAACGAGAAAACTGACCGGGTCATACACTGAGAGGCAAACGGACAAACAGTATGCAAGCACACCAGGGGGTCAGACACACAGCCAGGAATGAATATATAACTGACAAGGAGAAATTAGCCCTGCGAGGACAGGGAAGGGAACCCTGTCCACAACCATGACACTTACATACATATTGTTTAATAATTTGTTCAAAGACCTTTCCTGGTATAGAAGTCAGTGTCATGTATAGTGTACAGTTCCTATAGCGTCTTGTGCTTGGGTGCGAGGAAAACACAGGAGACACAGGTTGATATGAAATGACTTGTATTACTTCATACAAGCATGCTGAAAAGTTCACACAGTTTGCAGGAACAGCGACAGGAGACACAGCAGGCCAGAGTAACTTCAAGCACTACAATAAATCTCCAAAGCAGGTTCAGGATCTCTTCTCTGTACCGTAATTCCTCTGCAAACATGGATTCACCAAACAGCAGGTTTCCAGAGTCCAAAAGTGTTCCAAGGTTCCTCAGTAGGGAATAGCTGGAGTACAAGTCCAAGGTTTCCAGAAGTCAGGTCACAGACTGACTGAGGCTTGTTTCAGGAGCACTGATTGTTCAGCTGAGGCTGCTTAAGAAGCAAGAGGGAAGAATCAGGGCGGGAACATGAAAACTGGAAACTCCATATTAACTGAGGGCAAGAGCTGCAGAAAGACAGAAAGCAAAATGGCCGACGGAAAACTGAGTTTCAAGGAACATGTCAACAGAGACAAAGAACCTTACATTACTCCCCCCTTAGGGACAACCTCCGGATGACCTCAGACCAGGCTTGTCAGGGTACCTCTGATGAAACTGGCGGAGCAGGCGAGGAGCATTTACATTATTGACTGGTTCCCATGAGTTGTCCTCCACTGGGTAGCCCTGCCATTTAATCAAATATTGCAACTGATTTCTGTACAACCTGGAATCTAGAATCCTTTCCACCATAAATTCTTCCTGACCATCGACCAGCACTGGGTCAGGGCAAGGAGAAGAACGTCCAGGAAACGTATTGGGTGTTGCAGCCTTTAGTAGGGATACATGAAAGACAGGGTGGATTCTCATAGTTCTGGGCAGTTGAAGACGACAAGCAACACCACTTATAATCTTATTGATCTTATAAGGTCCAATGTACTTATGTCCCAATTTAGACGATGGAATCTTTAATTTAAGATTTCTGGTTGACAGCCAGACCAAATCTCCTACCTTGAAAGCTGGTGCAGGTTTACGAAATTTATCTGCTGCTTTCTTGTACCTTTCCTGAACCAATTCTAGATTTTCCTTTAGAAGATCCATATTCTTTTGTAAAGAAGTGATTCTTTCAGCCACTGCCGGCAAGGGCGTATCTATGGGAAATCGAGGAAGAATGTTAGGATGATAACCTAGATTGGAGTAAAAAGGAGACTGCTTAGTGGAGGCGCTCTGAGAGTTGTTATAAGAGAACTCAGCCAGTGGAAGTAGATCCACCCAATCATCCTGTAGGTGGCAGATAAAACAGCGGAGATACTGCTCCAGGGTCTGATTGGTTCGTTCTGTCTGTCCATTAGTCTGGGGATGAAAAGCAGAAGAAAGGTTTACTTTAATGTCCAATGCTGCACAGAAATTTTGCCAAAACCTTGAAGTGAATTGCACCCCTCGATCCGAAATGACCTCATCCGGTACTCCATGTAAGCGAAACACATTCTTAATCATCAAGTCTGATGTCTGTTTTGCAGTGGGTAAGCCGACACAAGGGATAAAATGAGCTGCCTTTGTTAGACGGTCAACCACCAATAGAATGGTGTTCTTCCCTTGAGAGGTTGGTAACTCCACAATGAAGTCCATAGAAATGGATCCCCACGGGCGGGACGGGGTGGGAAGAGGTTGCAACAGACCAGTTGGTGAGGAGCGAGGTGTTTTGCATCTTGCACAGACTTCACATGAAGTGACATAGTTTAAGACATCTTTCCTGTAAGTGGGCCACCAAAAGAAACGAGAAAGAAATTCTTGTGTCTTTAGAATTCCCCTATGCCGCGGCTATCTTGGAATCGTGGATGAGTTGCAATACTCTCAATCTGACTGTTTCAGGTATATACAGACGTTGTCCCTGAATCCACACACCATTCTTAAAGACAAGACTTACGTCCCTTGGGGGTTGAGCCAACAAAGAATCCGCATGGTATGCTTCCTTGATGTCCTTAAGTAGGTCTTGATTATGAATCACTCCCAGGAATCTAGAGTCAGGAAGAATAGTCTTAGGAGGAGTAAGTGGACGTGTCTCTGCTGAATGAATCCTAGAGAGTGCATCAGCCTTTCCATTGCGCGATCCTGGTCTATAAGAAATGACAAAATTAAATTGGTTTAGGAAAAGATTCCAGCGAGCCTGGCGGGGAGTCAGGCACTTAGCCGACCTGATAAATTCAAGGTTACGATGGTCTGTCAGGACGACTATTTGCTGTGCAGCTCCCTGAAGAAGGTGTCTCCATTCCTTGAAGGCGGCAATAATGGCCAACAATTCTCTATTGCCCACATCGTAGTTCCTCTCAGCCGAAGACAACTGCTGGGAAAAGAAGGCACAGGGATGCAAGACATTCTTCTCACCTGTTCTCTGAGAGAGTATAGCTCCAACGGCACAGTCTGAAGCATCCACCTCTATTATGAAGGCAAGCTCGGGGTTGGGATGTACTAAGATAGGTGCGGTGGTAAATTTATCCTTTAAACAGGAAAATGCTTCCTGAGCTTGCGGGGTCCAGGAGAACCTAGACTGTTTCCGGGTAAGTTGGGTGATAGGTGACACTACCTCAGAAAAATTCTTAATGAAACGTCTATAGAAGTTGGCAAACCCGATGAAACGCTGCACCTCCTTCACATTTCTAGGAATTGGCCAATCCTTGATGGCTTGGGTCTTGCTTCCATCCATACTAATCCCTTGCGTAGATAGTACATACCCCAGAAATTGAATTTCGGTCCTATGGAATTCACATTTTTCAAGTTTGATGTAGAGATGGTTTTGTCTTAGGCGTTCTAAGACCATTCTCACATGTCCATGATGTTCCTCTGTGGAGTTAGAAAAAATTAGAATATCATCCAGATAAATCACCACAAATGTATCTAGGAGATCCCTGAAGATATCATTCACGAAGTGTTGGAAAGTGGCTGGGGGGGGTACTCAGACCAAAAGGCATAACTAGATATTCAAAGTGTCCATAGCGTGACCTGAAAGCAGTCTTCCATTCATCCCCAGGTCTAATACGGACCAAGTTATAGGCCCCACTGAGATCCAGTTTAGAGAAAATTTTGGCATGCCGCACTCTCTCCAACAACTCAGGGATTAAAGGCAATGGATAACGGTTTCTAATAGTAACCTTATTGAGTTCCCTATAGTCTATGCAGGGTCTCAGAGATCCATCTTTCTTCTTCACAAAGAAGATGGGTGCACCTGCGGGAGATGAAGAGGGGCGTATGAAGCCCTTGGCTAAATTTTCGTCTATATAATCCTTCAAAGCTTTTAGCTCGGGCCCCGCTAGGGGGTAGATCTTACCAAAAGGTATCTCGACTCCAGGCAATAATTCAATTGGACAATCATATGGACGGTGAGGAGGAAGCTGATCAGCGTTCTTCTTGTCACATAAATCCACATAGTCCTGGTATACAGCTGGTAGTTCAGGGACTGACATGGTTCCTTTAGGAACAGAGCAAGCTGAAACTCCTTGACTCATCTGTTTCTCCGGAAAGTGTAATTCCTTGGTCTCCCAGTTAATCGTAGGATTCTGCGCCTGCAGCCATGGTAGCCCTAGAATAATGGGAAAGTGGGGAGAAGAGATAAGCAAAAAAGACATTTTCTCCTGATGATCTTTACCCATAAGGACCCTCAAAGGCTCTGTTTCTTGATCCACTGGTCCAGAAGTCAGTAGAGAGCCATCCAAAGTCTCCATCTGTACTGGAGTAGCCTTCTTCACTGAACGTATCCCCTGTTTCAGAGCAAAGGAGATATCCATAAAATTTCCACTTGCTCCTGAGTCGATCATAGCAGAGCTAGACACCCAGACTGAGTCAACCCAGAGTTTGATGGAAAGGAAGCAATGAGAACTGTTTCTTTTATAACTCAGCTGGGACACCGCTGAGGAAACTTGAAAAATTGCAGTGTTTATACCGTCATCGTCCCCAGAACTAACAGAGTTTAAGTCCGAGAAATCAAGATCTCTTGCAGCAGATCTCTCTGGAGCCTGAGGCTCGGACATGACAGAGCTCCTCTCGCAACACTCACAGTGAATGACTGCTGCAGTAGTCTTACGAGAACGGCTGGGGCAGTTTATAATGAAGTGCCCTGACTTACCACAGTAGAAACATAGATTTTCCTTTATACGATGTTCTTTGCGTGCATCACTAACCCGTCTTTGTAAAGAGTCCACCTGCATGGGTTCAGGTTCTGGTTCCCTTGTGATCCTACTCAAAGGTTCCTTAGCTGAGGAGGGAGGTAGTAAAAGGTTAGTGCGATTATTTTCGAACCATCTCTCTTGTCTGCGTTCAGTCAGACGAGCATCAATACGGATACAATAGTTAATAAAGTCACCTAACGCAGTGGGAGGGTCGGCACGAGCAAGTTCATCCTTAATCAGTGGAGACAACCCTTTCCGAAAAATAGATTTTTTAGCGGAAGTGTCCCAAGTGGTATCAAGAGCCCATCTCCTGAAATCCAGGGCATATTCGGCTACTGAACGCTTACCTTGGTGCAAAGTTAACATGGCTGCTTCAGCTGTTGCACCTCAATTGGGGTCATCAAACACCTGCCCCATGGCTGAAATAAAAGCATCAAGGTGATTCAAACAATCATCCTCAGTCTCAATCAGAGGGTTTGCCCACATCAAAGCCTTATTGGTAAGCAACATGATTATAGTAAGCACTTTGGATCGTTCAGTGGGAAATTGTGAAGCATGTGCAGAGAAAAATAAATTGCATTGATTAATAAATCCCCTGAATTTCTCACGTTCACCGCCAAAACGAAAAGGAGGTAATTTGGGGATCCCAGAACTCGGGGTTATGGCAGGAGCCTGGGCTCGTTCCTCTAGAGCCTCAATCCTGGCTCGCAATTCCTGGGTAGTCTGTCCAAACACTTGCAAATTATGATTAGTGAGGTCCTGTAGGCTTGCAAAACGGGTTTTTAAAGTCTGTACATCTGAAAGGATTGTATCAGTCACTCCGCAAAGTTCCTTTATGCGGGCCTCCATCTTCCAGATCTTTTAAGGCAGAAGTGCTGGAAGGAGAAGAGGAAAGGAAAAAAAAAAAAACAATAGTGTTTACCTGTGGTAACACTCCAGAGTAAAATTTTAAGGGAATGCGCTCACCTTAATGGTTGTGAGAAGTCACAACCACTGTCATCACATAAGGTATTAAACAGACATCTGATATCCACAGTCACAGCAGACACGGCTTTCCCAGACCCAGCAGACACTAAACATTGGCTCCTGAATCTTGTCATGTATAGTGTACAGTTCCTATAGCGTCTTGTGCTTGGGTGCGAGGAAAACACAGGAGACACAGGTTGATATGAAATGACTTGTATTACTTCATACAAGCATGCTGAAAAGTTCACACAGTTTGCAGGAACAGCGACAGGAGACACAGCAGGCCAGAGTAACTTCAAGCACTACAATAAATCTCCAAAGCAGGTTCAGGATCTCTTCTCTGTACCGTAATTCCTCTGCAAACATGGATTCACCAAACAGCAGGTTTCCAGAGTCCAAAAGTGTTCCAAGGTTCCTCAGTAGGGAATAGCTGGAGTACAAGTCCAAGGTTTCCAGAAGTCAGGTCACAGACTGACTGAGGCTTGTTTCAGGAGCACTGATTGTTCAGCTGAGGCTGCTTAAGAAGCAAGAGGGAAGAATCAGGGCGGGAACATGAAAACTGGAAACTCCATATTAACTGAGGGCAAGAGCTGCAGAAAGACAGAAAGCAAAATGGCCGACGGAAAACTGAGTTTCAAGGAACATGTCAACAGAGACAAAGAACCTTACAGTCAGGCTCATCGGCCTATAGTTCCCTGGGTCCACCTTCATCTCCTTTTGAAGATAGGAACAACATTTGCTCTTCTCCAGTCTTCTGGGACTTCTGTTCTCCAAGAATTTTCAAAGATTATGAAGAGTGGTTCAAAAATTTCTTCTACTATCTCCTTCAGTACTCTGGGGTGTAATTCATCTGGACCTGGAGACTTGAATTCATTTATGTTAGCTAAGTGTTTCCTCACTATCTTTCTATTTATAGATATCCTGGATTCTCCTATTTCTTTAATAGGACAGTGAAGATCAGTTAATGTTACATTTCCTTTCTGAGAGAAAACAGGTGCAAAATAGGAATTTAAAAGTTTGGCCTTCTCAACATCCTTCCTTACCATTTTATTATTTTCATCCTTATCCTGCAAAAATCCTATATATGTACATAATTAGCAATCCTGTTATAATTGACTTATTGCTCAGTGCGTATCTGTGAGGTACTCCTGCTTTTTCTGAATGTATGTTAATTTGTGATTTTAGAAAATATCTAAGTAAAAAGTGCTTTTATTTATTATTTGTGGCATAGTATTTGCATCGGTGTCCTATCTGTTACACCCGGTCCCCATGCTGGCTCTGCACTCCATTCTGGTCACTCACCTCCTGCTCTTCAAGCTGTCCTTGTGCAGCAGCGAGCTCTCTGTCTGAGGCCTCATGCGCTCTCTGCTTCTCAGCGTCCTGCTCCCTCACCCATTTCCTGGCATGCTGCCAGCAAGCCTTCAGGGAGAATGCTAAGGATGCAAGCGTGCCTCCCTCTGGTCTCTTAAAGAGACGGCGCACATTTTTAAAATATCAATTGACCAATGGCAGCGCACTGATTACTATATCTGGCCACTCCGCCATAGGGGGAGTGCCGGAGCAACGAGTATCTACCATTGCTACATCCGGTTTTGTCTCTGACCTGTCTGCACTGCGTTAGCAGTATGTGCACTTGCTCATACTATTTGTCTCCACAGAATATCGGTATCCTGTATCCTGCTATCCCTGACTACCTCTGCAATCATTTGTGCAAGTGTCATCCCGTTCCACCAACAGCCATCCGAATCTGTGGACTGTGACAAGGTTACTGGAGCCAGCTTGCTACCATCTACCCGGAACCAGGACCTTCCTCACCTGTATCTAACTCTCTACAGTCTCTTCCATTATATCTGTTACCCCTTTTGGTCCCGCTGGGACAGCTGCCACGTGTCTGGGGTCTAACTGGAGGTAGCACCTATGTCCTCCGGGTATTCCATTCTGGTCCTGTTCGAGGGGCCTTACTACGGGTACCTGGGGCTCACTAGTTACGCCCCCTTCAGAGCCCCCCGGACCGTGGTCCAGAGGTTCCACTTCAAAAATAAAATACTAATGTGAACTTCACCATCTCTGCCTTCGCTTCCATTCGTTACACTATCCCATTGACCAAGGTCTAAGGGGTCGGATTGTATTACTACTGAAAGAGATAGCAGAGGAAATTACAGGACCACTAGCCTGAATCTTTGAAAAATCCTGGAGAACAGAAGTCCCAGAAGATTAGAGAAGGGCAAATGTTATCCCTATCTTCAAAAAAGGAAAGAAGATGAACCAGGAAATTATAGGCCAGTCCAGTGAACCTTACTTCTATACCAGGAAAGATCTTTGAACAAATAATTGCAAAGCATGTATGTAAGTACTTGGATAAGAATACAGTAATTAACCAGAGACAGAATGGGTTTGTAGCAAACAAATCATGCCAGACTAATCTAATTTCCTTCTATGATAGAATCACTGACTGGGTTGATCAGGGAAATGCAGTAGATATAGTATATCTTCATTTCAGCAAAACATTTGCTAAAGAATCTCAGCAGCGAGCTCTCTGTCTGGGGCCTCATGCACTCTCTGCTTCTTAGCGTCCTGCTCCCTCCAACATTACCTGGCATGCTGCCAGCAGGCCTCTAGGGAGAATGCTTAGGACTGTGACAAGGTTACTGGAGCCAGCTGGCTACCATCTACCCGGAACCAGGACCTTTCTCACCTGTGTCTAACTCTCTACGGTCTCTTCCATTATATCTCTTACTCCTTTTGGTCCCGCTGGTACAGCTGCCACGTGTCCGGGGTCTAACTAGAGGTAGCACCAGTGTCCTCCGGGTATTCCATTCTGGTCCTGTCCGAGGGGCCTTACTACGGGTACCCGGGGCTCACTAGTTACGCCCCCTTTGGAGCCCCCCGGAGCGTGGTCCCGAGATTCCACTTCAAAAATAAAAAACGAATGTGAACTTCACCATCTCTGCCTCCACTTCCATTTGTTACAGATTGCTCCTGCCATGGAACCAGCTGGATCCCAGAGGCCTCCGACCATGGAACTGTGCCAAGAGGTGACCTGTTTAAGAGATCAACAGGACAAGATCACGACTTATCTACACAGCTTGTCTACCTGCATGGATTCCCTGATGACCTTGTCTGCACCTGACTCATCTACCAGCACCCAGGTACCTGCCTCCATGGCAAGTAAAGGCCCTCGCCTGGCGGCACCTACCCGCTTCCATGGTGATCCTACTTAGTGTCGGGGTTTTCTCAATCAGTGCACTCTACACTTTGAAATCTTGGGGCATATGTTTGCCTCTGACCAAGCCAAGGTGGGCTTCATTATGTCACATCTAGCAGGAGAAGCTCTCGCCTGGCTAAACCCGCTATGGGAGTGAGGGGACCCGCTGGTTAATGATCTTCAATCTTTCCTAGAGGCTTCTCGCAGGACCTTCGATGAACCTGGTCGTACCACCTTGACCGCTTCAGCCTTGCTTCGCTTATGCCAAGGAACTCTTACGGTGGCTCAGTATGCTGTTAGGTTCCGCACCCTTACGTCCAAGTCATCTTGGAACAACGAGGCCTTGGTGGCTAACTTTTGGGAACTCCTATCAGAAGAATCAAGGATGAGCTGGCAGGACGGGACAGACCTACCACCTTGGAAGAACTAATATCCTTGGCAACCCAAATTAACCTGCGTTTTCAGGAGCGTTCCATGGAGATCAAGCGAGACAAAAGGTCCTATCACCCGGACTCTAGTTCTTTCAAATGGTTACTTTGCCTTCCTCTCCTGAGGCCATGGAGGTCGACTGTGTAAGTTTGGCCATCCACCGCCAGGAGGCGCGTCGCAAAGAAGGAAGTTGTTTCTACTGTGGTAGTTCCCAGTATCTGATCCGTTCCTGTCCTAAGAAGTCGGGAAACTACAGTGCCTAGGTTCGGTAGGAGAGGCCACCCTTGCTAGAGAACATTCCTCTGCAAATCTCGGTCTCCGTGTCCTGCGGAGCAATAAAATTTTCTGGACTCTGTCCATTGGATTCCGGAGCCGCCAGGAACTTTATCCAGCAGGCGCTTGTGGAACATTACCACTTACCTGTCCAGCGTCTTTCTGACCCTTTGTGGGTGACCGCATCGATGGCAAGCCACTGACCGAACCCATCCACCTCCAGACCGAGCCTATGGAACTCCGGGTAGGCCTAATGCACTCAGAAAGAATCCATTTTTATGTGTACCCTGGTTTGTCTCACCCCTTGCTTTTAGGTCTGCCATGGTTCCAGATACACCAGTTCTTAATTGGAGAACAGGGGAGATTCTGCTTTGGGGAGATTCCTGTACGGACCGTTGCTTAACCCGTATAGAACCAGTTTCGTTCTCTGTCCAACCTGCTACATTGCCAGGATTACCATCCTCGTACTGGTCCTTCTTGGATGTCTTCGGGAGAAAGGTGGCTGAGAGACTTCCTCCTCACAGGTCGTATGACAGTCCGATTGATCTTTTTCCCGGTACGTCTCCTCCCCGTGGGAGGGTTTACCCTCTTTCGCAAGCAGAGACTCAAGCTATGTCAGACTACATCCTGGAGAATTTGACCAGAGGATTTATCTGAAAATCTTCTTCACCAGCAGGAGCAGGATTCAACTTTGTGAAGAAAAAAGATGGATCCTTGCGGCCCTGTATTGACTACAGGGGTCTAAACCAGATCACGGTAAAAAACAGGTATCCATTACCTCTTATTTCAGAACTATTTGATCGTCTCCGAGGGGCTAAAATCTTCACCAAATTGGATCTCAGAGGTGCCTATAATTTGATTCGAATCCGAGTAGACGAGTGGAAAACTGCCTTCAACACCCGTGATGGTCACTACGAATACCTAGTAATGCCGTTTGGCCTAAGCAATGCACCCGTGGTTTTCTGGAGTTTGTACATGATATTTTCAGAGATCTGCTCTATACTTGTGTTGTTGTCTACCTGGACGACATTTTGATCTTCTCAACCGACTTGGTCTCGCACCGGAGACAAGTACGTCTAGTCTTACAGAGACTCAGAGAGAACAGGCTGTATGCCAAGTTTGAGAAATGCCTCTTTGAACAATCCTTTTTGCCTTTTCTCGGTTACATTGTTGCCTCCACAGGATTAAAGATGGATCCAGAGAAGTTGTCGGCTGTACTCAGGTGGCCCCATCCGTCTGAGCTGAAAGCCATACTGTTGTGAGTGGGCTTGGATGAGTTCTGAGCAGAGGCTCCCTCTGGTGGTTACAAGCGGTGCTGGTCTGTCCAGTGAAGATTGTGAAGATTGTGAGGATTGGGAATCAGGTGTTGCTGACTGGTCTTATATAAGGGAGTCACCTTCCCATAGGGGTTGCCGGTGATCAATTGTTCTGGTCTGAATCCTTGATTCCTGTTTCCTTTGTAGCCTGCTGTGTCGTGTCTGCATCTCCTGCTAACAGATAAGACATTTTCTTCTTTTTGTGCTTGATTTTTGCATTTTGTCCTGCACTTCTGTGGGGGCCTTCAGGGTCCCCTCCGGGGCTTTTGCCCTCTCAGTTTAGTTCAGCCACTGATGTTTGTACCTTTGCTTTTTCCAGTTTTTTCAGTGGCTGCTGTTTTGATTTTGTTACACCAGAGAACTAATTTAGGTGGTAGAGGTCGTGTGATCTCAGGTGTTTTTGAAATTAGTAGAGTTGGTGCTTTTCAGGGTTTTCTGGGATTGCAGTAAGTACCCTTCCTATCCTTTTCTATTTAGTTAGTTTGGGCCCCAACGTTTGCTCATACTATTTTCTGTCTGTGTCTGTATTTCTTCTTGTCTAACCGCCATTACATGTTTGGGGGCTTTCTATTATCTTTGGGGTTCTGCTCCGGGGCAGATAGCTTTCCTATTTCTATCTTTAGGTGTAGTTAGTTTCTCAGGCTGTGACGAGGCGTCTAGGACCAACGTAGGAACGCTCCACGGCTGCCTCTAGTTGTTGTGGTTAGTCACGGTACTGCAATCTCATAGATTCCAACTGCTCTGGTGTATTGCCTTTTTTGCCTGCACTCCTCAGCTACCGAAACATAACAGTATCACCGGCCCTAAAATTTAAAATTGTATGGTACTCACAGAAGGGAAAAAATTTGTGAAAGAAAAAACGGTTGTCAGAGTTGTCAGAGATATTTTTCTGTTTGTTGCATTTTTTTTTTTTTCCCTCTGTATCTCTGGGTGCTGGGGAGGATTTTTTCTCTCAATGGAGTTTGCACAGTTGTCTGGCCATGTGGATCAGCTTGCCACTGAGGTTCAGAGTATTGCTGCATATCTTGCTAGGTTGCCTGTTGTGGAACCTAGGATTCCCATGCCAGATTTGTTTTTAGGGGATCGAGCTAACTTTCAGAATTTCAAAAATAATTGTAAATTGTTTTTTGCCTTAAAATCTAAGTCCTCAGGGAACGCAGCGCAGCAGGTTCAAATTGTCATCTCTCTCCTGCGCGGCGATCCTCAGGATTGGGCTTTTTCCCTGACACCTGGGGATCCTGTTTTGAGTGATGTTGATGCATTTTTTCAGGCTTTGGGGTTATTGTACGATGAGCCTAATGTCACTGATCAAGCTGAAAAAGCCTTGTTGGCATTAAATCAGGGGCTTGATGACGCTGAGTTATACTGTCAGAGATTCCGTAGGTGGGCAGTCCTGACCAAGTGGAATGACGACGCTTTGGCGGCCCTTTTTCGGAAGGGTCTGTCAGATAATGTAAAGGATGTTATGGTGGGATTCCCTGTCGCCTCTGGTCTCAATGATTCTATGTCATTAGTAGAGTTGAGCGATACTTTCCGATATCCTAAAGTATCGGAATCGGAATGGTATCGCCGATATCACTAAAATATCGGCGATACCCGATACCGATACCGGAAGTCCCATGTAAGTCTATGGGAACAAAATATCGCAACTAAAAAAACCCCATTCTTTCCTTGTAAACACTAAATATACACACATAGAATACATATATATATATATACATGTCATTGTGACATATATATATATACATATATGTATAGTTTATACACTTCTACATAGTAAAATATACTCTGATTCAATTGCCGGGTAAAGCCGGCATCTGTGAAAAGACAGAAGCACCCGACATGAAATGACACTTGGTGTACATAGGGTTAACCATGTCTTTTCATGTCCTTTGCTATCTGATTTGCACAAACAATTAAATCAGTCTATGTGTGCAAAATTTCACACCTGTAGGGGTTAATTAAAGGTGTAAATTCGTTGTAAAAAAAACGGACTTTTTTGCTACGAATTTACACCTTTAATTAACCCCTACAGGTGTGAAATTTTTCACACATAGACTGATTTAATTGTTTGTGCAAATTAGATAGCAAAGGACATGAAAAGACATGGTTAACCCTATGTACACCAAGTGTCATTTCATGTCGGGTTCTGCATTTTCACAAAAGCCGGCAATTGAATTAGCGGCTATTATACTATGTAGAAGTGTATGAACTACAAATATAAATATATATATATATATGTGTCACAAATTCAATGACATGTATATATATATATGAGGTGTAAAATTGCTGAAAAAAAATGCGTGGGCTCCCGCCCTATTTTCGCAACCAGACAGACAAAGCCAGTGAGTGGGGGCAGATAATAATAGCCCAGAGAGGGACCATTATTTTTGCCCCCCCCGGCTACTAACATCTGCCCCCAGACACCCCAGGAAAGACAAATCTATAATTAGATTCGCCCTTTCTGGCACTTTGCCCGTCTATTCCCATTGCCCTGTAGCGGTGGCGAATGGGTTAATATGGGGTTATAGCCACCTTGCTATTGAAAGGTGACCTTAAGCCAGGTTAATAATTGAGAGCTGTCAATTAGACAACTATCAATTATTAATCCTATTGCATGAAATAAAAATAAAACACACACACTTTAATTAAAAATCATTTTAATGAAATAAAGACACATGTTTTTGACCATCTTTTATTTTACTGCAAAAACCATTTCCTGTAATAAAAATAAAATAAAAAAGCAAAATTATTCTTACCTATCCCATGCACAGTCAGGTCCCACGGTGTAATCCTTCAGAAAGGGTTAATGTTTACTGCAGGGACCGCAGCTAATGCTGCAGCCTCACAGTAAACCCCAAATGAATGAGTTCCTCTCCTGCCTGACAGGAGAGTAAAGGCTGGGTGTCACATAACGATACACCAGCGATCCTGACAACGATATGCACTTGTCAGGATCGCTGGTGTATCGCTACATGATCGCTGCTGAGCTGCCAAACAGGCAGCTCAGGCAGCGATCTGGGACAGCGACACTGCGGGTAACAACGCTTAAGGGCCCGTCTCACATAGCGATATCGCTACCGAGATCGCTGCTGAGTCACTAGTTTTGTGACGCAGCAGCGAGCTCACCAGCGATATCGCTGTGTGTGACATTCAGCGACGATCAGCCCCCCTGCCGGGTATCGCTGATCGTCGCAGAAATGTCAGGACCTTTTTTTGATCGCTGGTCTCCCGCTGACAGGCACGCATCGCTGCGTGTGACAGGCGGGAGACCAGCGATCCGCTGGTAACCAAGGTACACAGCGGGTTTCCAGGCACCGCGCAGCGCTTGGAAACCCGCTGTGTACCTTGGATACCAGCTCCCTGCATCAGGGCGCTGGTATCCAAGGTACACAGCGGGTTTCTAGGCACAGCCCCGCGCCTGGAAACCCGCTGTGTACCTTGGTTACCAGCGGATCGCTGGTCTCCCGCCTGTCACACGCAGCGATGTGTGCCTGTCAGCGGGAAACCAGCGATCAAAAAAAGGTCCTGACATTTCAGCGACGATCAGCGATACCCGGCAGGGGGCTGATCGTCGCTGAATGTCACACACAGCGATATCGCTGGTGAGCTCGCTGCTGCGTCACAAAACTAGTGACTCAGCAGCGATCTCGGTAGCGATATCGCTATGTGAGACGGGCCCTTAAGTGGAAAGCTTAATTGATTGCTTTCCACTTTCACTTCAGGTCAGCCAGGGACACAATCAGTGACGTCAGAGGGAACTGATTAACAAAAATAGGGGTTCCCTTCGAAAAAAAAATGGCGTGGGTTCCCCCCTATTTTTGTTAACCAGCCAGATGAAGCAGACCGCTGAGGCCTGGATTTTCAGGCTGTTAAGGAGCCAAGATCCATGGACCTTGCCAGCCTGATAATGCCAGGCCACAGCAGTCTGCATATCTTGGCTGATTAACAAAAATAGGGGATCCCCTCGAAAAAAATTGGCGTGGGGTCCCCCCTATTTTTGTTAACCAGCCAGATGAAGCAGACCGCTGAGGCCTGGATTTTCAGGCTGTTAAGGAGCCAAGATCCATGGACCTTGCCAGCCTGATAATACCAGGCCACAGCAGTCTGCATATCTTGGCTGATTAACAAAAATAGGGGATCCCCTCGAAAAAAATTGGCGTGGGGTCCCCCTATTTTTGTTAACCAGCCAGATGAAGCAGACCGCTGAGGCCTGGTTTTTCAGGCTGGTAAGGATCCAATATCCATGGACCTTGCCAGCCTGATAATACCAGGCCACAGCAGTCTGCTTAGCTTGGCTGGTTAACAAAAATAGGGGATCCCCTCGAAAAAAAAACGGCGTAGAGGTCCCCCTATTTTTGTTAACCAGCCAAGTAAAATGCAGACTGCTGCGGCCTGGTATTAAAAGACTGTCAAGGCCCATGGATTTTGGCCCTCAACAGCCTGATAATACCAGGCTACAGCAGCCCCACATTTGGCGCATCAAAAGATGTGCCAATTGTGGCACTTTACCCGGCTCTTCCCACTTGCCCTGTAGCGGTGGCAAGCGGGGTAATAAGGGGTTAATGTCACCGTTGATTGCACGGTGACAATAAGCCCGGTTAATAATGGAGAGGCGTCAATAAGACACCGATCCATTATTAATCCCAAAGTTATTAAATGTGTAAAAAAAAACACAGCAAGAAAAAAGTATTTTAATGAAATAAAAGAGACAACACAGTTTTCATTTTTTTTATTACTCTCTCATTCCTGCGACGCCATCGATCTCCTGTAAAAAAAAAAAAAAACAAACCAACAGTATACCACCTGTCCGACGCAGTCCATAACGACAGTCCCACGACGATCCAACTCTGCTACATCGCAATGACAGGCAGAGCCTGTCATCGCAACGCAGCACAGCTGATTACCTGCTTCCCCGGCGGTGACGTCATCGGACTGACTGCTTTACGGCCGCGATTACCCAGCAGTCACTGCAGTTATCGCGAGATACTGCATGTGACCGCCGGGGAAAGAAGATTGCGGCCATCAAGCAGTCCAGGACGTGACCGCCGGAGATCTTCTGCCAGGTAAGTGCCGCTGACTCCTGACAGACCCGACCGACGGACACTGACAGTGACAATCCCGATTCCGGTATCCGATATGACGAAAATATCGGAACTCGGAATCGGAATTCCGATACAGCCAATATCGGCCGATACCCGATATTTGCAGTATCGGAATGCTCAACCCTAGTCATTAGCGATTCAAATTGACAGACGTTTGCGTGAGCGGAGAAGTATGCGTGGAATAGTGTTGCCTTGTGAACCTGCTTCTGAATCCATGCAGTGTGATAGAGTGGTGTCTGGGGCACAGCGTCATGAGTTTCGAAAGCGCAATGGGTTATGTTTCTACTGTGGTGATGCCTCTCATGCTATTTCAGTCTGCCCTAAGCGGGGAAGACGTTTTGCACGCTCAGTTGTCTTGGGTAGTGTTCAGACTAAGTTTTTATTAACTGTCACTCTGATATGCTCTCTGTCCTCATTTTCTGCTCAGGCTTTCGTTGATTCTGGAGCAGCTATTAACCTGACGGATTATGATTTTGCTAAACGTTGTGGGTTTCCCTTGATACCCCTACAGAAGTCTATTCCCCTACTGGGGATCGATTCTACCCCTTTGGCTGAGAATAAACCTCAGTTCTCTACTCAGGTGATAATGAGGGTTGAACCTGATCATCAAGAGTGCTGCAAATTTTTGGTTCTGTATAATCTGCATGATATTATCGTACTGGGTTTCCCTTGGTTACAGTCTCATAATCCTGTTTTGGATTGGAAATCTGTGTCTGTAACCAGTTGGGGCTGCCAATGTGTTAATACCAACACTCCTGTTTTTTCTGCCTCCCCCCAGGCTCAGGATGTTCCTGACTTTTTGATTGATTTTTCTGATGTATTTAGCGAAAGTAAATCTGCATCCTTGCCTCCCCATAGGAGCTATGACTGCGCTATTGAATTAGTGCCTGGTAGTAAATTCCCTAAAGGTCGCCTTTTTAACTTGTCTGTACCTGAACATGACGCTATGCGGTCTTATATCAAGGAATCATTGGAGAAGGGTCATATCAGACCATCCTCTTCACCCTTAGGTGCCGGTTTTTTCTTTGTGGCCAAAAAGGATGGTTCATTAAGGCCGTGTATTGATTATCGTCTTTTGAACAATATTACTGTGAAATATCAATACCCGTTACCCTTGATTTCTGACCTGTTTTCCAGGGTGAAAAACGCTACTTGGTTTACCAAGCTTGACCTCAGGGGGGCAAATAACCTTATTCGCATTAAGAACGGGGATGAATGGAAGACGGCATTCAATACCCCGGAGGGGCATTTTGAGTACCTTGTGATGCCCTTTGGGCTCACTAATGCTCCTTCTGTCTTCCAGTCCTTCATGAATGACATTTTCAGGGATTTTGTGGATAAATTTCTGATTGTTTATTTGGATGATATCTTGATTTTTTCTAATGACTGGGACTCTCATGTGAAACATGTTCGAACTGTATTCAAGATTTTGAGAGAGAATGCTCTGTATGTGAAGGGATCAAAGTGTCTTTTTGGCGTACAGAGGATCTCATTTCTGGGATTCATTTTGTCCCCATCTGTTATTGAAATGGACCCGGTCAAGGTTCAGGCCATCTGTGATTGGGTCCAACCTACTTCATTAAAGGCTCTTCAAAGATTTTTGGGTTTTGCCAATTTTTATCGTAAATTTATTGGTAATTTCTCGGTTATTGTTAAACCATTAACTGATTTGACCAAAAGGGTTCTGATGTGGTGAATTGGCCTCCTGAGGCAGTCTCTGCATTTCAGGAACTTAAGCAGAGATTCACTTCTGCTCCTGTTCTACGGCAGCCTGATGTTTCTCTGCCATTTCAGGTGGAGGTTGATGCCTCTGAAATTGGGGCAGGTGCCGTTTTGTCCCAAAAAGATCCAGAGACCTCTAAAAGTAACCCTTGTGCCTTTTTCTCTCGAAAATTTTCTCCTACTGAACGTAATTATGACGTGGGTAATCGGGAGTTATTGGCCATGAAGTGGGCTTTTGAAGAGTGGAGACGTTGGCTGGAGGGAGCCAAACATCAGGTGGTGGTCCTTACTGACCATAAGAATCTGGTTTATCTGGAATCTGCCAAGCGACTCAATCCTAGACAGGCCAGATGGGCCTTGTTTTTCACACGTTTTAATTTTGTGGTTTCCTTTCTTCCTGGCACTAAGAATGTTAAGGCGGATGCCCTCTCGAGGAGCTTCCTTGCGGACTCTCCTGAGTTATCTGATCCTTCTGTTATTTTGAAAGAGGGTGTAGTTCTTTCCGCCATCTCACCTAATTTGAGACTTGCTCTGGAGGGGTGTCAGGAGGATAGGCCCGAGCGCTGCCCTGTTGGAAAATTGTTTGTCCCGGACCAGTGGAAAAAGAGTGTGATGTCTAAGATTCATTGTTCCGCGTTGGCTGGGCATCCCAGAATTTTTGGTACCAGAGACTTGGTTAGTCGGTCCTTTTGGTGGCCTACCTTGTCTCGTGATGTCAGGGAATTTGTGCAGTCCTGCGGGACTTGCTCTCGCTCCAAGCCTTGCTCTCGCTCTAGTGGTTTGTTGATGCCATTGCCTGTGCCCAAGAGACCATGGACCCATATCTCTATGGATTTCATTTCCGACCTTCCTGTTTCTCAGAGAATGACCGTCATCTGGGTGATTTGTGATAGGTTTTCTAAGATGATACATCTTGTGCCATTACCTAAGTTGCCTTCCTCCTCTGAATTGGTGCCGTTGTTCCTTCAGCACGTGGTTCGTTTACACGGCATTCCTGAGAACATAGTGTCTGACAGAGGAGTCCAGTTTGTTCCCAGATTTTGGAGGACTTTTTGTTCTAAACTGGGTGTTCAATTGTCTTTCTCCTCGGCATTTCATCCTCAGACCAATGGTCAAACTAAGAGAACAAACCAGACATTGGAGACTTATCTAAGATGCTTTGTGTCTGCTGATCAGGATGACTGGGTCTCTTTTTTGCCTTTGGCTGAGTTTGCTCTTAATAATAGGGCTAGCTCTGCCACTTTGATGTCTCCATTTTTCTGTAATTCTGGGTTTCACCCTCGATTTTCTTCAGGACAGACGGAGGCTTCTGTCTGTCCAGGTGTTGACTCTGTTGTGGAGCGTATGCAACAGATTTGGGACCAGGTAGTGGAGAGGTTGTCCCTCTCTCAGGAGAGGGCCCAGCGGTTTGCTAACCGGCATAGGACTGATAGTCCTCGGTTTAAAGTGGGTGACTTGGTCTGGTTGTCCTCAAAAAATATTCCTATGAGAGTAGCATCTCCTAAATTTAAGCCTAGGTTCATTGGACCTTATAAGATCATAGAGATTCTTAATCCTGTTTCTTTTCGTTTGCTTCCAGGGACATTTAAGATCCATAACGTGTTCCACAAGTCCTTGTTGAAGAGGTTTGTTGAGCCAGTGGTTCCTGCTGCTGTGCCTCCTGACCCTGTTTTGGTTGAGGGCAATCTGGAGTATGTGGTTGAGAAAATATTAGATTCTCGTTTTTCTAGATGGAAACTCCAGTATTTGGTTAAGTGGAGAGGTTATGGTCAGGAAGACAATTCTTGGGTGTTTGCTTCGGACATCCATGCTAGGAGACTCATCCGTGCGTACCATAGAACTCATCCTGACCGACCTGGTTGCTCAAATGAGGGTTCGGTGACCCCTCCTCAAGGGGGGGGTACTGTTGTGAGTGGGCTTGGGATGAGTTCTGAGCAGAGGCTCCCTCTGGTGGTTACAAGCGGTGCTGGTCTGTCCAGTGAAGATTGTGAAGATTGTGAGGATTGGGAATCAGGTGTTGCTGACTGGTCTTATATAAGGGAGTCACCTTCCCATCGGGTTTGCCGGTGATCAGTTGTTCTGGTCTGAATCCTTGATTCCTGTTTCCTTTGTAGCCTGCTGTGTCGTGTCTGCATCTCCTGCTAACAGATAAGACATTTTCTTCTTTTTGTTTTTGTGCTTGATTTTTGCATTTTGTCCTGCACTTCTGTGGGGGCCTTCAGGGTCCCCTCCGGGGGCTTTTGCCCTCTCAGTTTAGTTCAGCCACTGATGTTTGTACCTTTGCTTTTTCCAGTTTTTTCAGTGGCTGCTGTTTTGATTTTGTTACACCAGAGAACTAATTTAGGTGGTAGAGGTCGTGTGATCTCAGGTGTTTTTGAAATTAGTAGAGTTGGTGCTTTTCAGGGTTTTCTGGGATTGCAGTAAGTACCCTTCCTATCCTTTTCTATTTAGTTAGTTTGGGCCCCAACGTTTGCTCATACTATTTTCTGTCTGTGTCTGTATTTCTTCTTGTCTAACCGCCATTACATGTTTGGGGGCTTTCTATTATCTTTGGGGTTCTGCTCCGGGGCAGATAGCTTTCCTATTTCTATCTTTAGGTGTAGTTAGTTTCTCAGGCTGTGACGAGGCGTCTAGGACCAACGTAGGAACGCTCCACGGCTGCCTCTAGTTGTTGTGTCAGGGCACTGCAATCTCATAGATTCCAACTGCTCTGGTGTATTGCCTTTTTTGCCTGCACTCCTCAGCTACCGAAACATAACACCATACAGTGTTTCCTGGGCTTCGCCAACTACTACAGGCAATTCATTCCAAACTTCTCCACCCGAGTAGCACCCATCTCTGCTTTGACCTGGAAGGGTACAAATCCCAAGGATTGGCCTCCCGAGGCAGAGGAGGCCTTTGTTTCTCTCAAAAAAGCCTTTGCTGCCTCACCTGTTCTTCATCGTTCAAATGCTAATGAACAATTTTTTCTTGAGGTTGATGCTTCCTCTGTAGGTGCAGGTAGTCATATTCACCGATCACAAAAACCTTTCTTACCTCCAAACCACACAAAGGCTGAATCCCCTTCAGGCCCGCTGGGCTTTGTTTTTTGCTTGATTTAATTTTGTTCTTCATTTTCGTCCAGCTGACAAAAACATCAAAGCAGATGCACTTTCCAGAGCCTTTTTGCCTCCTGATCAAGAGGAGGAACCTGAGCACATCTTTGAACCTGCAAGGTTGGTCACAGTGGATTCTGCTGATTTTATTACCAGGCTTCCCTCTGGGAAGACTCTCGTTTCTGCCACTGAATGCAATCGAGCCCTACGGTAGGGTCACTCTTCCATATTGGTTGTTCATGCCGGCCAGAGGAAGACTCTGCAACTCATCACCCATTACTACTGGTGGCCTACTATGTCTAAGGATATCCAGGAGTATGTCACAGCCTGTCCTTCCTGTGCCCGTAACAAGACTGTTAAATGCCTACCCGCCGGTAGGCTTCAGCCTCTCCCGATTCCATCCGCTCCTTGTCAGCACATCTCCATGGACTTCATCATGGATCTTCCAATCTCGTCCGGCTGTTCAGTGGTGTGGGTAGTGGTGGACAGCTTCTCTAATATGGCCCACTTCATTCCGCCACCCGGTCTTCCGACTGCTCCAGAACTTGCGGATCTGTTCATTCCACACATCTTCGTCTCCATGGTTTTCCTCTCCACATCGTTTCCGACGGTGGCATCCAGTTCACTTTGTGATTCTGGAGAGCGGTTTGTAAACTGGTAAAAATAGAACTGGATTTTTACTCAGCTTACCATCCCCAATCCAATGGACAAGTGGAGAGGACTAATCAAATTCTGGCTGGATTCCTGCGTCACTTTGTCAACGCGCATCATGACGACTGGGTAGACTTACTGTCCTGTGCAGAATTTTCCAACAACCAAGTAAGTGAATTATCTGGAAAGTCTCCCTTTCAGATTGTCTTTGGACTGCAACCCGGAATACCTCTTCCCATATCCGAATCATCTGGCGTTCCGGCTGCTGATACGTTTTCTGAGGATTTCTCGAAGTTCTGGCAGGACACCAAGACTGCCTTGGATAGAGCCTCCCAACGCATGAAAATGCATGCGGACAAGAGACGTCTGGATGCTCCTACCTTTCACCCCGGAGACAAGGTATGGCTCTCCTCCAAGTATATCCATCTGAAGATGCCATCCTACAAATTGGGTCCCCGGTTCATTGGGCCTTTTGAAGTCTTGAGACAAATCATACCGGTCTCTTAAAAAAACTGAAATTGTCTACTTCTTTACGTGTGCCTAAATCCTCTCATGTTTCCCTCCTCAAACCAGTAGGTTTGAGCCTCTTCTTTAAGGACCCGTGTACCACTCCAGATCCGGTCTCTGAGGATGATGTTTTTGAGGTAAAGCATATCTTGGCCACTAAGAAAGTAAGAGGTAGGACCTATTATCTGGTGGACTGGAAGGGTTTTGGTCCTGAGGAGAGGTCTTGGGAGCCTAAAGAGAACATCCAGGCCCCTCTCCTTCTTAAAAAATTTCACACAGGCTTGAAAAAGAAGGGGCGTAAAGAAGGGGATACTGTTACACCCGATCCCTGTGCTGGCTCTGCACTCCGTTCTGGTCACTCACCTCCTGCTCTTCAAGCTGTCCTTGTGCAGCAGCGAGCTCTCTGTCTGAGGCCTCATGCGCTCTCTGCTTCTCAGCGTCCTACTCCCTCCCCCATTTCCTGGCATGCCGCCAGCAGGCCTTCAGGGAGAATGCTTAGGATGCAAACGTGCCTCCCTCTGGTCTCTTAAAGGGACAGCGCGCATTTTTAAAATATCAATTAACCAATGGCAGCGCACTGATTACTATATCTGGCCACTCAGCCATAGGGGGAGTGCCGGAGCAACGAGTATCTACCATTGCTACATCCGTTTCTGTCTCTGACCTGTCTGCACTGCGTTAGCAGTCTGTGCACTTGCTCATACTATTTGTCTCCACAGAGTATCGGTATCCTGTATCCTGCTATCCCTGACTACCTCTGCAATCATTTGTGCAAGTGTCATCCCGTTCCGCCAACAGCCATCCGAATCTGAGGACTGTGACAAGGTTACTGGAGCCAGCTTGCTACCATCTACCCGGAACCAGGACCTTTCTCACTGTATCTAACTCTCTACAGTCTCTTCCATTATATCTGTTACCCCTTTTGGTCCCACTGGGACAGCTGCCACGTGTCTGGGGTCTAACTGGAGGTAGCACCTGTGTCCTCCGGGTATTCCATTCTGGTCCTGTTCGAGGGGCCTTACTACGGGTACCTGGGGCTCACTAGTTACGCCCCCTTCAGAGCCCCCGGACCATGGTCCCGAGGTTCCACTTCAAAAATAAAAAACTAATGTGAACTTCACCATCTCTGCCTTCGCTTCCATTCGTTACACTATCCTATTGACCAAGGTCTAAGGGGTCGGATTGTATTACTACTGAAAGAGATAGCAGAGGAAATTACAGGACCACTAGCCTGAATCTTTGAAAAATCCTGGAGAAAAGAAGTCCCAGAAGATTAGAGAAGGGCAAATGTTATCCCTATCTTCAAAAAAGGAAAGAAGATGGAACCAGGAAATTACAGGCCAGTCCAGTGAACCTTACTTCTATACCAGGAAAGATCTTTGAACAAATAATTACAAAGAATGTATGTAAGTACTTGGATAAGAATACAGTAATTAACCAGAGACAGAATGGGTTTGTAGCAAACAAATCATGCCAGACTAATCTAATTTCCTTCTATGATGGAATCACTGACTGGGTTGATCAGGGAAATGCAGTAGATATAGTATATCTTCATTTCAGCAAAACATTTTCTAAAGAATCTCATACTATCCCTATTGAAAAACATACCAAGTATTGGATTGACAAGGCTACAGTTAGATGGATTCATAACTGACTCAGTGATCATACTCAAAGTGTGGTAGTAAATGATTGAACTTCCAGTTGGAAGAGTGTTTCAAGTAGGGTACCAGAAGGCTGCGTCCTGGCACCAGTGTTGCTCAAAGTGTTTATAAATTATCTAAATAAAGGATTCAGAAGGATCTACATAAGCTTGAACAATGGTCAGTGATTAATAGAATGGTATTTAACAGGGAGAAATGCAAGATTCTACATCTGGGCAAGAAAAAAAACAAAAATGAAATCTACAGAATGGGAGGAATAGAACTAAGCAGCAGCATGTGTAGAAAAGATATGGGTATACTAATAGAGCAGAGACTGAACATGAGTCAACAGTGTGATGCAGCAGCAAAAAAGGCAAACAAAATTCTGGGATGTATTAACGTCACTCCTCCTTGGTCAGGCCTCATCTGGAATACTGTGTCCAGTTCTTAGCAGCACATTTTAAAAAACACATTAAAAAACTGGAGAAAGTTCAGAGAAGAGCTACTAGGATGGTGAGCAGACTGCACACTATGTCCTACGAGGAACGGTGAAAGGATCTAAGAACGTTTAGCATGCACAAACGAAGGCTAAGAGGATATAGTTGGAACACACTAAACCAATTTTAGAGGTCTGTTTAAGCCTTCTGACATTTGCTTGAGTATCAGTAGCCATCATTGGACTCAAAAACTACCTGGTTCTGACTCACATCATCCATCCAAATACCTTCTGTGCCTCAATCCTGACCTCTTTACCTGCCAATCGGTGACTAGTCTGATGACCACAAACTGTAGACCCTTAAAAAGTGAACCCTAGTGGAGAGTGCCCCATTTCTAAGTATTCAGACCTGACAGCTACATACTGTAGATGGACCCTATGACTCAGGATCTACGTATGTACTAAAGTTAGTCCCTAATATAAGAGATCAGTTGTTCCAAGGTGAAGTTTTAACAAAAATTTCACTTTAAGAAGTTAATCAAAAAAGTTACCTAAACCATTAATTTGCAATTAATTAAATATTGTAAAGTTTCTACTGTAAATATTATGTACATAGGTCACTAGCTTAACTATTGAGGGGCAAAGGGGGCTGTCGCCCTGGGTCCCGTCACTTGACTAGGCAAAAGTTGGTCCCTGAGGCTTCAGAGACAGGGCGGCAAAATGTCTGCTCCCCCATCTGAGGCTCTGCAGACTGCACAGCGGCCAATCACAGAGTCTCAGTCAGTGCACTAGATGGTGCGGGCTGGAGCTGACCTGTCAAGCTTCTTATTTATTATAAGCCCCAGCCTGTTAGTATAATAAACCTCCATACAGTAACCATGGCATGAGCTGCACTGCATTTAACCCCTTAACGACCAAGCCATTTTGTAGGTTAAAGACCAGGCCAATTTTTACATTTCTGACCACTGTCTCTTTATGAGGTTATAACTCTGGAACGCTTCAACGGATCTTGGCGATTCTGAGATTGTTTTCTCGAGACATATTGTACTTCATGATAGTGGTAAAATTTCTTCAATATAACTTGCGTTTATTTATGAAAAAAACGGAAATATGGCAAAAATTTTGAAAATTTTGCAATTTTCAAACTTTTAATTTTTATGCCATTAAATCAGAGAGATATGTCACAAAAATTAGTTAATAAATAACATTTCCCACATGTCTACTTTACATCAGCACAATTTTGGAACCAAAATTTTTTTTTGTTAGGAAGTTATAAGTGTTAAAAGTTGACCAGCAATTTCTCATTTTTCCAACAAAATTTACAAAATCATTTTTTTAGGGGCCACCTCACATTTGAAGTGAATTTGAGGGGTCAATATGACAGAAAATACCCAAAAGTGACAACATTCTAAAAACTGCACCCCTCAACGTGTTCAAAGCCACATTCAAGAAGTTTATTAACCCTTTAGGTACTTCACAAGCATTGAAGCAATGTGGAAGGAAAAAATTAACATTTAACTTTTTTCCCAAAATTTTTCTTTCGACACAATTTTTTAAAATTTTGTCAAGGGTATCAGTAGAAAATGAACCACAATATTTGTTGTACAATTTCTCCTGAGTACATCGATACCCCATGTGTGGGGGTAAACCACTATTTGGGCGCATGGCAGAGCTCGGAAGGGAAGCAGCGCCATTTGACTTTTTTGGCTGGAATTGAGATTGGACGCCATGTCGCATTTGGAGAGTCCCTGTGTGCCTAAACAGTGGAAACCCCCACAAGTTACCCCATTTTGGAAACTAGACCCCCCAAGTAACTTATCTAAATGTGTTGTGAGAGCTTTTAACCCCCAAGGGCTTCACAGAAGGTTATAACGTAGAGCCGTAAAATTAAAAAATCATGTTTTTTCCACAAAAATGATCTTTTCATCCCAATTTTTATTTTCCAAAGGATAAAAGGACCCCAAAAGTTATTGTGCAATTAGTCCTGAGTACGCTGATACCCCATATGTGGGGGTAAACCACTATTTGGGTGCATGGCAGAGCTCGGAAGGGAAGCAGCGCCATTTGACTTTTTTGGCTGGAATTGAGATTGGATGCCATGTCGCATTTGGAGAGTCCCTGTGTGCCTAAACAGTGGAAACCCCCACAAGTGACCCCATTTTGGAAACTAGACCCCCAAGTAACTTATCTAAATGTGTAGTGAGAGCTTTTAACCCCAAGGGCTTCACAGAAGGTTATAACGTAGAGCCGTAAAATTAAAAAATCATGTTTTTTCCACAAAAATGATCTTTTCATCCCAATTTTTATTTTCCAAAGGATAAAAGGACCCAAAAGTTATTGTGCAATTAGTCCTGAGTATGCTGATACCCATATGTGAGGGTAAACCACTATTTGGGTGCATGGCAGAGCTCGGAAGGGAAGCAGCGCCATTTGACTTTTTTGGCTGGAATTGAGATTGGACGCCATGTCGTATTTGGAGAGCCCCTGTGTGCCTAAACAGTGGATACCCCCCACAAGTAACCCCATTTTGGAAACTAGACCCCCAAGGAACTTATCTAGATGTGTGGTGAGAGCTTTGAACCCCAAGGGCTTCACAGAAGGTTATAACGTAGAGCTGTAAAATTAAAAAATCATATCTTTTCCACTAAAATGATCTTTCCACCTCCAATTTTTATTTCCCAAAGGGTAAAAGGACCCCAAAAGTTATTGTGCAATTTGTCCTGAGTACGCTGATACCCCATATGTGGGGGTAAACCACTATTTGGCGCATGGCAGAGCTTGGAAGGGAAGCAGCGCCATTTGACTTTTTTGGCTGGAATTGAGATTGGACGCCATGTCGCATTTGGAGAGTCCCTGTGTGCCTAAACAGTGGAAACCCCCCACAAATGACCCCATTTTGGAAACTAGACCCCCAAGGAACTTATATAGATGTGTGTTGAAAGCTTTGAACCCCAAGGGCTTCACAGAAGGTTATAACGTAGAGCAGTAAAATTAAAAAATCATATCTTTTCCACAAAAATGATCTTTCCACCCCCAATTGTTATTTTCCAAAGGGTAACAGGACCCCAAAAGTTATTGTGCAATTTGTCCTGAGTATGCTGATACCCCATATGTGGGGGTAAACCACTATTTTGACGCATGGCAGAGCTGGAAAGGGAAGGAGCGCCTTTTTCAAATGCAGATTTTGATGGAATGGTCTGCGGGTGTCATGTCACATTTGGAGAGCCCCTGATGTGCCTAAACAGTAGAAACCCCCACAAGTGACTCCATTTTGGAAACTAGACCCCCCAAGGAACTTATCTAGATGTGTGGTGAGCACTTTGAACCCCCAAGTGCTACACAGAAGTTTATAACGTAGAGCCGTGAAAATAAAAATATCATATTTTTTTCCACAAAAATAATCTTTTTGCCCCCAAATTTTTATTTTTATAAGGGTAAGAGGAGAAATAGGACCCCAAAAGCTATTGTGCAATTTGTCCTGAGTACACTGATATCCCATATGTGGGGGGGAACCACTATTTTGACGCATGGCAGAGCTCGGAAGGGAAGGAGCACCGTTTTTAAATGCAGACTTTGATGGAATGGTCTGCGGGTGTCATGTCGCGCTTGGAGAGTCCCTGATGTGCCTAAACAGTAGAAACCTCCCACAAATGACCCCATTTTGCAAACTAGACCCCCAAGGAACTTATCTAGATGTGTGGTCAGCACTTTGAACCCCCAAGGGCTTCACAGAAGTTTATAATGTAGAGCCGTGAAAATAAAAAAATCATATTTTTTTCCACAAAAATTACCTTTTTGCCCCAAATTTTTATTTTTCTAAGGGTATCAGGAGAAATAGGACCCCAAAAGCTATTGTGCATTTTGTCCTGAGTACGCTGATACCCCATATGTGGGGGGGAACCACTGTGATCGCCTTACTGCGATCTTTGGGAGGCACAATGAACAAATCCACAAAAGGTGAAGAATTGGTTTTCTTTTTTACGCCGTTCCTCGTGCGGTATTAGTGATTAGGCGACTTTATTCCTCGGATCGGTGCGATTACAGCGATACCAGATTTACACCCTTTTTTCATGTTTAGCTTCTGTCACACACTAAAAGATGCTTTTTCTTGGAATAATTTTTTGTAAGAAATTTTTGCATCGCCGTATTTTGAGAGCTATAATTTTTCCATATTTCGGCCGACATAGTTATCTGTGGGCTTATTTTTTGCGGGACAAGCTGACGTTTTTATTGGTACCATATTCAGGCACATAACGTTTTTTGATCGTTTCCTATTCCGATTTTTGTGGAATCAGAATGAACAAAAACCAGCAATTCAGGAATTATTATTATTTTTTTTTTTTCCTCCGTTCCGTGTGTGGTAAAATTGATAAAGCAGCTTTATTCTTCGGGTCACTACGGTTACGGCGATTCCTCATTTATATATTTTTTTTTATGTTTTGGCGTTTTTTACACAATAAAAAATTTTATAGAAAAAATAATTATTTTTGCATCAGTTTATTCCGCGAGCTATAACTTTTTTATTTTTTCGCTGATGATGCTGTATAGTGGCTTGTTTTTTGCGGGACAAGATGACGTTTTCAGCGGTACCATGATTATTTATATCTGACTTTTTGATCGCGTGTTATTGCACTTTTTCCAAGCAGTATAATGATACCGCTTGGAAAAAGTATATTTTACTACTTTTTTGTGTTTTTTTTTTTACGACTTTCACTGAAGGGGTTAACTAGGGTTACGCTTTTATAGATGGGATTTTTACGGACGTGGCGATACCTAACATGTGTATGTTTTTTGTTTTTTATTTTTTTTATTACATAAAAATGTGTATTTTTTAGGGGATTTTTTTAAAATTATTTTTTAATATTTTTTTTACAATTTTTTTTAACTTGTCCCTTTATGGGACTTTCACTTTTTTTACTTTTTATTGCAGTTACAATGCATTGCAATGCTCTGGCATTGCAATGCATTGCAACTATAGTGGAAGCTGCTGTGACAATGATCACAGCAGCTTCCCGTAGCTAAATGACCCAGAGGTTGTCATGACAACCCCCGGGTCATCAAGGCAGAGATCGGCCCCTGCAAATACATTGCAGGGTGCCGATCTGAGGCAGAGGGAGCTCCCGACCCTCTGCCTCCCCCCCTGAGCTCTGCGATCGCGCTCGATCGCAGCAGTCAGGGGGTTAACAGCCAGGGGCGGTGGGGGCTCCGCTCCTGGCTGTCAGTGCAGGAAGCCTGGCCACTGCAGCGCCGGCTCCTGCACTGATCGCGCTGGAGAAGCTGAAATTTCAGCTTCTCCTGCACGATCGCTGCAGTGTTTGGTCAGTCAGATTGACTGACCAAGCACAGTGCTGTAGGTGCGGGGACCGACGGCAAAGGTCCCCGCACCGCTTGCCGTGCCTGTCAGCTGTCTGTGACAGCTGTCGGCACTGATCTACCACTGCGTGTTTACACGCAGTGGTAGATCAAAGCTATGACGTGCAGAGTCCGTCCTGGTGCCGGAACTGACACCTTGCCATGACGGACTCTGCACGTCAGTGGACATTAAGGGGTTAAAAGGGTTTTCCTGTCTAAAACTGAAAGTCTGCTACAAGACGTTCCATGTCACTCTATTTGACTGTTGACTTGTGAATTCTCACATGTGTGCACTGTGCTCTGTGAGGATTTGCCATTGCTGGGAGTTGACAGGCAGGTGACCATAAGTATGTGTTATGTATACTCACCTGTGCCTCTGACATAGGTAATACTCTTCTAATATCACCTATATAAAACTGTAACATGTGAATATAAAACCTGCTCAATATGTAACTTCTCTTACTTTTGTGATTGTCTTTGACACAGACTACTGTTATGTCTTCTCAACAGAACACAAATTAAGCATTACGCAAATATTTTACATCATCAAGCTAAAATAGTAAAAAGAATGCAGCACTGTTTTCAAACTGCAAAGTATAGTTGTTCTGTATATTGTTAGACAATCCAAAAATGTTACTGTTTGGTCAGATTTGATGACCTTTCTCAAGCATTGGAGCTAATCAGATTGCAAAAAACATTCTGCTGCATGTGTTACGCAGTAACTCAACAGAACGGTCATATTGTAAGAAGATGGAAGTTCTGCCCATGTTCCCAGTTGATGACATGTGTATCAACATAATATATCTTGATGTTTAATGTGTATTTTGGGGTGTGTTATTAGTGATAGGTTGTATTAATGTTTGGGACTAGCCCAGAGTGGGATAGGGATAAGGTGAAGGGACAGAAACAGATTCCTGTCAGGACATTAGATAGAACGGTGTTCCACGCAAGTTGACCTAAGTTCTGATTAATTAAAAGAGCTGCGTGATGTGCGAGTCCCTGATGTGAGTGGATACCAATGCAAAGCACAGCATGATCCAGAAGAGAGAGAGAAGTGACCATAGGATAGAGTAATCAAACAGAGACAAGTCCTGGGACAGGATGCCTAGCAGAAGTGAGATAGATAACAGACCAGGACTGAACAGATACCATGAGACAAAGAGAAAGCCCCAGACTGGAGTTCCAAAGCATCAGTAAGTTGAGAAGCTTAGTTTGGGCAATATAGGCAAACTATTTCCTTTAAGAGGGAAGGGGACGTGGAATCGCGCGTTGAGATAGGACTCTCACTAAGTGGGCTATTTTAGTGTGCTGAGTTGTGGTGAAGACAGAGAAATGTGAGTCAGAGACAAGTGAAATTGACATTGCTGCATCCAATCACCGAGCTCAGCAACTCCTGCTGTCCATATTGACAGCGCTCTGAGCTCAGTGATTGGCTGCAGTGATGTCAACAGGATGTCACCGCATGCAGCCAGACTGGCACGGGAGCAGAGAAACAGCGCTGGTCCTGGGGAGGGTAAGTAGAGAACAGTTTGTTCTTTTATAACAAACTGAGTACAGTATATTGAGATGTTTTTTTGTGAAAGGGGAGAGCTCTTTAATTGGACTTTGGCTTTGAACCCTGAGTATGGTGAACAGGCAGCAGCAGAAAGAATGGGTAATAGGTGAGCTGAAATACATCAGTGTTTGCAAATCACAGTAAATTACAGTCTTGGAATATAAATACTACCTGGACATTAATATCAGAAATAGTGCACAGCCTAGGAGTAGAGAAAACAATATAATGAAATAGTCATGATATAACACAGAAAAAAAAGATTATAGAATGATATGCAATTTTTTTATATCATATCGTTGTTAATAGCACTATTCTACAGCCAAATTGGTTTAGATACCAAAACAGTTAAACTCACCTAATTTTGTGGTGTTGAAAATTAATATAATGCTTAACTTTGTTTATTGGCTCTAATTTTCAAGATCCAGAGAAGGTTGTAATTACTTTTGACACTTTTCATGCAGGCTTATAGAAAAATCTGTCTTTATTATTGCAGCATCATTATTACATTGTTAGTAACTACACTAGTCTATTACATCATGTATTTAGCCTATTAAGCCTTTAGTATTCTATCATCTTAGAGTGACCAATCAAAAAACACCTTAGATTCCAGGCTACAGCAGTGGAATCTCCTAGCAGGTGATGTTCAAATTTCTTTGCTCCGCAACAGTGATGAAGATCTTGCCCAACAACATCAACAGTTTAATGGAGCCTCTGAAGTAAAGCAATAATCCAGAGGACTGGAGGCTCTTCATTGATTCGTCCAAAGCAAGCCTAAAAGCCATCTTGCTGTATAATGGCAATGCGATACCTTCAATTCCGGTTGGTTATGCACTCCACATGAAAGAAACAACATGAAACAGCTGTTGAGGTGCCTAAACTATGACCAACATTTGTAGCCCCTTTGTGAGGACTTAAATGTGGCTGCCCTCTTACTCGATCTCCAGGGTGGATACACAAGGTGCTACTGCTTTCTCTGTGAGTGGGATAGTTGTGAAAGATAATTTCCCTACAATAAAAGAGACTGGCCACTCCAACATTCACTATACTTGGTGGAAAATCTCCTCAAAATATATAAAGATCGTGGCTGTAACATGTCCTTAACCCCTTCCCGACCTTTGACACAGCGTATGCGTCATGAAAGTCGGTGCCAATCCGACCTATGACGCATACCCTGCGTCATGAAAGGATCGCGTTCCTGCGGGCCGGGAGACCGGGGTCACTCAAAGGTCACCCGACCCGCAGTTACAGGACCCTTTGTGCTTCACCACAGGGGGGTTGGCTTAACCCCCCCGTGGCCACGATCGCTCTGATTGGCTGTTAAAAGTGAAACAGCCAATCAGAGCAATCTGTAATATTTCACCAATTTAATTGGTGAAATATTACAATCCAGCCATGGCCGATGCTGCAATAGCATCTGCCATGGCTGGACACCGAGACCTGACCCCCCCACAACGAGTCACGGCGGCGATCGGCCGCCGCCACCGAAAGATGGCAGCGATCGGTCACCGCCGTCACTAACAGCTCCCCTCCTCCTTTGCTCCGGTGCCCCCACCTTCGGATCCCCCCCCTAACCTTCCGACCACCCTACTCACCTCTCCCGATCCACCGATGTCCCTGGATCGGTCCCGGCGTCCGCCCGGGCCTCTTCATGGGCGCCGCCATCTTGGAAAATGGCGGGCGCATGCGCAGTGCGCCCGCCGGCCGGCGCATGCGCAGTGCGCCCCCCAGTGTCCAAAAATTTATTTTGATCACTGTGATAAACTGTCACAGTGATCAAAATAAAAAAAAAGTAAATGAACCCCCCCTTTATCATAGGTAGGGACAAATAAAAAAATAAAGATTTTTTTTTTTTTCCTATTAGGGCCTGTGCACACGTTGCGGATTTTGCTGCGGATCCGCGGCGTATTTTGCTGCTAATCCGCGGCTGATTTCGCTGCTGATCCACGGCTGATTTCGCTGCTAATCCGCGGCTGATTTCGCTGCTGATCCGCAGCGGATTTCGCTGCGGATCCACGGCGGATTTCGCTGCTGATCCGCGGCGGATTTCGCTGCGGATCCGCAACTGATTTCGCTGCGGATCCGCGACTGATTTCGCTGCAGATCCGCGACTGATTTCGCTGCGAATCCGCAGCGGATATTGCTGCTGATCCGCGGCGGATTTCGCTGCTGAATCGCGGCGGATTTCGCTGCTGATCCGCGGCGGATTTCGCTGCTGATCCGCTGCGGATTTCGCTGCTGATCCGCTGCGGATTTTGCTGCTGATCCGCTGCAGATCCGCGGCGGATTTCGTTGCTGATCCACGACTGATTTTGCTGCTGATTCGCTGCGGATCCGCAGCGATTTCGCTGCGATCCGCGGCTGATTTGCTGCTGTTCGCTGCGATCCGCGGCTGATTTTGCTGCTGATTCGCTGCGATCCGCAGCGGATTTGCTGCTGATCCGCGGCTGATTCGCTGCTGATCCGCGGCTGATTTCGCTCTGATCCGCGGCTGATTCGCTGCTGATCCGCGCTGATTCGCTGCTGATCCGGCGGATTTCGCTGCTGATCCGCGGCTGATTTCGCTGCGGATTCGCGGCGATTTCGCTGCTGATCCGCGGCTGATTTCGCTGCTGATCCGCGGCTGATTTCGCTGCTGATCCGCGGCTGATTTCGCTGCTGATCCGCGGCGGATTTCGCTGCTGATCCGCGCGGATTTCGCTGCGATTCGCGGCGGATTTCGCTGCTGATCCGCCGATCCGCGGCTGATTTCGCTGCTGATTCCCGGCGGATTTCGCTGCTGATCCGCGCGATCCGCGGCTGATTTCGCTGCTGATCGCGGCGGATTTCGCTGCTGATCGCGGCGGATTTCGCTGCGATTCGCGCTGATTTCGCTGCTGATTTCGCTGCGAATCCGCGCGGATTTCGCTGCTGATCCGCGCTGATTCGCTGCTGATCCGGCTGATTTCGCTGCTGATCCGCGGCTGATTTCGCTGCTGATCCGCTGGCGGATTTCGCTGCTGATCCGCGGCGGATTTCGCTGCTGATTCGCTGCTGATCCGCGGCTGATTTGCTGCTGATCCCGGCGGATTTCGCTGCTGATCCGCGTGATTTCGCTGCTGATCCGCGGCGGATTTCGCTGCTGATTCGCGGCGTGATTTCGCTGCTGATCCGCGGCGGATTTCGCTGCGGATCCGCAACTGATTTTGCTGCGGATCCGCGACTGATTTCGCTGCGATTCCGCGACTCGGATTTCGCTGCGATCCGCACGGCGGATTTTGCTGCTGATCCGCGGCGGATTTCGCTGCTGATCGCGGCGGATTTCGCTGCTGATCCGCGGCGGATTTCGCTGCTGATCCCGCGGATTTTGCTGCTGATTCGCTGCAGATCCGCGGCGGATTTCGTTGCTGATCCGCGCGATTTTGCTGCTGATTTCGCTGCGGATCCGCAGCGGATTCGCTGCTGATCCGCGGCGATTTTGCTGCTGATCCGCGCGGATTCCGCTGCTGATCTCATGCTGCTGATTCGCTGCGAATTCCGCAGCGGATTTTGCTGCTGATCCGCGGCGATTTCGCTGCTGATCCGCGGCTGATTTCGCTGCTGATCCGCGGCTGATTTCGCTGCTGATCCGCGGCTGATTTCGCTGCTGATCCGCGCTGATTTCGCTGCGATCCGCGCGGATTTCGCTGCTGATTCCGCGGCGGATTTCGCTGCGATCGCTCGCGGCGGATTTCGCTGCTGATCCGCGGCGGATCCGCGGCTGATTTCGCTGCTGATTCGCGGCGGATTTCGCTGCTGATCCGCGGCGGATCCGCGGCTGATTTCGCTGCTGATTCGCGCGCGGGATTTCGCTGCTGATTCGCGGCGGATTTCGCTGCTGATCCCGACTGATTTTGCTGCTGATTCGCTGCGAATCCGCAGCGGATTTCGCTGCTGATCCGCGGCTGATTTCGCTGCTGATCCGCTGCTGATTTTGCTGCTGATCCGCGGCGGATTTCGCTGCTGATTCGCGGCGGATTTCGCTGCTGATCCCGACTGATTTTGCTGCTGATTCGCTGCGAATCCGCAGCGGATTTCGCTGCTGATCCGCGGCTGGATTTCCCTGCTGATCCGTGGCTGATTTCGCTGCTGATCCGCGGCTGATTTCGCTGCTGATCGCGGCGGATTTCGCTGCTGATCCGCGGCGGATTTCGCTGCTGATTCGCTGCGGATCCGCGGCTGATTTGCTGCTGATCCACGGCGGATTTCGCTGCTGATCCGCGACTGATTTTGCTGCTGATCCGCGGCGGATTTCGCTGCTGATTCGCGGCGGATTTCGCTGCTGATCCCGACTGATTTTGCTGCTGATTCGCTGCGAATCCGCAGCGGATTTCGCTGCTGATCCGTGGCTGATTTCGCTGCTGATCCGTGGCTGATTTCGCTGCTGATCCGCGGCTGATTTCGCTGCTGATCCGCGGCTGATTTCGCTGCTGATCCGCGGCGGATTTCGCTGCTGATCTGCGGCGGATTTCGCTGCTGATTCGCTGCGGATCCGCGGCTGATTTTGCTGCTGATCCACGGCGGATTTCGCTGCTGATCCGCGACTGATTTTGCTGCTGATTCGCTGCGGATCCGCAGCGGATTTCGCTGCTGATCCGCGGCTGATTTCGCTACTGATCCGCAGCTGATTTCGCTGCTGATCCGCGCGCTGATTTCGCTGCTGATCCGCGGCTGATTTCGCTGCTGATCCGCGGTGGATTTCGCTGCTGATCCGCGGCGGATTTCGCTGCTGATTCGCTGCGGATCCGCGGCTGATTTTGCTGCTGATCCACGGCGGATTTCGCTGCTGATCCGCGACTGATTTTGCTGCTGATTCGCTGTGGATCCGCAGCGGATTTCGCTGCTGATCCGCGGCTGATTTCGCTACTGATCCGCAGCTGATTTCGCTGCTGATCCGCGGCTGATTTCGCTGCTGATCCGCGGCTGATTTCGCTGCTGATCCGCGGCGGATTTCGCTGCTGATTCGCTGCAGATCCGCGGCGGATTTTGCTGCGGATCCGCGGCTGATTATCTGCTGATTCATCTGCGCTAGCGGTATAGCATAACGCGATCGCGTTATGCTATACCGTTACCAGCCGGTCACCGCTACGTGTTGAACGGGCTGGTAAAACGCAATATGAACCCAGCCTTAGGGTTAGAACTAGGGTTAGGGTTAGCATTAGGGTTAAGGTTAGAATTACGGTTAGGGTTGGAATTTGGGTTAGGGTTGGAATTAGGGTTAGGGTTGGAATTAGGGTTAGGGTTGGAATTAGGGTTAGGCTTGTAGTTAGGTTTATGGTTAGAGTTGGGATTAGGGTTAGGGGTGTGTTGGGGTTAGGGTTATGATTAGGGTTTGTATTAGGGTTAGGTGTGTGTAGGGGTTAGGGTTGGGGTTAGGGGTGTGTTGGGGTTAGGGTTGGAGTTAGAATTGAGGGGTTTCCACTATTTAGGCACATCAGGGGTCTCCATACGCGACATGGAGCCACCATTGATTCCTGCAAATTTTGCGTTCAAAAAGTCAAACAGTGCTCCCTTTATTCCAAGCCCCAACGTATGCCCAAACAGTGGTTTATCCCCACATATGGGGTATCAGCGTACTCGGGAAAAATTGCACAACAACTTTGGGGGTTCTAATTTCTCCTGTTAACATTGGGAAAAAAAATTGGGGACTAAAAATTATTTTGTGGAAAAAAAATGATTTTATATTTTCACGGCTCTGCGTTATAAACTTCTGTGAAGGACTTGGAGATTCAAAGTGCTTATCACACATCTATAGGAGTTCCTTGGGGGATCTAGTTTCCAAAATGGGGTCACTTGTGGGGAGTTTCTACTGTTTAGGCACATCAGGGACTCTGCAAACGTAACATGACGCCCGAAGACCATTCCATCAAATGGGCATTTCAAAACGTCGCTACTTCCCATCCGAGCCCCGACGTGTGCCCATACAGTAGTTTTCTCCCACATATGGGATATCAGCATACTCAGGACAAATTGGACAACAACTTTTGGGTCTAATTTCTCATGTTACCCTTGGGAAAATAAAAAAATTGGGGACTAAAAGATCCTGATTGTGGAAAAAATATGATTTTTTTATTTTCATGCCCGGGCGTTATAAACTTCTGTGTAGCCCTTGGGGGTTCAAAGTGCTCACCACACATCTAGATAAGTTCTTTGCCGGGTCTAGTTTCCAAAATGGGGTCACTTGTGGGAGTTTCTACTGTTTAGGCACATCAGGGGCTCTGCAAACGTAACAAGATGCCCGCAGACCATTCCATCAAGTCGGCATTTCAAAGCGTCACTACATCCCTTCCGAGCCCTGACGTGTGCCCAAACAGTGGTTCCCCCTCACATATGGGGTACTAGCGTACTCAGGAGAAACTGGACAACAATTTTGAGGTCCAATTTCTCCTGTAACCATTGTGAAAATAAAAAACAGTGGGCTAAAAAATCATTTTTTGAGAAAAAAAAATGATTTTTTATTTTCGCAGCTCTGCGTTATAAACTTCTGTGAAGCACCTGGGGTTCAAAGTGCTCACTATGCATCTAGATAAGTTCCTTAGGGCGTCTAGTTTCCAAAATGGGGTCACTTGTGGGGGAGCTCCAATGTTTAGGCACACAGGAACTCTCCAAATGCGACATGGCAACCGCTAAATATTCCAGCATATTTTCCATTCAAAAAGTCAAATGGCGCTCCTTCCCTTCTGAGCCCTGCAGTGCGCCCAAACAGTGGTTTATGACCACATATGAGGTATCTGTGTACTCAGGAGAAATTGCCCAACAAATTTTAGGATCCAATTTATACTGTTGCCCATGTGAAAATGAAAAAAACTGAGGCTAAAAGAAAATTTTTGTGAAAAAAAAGTACTTTCTTTTTTTTACGGATCAATTTGTGAAGCACCTGGGGTTCAAAGTGCTCACTATGCATCTAGATAAGTTCCTTAGGGGGTCTAGTTTCCAAAATGGGGTCACTTGTGGGGAGCTCCAATGTTTAGGCACACAGGGACTCTCCAAATGCGACATGGCAACCGCTAAATATTCCAACATATTTTCTATTCAAAAAGTCAAATGGCGCTCCTTCCCTTCTGAGCCCTGCCGTGCGCCCAAACAGTGGTTTATGATCACATATGAGGTATCTGTGTACTCAGGAGAAAATGCCCAACAAATTTTAGGATCCAATTTATACTGTTGCCCATGTGAAAATGAAAAAAACTGAGGCTAAAAGAAAATTTTTGTGAAAAAAAAGTACTTTCTTTTTTTTACGGATCAATTTGTGAAGCACCTGGGGGTTCAAAGTGCTCACTATGCATCTAGATAAGTTCCTTAGGGGGTCTAGTTTCCAAAATGGGGTCACTTGTGGGGGAGCTCCAATGTTTAGGCACACAGGGACTCTCCAAATGCGACATAGCAACCGCTAAATATTCCAGCATATTTTCCATTCAAAAGTCAAATGGCGCTCCTTCCCTTCTGAGCCCTGCCGTGCGCCCAAACAGTGGTTTATGACCACATATGAGGTATCTGTGTACTCAGGAGAAATTGCCCAACAAATTTTAGGATCCAATTTATACTGTTGCCCATGTGAAAATGAAAATAACTGAGGCTAAATGAAAATTTTTGTGAAAAAAAAGTACTTTCTTTTATTTACGGATCAATTTGTGAAGCACCTGGGAGTTCAAAGTGCTCACTATGCATCTAGATAAGTTCCTTAGGGGGTCTAGTTTCCAAAATGGGGTCACTTGTGGGGGAGCTCCAATGTTTAGGCACACAGGGACTCTCCAAATGCGACATGGCAACCGCTAAATATTCCAGCATATTTTCTATTCAAAAAGTCAAATGGCGCTCCTTCCCTTCTGAGCCCTGCCGTGCGCCCAAGCAGTGGTTTATGACCACATATGAGGTATCTGTGTACTCAGGAGAAATTGCCCAACAAATTTTAGGATCCAATTTATACTGTTGCCCATGTGAAAATGAAAAAACTGAGGCTAAAAGAAAATTTTTGTGAAAAAAAAGTACTTTCTTTTTTTTACAGATCAATTTGTGAAGCACCTGGGGTTCAAAGTGATCACTATGCATCTAGATAAGTTCCTTAGGGGGTCTAGTTTCCAAAATGGGGTCACCTGTGGGGGAGCTCCAATGTTTAGGCACACAGGAACTCTCCAAATGCGACATGGCAACCGCTAAATATTCCAGCATATTTTCCATTCAAAAAGTCAAATGGCGCTCCTTCCCTTCTGAGCCCTGCCGTGCGCCCATACAGTGGTTTATGACCACATATGAGGTATCTGTGTACTCAGGAGAAATTGCCCAACAAATTTTAGGATCCATTTTATCCTGATGCCCATGTAAAAATGAAAAAATTGATGCTAAAATAAAATTTTTGTTGGAAAAATTAAAATGTCCATTTTTTCCTTCCACGTTGCTTTAGTTCCTGTGTCGCACATGAAGGGTTAATAATCTTCTTGAATGTAGTTTTGAGTAGCTTGAGGGGTGCAGTTTATATAAGGTGTCACTTTTGGGTATTTTCTGCCATATAGACCCCTCAAAGTGGCTTCAAATGTGAGGTGGTCCCTAAAAAAAATGGTTTTGTAAATTTTGCTGTAAAAATGAGAAATCGCTGGTCAACTTTTAACCCTTATAACTTCCTAACAAAAAAAAATGTTGTTCCCAAAATTGTGCTGATGTAAAGTAGACATGTGGGAATGTTATTTATTAACTATTTTGTGCCACATAACTCTCTGGTTTAACAGAATAAAAATTAAAAATTTGAAAATTACAAAATTTTCAGAATTTTCACCAAATTTCCATTTTTTTCACAAATAAACGCAAAAATTATCGACCTAAATTTACCACTAACATGAAGCCCAATATGTCACGAAAAAACAGTCTCAGAATCGCTAGGATCCGTTGAAGCGTTCCTGAGTTATTACCTCATAAAGGGACACTGGTCAGAATTGCAAAAAATGGCAAGGTCTTTGAGGTCAAAATAGGCTGGGTCTTGAAGGGGTTAAAGATTAATTTCTTACATTCGAAATTAGACTTCTTTCCACCAAACTGCAGAGCAGTGAGCGATAAGCATGATAAGAGATTTAACCAAGATATTGCGGCTATGGAGAAAAGATATCAAGGAAAATGGAATCCATCAATGCTTGCAGATTACTGTTGGACAATGTAAGAGATGATCTGATGCAGAGGAGTAGAAGAGACAAGCAAAAAAAGAGTTGTCACTGAACGAGGACCAGATTTTGTAGTGCAATTTCTGTGGCTGTTTATAATTCGCAATAGTGTTTAGCCATGTTTCAGTTATTTGTATTGTTGATAAATTTCCTCTAAATAAATATCCAAAACTTGGCAGAACAAAATATTCTGCATCTTTATATGAACCTTACAACTTTTCAAATTATGCAGAACAGTGTAACCTGCTTATACACTGGTATGGCTATGTGTGAACTTACCCTGGTACTGCGCTGGATAAGTAAGAACAAGACCAGAAATGATGAGTGAAGCATCTTAACAAATCTTACCTTTTCTATTCTTTAAATGATGTCACGACAACACAAAGAACTTACATTTGAGAATCTGACTTTTATATATTCCTTTTGCTTGAGATGTTTGACATTGGCTCAAGTTTCTTTCATGTAATATTAATCTGATATTAACCATACTTTACTTATCTGTGAAGCGTTCTCTGGTTTCTTAATTTCTAATTCATTGGCCAATTATAGTCTGTGAAATATTCCATGCAGCTCAATTCTGTGTTATTTTACACATATCTTCCCTCATATTTTATTAGACATTTTTATTTCCACGATAGAGTCTTTATCTATCTCTTTCCCTGAAATTAACATAAACCCTTATGGGGAAAGTTTTCAGCATATTAACCTAGGTGAAGAATCATTCTATAGATGACAGATGGTAAAGGATTCAAGAAGGAAATTACTCCCAGAACATCAATGAATCTCCAGCCTTCCTGTCTTGTGATTATTCAGATATTCCTAAATCTTACTCCTTTGGGCACAATGCTATTTGGGGAGTAAGCAATCTTTCTACACACAAATGCTTTACGTTGAAATGGATTCAGTATGGACATCATCATATGTCCACAGTTAGGACAAACCTCTGGATTGTCAATATTCCATTCTACTGTTAAGTAGAAGCAAGGACAAACCTTTATAAAATAAGAATAGCTAGCGCCAGGTAAATTTATAGCTAGTGCATTAGGGGAGCGTACGTCGCAGTGTGGAGTACTGATATACTTTTCAGCACATCAGTATTCTGTATAGCCATGACAAGAACACGATTTGAAGCGATTCAAAAAAATTTAGCATTATGTGATAATGCAGAGTGTCTTCCTAACTTTGATCGTCTGTATAAAATTCGGCCAGTAGCTGCACACTTCAGCAGAGAATTTGCTGAGGCGTACACTCCTCAAGGGACATCTGTATAGATAAATCTCTGGTTCATTTGAAAGGGAGGCTAAAATTCCAACAATACTTGCCCAGTAAGAAGGCCAGGAATGGAATTAAACTACAGAAGCTGTGCTAGAGAACCTCAGGGTACACACAGATTTAGGGTCTTCCAAGGGAAGGACACCCATTTTAACCCCCTCTGAATGCCCCTCTGTCCTGAAGGTGAGTGGGAAAATTGTGTGGGAATTGCTGAACCCACTGCTGGATAAGGGTTATCACCTCTATGTAGATGACTTTTACACCAACATCCCCACTCTTCAAGATTCTCTCTGTCAGTGGTACAGTTGCATGCGGTACCGTGTGGAAAAATCAGAGAGGCCTCCCAAAGCCCCTAATTGGGCAACTGTTGAGAAAGGGTGACAGCAGAGCCCAATGCAGCGACAACATTCTCTTGATCAAGTTTAAGGTCAAGAGAGATGTCCTTATCTTGACTACCATACACCGTGACAACAGCTCCCCTGTCACTGTCCGCGGAACCACAACAGAAGTCCCAAAGCCAGATTGTTTCCTGGATTATAATAAGTTCATGAGGGGAATAGAACTCTCAGATTAGGTCCTCAAACCATACAGTGTCATGCAAAAAGCTAAAGTATAGTACAACAAATTGGTCATGCACGTTTTACATATGGCACTGTATAATTCATTTGTGCAATTTCGATCAGCAGAAAATATGAGGACCTTCAGTTTCATGAAGTAGTCATCAAGGCCCTAATGTTTGGCACTCTGGAAGGATCAGTGTTAGGCGTCAGCTGGATTTGAAGCATCAGTGGTCCCCCATTCAAGTCTCAGCCAGGGCAATTCTGCTTAGCTTTGCCATCAATCCCAACACCTAGCCAGTACAAGAGAGTACAAGCTGTCTCCAGGGTTTTTGTTAATAGTAGCCTTAAGCATAGGTTACAGAAGGAGACAGGGCTGTTATAGCCTAAGTCCAGAAATGCCTGCACTGAGCATGTCTGTGACATGGCGAACCGTGATTGGTGGTTAAAGTCAGCTGATCCACTGACCTGGCACCGCCTGATTGGTAACGGATGACGTCATCGGTGATGCGATTGACGAGATGGCTGGGGGCGGAGCTTAGCCCTTAAATAGCTTGTCTGTCCGCGGCGCGGTCAGATCATACTAATATAGACAGTGCTCTTGTATGGACGTACCAGAATCTGGGTTCCACGTGCTCTCTAGCTTTGCTCTCCGGGACCTGCCGATGCCAGAGTACGCTCGGCTAATTAGCACAGGTCCTTTAGGCAGGTTTAGCTCATGCCAGGCAGGTAGCCAATGTGTGCAGTCTTGCTACGAATATAGGGTAGCTATACACCCTGAGCAGACTGCGGGGCACGTAATCTGGGCATCGCCTGCCAAGCTGAACAGAGAGTGGCTCGGTCCGGCCTCACGCCTGCTGGTAGCACGTACACCTGGCATTAGTCGCACGCGCTTCCTAGCGGCTGGCACGTAGCTTCTGTGCAGTCAACAGGGCTACGTCTATACCAGCTTGCAGCACATAGTGCAAACCTAATATCTGGCAAGTGGCTTCTGTGCCATTAACAGGGCTACATCTACGCCAGTCGAGAGCACATCTCCCATGACGTTAACGGAGATAGTGCCAATTCTACATCTCCCCTAGTGTGATGTAACACAGGCGAGATCTAATGTTGATTTCTGTTGTCAGTTTGACCCTCATACTATAAGAGGTGTTCGGCAGCAGTGACTATAAACTGCATCGCGGACCCCGTGTTCGGTTGCAATCCATTATATATTAAAGTTGTTGCAACCGAGCGCATAACAATCAGGGTCCCAATACTACAACTGATAGTGCCCATATTGTACCAGGTCAACATTTTCCAGGAGAGGTTTGCCAAACAGCAAACAAAGGAATATCACAATAAAGGTGCATAGTATGCTCCAAGAGGGGAATATGAAAAGTCACAATTTACCATTGTGAAACCTGCCCTGAGAAACCTGGTCTTTGCATTAAGAACTGCTTCAAAGAGTAGCACACATCCATAAATTAATAAAATTTGTTTTACCCTGTTGACATAACATATTTTTAAAATCTCATTTACTCTGCACAACTTACACATACCACCACAATATAAATTCATACATCCATAAAACCAAAAGCATTATAATCAGTACTATAACTATGCCTCTAGATAAATTCCTTGAGAGGTGTAGTTTTCAAAAGGTCCCAATTGTGTGGGATGTCCACTGTTTAGGCACATCAGAGGCTCTACAAATGTGGCATTTCAAGAGCAGAGCATTCCATCAGAGTCTGCGCCCCAAAACGTCACTCCTTCACTTCCGAGCTCTGCTGTGGCGCCCAAACAGTAGTTTTCCTCCACCTTTGGGGAATCGGCATACTCAAGAGAAATTACGCAACATTTATTGGGGTCCATTTTCTCATGTTACTCTCAAAAAATTGGGGCTAAAAGAAAATTTTTGTGGAAAAAATGTAATTTATTTATTTCTTGGTTCAACATTATTATTTCTCTGAAGCACCTGCTCATCACACATCTAGATAAATTCCTTGATGGGACTAGTTTCTAAAGTGGGGTAATTTGTCGGGGACATGGTGGCCGCTCTCGATTTCAGCCAATTTTGTGTTTAAAAACTCAAACGGTGCTCCCTCACTTCTGAGCCCTGCCTTGCGTTCAAGCAGTAGTTTTCTCCTGCGTATAGGGTATCAGCGTACTCAGAAGAAATTACACAACAAATTTTGGAGTCCACTTTCTCCTGGTACCCTTGTGCAAGTAAAGCATTTGGTGCTAAAGTAAAATTTTTGCAAAAAAAATTAAAAATGTTCATTTTTTCGTTCCACATTGCATTAATTCTTGTGAAGCACATGAAGGGTTGATAAACATCTTAAATTGATTTTGAGGACATTGAGGGTGCAGTTTTCAGAATGGTTCACTTCAAATGTGATGTAGTCCTTAACAAAATGGTTTTGTAAATTTTTTGGGAAAAAATTAGAAATTGTTGATCAACTTTTAACCCCTCTACCTTTCTAGCAAAAAAAATGTTTCAAAAATTGTGCTGATGTAAAGTAGTTATGTGGGAAATGTTATTTATTAACTATTTTGTGTCATATATCTCTCTCTCGAAAAAAAAGTTTGAAAATTGCGAAATTTGAAAATTTTTCCCCAAATATCCTCATTTCCACAAATAAATGCAGGTCGTATTGAACAAATTTGACCACTTTAATGAATTACAATATGTCGAGAGAAAACTTTCTGAGAGTTACCTGAATTCATTGAAGCATTTCAGAATTATTACCTCATAAAGTGACACTGGTCAAAATTGAAAATTGACCTGTGCAGGAAGGTAAAAACAGACGTTGGGGTGAAGTTTAAACAGGATTGATTATCAATATAATTAGCCGTATTATTAGCCTTTTCAGTTTTTTTAGCTACTATTCTTGCCATTTTTGTCCCTCTAATATGCATGTGGAACTGAGTTCGGCACCCACATATTAATTCCAGTAGCGTAGCTACCGGAGGGTAAAAGGGTGCAGTCGCTTCGAGCTCCACGCTCAGAGGGGCCCAGAAGGAGCTACACTACCCTTAACTATATCAGTATGCGCTTCCTACTACAGTGTGTGTGTATGTGTGTGGGGGAAATACTGGGGGCCATCATATCGTATAGTGTGAGGGAAACTACTGGAGCTCATCGTACAGTGTTGGAGAAGCTACAGGGGGGCCATCGTATAATGTGAGTGAGGCTACTGGGGTCCATTGTACTGTGTGAGGGAGGCTACTGAGAGCCATCCAACAGTATAGATGGGGGCTGCTGAATGCCATCATATAGTGTGGGGGAGGTTATTGAAAGCTATCACATTGCGGAGGAGGCTACTGAGGGTCACCATACAGTGTGGGGGAGGCTACTGAAGGCCATCATACATTGCGGGGAGTTACTGAGGGCCATCATGCTGTGTATGGGAAGCTGGGGATCAATCATGCTGTGTGTTGTGAATGTTTTGGAAATGAATTCTGAGCAGAAGCTCCCCATGGTGGTTACAAACAGTACTGAACCATTCAATGAGGATTGGCAATCAGGAGTCACAGACTGGCTTGATATAAGGGAGGTTCCCTCCCATCATGGTTGCCGGTGATCAATTGTTCTTGTCTCAACTGTGGTTCCTGGTTCACTTGGAAGCTTGCTGAGTTTGCCTCTTCTTCTGCTTTCAGATAAGATATTTTCTGTTTTTGTTTTTGTGCTTACCATTTGCATATTTCTCTGCATTTCTGTGAGGTTAGCCAGGTTCCCCCCCCGGGGGGCTTGGGCTCCTCTCAGTTCCGCTGGAGCCATTGTTATTTGTTCATTTGCCTTTTCCAGTTTTTCAGTGGCTCCGGCTTAGTTTTGTTACACCAGAGAACTGATTTAGGTGGTAGAGGTCGTGTGATCTCAGGTGTTTTTGCAATCAGTAGCGTTGGCATTTTTTAGGTTTTTTTTGGATTGCAGTGAGTATCCTTTCTATCCTTTTCTGTCTAGGCAGATTGGGCCCCAGCGTTTGCTCATACTATTTTCTGTCTGTGTCTGTATTTCCTCTTGTCTAACCGCCATTACATGTTTGGGGGCTTCCTATGTTCTTTGGGGATCTGCTCCGGGGCAGATAGCTTTCCTCTTTCTATCTTTAGGTGTAGTTAATCTCTCAGGCTGTGACGAGGCGTCTAGGACCAACGTAGGAACGCTCCACGGCTGCCATTAGTTGTGGTGGTTAGTCACGGTACTGCAATCCAATAGATTCCAACCTCTCTGGTGTATTGCCGTTTTTGCCTGCTCTCCTCAGCTACCAAAACATAGCAGTATCACCGGCCAAACTGAAAATTGTATGGTACTCACAGAAGGGAAAAATAGTGTGGAAAGAAAAAAGTTGTCAGAGTTGTCAGAGGTTTTTTTTTCTGTTTCTTGCATTTTTTCCTCTTTTTCTCTGGGTGCTGAGGAGGATTTTTTTTTTCTCAATGGAGCTTGCACAGCTGTCTGGCCGTGTGGATTTGCTTGCCACTGAGGTTCGGAGTATTGCTGTCTATCTTGCTGGGTTGCCAGTTGTGGAATCTAGGATTCCCATGCCAGATTTGTTTTTGGGAGATCGGGCCAAATTTCTGAATTTCAAAAATAACTGTAAGTTGTTTTTTGCCTTAAAACCTAAGTCCTCAGGGAACGCAGCACAGCAGGTTCAAATTGTCATCTCTCTCCTGCGCGGCGATCCTCAGGATTGGGCTTTTTCCCTGACACCTGGGGACCCAGTTTTGAGTGATGTTGATGCATTTTTTCTGGCTCTGGGGTTATTGTACGATGAGCCTAATGTCACTGATCAAGCTGAAAGAACCTTGTTGGCATTAAATCAGGGGCTTGAGGACGCTGAGTTGTACTGTCAGAAATTCCGAAAATGGGCAGTCCTAACCAAATGGAATGATGATGCTTTGGCAGCCCTTTTTCGGAAGGGGCTGTCAGAGAATGTAAAAGATGTTATGGTGGGTTTCCCTGCTCCCTCTGGTCTCAATGAGTCTATGTCATTAGCGATTCAAATTGACAGACGTTTGCGTGACCGTAGAGGTATGCATGGAATAGTGTTGCCTTGTGAGCCAGCTTCTGAACCCATGCAGTGTGATAGAGTGGCTTCTGGGGCACAGCGTCATGAGTTTCGAAAACGCAATGGGTTATGTTTCTATTGTGGTGACGCCTCTCATGCTATTTCTGTCTGCCCTAAGCGGGGAAGACGTTTTGCACGCTCAGTTGTCTTGGGTAGTGTTCAGACTAAATTTCTGTTGACTGTTACCCTGATTTGCTCCCTGTCCACATTTTCTGCTCAGGCTTTTGTTGATTCGGGAGCAGCTATTAACCTGATGGATTTTGATTTTGCCAAATGTTGTGGGTTTCCCTTGATGCCCCTACGGAAGTCTATTCCCCTACTGGGGATTGATTCTACCCCTTTGGCTGAGAATAAACCCCAGTTTTCTACTCAGGTGATAATGAGGGTTGAACCTGATCATCAGGAGAGTTGCAAATTTTTGGTACTGTATAATCTGCATGACATTATTGTACTAGGTTTCCCTTGGTTACAGTCTCATAATCCTGTTTTGGATTGGAAATCTATGTCTGTAACCAGTTGGGGCTGCCAATGTGTTAATGCCAACACTCCTGTTTTTTCTGCCTCTCCCCAGTCTCAGGATGTTCCTGACTTTTTGACTGATTTTTCTGATGTGTTTAGCAAAAGTAAATCTGCATCCTTGCCCCCCCATAGGAGCTATGACTGCGCTATTGAATTAGTGCCTGGTAGTAAATTTCCTAAAGGTCGCCTTTTTAACTTGTCAGTACCTGAACATGACGCTATGCGGTCTTATATCAAGGAGTCATTGTAGAAGGGTCATATCAGACCATCCTCTGCACCCTTGGGTGCCGTTTTTTTCTTTGTGGCCAAAAAGGATGGTTCATTAAGGCCGTGTATTGATTATCATCTCTTGAACAAGATCACTGTGAAATATCAAAATCCGTTACCCTTGATTTCTGACCTGTTTTCCAGGGTGAAAAGTGCTACTTAGTTTACCAAGCTTGACCTCAGGGGGGCGTATAACCTTATTCGCATTAAGCACGGGGATGAATGGAAGACGGCGTTTAATACCCCAGAGGGGCATTTTGAGTACCTAGTGATGCCCTTTGGGCTCACTAATGCTCCTTCCGTCTTCCAGTCCTTCATGAATGACATTTTCAGGGATTTTGTGGATACATTTCTGATTGTTTATTTGAATGATATCTTGATTTTTTCCAAAGACTGGGACTCTCATGTGAAACATGTTCGGACTGTGTTCCAGATTTTGAGAGAGAGTGCTCTGTATGTGAAGGGATCAAAGTGTCTTTTTGGCGTACAGAGGATCTCATTTCTGGGATTCATTTTGTCTCCATCTGTTATTGAAATGGACCCGGTCAAGGTTCAGGCCATCTGTGATTGGGTCCAACCTACTTCATTAAAGGCTCTTCAGAGATTCTTGGGTTTTGCCAATTTGTATCGTAAATTTATTGGTAATTTCTCTGTTATTGTTAAACCATTGACTGATTTGACCAAAAAGGGTTCTGATGTGGTAAATTGGCCTCCTGAGGCAGTCTCTGCGTTTCAGGAACTTAAGCAGAGATTCACTTCTGCTCCTGTTCTACGGCAGCCTGATGTTTCTCTGCCATTTCAGGTGGAGGTTGATGCCTCTGAAATTGGGGCAGGTGCCGTTTTGTCCCAAAGAGATCCTGAGACCTCGAAAAGTAACCCTTGTGCCTTTTTCTCTCGAAAATTTTCTCCAACTGAACGTAATTATGACGTGGGTAATCGGGAGTTATTGGCCATGAAATGGGCTTTTGAAGAGTGGAGACATTGGCTGGAGGGAGCCAAACATCAGGTGGTGGTCGTCACGGACCATAAGAATCTGGTTTATCTGGAATCAGCCAAGCGACTTAATCCTAGACAGGCCAGGTGGGCCTTGTTTTTCACACGTTTTAATTTTGTGGTTTCCTTTCTTCCTGGGACTAAGAATGTTAAGGCGGATGCCCTCTTGAGGAGTTTCCTTGCAGACTCTCCTGAGTTATCTGATCCTGCTGTTATTTTGAAAGAGGGTGTAGTTCTTTCCGCCATCTCACCCAATTTGAGACTGGCTCTAGAAGGGTGTCAGGAGGATAAACCCGAGCGCTGCCCTATTGGGAAATTGTTTGTCCCAGACTGGTGGAAAAAGAGTGTGATGTCTGAGATTCATTGTTCCGCTTTGGCCGGTCATCCCGGAATTTTTGGTACCAGAGACTTGGTGAGTCGGTCCTTTTGGAGGCCTACTTTGTCTCGTGACGTCAGGGAGTTTGTGCAGTCCTGTGGGACTTGCTCTCGCTCCAAGCCTTGCTCTCGCTCTAGTGGTTTGTTGATGCCATTGCCTGTGCCCAAGAGACCATGGACCCATATCTCTATGGATTTCATTTCCAACCTCCCTGTTTCTCAGAGAATGACCGTTATCTGGGTGATTTGTGATAGGTTTTCCAAGATGATACATCTTGTGCCACTTCCTAAGTTGCCTTCCTCCTCCGAATTGGTGCCTTTGTTCCTTCAGCACGTGGTTCGGTTACACGCATTCCTGAGAACATTGTGTCTGACAGAGGAGTCCAGTTTGTTTCCATATTTTGGAGGACTTTTTGTTCTAAACTTGGTGTTCAATTGTCTTTCTCCTCTGCTTTTCATCCTCAGACCAATGGACAAACTGAGAGAACAAACCAGACATTGCAGACTTATCTGAGATGCTTTGTGTCTGCTGATCAAGATGACTGGGTCTCTTTTTTGCCTTTAGCTGAGTTTGCTCTTAAAAATAGGGCAAGCTCTGCCACTTTGATGTCTCCATTTTTCTGCAATTTTGGGTTTCACCCTCGATTTTCTTCGGGACAGACGGAGGCTTCTGTCTGTCCGGGTGTTGACTCTGTTGTGAAGCGTATGCAGCAGATTTGGGACCAGGTAGTCGAGAGGTTGTCCCTCTCTCAGGAGAAGGCCCAGCAGTTTGCCAACCGGCATAGGACTGATGGTCCTCGGTTTAAAGTGGGGGACTTGGTCTGGTTGTCCTCAAGAAATATCCCTACGAGAGTTGCATCTCCTAAGTTTAAGCCTAGGTTCATTGGACCTTATAAGATCATGGAGATTCTTAATCCTGTTTCCTTTCGTTTACTTCTTCCAGGGACATTTAAGATCGATAACGTGTTCCACAAGTCCTTATTGAAGAGGTTTGTCGAGCCAGTGGTTCCTATGGCTGCGCCTCCCGACCCTGTTTTGGTTGAGGGCAATCTGGAGTATGTGGTTGAGAAAATATTGGATTCTCGTTTTTCTAGATGGAAACTCCAGTATTTGGTTAAGTGGAGAGGTTATGGTCAGGAGGACAATTCTTGGGTGTTTGCTTCGGACATCCATGCTAGGAGACTGATCCGTGCCTATCACCAAGCTCATCCTGACCGACCTGATTGCACAAATGAGGGTTCGGTGACCCCTCCTCTAGGGGGGGTACTGTTGTGAATGTTTTGGAAATTAATTCTGAGCAGAAGCTCCCTCTGGTGGTTACAAACAGTACTGAACCATTCAATGAGGATTGGCAATCAGGAGTCACAGACTGTCTTGATATAAGGGAGGTTCCCTCCCATCATGGTTGCCGGTGATCAATTGTTCTTGTCTCAACTGTGGTTCCTGGTTCACTTGGAAGCTTGCTGAGTCTTGCCTCTTCTTCTGATTTCAGATAAGATATTTTCTGTTTTTGTTTTTGTGCTTACCATTTGCATATTTCTCTGCATTTCTGTGAGGTTAGCCAGGTTCCCCCCCGAGGGGGCTTGGGCTCCTCTCAGTTCCGCTGGAGCCATTGTTATTTGTTCATTTGCTTTTTCCAGTTTTTTCAGTGGCTGCGGCTTAGTTTTGTTACACCAGAGAACTGATTTAGGTGGTAGAGGTCGTGTGATCTCAGGTGTTTTTGCAATCAGTAGCGTTGGCTTTTTTTAGGGTTTTTTTGGATTGCAGTGAGTATCCTTTCTATCCTTTTCTGTCTAGGCAGATTGGGCCCCAGCGTTTGCTCATACTATTTTCTGTCTGTGTCTGTATTACCTCTTGTCTAACCACCATTACATGTTTGGGGGCTTCCTATGTTCTTTGGGGATCTGCTCCGGGGCAGATAGCTTTCCTCTTTCTATCTTTAGGTGTAGTTAATCTCTCAGGCTGTGACGAGGCATCTAGGACCAACGTAGGAACGCTCCATGGCTGCCTTTAGTTGTGGTGGTTAGTCACGGTACTGCAATCCAATAGATTCCAACCTCTCTGGTGTATTGCCGTTTTTGCCTGCTCTCCTCAGCTACCAAAACATAACAGCTGTGTATGTGGAAGCTGTGGGCCGCCCAACATTCTGTGTATGTGTTAGCTGTGGGGGCATCATGTTGTGTGGAGGGCAACTATATATGGGGGATTCAAGGGACATAATTAAACATTAAGTGGCACCTAAGGAGCTGTAAGGTTCTTTGTACATGTTTCTTGAAACTCAGTTTTTCCGTCAGCCATTTTGCTTTCTGTCTTGCTGCAGCTATCTTGCCCTCAGTCAATATGGAGTTTCCAGCTTTCATGTTCCCGCCCTGATTCTCTCCCTCTTGCTTCTTAAGCAGCCTCAGCTGAGCAATCAGTGCTTCAGAATCAAGCCTGCAGTGAGCCTGTGACCTGACTCCTGGAAAACCTTGGACTTTGTACTCCAGCTATTTCCTACTGAGGAACTTTGGAACACTTGTGGACTCTGGAAACCTGCTATTTGATAAATCCACGTTTGCATGGAATTACGGTAACAGAGAAGAGATCCTGAACCTGTTGTGGAGAGTTATTGCTGAGCTTAAGTTACTCTGGCCTGCTGTGTCTCCTGCTTCTGTACCTGCAAACTGTGTGACCATTTTTGCCACTTGTATGAAGTAATACAAGTCCTTCTATATCAATCCTGTGTCTCATGTGTTTTCCTCGCACCCAAGCACAAGACGCTATATGAACTGTACACCATACATTACAAGATTCTGAAGCCAAACGTTAGTGTCTGCTGGGTCTGGGAAGGCTGTGTCTGCTGTGACTGTGGATATCAGATGTCCGGTTATACTTTCTGTGAAGAAGGCTACTCCAGTACAGATGGAGACTGTGGATGGCTCCCTGCTGACCTCTGGACCAGTGGATCAGGAAACGGAGCCTTTGAGGGTCCTTATGGGTAAAGATCATCAAGAGAAACTGTCCTTTATGCTTATCTCTTCTCCCCACTTTCCCATTATTCTAGGGCTACCATGGCTGCAGGCTCAGAACCCTACCATTAACTGGGAGACCAAGGAATTACACTTTCCAGAGAAACAGATGAGTCCAGAAGTTTCAGCTTGCTCTGTTCCTAAAGGAACCATGTCAGTCCCTGAACTACCAGCTGTATACCAGGACTATGTGGATTTATGTGACAAGAAGAACGCTGACCAGCTACCCCCTCACCGTCCATATGATTGTCCAATTGAATTATTGCCTGGAGCAGAGATACCTTTTGGTAAGATCTACCCCCTGGCGGGCCCGAGCTAAAGGCTTTAAAGGATTACATAGACGAAAATCTAGCCAAGGGCTTCATACGCCCCTCTTCATCTCCTGCAGGTGCACCCATCTTCTTTGTGAAGAAGAAAGATGGATCTCTGAGACCCTGCGTAGACTATAGGGAACTCAATAAGGTTACTATTAGAAACCGTTATCCATTGCCTTTAATCCCTGAGTTATTGGAGAGAGTGCGGCATGCCAAAATTTTCTCTAAACTGGATCTCCGTGGGGCCTATAACTTGGTCCGTATTAGACCTGGGGATGAATGGAAGACTGCATTCAGGTCACGCTATGGACACTTTGAATATCTTGTTATGCTTTTTGGTCTGAGTACCGCCCCAGCCACTTTCCAACACTTGGTGAATGACATCTTCAGGGATCTCCTAGATACATTCGTGGTGATTTATTTGGATGATATTCTAATTTTTTCTAACTCCACAGAGGAACATCATGGACATGTGAGAATGGTCTTAGAACGTCTAAGACAAAACCATCTTTACATCAAACTTGAAAAGTGTGAATTCCATAGGACCGAAATTCAATTTCTGGGGTATGTACTGTCTACACAAGGAATTAGTATGGATGGAAGCAAGACCCAAGCCATCAAGGATTGGCCAATTCCTAGAAATGTGAAGGAGGTGCAGCGCTTCATCGGGTTTGCCAACTTCTATAGACGTTTCATTAGGAATTTCTCTGAGGTAGTGTCACCTATCACCCAACTTACCCGGAAAGAGTCTAGGTTCTCCTGGACCCCCCAAGCCCAGGAAGCATTTTCCCGTCTAAAGGATAAATTTACCACCGCACCTATCTTAGTACATCCCAACCCCGAACTTGCCTTCATAATAGAGGTGGATGCTTCAGACTGTGCCGTTGGAGCTATACTCTCTCAGAGAACAGGTGAGAAGAATGTCTTGCATCCCTGTGCCTTCTTTTCCCAGCAGTTGTCTTCGGCTGAGAGGAACTACGATGTGGGCAATAGAGAGTTGTTGGCCATTATTGCCGCCTTCAAAGAATGGAGACACCTTCTTCAGGGAGCTGCACAGCAAATAGTCGTCCTGACAGACCATCGTAACCTTGAATTTATCAGGTCGGCTAAGTGCCTGACTCCCCGCCAGGCTCGCTGGAATCTTTTCCTAAACCAATTTAATTTTGTCATTTCTTATAGACCAGGATCGCGCAATGGAAAGGCTGATGCACTCTCTAGGATTCATTCAGCAGAGACACGTCCACTTATTCCTCCTAAGACTATTCTTCCTGACTCTAGATTCCTGGGAGTGATTCATAATCAAGACCTACTTAAGGACATCAAGGAAGCATACCATGCGGATTCCTTGTTGGCACAACCCCCAAGGGACGTAAGTCTTGTCTTTAAGAATGGTGTGTGGATTCAGGGACAACGTCTGTATATACCTGAAACAGTCAGATTGAGAGTATTGCAAATCATCCACGATTCCAAGATAGCTGGGCATAGAGGAATTCTAAAGACACAGGAATTTCTTTCTCGTTTCTTTTGGTGGCCCACTTACAGGAAAGATGTTTTAAACTATGTCACTTCATGTGAAGTCTGTGCAAGATGCAAAACACCTCGCTCCTCACCAACTGGTCTGTTGCAACCCCTTCCCACCCCGTCCCGCCCGTGGGGATCCATTTCTATGGACTTCATTGTGGAGTTACCAACCTCTCAAGGGAAGAACACCATTCTAGTGGTGGTTGATCGTTTAACAAAGGCAGCTCATTTTATCCCTTGTGTCAGCTTACCCACTGCAAAACAGACATCAGATTTGATGATTAAGAATGTGTTTCGCTTACATGGAGCACCGGATGAGGTTATTTCGGATCGAGGGGTGCAATTCACTTCAAGGTTTTGGCAAAATTTCTGTGCCGCATTGGACATTAAAGTAAACCTTTCTTCTGCTTTTCATCCCCAGACTAATGGACAGACAGAACGAACCAATCAGACCCTGGAGCAGTATCTCCGCTGCTTTATCTGCCACCTACAGGATGATTGGGTGGATCTACTTCCACTGGCTGAGTTCTCTTATAACAACTCTCAGAGCGCCTCCACTAAGCAGTCTCCTTTTTACTCCAATTTAGGTTATCATCCTAACATTCTTCCTCGATTTCCCATAGAAACGCCCTTGCCAGCAGTGGCTGAAAGAATCACGTCTTTACAAAAGAATATGGATCTTCTAAAGGAAAATCTGGAATTGGCTCAGGAAAGGTACAAGAAAGCAGCAGATAAATTTCGTAAACCTGCACCAGCTTTCAAGGTAGGAGACTTGGTCTGGCTGTCAACCAGAAATCTTAAGTTAAGGATTCCATCGTCTAAGTTGGGACATAAGTACATTGGACCCTATAAAATCAGTAAAATTATAAGTGCCGTTGCTTGTCGTCTTCAACTGCCCAGAACTATGAGAATCCACCCTGTCTTTCATGTATCCCTACTAAAGGCTGCAACACCCAATACGTTTCCTGGACGTTCTTCTCCTTGCCCTGACCCAGTGCTAGTCAATGGTCAGGAAGAATTTGTGGTGGAAAGGATTCTAGATTCCAGGTTGTACAGAAATCAGTTACAATATTTGATTAAATGGCAGGGCTACCCAGTGGAGGACAACTCATGGGAACCAGTCAATAACGTTAATGCTCCTCGCTTGCTCCGCCAGTTTCATCAGAGATACCCAGACAAGCCTGGTCTGAGGTCATCCGGAGGTTGTCCCTAAGGGGGGAGTAATGTAAGGTTCTTTGTACATGTTTCTTGAAACTCAGTTTTTCCGTCAGCCATTTTGCTTTCTGTCTTGCTGCAGCTATCTTGCCCTCAGTCAATATGGAGTTTCCAGCTTTCATGTTCCCGCCCTGATTCTCTCCCTCTTGCTTCTTAAGCAGCCTCAGCTGAGCAATCAGTGCTTCAGAATCAAGCCTGCAGTGAGCCTGTGACCTGACTCCTGGAAAACCTTGGACTTTGTACTCCAGCTATTTCCTACTGAGGAACTTTGGAACACTTGTGGACTCTGGAAACCTGCTATTTGATAAATCCACGTTTGCATGGAATTACGGTAACAGAGAAGAGATCCTGAACCTGTTGTGGAGAGTTATTGCTGAGCTTAAGTTACTCTGGCCTGCTGTGTCTCCTGCTTCTGTACCTGCAAACTGTGTGACCATTTTTGCCACTTGTATGAAGTAATACAAGTCCTTCTATATCAATCCTGTGTCTCATGTGTTTTCCTCGCACCCAAGCACAAGACGCTATATGAACTGTACACCATACATTACAGGAGCATAATTGTTGTAGGGGCAGTCAGGTCATTATGTATGTCAAATAGGCACACTTTGTACCTTATTATTTTCTGGGGACAAAATGCAAGCACTGTTTTCTAGGGCACTTGCACAGTGCATTAATATTTTCTATGACTCAATTTTACCATCTAGAGGAGTGTTTCCCAAATTTCAGCCCTTACAGCCCTCAACAGATCATGTTTTCATTATTTTCCTGGTATTCAACAGGTGATGGAATCACTATCAAGGTATCAGAAATTTCCACAGGTTCGCTCAATAGTGCAATACTAAGGAAATTCTGTAAACATGATGTGTTGGGTTGGACGTGAGGACTGGATTTTGGGAATCACTGATCTAGAGGGATGAAAGGAGGCATTTTACTTTGTAAAAGGCACAATGGTGGGCATAATTATATGTGATATTGTGAGTGCAGGTTGCAGGATGTAGTAACGGACAGGAGACAGAGCAAGGGTTAACGTTAGGTTTACTTGAACAGGGGTATACTCCATGCAGGGTGGAAAGGGGAGAAACAGGAATAAGGCAGATGATTTAAGCACGGTAGATGTGCAGGGGAGGTAACAATTGAAAATAGTATAGCAACTGTTCATTAAGGGTTAAACTTATCAGTCTGTCGGCTTCCTGGCTGTAGAGAGTCCTAGGACCAAAGATGGTGGCTCCAAAGCTGTTAGCGCGTGATGATTCTGGCGTTGTCCGGAAGGCGTGGATGATCTGGTACCCAGCGGTGACGGAGAGTCCTCGGCATCCTGGGTGGGGTCCGGGAATCGTGATTTGTGATGAAGAGTGAAGCACAGTCATCAGCACTGTCGGGGCCTAACGCAGCTCGGCAGACGTATGCGGGTGAGAAAGAGCACAGTTCTCGGTGAATCACCCGGTCTTTCTTAGGCGGCACACATGCGGTCATAGACAGACATAGACATTTGGCATCTTCAGTTGGGGAAGCCAACGGGCACACGGCAAGTGTCCGATCACAGTTTCTGTACGTGACAGTGGGGATTCTATAGCACAGGCCTGTGCTGTCACGGTGCTCAGAAGACGGAACACCAAACTTCCCCCCGCTGCACGCCGCGTGTTCCAGCCAAATCTCCCCTCTATTTCGCGCACTCTATCCTTTTTAACTTAGTCACGCCCCTGCTGTCCAGTGCAAAGGTCGATCCGAGTCTCTAAGCTTTCCCCTAGGCACCAAAGGTGCAGAAGAAAACAGCAAACTTATTTACTGTTGCCCTCTGTACATAGGTTTTATTGTTAGTAAAAAGGACCTTATTTTTGAAAACTTGTCTGGTTTCCTCATCATGGGTTTAGAACTCCACTGGACTTACTGTTACTTCAGAATCATTCTTTCATCAAAGATGACAGTAGAAATCCATGCCATTTCCACTATTAGGGCTCATACTCACTTGCGCTGAAAACGGATGATATTCAGCTGAAAAAAAATCGGATTCAAATCTGACAAATGTTATTCAATAGGTGACATCTCATTTGCGATTTTTTTCTCAGCCGAAATTGGTGTGAGAAAAAAAATCGCAGCATGCTGCGATTTGATGCAATTTTGGCATGATAATTGCCAATGCAAGTCAATGGGTGCGAGAAATCATCGCACAGCACTCGCACCATGCGAGTGCTGTCCGATTTATACGCACCAGTCTCCTTTGAAAAGCCGACAATTCATCCCCGGCTACTGTAAAATCACACTGACAGCTCACAAAACACTAGATACATACACATAGAATACATATATATATATATATATATATATACATGTCATTGTGACACATACATATATGTATATTTATAGTTCATACACTGTACATACTGTAATAGCCGCTAATTCAATTGCCGGCTTTTGTGAAATCACAGAAGCCGACATGAAATGATACATTGTTTACACACAGTTAACCATGTCATTTCATGTATTTTGATATATGGTTTTAACTTACAATTACATAAGTGTATGTGTGCAAAATTTCAGACATGTAGGGGTTAATTAAAGGTGTAAATTCGTTGAAAAAAAATGCGTGGGCTCCCGCTGTATTTTCTCCACCAGACAGACAAAGCCAGCGAGTGGGGGCAGATAATAATAGCCCAGGGAGGGTACATTTTTTTTGTGTCCCCCTGGCTACTAACATCTGCCCCCAGCCACCCCAGAAAAGGCAAATCTCTAATTAGATTAGCCATTTCTGGCACTTTGCCCGTCTATTCCCATTGCCCTGTAGCGGTGGCGAATGGGTTAATAAGGGGTTAAAGCCACCTTGCAATTGAAAGGTGACTTTAAGCCAGGTTAATAATTGAGAGCTGTCAATTAGACAACTATCAATTATTAATCCTATTGAAGTAAATAAAAAAACACACACACTTTTAGAATAAATAATTTTAATGAAATAAAAACACATTTTTTTGACCATCTTTTTTTTAACTCTTAATCCCTGCGAAGCCCTTGATCTCCTACTCGCTTGCTTTGTCTGTCTGGTGGAGAAAATACAGCGGGAGCCCATGCATTTTTTTTCAGCGAATTTACACCTTTAATTAACCCCTACATGTCTGAAATTTTGCACACATATACTTATGTAATTGTAAGTTAAAACCATATATCAAAATACATGAAATGACATGGTTAACTGTATGTAAACCATGTGTCATTTCATGTCGGCTTCTGTGATTTCACAAAAACCGGCAATTTAATTAGCGGCTATTACAGTATGTAGAAGTGTATGAACTATAAATATATGTATATATATATATGTATATATATATATATGTCACAATTACATATATATATATGTATTCTATGTGTGTATATGTATTGTTTCTATTCTTTATTAAAGCTGTCAGTGTGATTTTACAGTATAGCCGGGGATGAATTAGCGGCTATTATACTATGTAGAAGTGTATGACCTATATATATATTATATATATGTATACAGTATATATAATTATTTGCTTTTTGTGTACATTTTTTTTTTACAATGTGATTTTTACATGACTTTTTACATAGAGATAACTGCTCTATGTAAAACTTCATGTTAAAATCGCATTGCATACAGATGGAAAACTGATGGAAAACGCATGGAAAACGCATGGTGCGATTTAAAATCGCATGCAAATCGCATGACATTTTACTAGAATCGTACCGTTTTTTCCGTCCAAAAACGGACCGATTTTTTTCCCACTAGTGGGTATGAGCCCTTATCCACACCTGGTAACCGTGATAAGAAGCAGTCATTGATCGAAGATGACTGTTTATAAACATGACATTTATCCTAACGCAACACAGCTCGAATCCATCTAAAGGAAGCACCACCTCCATCTTTCTCACTAAATATGGTGCGGACATTCAAAACCTATAACAACTGCCAAGATCCCTGCAATTATTTTCTAGGTTGCAGCATATTTTAATACTTCATATTCTAAATATGAAATTACAGCCTTATTTGACCCATTTCGGGAATATTTTATAGTACAAGATGAATCATCAGATTCAGTGTGAACTCTCTTCATCTTTCCTGATGACATGCAGAGTGTTTAGAGTACTCTTGGGTGGTTCTAATAATGTTTAAGCAGCTTATATGACTAAAGTAATAGCAGTCCTTATGTCAGCATATGATCCTATGAGACTATAGACTGGTCACACAGTGCAGTTTTAGATGTTTTTAATGTATTTTCTTAAGCCAAAACAAAAAACTGAGACAAAAAGTTGCATAACATCATTTTTTTACAGTACTTTTCTAGCGCATTCTCTATAGCATCAACTTCTGATATTAGAGAAAGAACACGTGCAGCAAGAACTATACCAAATGGCCCTTATTTAACCTTGTCTTAGGTCTTGATAAAGTATAATCTACAAAAAGTGCGTGTTGCAAAACTTGATTGTAATATTAATTCTGCTAGATGTACCTGAACTTTTCACACAAAAAAGTAGCAATAAAAAACAATTCTAGTATGCAGTCGTCTCTTTCCTATTTGTGGGCGGAACAAAATATTTAATTCTGCTGCTGTGTCTATATGACAAGTGTAAGCAATGTTTTTACTCTGCAGCCCTCTTTTTGTGAGTAGTGTTTCTAAAAGATGTTCTACTATGCAGCAGTCTTTTTCCTATTTGTGGACCAAAAAATTATTTTATTCTACAGCTGTGTCTGTATGAATAGTGTTTCTGAAAACATTTTCCACTATACAGTGATCTCTTTCCCATTTGTGGTCTGAAAAAATTATTTTATTCTACAGCTGTGTTTATACGAGTAGTGTTTCTAAGAAATGTTTCTTCTCTGCAGCCGTGTTTTTGTGAGTAGAGTTTCTAAAATTCTTTTCTACTATACAGCTGTGTTTTTTAGAGATGAGCGAACCTTCAAAAGTTTGGCTCGGTTCACTGAAAGTCCTGATATTCGCCGAACATGTTCTCTGAACAGTTCGACAAACATACCCAACCCTATTAAATTCAATGGAAGGCCAAACCAAACGTATACAGAACGCCTTAAGGGGTGACGAAAAGCTTCCTAAGAAGCTAAAATTAGGGGCAGACTACATGAAAAGTGGCATCAATTTACCCACAGTAGAAATTTTCTCATGGCACAGCAGCAGTCAGCCATGGGCCATGCATGAGGCATCAGGGTCTGGTCTGGCATTTAGAACTTTGAATTAAAGTTTAAATTAAGACCTTGTGGTTAAGGGAGCGGTGTAAGCCTTTTTTGTTGTGAAACCTGATACCTCATTCAACAGCGTAATTTTTTTTTCACAGCCACACTCAGATGGCACAAATATCAGTTTCATAGAGTAATATTGGTAGAAAAATGTAAGGAAAGTAACACAGGAAGTTGACTGATCAATTAACCCATAGTACAACATTTTATAATGGCACAGAAGCAGTCAGTCATGCACCATGCATGAGGTTTCAAGCTCTGGGCCAGCATTTGTGCTTTGATTTGAAATTTCAATTAAGACTTGGTGGTTAAGGGAGTAGGGTAAGCCTTTTTTGCTGGGAGCACTAATACCTTATGCAACTTTTTTTCCCAGCCACTCTCAGATGGCACAAACATCAGTTTCATAGAGTACTATTGGTAGAAAAATGTAAGAATAGGTAGTTGAGTGAAAGTAAGTGCAAGCCTGCCTGTCTGGGTGCCATACTGCCACAGGCAACACACATGAAAAAGACCCAACTTTTATTCTCAATATTTAAAAAAAATATTGTCACACACCACTAAAGTGGCATAAATTTCCACAGAGTAGAAACAGTATAATAGGCCTTTGACACACCTTCCACTACAGGCAACCCACCAGATGCAGACCCAACTTGGAGTTTCCACATTTTAAAAATTGTAGCATCAGCATCAGTAGCAACAGCAGGCACAGAAGTCGCAGCAAAGTTGTCACAGACGGTAATAATGCAAGATCAATGAATGACTCTAAAAACCTCACGATCTCCTAGTCAGCCCAGTCTGCGACTGGGGTGCCAAAGTCATTGAAGATCCATGACTTGTTCATTTTGATGAAAGTTAGGTGGTCTACACTTTCAGGGGACAGCTGAATGTGCTTGTCCGTCAGGACACCGCCATCAGCGATGAAGATACATTCTGAGAGAACGCTGGCTGCCCGGCATGACAAAACCTCCCAGGCGTGACAGGCAAGCTCTGGTCACTCTTCAATTTTTGAAGATCAGGATGTTAAAGGGTCCAAATTCCCCCTAATGTCATTGATATTGAGCTCAAGATACTCCTGCACCATCCTCTCAAGTCATCCTCTCAGACTTGTACTCTGTTCTGCTGGTGTACGGGCTGCTCTTAAAAATGTGTGAAATGACTCACAGAAATTACTTATGCCACTTACACTGCTGCTGCTGCTAATATTTTTGTGGTGAGACTTTGACATTTCCAGAGTTGGAAGTCTAGAACGGCAATGCACACTTTGTGCCTCACTGCTATCTTGGGGAAAACCATTCTTAAGATTGTCTACAAGCAAGTTTTGATACTCCAGCATGTGCATGTCCCTTTCCAGGGGGGAAGCACCTGGCAAAATTTACTCTTGTGCCGTGGATTTAACAGAGTGGTAAACCGGTAGTCAGCACTATTTCTAACCCTAAGAATACCGGCAACATGTTGAAGATTGTGCAGCAAGAAGGCGCTCATTTGTCGGGCGCTTCCATAAGGCCAAAGTCCATGGTGTGTTGGTGGCAGGTTAACACTCATGGTTGCTTTTTCCATCCCTGCACAACAACCATGGACAACAGAGTGGTCATAATTATCCTCTTCTTCTACGGACTGTTGTGCTTCCGTCACCTCTTCCTCCTTGTCCTCCTCAATTAGTTCTTCAGCTCCTGCACCTTCATTAACAGTTTGTCTGGTACCATGAGCCACCCTCGATCACTGTCATCCACCCTCCCATGGCACCCACCTGTGCGACGACAGTCCGGAAATTATTTGGATTAGCAAATAGGGCCTCCTGGGTGAACTCCTATATTAGGCCTAATGATTTTTAACAGGAAATGGGGCCTCCTGATTCCTCACTGCAACACAGTTTTGTTATAAACAATTTGGATAAGCAAATATGGCTTCCTGGATGAACCTCAATATTAGGACTAACAATTTTTAAGAGGAAATTGGGCCTCCTGATTCCACACTGCAACACAGTTTTTGCCCAAGCGATTTCAATTAGCAAATGGGACCTCCTGACTGAAACACAATTTTTGCACAATCTGGTTAGATGCTGGAAGGTCAATTTCACATAGGACAGGATCCTATCTAGCTAACTGTCAAGTTCACTTTCAGCAGGAGTGGCCTCTCTGCACTGTGACACTGAGAAAATGGTGCCAGCAAAACAAGATGTCTGCCCTTTATATGAACAGGGACATGTGACTTCGGCAACCAATCACAGGAGACCTTGTGTCATGATGTTGTGAAATGGTTTCTGCGACCTGATTGGCTGCCGGAATTTACACACACATTAAATTACTACAAAACAAAAAAATTAAAAAAAAAAGTTTGCTTATCTCTACTCTCTTTCCCATTTGGAGGTCGAAAAAATTATTTTATTCTACAGCTATGTCTATACTAGCAGGGTGTCTAAAAAATATTTCTACTCTAAAGCCGTCTTTTTGTGAGTAGTTTGTCTAAAAAAAAATTCTAGTATGCAGCCATCTCTTTCCCATTTGTGGGCCAAAAAGCCTCTATAGTAGCATCCCCAGCTGCTACAACATTTACACAGTGGGCAGTTAGAGTGATATAATGTCCCTGCCCTTCCTTACTAGTATAAGTATGGGTGGTTATGTGTACCTTTACACTGATGGCATTTCACAGGGCACACCTGATTTTGTCTGCAACATGCTTGTGCAGGGCAGGGATGGGCTGCCTGTAAAAGTAGTGGTGGCTGTGAAAAACGTACTGTGGCTCTCATGCATCCAATGTATTGTTATCCCTTTAAAAATCACTTGAAAGGCCACATGTAGAGTATGGGATCCAGTGTTTGAGGGATGTGCAGCTGAACGATTCAATGGCATAGTGTGCAGATGCTCGGTGACACTGCTGGTGGTGGAGCTGTCACATCCTCTCTTTTTTCAGGGAGACAGGTGGCCCTGTTGCTCGAGAGGGGGAGGAAGAGTCCGAGACCGCAGTAGAAGAGGAAGGAGGCTAAGATTTTTCCTGTTTTTTCAGGTGTGTACCCCACTGCAGCTCGTGCTTTGCATTCAGATTTCTCGTTATGCAGGTGGGGTTCAGGCTAAGAACATTTATGCCTAGCTTCAGTTTTTGATGGTTTAGTGTGCCAACCAGCAGTGTATTGTCAGGGAGCTCCTTTGAGCTAGCTCTGGTGTGCTCATTTTGTCAGCTCAGTGGCCAGTAGCAGCTGACGTACTGGCTGCGGGATGCCCCGCATGCTATAGCACCATGCTCTCTCTTTTGCTGTGTAGCTGGGACAGCATGACCACCACCCCTTCCTCTGAACCGCCCAAGTCACTAAAATGGCCTTGATCCCATCTCACCTCTGTAGTCTGCCCTAACTCTGCTGCCCTAATCCAGTTTTATCCACGCTACTTCTCCGCTTCTCCCTTGGCAAATCCCTGCATTGTCCTCCAATTCCACAATGTATTCACTTCAAGATAGTAACACTGACCTATAAAGCCGTCCATAATCTGTCTCCCCCATATATCTCAAAACTAATCTTCCTCATCCTCTTCCTACTGTGCCACCATCTGATGCATCATCGCCTGAAGCGGTTTTTCAAGGAAACATAGAAGTTGGGAGAGTAACACTGTTTATGGCGTCATCAGCACTGGCCATGTTCAAGTGTACTCGAAGCAGCGCAATACGGCATATACATCCCTCAAGGAAGCCCACTCATTGGTATTGAATTGGTATTGTTTCGCAGAGCCACTCACCTATCTGAAATTCCACTTTCGAGTGCTGCTGCTTGTACAATCTCTTTAGCATATGCAAGTTACAGTTCCACCTTATGAGTATATCGCAGAGGTGCGGAGCGGGAAAGCAGAAGTGATGCTGCACCGTAGACAGGCAAGCAGCAGTAGGGTGAGAACGCCAAAGGCATGCACAGACAGCCTGCACTTTCTGACCGGATGTGATGGTGTAGAAAGCGGAGTAGGAGGAGGAAGCAACATGGACAGAGAAAAGGCTAGGGGCCGGTCGTGATACGCATTAGCAGACAACTTAATTGCTAGGGGACTGCCTCTTCCTCTGCCCAATTCACTTGGATGGCCTTGACTACATATGGGGTTTAGGACCTCATCATCCCCAATTGCATCGTCACACGTCTCCAGTCTTTCTGTAAGCCTGCTGTCCTACTAATCCACTTCTTTCCTTGCTATTCCTCAGCTTCTCCCCTCTGCAAATCCTTTCATTGTCTACCAATTCAAAAACGTATCCACTTCAAGCTAGTAACACTTACAAAGCCGTACAACATCTGTCTTCCTCATATATTTCTGAACTAATCTCGCAATATCTCCCCCCACGTAATCTCTAGTCCTCCCAAGACCTCCTTCCCCTCTACAATCATACGTTCCTCATTTAATCACCTGCAAGACTTCTCCTGAGTATATCTAATATTTGGTATTGTTGCATTTAAAAATGCTAGATATATCAAAACATAACATAAAAATAAATAATCCGATCGGTATAGCGATAAAAAATCAAAATGCCAGAATTACCGCAACATTGCAATAAAATGTAATAACAGGCGATGAAAACATTGTATCTATCTCAAAATGATATCAATAAAAATGACAGCTCGGCACGCAAAAAATAAATCCTCCTTTTTTTTACAAACTTTGGATTTTTTTTCACTACTTAACCCCTCTCTGACATTAGACGTACTATCCCGTCCATAAAACCATTCTGCCCATGGACGGGATAGTACGTCATAGGCGATCAGCTGCGCTCCTGAGGGGAGCGCAGCTAATCGCCGCCGGGTGTCAGCTGATTATCACAGCTGACACCCGTGACTGTGTGTCAGGAGCGGTCACGGACCGCTCCCGGCACATTAACCCCTAGCACACCGCGATCAAACATGATCGCGGTGTACTGGGGGCACAGGGGAGGATCGCGCAGGGTGGGGGCTCCCTGCGCGCCCCCCTGAGACCCTCAGACCAGCGCGATGTGATCGCGCTGTTCTGAGGGCTTCCTCCCTCCTAGGACCCGGATCCAAGATGGCGCCGGGGTCCTGGAGGGAGGCGGCTTCCTCAGTGCCTGCTGAGAGCAGGCACTGAGAAGCCTGCAGCTATGCCTGAGCGATCGCTGGTGTGACAGAGTGCTGTGCACACTGTCACACCAGCGATTTGATAAAATACAGTGATGTACCACCCTGGGACAAAGTAAAAAAGTTAAAAAAATAAAATAAACATGTTATAAAAAAAAATCCAAAATAAATAAAAAAAAAAAAAAAAATATTCCCCAATAAATTCATTTCTTCCTGTAAATAAAAAAACAAAACAATAAAGTACACATATTTGGTATTGCCGCGTCCGTAACGACCCCCCCTATAAAACTGTCCCACTAGTTAACCCCTTTAGTGAACCCCTTAAAAAAAAAAAAAACAAAGCAAAAAATCAATGCTTTATCATCATACCGCCGAACAAAAAGTGGAATAACGCGCGATCAAAAAGACCGATATAAATAAACATGGTACCGCTGAAAACGTCATCTTGTCCCGCAAAAAACGAGCCACCATACAGCATCATCAGCGAAAAAATAAAAAAGTTATAGCTCGCAGAATAAAGCGATGCAAAAATAATTATTTTTTATATAAAATTGTTTTTATTCTATAAAAGCGCCAAAACATAAAAAAATTATATAAATGAGGTATCGCCATAATCGTACTGACCCGAAGAATAAAACTGCTTTATCAATTTTACCACACGCGGGACAATAAAAACGCCTCCCCCAAAAGAAATTCATGAATTGCTGATTTTTGTTCATTCTAACCTCCCAAAAATCGAAATAAAAAGCGATCAAAAAATGTCACCTGCTCAAAAATTGTACAAATAAAAACGTCAACTCGTACCGCAAAAAATAAGACCTCACATGACTCTGTGGGCCAAAATATGCAAAAATTATAGCTCTCAAAATGTGGCGATGCAAAAAACTATTTTTGCAATAAAAAGCGTCTTTTAGCATGACAGCTGCCAATCATAAAAACCCGCTATAAATAGTAAATCAAACCCCCCTTTATCACCCCCTTAGTTAGGGAAAAATAATAAAATTAAAAAAATGTATTTATTTCCATTTTCCCATTAGGGTTAGAGTTAGGGTTGCGGCTAAAGTTAGGGTTAGGGTTGGCGCTAAAGTTAGGATTAGGGTTAGGGTTGGGATTAGGGGTGTGTTAGGGTTAGGTTTGTGGTTAGGGTTGGGACTAGGGTTAGGGGTGTGTTGGGGTTAGGGTTGGAGTTAGAATTGGGGGGTTTCCGCTGTTTAGGCACATCAGGGGCTCTCCAAATGTGACATGGCGTCTGATCTCAATTCCAGCCAATTCTGCGTTGAAAAAGTCAAACGGTGCTCCTTCACTTCTGAGCTCTGCCATGCGTCCAAACAGTAGTTTATCCCCACATATGGGGTATCAGCGTACTCTGGACCCCAAGAGTTATTGTGCAATTTGTCCTATTTCTTCTGTTACCCTTGAAAAATAAAAAACTGGGGGCGAAAATATCATTTTTGTACAAAAAAAATTATTTTTTTGTTTTTACGGCTGTACATTATAAACTTCTGTGAAGCACTTGGGGCTTCATAGCGCTCACCACACACCTACATAAGTTCCTTGTGGGGTCTATTTTCCAAAATGGGGTCACTTGTTGGGGATTTCCACTGTTTAGGCGCATCAGGGGCTCTCCAAATGCGACATGACGCCCCCAGACCATTCCATCAAAGTCTGCAATCCAAAACGTCACTACTTCCCTTCCGAGCCCCAACGTGTACCCATACAGTAGTTTTCTCCAACATATTGGGTATCAGCGTACTCAGGACAAATTGGGCAACAACTTTTGGGGTCCAATTTCTCCTGTTACCCTTGTAAAAATAAAATATTGGGGCGAAAAAATCATTTTTGCAAAAAAAAAAAAAGATTTTTTATTTTTACGGCTGTGCGTTATAAACTTCTGTGAAGCACTTCGGGGTTCAAAGTGCTCACCACACATCTAGATAAGTTCCTTGTGGGGTCTATTTTCCAAAATGGGGTCACTTGTGGGGGGTTTCCACTGTTTAGGCGCATCAGGGGCTCTCCAAATGCGACATGACGCACCCAGACCATTCCATCAAAGTCTGCAATCCAAAACGTCACTACTTCCCTTCCGAGCCCTGACGTGCGCCCATACAGTAGTTTTCTCCCACATATTGGGTATCAGCGTACTCAGGACAAATTGGACAACAACTTTTGGGGTCCAATTTCTCCTATTACCCTTGTGAAAATAAAATATTGGGGGCGAAAAAATCATTTTTGTAAAAAAAAAAGGATTTTTTATTTTTACGGCTGTGCGTTATAAACTTCTGTGAATCACTTCGGGGTTCAAAGTGCTCACCACACATCTAGATAAGTTCCTTGTGGGGTCTATTTGCCAAAATGGGGTCACTTGTGGGGGGTTTCCACTGTTTAGGTGCATCAGGGGCTCTCCAAATGTGACATGACGCCCCCAGACCATTCCATCAAATTCTGCAATCCATAACGTCACTACTTCCCTTCCGAGCCCCGACGTGTGCCCATACAGTAGTTTTCGCCCACATATTGGGTATCAGTGTACTCAGGACAAATTGGACAACAACTTTTGCATTCCAATTTCTTCTGTTACCCTTGTGAAAATAAAATATTGGGGGCGAAAAAATCATTTTTGTAAAAAAAAAAAAAAGATTTTTTTATTTTACGGCTGTACGTTATAAACTTTAGTGAAACACCTGGGGGTTCAAAGTTCTCACCACACATCTAGATAAGTTCCTTGAGGGGTCTAGTTTCCAAAATGGTGTCATTTATGGGGGTTTCCACTGTTTAGGCAGATCAGGAGCTCTCCAAACACGACATGGCGTCCAGCCAATTCTGCGTTGAAAAAGTCAGACGGCGCTCCTTCCCTTCCAAACTCTGCCATGCACCCAAACAGTGGTTTACCCCCACATATGGGGTATCAGCGCACTCAGGACAAATTGCACAATAACTTTTGGAGTCTTGTTACCCTTGGAAAAATAAAAATTGGGGTGAAAAGATCATTTTTGTGGAAAAAATATGATTTTTAAATTTTACGGCTCTACGTTATAAACTTGTGTGAAGCACTTAGGGGTTCAAATTGCTCATCAAAAATCTAGATAAGTTCCTTAGGGGGTCTAGTTTCCCAAATGGGGTCATTTGTGGGTGGTTTCCACTGTTTAGGCACATCAGGGGCTCTCCAAATGCAACATGGCATCCAAACTCAATTCCAGCCAATTTTGGTTGGAAAAAGTCAAATGGTGCTCCTTCCATTCCGAGCTCTGCCGTGCGCCCAAACAGTGGTTCCCCCCCACATATGGGGTATCAGCGTACTCAGGACAAATTGTACAACAACTTATGTGGTTCAATTTCTCCTGTTACCCTTGGGAAAATAAAAAATTAGTGACTAAAAGATAATTTTTGTGGGAAAAAAATAGGATTTTTTATTTTCATGCCCGGGCATTATAAACTTGTGTGAAGCACTTGGGGGTTCAAAGTGCTCACCAAAGATCTAGATAAGTTCCTTAGGGGGTCTAGTTTCCAAAATGGGGTCACTTGTGGGGGTTTCCACTGTTTAGGCTCATCTGGGGCACTGCAAACGGAACATGACCCCAATTAACGTCTGCATTCCAAAACGTTACTACTTCCTTTCCAAGCCCTGCCGTGCACCCAAACAGTTTCCCCCCCCACATATGGGGTATAAGCGTACTCAGGACAAATTGGACAACAACTTTTGGGGTCCAATTTCCTTGGGAAAATTCAAAAATTTGGGACTAAAAAATCATTTTTGTGGAAAATTGATTTTTTTTTTTTCACACCCAGGCTTTATAAACTTTTGTGAAACACTTGAGGGTTCAAAGTGCTCACAACAGATCTAGATAAGTACCTTAGGGGGTCTAGTTTCCAAAATGGTGTCACTTGTGGGGGGTTTCCACTGTTTAGGCGCATCAGGGGCTCTCCAAACGCGACATGGCATCCAATCTAAATTCCAGCCAATTTTAGTTTGAAAAAGTCAAACGTCGCTCCTTCCCTTACGAGCTCTGCCGTGTGCCCAAACAGTGGTTTTCCCCCACATATGGGGTATTGGCGTACTCAGGAGAAATTGCATAACAACTTTATCTGTCCATTTTCTCCTTTTACCCTTGTGAAAATAAAAAAAAAGTTTGTAAAAGATCATTTTTGTGGCTAAAAAGTAAAATATTCATTTTTTCCTTCCACGTTGCTTTAGTTACTGTGAAGCACCTGGAAGGTTAATAAACTTCTTGAATGTGGTTTTGAGTACCTTGAGGGGTGCAGTTTTTAGAATGGTGTCACTTTTGGGTATTTTCTGCCATATAGACCCCTCAAAGTGACTTCAAATGTGAGGTGGTCCCTAAAAAAAATGGCTTTGTAAATTTTGTTGTAAAAATGAGAAATCGCTGGTCAACTTTTAACCCTTATAACTTCCTAACAAAAAAAAAATTTTGGTTCCAAAATTGTGCTGATGTAAAGTAGACATGTGGGAAATGTTATTTCTTAACTATTTTGTGTGATATATTTCTCTGTTTTAAGGGAATAAAAATTCAAAGTTTGAAAATTGCAAAATTTTAAAAATTTTCGCCATATTTGCGTTTTTTTCAAAAATAAACGCAAGTTATATCGAAGAAATTTTACCACTAACATGAAGTACAATATGTCACGAGAAAACAATCTCAGAATCGCGAAGATCCGTTGAAGCGTTCCAGAGTTATAACCTCATAAAGAGACAGTGGTCAGAATTGTAAAAATTGGCCCGGTCATTAACGTGCAAACCACCCTTGGGGGTGAAGGGGTTAAAAAGAACCTGTACATGTTTGGTATGTGCGAACTCATAATTAATAACCTGGAGAATCATAATAACAGGTTATTTTTTAGCATTCAGTGAACATGGTAAAAGAAAATAAAAAAAACAATTGAAAAAAAAACAATTGTGAAATTGAACTTTTTTTGCAATTTCATCACACTTGGAATTTTTTTCCTGTTTTCCAGTACACGGTCTGGTAAATTCAATGGTGTCATTCAAAAGTACAAATCGTCCCGCAAAAAACAAGCTCTCCATGGCCATATTGATTGAGAAAATAAAAAAGTTATGGCTCTGGGAAGAAGTGGAGCAAAAAGAAAAAACACAAAAAACTAAAATCCCAAGGTTGTGAAGGGGTTAACCGTCATAGATCTGCATGTATTACCTGTGAACTGCATACTTGAATCTGATGATTACTGTTACTGCCTTCCAAACTGACTGACATAGCTTTTTTTGCCTTCCTTGCACATTTAGTCTTTTTTTCACTGCGGCTAACTGTTATTGAAGGAATCAACTACTATATCAGCGAGAGGCATCTAAAATCTGGTTCCAGCTAAGTATCTTGACTCTGAATGAACGTATGGAAAAAACTATGCAATAGGTCAAATTGTGCCATTCACTTGCTTTATTTCCAGGATATTGCAGAAATAAGCATGGGAAGCATGTGGCGTGGACTTAGGATCTGGAGCTGAATGGTCCCAGTTTCACAATTTTAATTTGGAATCATCATAAGTTTACTGTTTAATACAGTTGAATAAATCAGTACTCAGGACCATGGTTCAACGGATATGTCGATACTATGTGACAGTCGGACTACAGCACTGAAAACTTTTTTACAGAGTCTACTAAACCGAAGAAGCACCCAGGTTGCCAGCTGATAGTTGAAAGTTTGCGGCGCTCTGGTCCAACTTCTATGGAGTACCGGTGTAATAGGTCAAATTAACCCCTGCCCATATTAAACCTGGGTATAGTTTGGCCCAGGTCAGAGTATACCGCTGGGGATAAACTGTCCTAGTCCAAATTATAACAGGGGGTGGAAAATAGACTAGGCCAAAAAATACTCCTCCAGGTTAGAATATACCCCTCTATTCTATGAGCCCTCGTAAATGAGATAGAATTTAGATGTCACTTTTTAATAACTTAAAACTGACTTACATGTAGTGGGAAGGTACAAGTATTTGTGCTGTTAATCACATGATGAAGAATGACCTTACAATATAATGTGACTGGTAACGGGCAATAGTCATTTTAACTGAGATTACACTGTTGTCCATTAAGATAAGTGCTTTTGCCTTTAAATATGCAAATTGCCTCTTCAGAGAGGAAGAAGACTTGAACTCTTAAGAACCACCAGTTGGAAACAGTGATTCTACAAGTTATTATCGACCCTGTAACAAGTCTTGCAGTATGACTTAGTATAAAAGCTTAAAAATGGCATCAAGATGGCTGAAATAAATTATTTATTTCCCAGACTACTATAAAACATACAACAGTTAAGGAAAATTATTTATTTGGCCTAGAAATGATAGCAAGATGGCTGATGCCAATTACTTATTTCCCAGACTACTAGAAAACACACAAAAATTTTGAAGAATTATTTATTTGGCGTAGAAATGGCAATGAGATGGCTGCTGCAAATTATTTGTTTCTGGGACTACTATAAAACATCAGTTTAGCAAAATTATTTATTTTTTCTAGAAATGGCAGTGAGATGGCTGATGCCAATTATTTATTTGCAACACTACTAGAAAACACACACCTATCAAGAAAACATATTTCTTTGGACAGAAAATGACAATGAGATGACTAATGCCAATGATTTATTTCCCAGACTACTTAAAAAAACATACCGGTCCAGAAAAAATATTTATTTTCCCAAGAAATGGCAACAAGACGGCTGATGCCAATTATTTTTTTCCAAGACTACTAAAAAGCAAACAGGTGTTTAAAGGCACAGTACTCCCACCGATGGGGGAGGGGCAGAGTACACACAGTGGCTTAAAGGAACAATACTCCCACAGGCGAAGGGTTCAGAGTGCACACAGCAGCTTAAATGCACAGTACTCCCACAGGCAGGGGGGCAGAGTACACACAGCGGCTTAAAGGCACATACTCTCACAGGCAGGGATGGGCAAAATAGACACAATGACTTAAATGCACAGTATTCCCACAGATGGAGGGTGCAGAGTACACACAGTGGTTTTAAAGCACAGTTCTCCCTCAAGCAGCAGTTGCAGAGTACACACAGCGGCTTTTGGCATTGTACGCTCACAAATATGGGTTGCAGAGTACACACAGTGGCTTTTTGCAGTGCGCAGTCAGAATACTACGCACTCCAACTGCATCCTATCTCTACACTAATGAGAGCAGAATGGGTGCAGCACTTGTGATCTGGCCTTTAAACAAGCTGGGTAAAGTGTTGTGTCAGCCAATCACAGCAATGCCAGTACTTGGCATGGCTGTGATGGCTCCGGAAGTGCCCACTGTGTAAAAACATGATGATTCGCTGTGCTGCAAACTTTCAACGAGCTTTATTAGACTGGTGAACCCGAACAGGAAATCAGACATACATTAAAAAGCCCACGTTCAGGGTTCGGTAAAGGACACTAGGCGTATATCTAATGAGTTTGACTTTTTAATATCTTTTATGATATTAAATTTATGATATTTTATGATACTATTTTGGATGACTCTGAGATTTATAATGCATTACAGGGCATAAAGGTAGTATTAAATACATGGTGGCAGTTAAGGATGGTTAGAGAAGCTGTCAGATTGACTTTAATTTATGCCAGAAATCATCACAACTAAAAATAGTAATTTAAGAAAGATTGCTTTTCACTTTTTTGTTTTATTGCTTTATTTTATCATCCATTAGAAATTTTGCTAGATGGCTTCACTCGATTAGATGGCTTCTTATATACTTACATACTTTTTCTATAGAGTGGTGTCTGCGATTATTAACAACCCCATTTGACCCTGAGCATGATAACTTCGATCCATCTATGTAAGTATTAATACCTTTCTATTGTATTGTGTTCATTTGCTCATTTTTCTTCCTATTTCCTATTTGGTAATCCATCTCATATTTTCAGAGTTTAGACCCAGATCTTTTATGAATTAAGTTTAAGTTGCTAATTTTTTTTATATTTTCAACCCTGGAGCAATTGTCACATCTTTTGCTTTGACGTCCTAAAGGTAATCCACAAAAAAAGAAAACAGATTTTTCCAATGCCCTTCAGATGTGCTTCCATTTAGTCTGTGTCTGCGGATATTGCTGTCCTGAGAACTGTCATTCACCACTAAAAAAGACATCATGCTCTTCTCTTTTTGTTTTCCCTACATATGTTCAAGACTTTACTTCAGCCATGACTTTGATGCACTATTAAATTTATTTTATTTAGGAACTAATAAATTCTGACCAGCTAACACATCTGTTATTACAGATCAAGCAGAATGTATTGCATTAAATGATGCACTAAGGCCTTCCCTTTAGAGGATAATCACTTTCCTACCTATGAGAGACTGTCACAGCAAGACTCCTTACCCACTATAACTGAATGTGACTATATTACATAAACCAAACAAGAAGGCCAATATTGATATTGAGTTTATTCAAACATACAATACAGTCATATATAGAAAGAAGACCCCACTACTGTAAATAATACAAAAATCTTTATTCAATCATGATTACATTACAAAATTTCAATAAAAAATAAAATATTGGGAAGAGAACATGATGCAGGATAACATTTTATAAAGAGTTCATTACTGTGGAAGAACAATTGTATAACCAGATATAGGTAGGAGGAAAACTAGTGTAATATACAGTACATCCAGTTTATACCACTAGATCTATTTCTATTGAAGCTGGACTAAAGAAATACGACATTTAAAACATCAAAGGAAAACTATGATGCATGAAAATTGTGTAACACAATTCCACACCAAACCCAAACTGAGAACACTGTATCCATCATTGACCATTGACCAAAAGAGCAGCATATCCACCACTGATCATGTGTTAGTACAAAAAGAGCAGTGTACAGTAGTAATATGATCTTTGGTGGATATGCTGCTCTTTTGGTGTCATTATGTACTTTAAATTGCTTTAGAAGGTTTCTCCGACTTCATTTCTTTCACTTTAGGTTAGGTGTGGAATTGGGTTGATAGCAATATGTATTATACCGGTTTTCCTCATACATATAAATGTTTATACAATTGTACTTCCACAGAAATGACCTCTTTATAATATTGTAATATGCCACTATACTTTATCCTGGTGATAGACCGATGAAAGTGTCGGGGGTTGTTTACTTCAATAAAGTATTTTTTGTGTGTTTTTCCTTTTTATCACTGGGTTACTAATGAGGGTGTCTGATACATATCCATTACTAGCACTGAGGCTTGATACCATTATTCTGATTGTCACTGCACCATGGTATTGGGAAGAGCCAAGGCGAAGAGCCAGACTCGGTGCATCTATTGTGATGTGTCAATTCTGGGGCGGCTGTAGGCTGGTATTTTTAGGTTGGGAAGGGGCCAATAACAATTAACCTTCCAGAAAGTTAATATGAGCTCACAGCTGTCTGCCTTAGCTTTGCTGGTTAAAAAAAAATGTGGGAGACCCGACGTAGTTTTTTTCATACATTTATTTATTTATTAACTGTACAATAAACTCCATATGCAATTCACGAAAGGGTGCAATTTTACAATGTGCATCCTATGATAAGCATAATTATATTTGCCATATATATATACAGTATATCAAGTATATATATACATATATATATATGTATAACATAAATGCTCTGCACAAAAGGGTGGAGTTTCCTCTGCCTTCTGGTGACATCACATCACTTTCTTTTTATTAAAACACATATTTTTTAAGTACAGATACTACAAATATAGCAAATGAGCAGAAAATATGTAATCATTTTTATATCTGCATTTTTTTTGCATTTTTTACTGACTTTACTGAAGTTAATAGGCAAACAAATGCAGCAAGTCACAAATAAGCAACGTGTGCATGAGACTTCAGGATTCCGGAATGACTGCAGACTTACCTATTTGGACAAAACAACCCTTTATAAGGCGCGCGCCTCTTAATCAGATTAATTTGACAAGTGACGTTTACCTTTGTGGGCACCTTGGTACAAATCTTACTATAGCCAGGAACTGTAGTAAGATTTGTGGTGTAAAGAGCGCTACCACTCTTCATGAATTTCACGAGGAGAAATTGCCATGCCCCGACCCACCCCAGCTCTGCCCACTGCCATAAGATCCAAAATGTTATTGCAGCCTTGCATTTTGACAAAATATTGCAATATTTCAAAGCTTTTCAGGTCAGAATTCTGGCATTAAAGCTCTAATGAATCAGGCCAAAGAATTGTATTGTTACTGTTATAAAATTATCCTCCTCAAAAGTGAAAATCACATTTTAGTAAATTGCTACTTCCTAATTTAATATACTTGGCCCTGGTTGGTGAAAACTTTAAGGTGGAAAAAACTGAGACATGTTTTCCACATCACTGTTGAATGCAGAATAAGGGACAACAGACGTCATTGGGTGGACACAAGGCAGCATATTTAAGCAAATAAACAGTGGGTTATGGAAATCAATTAAAAAAGCAACATTGGAACACGATATCAAAAAGCAAAGTATAACTAGGTCCAAATGAATACCACTGGAAAATAATGCATTTGGTTAACCTAGTACTTCAATATAACGCACCAATAACGCAGAAAAAACCCTGGAGTCTCTGTGTCATGCAATGACTCTTGTGGACCTCTTGTTCCTTACGGATGATATAAGATTAAATTAGCATAAAAAAGTCTACTATTTCCATACAAGTACGCCTTAGGTTCATATTTTTTTCAGTATAGTTATTGTTAGATAAGAATATTTTACCCTGATATGTGAGATAAACTGCTGTATTCAACAAGGAAGAGAATTCATGGGAGATAAACTGCAGTTCTTGCAATGGCCGCTAAACAATGTAGTTAGCTGCATTGTTCCACTCCATACATTGCTTGTATCTGGCTGATGCCGGAGCTGATATTATCTGACCCTTGAAGGTGCCAGATGTCAGACCCTCACAGATCTGATACTGATGACCTATTAGACAACCCCTTAACTCCTTCACCCCGAAGCCTGTTTTCACCTTCTTGACCAGGCCAATTTTTACAATTCTGACCACTGTCATTTTATGAGGTCATAACTCTGGAAGGCTTGAGCGAATCCCACTGATTCTGAGATTGTTTTCTCATGACATATTGTACTTTATGATAGTGGTAACATTTCTTTGAAATGACTTGCATTAATTTGTGAAAAAGCAGAAATTTGGCAAAAATTTCACAATTTTCAAACTTTTGATTTTTATGCTCTTAATTCAGAGTCATATCGCACAAAATAGTCAATAAATAAAATTTACCACATGTCTACTTTACATCAGCATTATTTTAGAAACATAATTTGTCTTTGTTAGGAAGTTATAAGGGTTAAAAGTTGACCAGTGATTTCTCATTTTTACAACAAAATTTGCAAAACCACTTTTTTAGGGACCACCTCACATTTGAAGTGACTTTTAGGGGCCTATATGACAGAAAATTCCCAAAAGTGACACCATTCTAAAAAGTGCACCCCTCAAGGTACTCAAAACCACATTCAAGAAGTTTATTAACCCTTCAGGTGCTTCACAGGAATTTTTGAAATGTCGAAGGAAAAAATAAACATTTACTTTTCTTTCACAAAAATTTTCCTTTAGACCTATTTTTTTTTACATTCGCAAGGATAACAGGAGAAAATGGACCATAAAATTAGTTGTGCAATTTCTCCTGAGCATGTCGAGCGCCATTTCACTTTTCGAATGTAAAATTTGCTGGCATAATGCTAATACACTGGAGCATCATCCATGGGGCCCATCAAATACTGGAGCATCATATTGAGTTCATTATTTATGGGGCATCATATAGGGTATGGAGCATCATATGGAGCACATATGGGGCCTATTCTGTATGGAGCATTATATGGAGCCCATTCTGTATGGAGCAATATATAGGGACCATCATATACTGTATGGAGCTTTATATGCGATTCATTATACTGTATGGAGCAATATATGGGGCTCATTCTACTCTATGGGGACGATCCTATACTGTATGGGGACCATCATATACTGGTGTATTATGTGGAGCTCATCATATACTATATGGAACATTATATGGGACCAATTATTCTGTATGGAGCAATATATGGGGCTCATTATTCTGTATGGCGCACTATGTGGTGGCCATAATACTGTATGGAGTCATATACTGTCCAGTTTTTGAGCTATTGTAGAATTTAAAATAGATATCAGTCATGTAATGTAAGAAGTGAAGTATTTGTCATTGTACTATACCTATATTTCTGTGCCGTATCGGAGCATCATGAATTGTGGTATGTGTTAAAGGGGCCCACTGAGACTCTGTCGCCCGGGACCCACGAAAACCTGGAGCCAGCCCTGCCCCCCCCACAACTTTAGCCAAATAACCCCCAGTTTTCAATGCATTACTATTATTATAAAGTAAATGAAGACTGACAAGCTTAAGTAATAAGAATTGATGTCGTTGGCATTGAAATGGGCACTGTAGGTGTGTTTACTGTCCTCCACTCCCTGCCGACTTTGCTTCCCCATTGACTTGCATTGGGTTTCGTGTTTCAGTCGGTCCTCCGACTTTTCCCGATAGTCGGCCGATTTCGTTCGACTCGACTTTTGAGAAAGTCGGGTTTCATGAAACCCGACTCGACAATAAAAAAAGGCAAAGTCGCTCATCTCTACTACTGGCCCATGCATCTGTTGTGAGGTGCACCTTTCCACTCACTGATTGTTTGAGAGCATGGACAATGCGGTCTTTCACATGCAGGTAGAGGGCAGGGATGGCTTTTCTAGAAAAGAAGTGCCGACTGGGTAGGTCATAGCGTGGGACAGCGTAGGCCATGAACTCTCGAAACGCTGCGATTTTAACCAAACGGAAGGGCATCATCTCTAATAAGATCAGTTTGGCAATGTAGGCGTTCAAAGCCAGTGTACGCGGATGAGAGGATGAGTACTTTCTTGTCCTACTCAGAGTGTCTGCTAGGGTGAGCAGGACTTGAGAGCTGCATATGGGTAAACTAGGGGTGGACTTGATGGACTGAGAGGGAGTTGGTGATGGTGATGGTGGTGGTGATGGCCTAGATTCAGTCTTTCATTGCAAAAACATTGTGATTCCCTGACTACTTTGGCCTTACAACGACACCTCAACATTTCTTGCTGGTAGTGTGCTAACCAGTTGGGCTTACAGTGGGGGAAGCTATGGAGCGTTGCTGGCTACCTTCAGTCGGAGCAGGTGCACATGTGCTACCTGAGGTTTTGTAGTCCGTCCACGCTTGCAAGTACATGTTTATTAAATGTCTATGCATGCACCTTGTATTCAAATTTCGGACATTTTTCCCTCGGCTAAAGGTCCTTCCGCACTTCTTACAGATAACCTTTGTCTCATCAATAGGATTTTGGTCAAAAAAGTGCCACACTGCATTCTTCCTACTATGGGATAAATTATCAGGACTTGCACGCTGTGCTAATTTGACCATCTGGCCAAGCTGTCCTGCAACTCTTTTTGTTTTTTTAACATGTTTTTGGACAGCTACGGGCCTGCCAGATAACCGCTGCTACGATGTCGATGCCTGCTGAAGATCCTTCTCCTCTTCTGAGCTATTGCCAGCGGCACCCTCTTCCCGCAATGGATGCCAATCCGGGTCAACAACTGGGTCATCCATCACCTTCTCTTCAATTTCATCTGCTCCTCCCTTTGTGTCATCGTGTAAGGTGGTAAAGTATGCGGAAAGGGGCACCTGAGTTTCATCAGGGTCAGATTCTGGCTCAGTAGACTGCGAGGGCAATGTAGTGCTCTGGGTGAATGTATCAGCAGAATCATCTAGCAGTGGCTGTGCATCAGTGCACTCCATTTCAGATTCATCTTGAACTAGGGAATTCAGGATATGACTTGATAACCCAGGCATGGTATGTGAAAAGAGCTCCATAGAGTAATCTGGAGTGTGGCCTGCCGCCTCCTTCACTTTTGGTGGGGGTGAAGGACACAAGGAAGGGTGTTGTTCCTGACCAGGAGCATGGACTGATGGCTCAGTGCTTGCATTTTTCGAAAGTTCAGAAGAGGAGGCGATAGAGCTGGAGGCTGTTTTGGCAATGTAAGCCAAAACCTGATCCTGATGCTCCGGCTTTAAAAGCAGTTTACCTACTTCCAGAAAAGGGAGCCTTCCAGGCCTTCTGGAGCCAGATGATGACGCATGCTCAACACCTTCTGCCTTAGGTGCTATTGTGCTTTTGGCACTACCAGCAGATGCACAACCACCACCATCAATACCAGCTGGCCCCCCATGCCCACATCCGTGGCCTCTTCCACCATACTTCCTCATGTTTGGGAAAATTTACTCAAAATACCAGCCGATATAAGCGTACAGCTGTATACGGTGAAGGGGAAAATTGTAAATCTCCATATATATTTCCTGAGTTACACACAGATGCTCGCAGTATACAGTGTTGTGGTAATTTTAAATCTCCGTATATATCTTGAGAGTAACACACAGACGCTCACAGTCTCAGTATGGATTAGACCAGACTATAAAAAGCATAAAAAGGGTACTGTATCAGAAGATACCAGGTGTATAGTGTTGGGGTAACTTTAAAACTCAGTATATATTCCCGGAGTAACACACAGACGCTCACAGGCTCAGTATGGATTGAACCAGAATATAAAAAGCAGAAAAGGGTACTGTATCAGAAGATACCCGGTGTATATAGTGTTGGGGTAATTGTAAATCTCCGTATACATTTCCGGAGTAACACACAGACGCTCACAGGCTCAGTATGGATTACACCAGAATATAAAAAGCAGACGAAGTGTACTATATCAGAAGCGCACAGCTGTATACAGTCTAGGGAAAATTGTAAATCTCTGTATATATTTCTGAAGTCAGACACAGACTCTCACAGGCTCAGTATGGATTAGACCAGAATATATAAAGCAGAAAAAGGGTACTGTATCAGAAGCATTCAGCTGTATACAGTGTTGGGGTAATTTTAAATCTCTATATATTTCGAGAGTAACAAACAGATGCTCACAGGCTCAATATGGTTTAGACCAGAATATAAAAAGCATAAAAAGGGTACTGTATCAGAAGATACCAGGTGTATATAGTGTTGGGGTAATTTTAAATCTCCGTATATATTTCCAAAGTAACACACAGACGCTCACAGGCTCAATATGGATTAGACTAGAATATAAAAAGCAGAAAAAGGGTACTGTATCAGAAGTTACCCGGTGTATATAGTGTTGGGGTAATTTTAAATCTCCGTATACATTTCCTGAGTAACACACAGAAGCTCACAGGCTCAGTATGGATTAAACCAGAATATAAAAAGCAGACGAAGTGTACTGTATCAGAAGCGTACAGCTGTATACAGTCTAGGGAAAATTGTAAATCTCCGTATATAATTCTGGAGTCAGACACAGACTCTCACAGGCTCAGTATGGATTAGACCAGCATATAAAAAGCAGAAAAAAGGTAATGTATCAGAAGCATACAGCTGTATACAGTCTAGGGATAATTGTAAATCTGCATATATATTTCCAGAGTCAGATTCTCACAGGCTCAGTATGGATTACACCAGAATATAAAAAGCAGAAAAAGGGTACTGTATCAGAAGCGTACAGCTGTACACAGTCTAGGTGTAATTGTAAATCTCCGTATATATTTCCCGAGTAACACACAGATGCTCACAGGCTCAGTATGGTTTAGACCAGAATATAAAAAGCAGAAAAAGTGTAATGTATCAGAAGCATACATCTGTATACAGTCTAGGGAAAATTGAAAATCTCTGTATATATTTCCAGAGTCAGACACAGACTCTCACAGGCTCAGTATGGATTACACCAGAATATAAAAAGCAGAAAAAGGGTAATGTATCAGAAGCGTATAGCTGTATACAGTCTAGGGGTAATTGTAAATCTCCGTATATATTTCCGGAGTAACACACAGATGCTCACAGGCTCAGTATGGATTAGACCAGAATATAAAAAGCGGAAAAAGGGTACTGTATCAGAAGATACCAGGTGTATATAGTGTTGGGGTAATTTTAAATCTCCGTATATATTTCCAGATTAACAAATAGACTCTCACTTGCTCAGTATGGATTACACCAGAACATAAATAGCAGAAAAAGGGTAATGTATTAGAAGCGTACAGCTGTATACAGTCTAGGGGTAATTGTAAATCTCCGTATATATTTCCGGAGTAACACACAGACGCTCACAGGCTCAGTATGGATTAGACCAGAATATCAAAAAACCAGAAAAAGTGTAATGTATCAGAAGATGCAAGATGTATATAGTGTTGGGGTAATTTTAGATCTCCGTATATATTTCCAGAGTAACACACAGACGGTCACAGGTTCATTATGGATTAGACCAGAATATAAAAAAGCAGAAAAAGTGTAATGTATCAGAAGCATACAGCTGTATACAGTCTAGGGAAAATTGAAAATCTCTGTATATATTTCCAGAGCCAGACACAGACTCTCACAGGCTCAGTATGGATTACACCAGAATATAAAAAGCAGAAAAATGGTAATGTATCAGAAGCGTATAGCTGTATACAGTCTAGGGGTAATTGTAAATCTCCGTATATATTTCAGGAGTAACACACAGATGCTCACAGGCTCAGTATGGATTAGACCAGAATATAAAAAGCGGAAAAAGGGTACTGTATCAGAAGATACAAAAACCAGGGGAGGAGTCCCGAGGAGATAATTTGCATATTCCCAGTGCCTTCTGGGATAAGTGAAGAGTCTCCGCGAGCTCAAGGAACACTGGATTTTGGCTGTTGCAGCTGAAAGGAGGACATCAGTAAACCAGGGGAGGAGTCCCGAGGAGATAATTTGCATATTCCCAGTGCCTTCTGGGATAAGTGAAGAGTCTCCGCGAGCTCAAGGAACACTGGATTTTGGCTGTTGCAGCTGAAAGGAGGACATCAGTAAACCAGGGGAGGAGTCCCGAGGAGATAATTTGCATATTCCCAGTGCCTTCTGGGATAAGTGAAGAGTCTCCGCGAGCTCAAGGAACATCCGATTTTCTGTTAGTGAAGGAGACCGTAAACCAGGGGAGGATCGAGGAGTAAATTGGAATCCAGTCCTGGGATAGTGAAGAGTCTTCGCGATCAAGGACCTGGATTTTGGGTGCGCGAAGGGACAAGAAACCGGGGAGGAGCCGAGGAGATAATTGCATCCATGACCGGGATAAGTGAGGTTCCGGAGCAGAACCTGGATTTGGCTGTTGAGTCTGAAAGGGAATCAGAATTGGGTGAGCAGAGGAGAATAATTTCAATAGTGCCTCGGGATAATGAATCTCGCAGCTAGGCCTGGATTTGAGGTCGCTCAGGAGACATAGGAAACCGGTGGAGTGAGGAAATGGCATATCTCCAGGGCTGGATAAGGAAAGTTCTCTCGCCAGGAACCTGGATATGGGTTCGCGAAAGGAGGACAACGTAACTGGGGAGCCGAAGGAGGATATCATAACCAGGCTGGATAGTGAGAGATCTGCATCCAGGAACCTGGATAGGGTTCGCGAGGGCTCAGGAAACCAGGTGGATCCTGTGAGTAATGTATCCCATGTACCTGGGATAATGAGAGTCTCGGAGATCAGAATCCTGGATTTTGGTATGATTCGCGAAAGGAGACATCATAAATTTGGGGTGTCCCGAGGAGATATTTCATATACCCAGTCGCTCTGGGATAATGAAGATCTCCGCGAGCTCGGAACTGGATTTGCGTTGCAGCTAAGGACATGGATTTGGGAGAGCCGAGGAGAAATTCAGTCCAGCCTGGGAAAGTGAGAGTTCCTCAGCTCAAGGATAATTTTGGCTTTGCAGCTAAGGAGCACATAAACCGGGTGGAGTCCAGGAGAAATGCAATCCAGTGCTTCGGGATAAGTGAAGAGCTCGATCAGAACCGGTTTTCTGTGCAAGTGAAGAGGGACATCAGAACCAGGGAGGAGCCCAGGAAAATGCATATCCAGTGAACGGGATAGTGAAGAATGATCTCCCGGCTCAGGAAATGATTGGTCTGCGCTGAAGACTCAGTAAACCGGGAGGAGTCCCGAGGAGATAATTGCATATTCCAGTGCCTTCGGGATAATGAAGAGTCCCCACCAAGGCCGGATTGGTTGCCTGAAAGGACTGTGGGAGCAAGGAGAATTGAACCCAGGCTTCGGATAAAGATTCCCCAGGCCCTGGATTTTGCGTGAGCTAAGAACACATTTACCGGGAGCAGAGAATCATAAACCAGTCCCGGGATAATGAATCCCGGCTCTGGATTTTGAGTTGCAGCTAAGAGACATGGTATGGGGAAGCAGATAAATGAATCCCGGTATTTGATATCCAGGTCTGGAGTAAGGAAACTGGTATGCTGTTGCGTTGATGAAAGAAAAACCAGGGAGACCGAGGAGATAATTTGCATATTCCCAGTGCCTTCTGGATAAGGAAGATCTCCGCGAGCTCAAGAACCTGGATTTTGGCTGTTGCAGCTGAAAGGAGGACATCATAAACCAGGGAGGAGTCCCGAGGAGATAATTTGCATATTCCCATGCCTTCTGGGATAAGTGAAGAGTCTCCGCGAGCTCAAGGAACCCGGATTTTGGCTGTCAGCTGAAAGGAGACATCATAACCAGGGAGGAGTCCCGAGGAGATAATTGCTATTCCCAGTCCTTCTGGATAAGTGAAGAGTCCCGCGAGCAAGGAACCGATTTGGCGTGCAGCGAAAGAGGACATCAGTAAACCAGGGGAGAGTCCGAGGAGATAATATATCATTTCCAATCTCTCGAGTAAGAACTGATTTTGGCTGGATGGGTCAGAAACCAGAGGAGTCCCGAGGAGATAATTGCATATTCCCAGTGCCTTCTGGATAGTGATGAGCTCAGGACACGGATTGTTTGGCTAAGAGCTAAAGGAGGACCAGAAACGGGAGATCCCAGTTGCATATCCTGGGATAAGTGAAGAGCTCCGCGAGCTCAAGGAACACTGATTTTGGCTGTTGCAGCTGAAGGAGAATCATAAACCAGGGGAGAGTCCCGAGAGATAATTTGCATATTCCCATGCCTTCTGGGATAAGTGAAGAGTCTCCGCGAGCTCAAGGAACCCTGGATTTTGGCTGTTGCAGCTGAAGGAGACATCAGTAAACAGGGAGGAGTCCCGAGGAGATATTTGCATATTCCCAGTGCTTCTGGAAAGTGAAGAGTCTCCGCGAGCTCAAGGACACTGGATTTTGGCTGTTGAGCTGAAAGGAGGACATCAGTAAACCAGGGGAGGAGTCCGAGGAGATAATTTGCATATTCCCAGTGCCTTCTGGATAAGTGAAGAGTCTCCGCGAGCTCAAGGAACACTGGATTTTGGTTGCAGCTGAAAGGAGGATCAGAAACCAGGGGAGGAGTCCCAGGGAATATTTATATTCCCAGTCCTTCTGGGATAAGTGAAGAGTCTCCGAGCTCAAGGAACACTGGATTTTGGCTGTTGCGCTGAAAGGAGGACATCAGTAAACCAGGGGAGGAGTCCCGAGGAGATAATTTGCATATTCCCAGTGCCTTCTGGGATAAGTGAAGAGTCTCCGCGAGCTCAAGGAACGGATTG
>JARQOD010000005.1:140980871-141033874 GCA_033576555.1 Oophaga sylvatica | reverse complement strand
AAATGCCGTCTTCCATTCATCCCCGTCTTAATGCGAATAAGGTTATAATGCCCCCCCTGAGGTCAAGCTTGGTAAACCAAGTAGCGTTTTCACCCTGGAAAACAGGTCAGAAATCAAGGGTAACGGATATTGATATTTCACAAGTAATATTGTTCAAAAGACGATAATCAATACACGGCCTTAATGAACCATCCTTTTTGGCCACAAAGAAAAAACCACACCTAAGGTGAAGAGGATGGTCCTGATATGACCCTTCTCCAATGACTCCTTGAATAAGAAGCATAGCGTCATGTTCAGGTACAGACAAGTAAAAAAGGCGACCTTTAGGGAATTTACTACCAGGCACAATTCAATAGCGCAGTCATAGCTCCTATGGGAGGCAAAGATGCAGATTTACTTTCGCTAAACACATCAGAAAAATCAATCAAAAAGTCAGGAACATCCTGAGCCTGGGGGAGGCAGAAAAAACAGGAGAGTTGGTATTAACACAATTGGCAGCCCCAACTGGTTACAGACAACAGATTTCCAATCCAAAACAGGATTATGAGACTGTAACCAAGGGAAACCCAGCACGATATAGTCATGTAGATTATACAGAACCAAAAATTTGCAGCTCTCCTGATGATCAGGTTCAACCCTCATTATCACCTGAGTAAAGAAACTGCGGTTTATTCTCAGCCAAAGGGTAGAAACGATCCCCAGTAGGGGAATAGACTTCTGTAGGGGTACCAAGGAAACCCCAACGTTTTAGCAAAATCAAATCCACAGTTAATAGCTGCTCCGAATCAACGAAAGCCTGAGCAGAAAATGAGGACAGAGAGCATACAGAGTAACAGTTAATAAAAACTTAGTCTGAACACTACCCAAGACACTGAGCGTGCAAAACGTCTTCCCCGCTTAGGCAGACTGAAATAGCATGAGAGGCATCACCACAGTAGAAACATAACCCATTGCGCTTTCGAAACTCCATGACGCTGTGCCCCAGAAACCACTCTATCACACTGCATGGGTTCAAAGCAGGTTCACAAGGCAACACAATTACACGCATACTTCTCCGCTCACGCAAACGTCTGTCAATTTGAATCGCTAATGACATAGAATCATTGAGACCAGAGGGACAGGGAATCCCACATAACATCCTTTAACATTATCTGACAGACCCTTCCGAAAAAGGGCTGCCAAAGGTCGTCATTCCATTTGTCAGACTGCCCCCTGCGGAATCTCTGACAGTATAACTCAGCGTCATCAAGCCCCGATTTAATGCCAACAAGGCTTTTCCACGCTTGATCAGTGACATTACGCTCATCGTACAATAACCCCAAGGCCTGAAAAATGCATCAACATCACTCAAAACAGATCCCCAGGTGTCCGGGAAATAGCCCAATCCTAGGATCGCCGCGCAGGAGAGAGATGACATTTGAACCTGCTGCGCTGCGTTCCCTGAGGACTTAGATTTTAAGCAAAAAACAATTTACAATTATTTTTGAAATTCAGAAACTTGGCTCGATCCCCCAAAAATAAATCTGGCATGGGAATCCTAGGTTTCACAACAGCAACCTAGCAAAGATAGGTAGCAATACTCCGAACCTCAGTGGCAAGCAGATCCACATGGCCAACAACTGTGCAAACCCATTGAGAGAGAGAAAAAAAAAATCCTCCCCCACCCAGAATACAGAGGAAAAAAAAATTAACAAACAGAAAAATATCTCTGACACTCTGACAACCTTTTTTTTTTCTTTCACAATATTTTTCCCTTCTGTGAGTACCATATAAATTCAGTTTTGGGCCAGTGATACTGTTATGATTTGGTAGCTGAGGAGTGCAGGTAAAAAAGGCAATACACCAGAGCAGTTGGAATCTATGAGATTGCAGTACCCGACTAACCACCACAACTAGAGGCAGCCATGGAGCGTTTCCTACTTGGTCCTAGACGCCTCGTCACAGCCTGAGAAACTAACTATGCCTAAAGATAGAAAGAGGAAAGCTATCTGCCCCGGAGCAGATCCCCAAAGAACATAGAAAGCTCCCAAACAGTAATGGCGGTTTAACAAGAAAAATACTGACACAGACAGAAAATAGTATGAGCAAACGATGGGCCCCAAACTATCTAAATAGAAAAGGATAGGAAAGGCACTTACTGCAATCCCAAAAAACCAAATACTGGAGTTTCCGCTAAAAAAACGAGAATTTCAAAATTTTCTCAACCTCAAACTCCATATTCCCTCAACCCAAACAGGGTCAGGAGGCAAGCAGTAGGAACCACTGCTCAACAAACCTCTTCAACAAGGACTTGTGGAACACATTATGGATCTTAAATGTCCCTGGAAGAAGCAAACGAAAAGAAACAGGATTAAGAATCTCCATGATCTTATAAGGTCCAATAACCTAGGCTTAAATTTAGGAGATGCCACTCTCATAGGAATATTTTTTGAGGACAACCAGACCCAAGTCCCCCACTTTAAACCGAGGACCATCAGTCCTATGCTGGTTTAGCAAACCGCTGGGCCCTCTCCTGAGAGAGGGACAACCTCTGCACTACCTGGTCCCAAATCTGTTGCATACGCTCCACAACAGAGTCAACACCTGACAGACAGAAGCCTCCGTCTGTCCTGAAGAAAATCGAGGGTGAAACCCAGAATTACAGAAAAAATGGAGACATCAAAGTGGCAGAGCTAGCCCTATTATTAAGACAAACTCAGCCAAAGGCAAAAAAGAGACCCATCATCCTGATCAGCAGACACAAAGCATCTTAGATAAGTCCTCCAATGTCTGATTTGTTCTCTCATTTGACCATTGGTCTGAGGATGAAACGCCGAGGAGAAAGACAATTGAACACCAAGTTTAGAACAAAAGGTCCTCCAAAATCTGGAAACAAACTGGACTCCTCTGTCAGACACAATGTTCTCAGGAATGTCGTGTAAACGAACCACGTGCTGAAGGAACAAAGGTACTAATTCAAGGAGGAAGGCAACTTAGGTAATGGCACAAGAGTATCATCTTGGAAAACCTATCACAAATCACCCAGATGACGGTCATTCTCTGAGAAACAGGAGGTCGGAAATGAAATCCATAGATATGGGTCCATGGTCTCTTGGCACCAGGCAATGGCATCAACAAACCACTAGAGCGGGAGCAAGGCTTGGAGCGAGAGCAAGTCCCGCAGGACTGCACAAATTTCCTGACATCACGAGACAAGGTAGGCCACCAAAAGGACCGACTAACCAAGTCTCTGGTACCAAAAATTCCGGATGACCGGCCAACGCGGAACAATGAATCTCAGACATCACACTCTTTTTTCCACTGGTCCGGGACAAACAATTTCCCAACAGGCAGCACTCGGGCCTATCCTCCTGACACCCCTCCAAGCCAGTCTCAAATTGGGCGAGATGGCGGAAAGAACTACACCTTCTTTCAAATAACAGAAGGATCAGATACCTCAGGAGAGTCCGCAAGGAAACTCCTCGAGAGGGCATCCGCCTTAAAATTCTTAGTGCCAGGAAGAAAGGAAACCACAAAATTAAAAACGTGTGAAAAACAAGGCCCACCTGGCCTGTCTAGATTAAGTCGCTTGGCAGATTCCAGATAAACCAGATTCTTATGGTCAGTAAGGACCACCACCTGATGTTTGGCTCCCTCCAGCCAATGTCTCCACTCTTCAAAAGCCCACTCATGGCCAATAACTGCCGATTACCCACGCATAATTACGTTCAGTAGGAGAAAATTTTCGAGAGAAAAAGGCACAAGGTTACTTTTAGAGGTCTCTGGATCTCTTTGGGACAAAACGGCACCTGCCCCAATTTCAGAGGCATCAACCTCCACCTGAAATGGCAGAGAAACATCAGCTGCCGTAGAACAGGAGCAGAAGTGAATCTCTGCTTAAGTTCCTGAAATGCAGAGACTGCCTCAGGAGGCCAATTCACCACATCAAACCCTTTTTGGTCAAATCAGTTAATGGTTTAACAATAACCGAGAAATTACCAATAAATTTACGATAAAAATTGGCAAAACCCAAAATCTTTGAAGAGCCTTTAATGAAGTAGGTTGGACCCAATCACAGATGGCCTGAACCTTGACCGGTCCATTTCAATAACAGATGGGACAAAATGAATCCCAAAAATGAGATCCTCTGTACCCAAAAAGACACTTTGATCCCTTCACATACAGAGCATTCTCTCTCAAAATCTGGAATACAGTTCGAACATGTTTCACATGAGAGTCCCATCATTAGAAAAAATCAAGATATCATCCAAATAAACAATCAGAAATTTATCCACAAAATCCCTGAAAATGTCATTCATGAAGGACTGGAAGACAGAAGGAGCATTAGTGAGCCCAAAGGGCATCACAAGGTACTCAAAATGCCCTTCAGGAGTGTTAAATGCCGTCTTCCATTCATCCCCGTGCTTAATGCGAATAAGGTTATATGCCCCCCTGAGGTCAAGCTTGGTAAACCAAGTAGCGTTTTTCACCCTGGAAAACAGGTCAGAAATCAAGGGTAATGGATATTGATATTTCACAGTAATATTGTTCAAAAGACAATAATCAATACACGGCCTTAATGAACCATCCTTTTTGGCCACAAAGAAAAAACCGGGCACCTAAGGGTGAAGAGGATGGTCTGATATGACCCTTCTCCAATGACTCCTTGATATAAGACCGCATAGCGTCATGTTCAGGTACAGACAAGTTAAAAAGGCGACCTTAGGGAATTTACTACAAGGCACTAATTCAATAGCGCAGTCATAGCTCCTATGGGGAGGCAAAAGATGCAGATTTACTTTCGCTAAACACATCAGAAAAATCAATCAAAAAGTCAGGAACATCCTGAGCCTGGGGGAGGCAGAAAAACAGGAGTGTTGGTATTAACACATTGGCAGCCCCAACTGGTTACAGACACAGATTTCCAATCCAAAACAGGATTATGAGACTGTAACCAAGGGAAACCCAGCACGATAATGTCATGTAGATTATACAGAACCAAAAATTTGCAGCTCTACTGATGATCAGGTTCAACCCTCATTATCACCTGAGTAGAGAACTGCGGTTTATTCTCAGCCAAAGGGGTAGAATCGATCCCCAGTAGGGAATAGACTTCTGTAGGGTACCAAGGGAAACCCCAACATTTAGCAAAATCAAAATCCATCAGATTAATAGCTGCTCCCGAATCAACGAAAGCCTGAGCAGAAAATGAGGACAGAGAGCATATCAGAGTAACAGTTAATAAAAACTTAGTCTGAACACTACCCAAGACAACTGAGCGTGCAAAACGTCTTCCCCACTTAGGGCAGACTGAAATAGCATGAGAGGCATCACCACAGTAGAAACATAACCCATTGCGCTTTCGAAACTCATGACGCTGTGCCCCAGAAACCACTCTATCACACTGCATGGGTTCAGAAGCAGGTTCACAAGGCAACACATTACACACATACTTCTCCGCTCACGCAAACGTCTGTCAATTTGAATCGCTAATGATATAGAATCATTGAGACCAGAGGGGACAGGAATCCCACCATAACATCCTTTACATTATCTGACAAACCCTTCCGAAAAAGGGCTGCCAAAGCGTCGTCATTCCATTTGGTCAGGACTGCCCACCTGCGGAATCTCTGACAGTATAACTCAGCGTCATCAAGCCCCTGATTTAATGCCAACAAGGCTTTTTCAGCTTGATCAGTGACATTGGGCTCATCGTACAATAACCCCAAGGCCTGAAAAAATGCATCAACATCACTCAAAACAGGATCCCCAGGTGTCAGGGAAAATGTCCAATCCTGAGGATCGCCGCGCAGGAGAGAGATGACAATTTGAACCTGCTGCGCTGCGTTCCCTGAGGACTTAGATTTTAAGGCAAAAAACAATTTACAATTATTTTTGAAATTCAGAAACTTGGCTCGATCCCCCAAAAATAAATCTGGCATGGGAATCCTAGGTTCCACAACAGGCAACCTAGCAAGATAGGTAGCAATACTCCGAACCTCAGTGGCAAGCTGATCCACACGGCCAGACAACTGTGCAAACTCCATTGAGAGAGAGAAAAAAAAAATCCTCCCCAGCACCCAGAGATACATCCAGATAGCGCCTTCCCGGCTCCATTCTCTCAGACACAGTATCGCAGGGTGTGCCGCCACCGGCCGGGATGGTACCCTTGTGGTCTGATCAATTAACCCTTTGGATCGCTATCTGGATTTATGCTAAAGACTCTTATATTCTATATTCTGAACCAAAAGGATTAACAAGGAAGAACAGAGGAATACGACACTCATTATCTTTTCTACAGCCACAGGACCTTTCAACATCAGAAGACCTTTATTTAGTAAGGTACTGGACATTTATTCACTCTATGTGTATTACCACTTAATCTATTGTGAAGTGCAGGGTATTTATCTTATATTAACACTTCGTAACCAGGGCAAATTAGAGGTTAATTTTGCCAATCTACTGCTGCTACACAGACTTTATTTCTTGCAAAGCGCCCGGGTTTTTCTTTTATATATCATGTTACGTTTGCAGAGCCCCTGATGTGCCTAAACAGTAGAAACTCCCAACAAGTGACCCCATTTTGGAAACTAGATCCCCCAAGTAACTCCTCTAGATGTGTGGTGAGCACTTTGAATCTCCAAGTTCTTCACAGAAGTTTATAACGCAGAGCTGTGAAAATAAAAAATCATTTTTTTTTCACAAAAATAATAATTTTAGTCCCCAATTTTTTTTTCCCAAGAGTAACAGGAAAAATTAGACCCCCAAAGTTGTTGTGCAATTTTTCCTGAGTACGCTGATACCCCATATGTGGGTTAAACCACTGTTTGGGCACACGTCGGGGCTCGGAATAAAGGGAGCACTGTTTCACTTTTAACAGCCAATCAGAGCGATCGTATCCATGTTGGGGTTAAGCCAACCCCCCTATGGTGAAGCACAAAGGGTCTTGTGCCTGTGGGTCGGGTGACCTTTCAGTGACCATGGTCACCCGACCCACAGGAACGCGATCCTTTCATGACACATACGCTGTGTCACAGGTCAGGAAGGGGTTAAATCTCCGTATATATTTTGAGAGTAACACACAGATGCTCACAGGCTCATTATAGATTAGACCAGAATATAAAAAGCATAAAAAGGGTACTATATCAGAAGATACCAGGTGTATATAGTGTTGGGGTAATTTTAAATCTCTGTATATATTTCAGGAGTAACACACAGACGCTCACAGGCTCAGTATGGATTAGACCAGAATATAAAAAGCAGAAAAAAGGTACTGTATCAGAAGATACCAGGTGTATATAGTATAGGGGAAAATTTAAAATCTCCTTATATATTTCCGGAGTCACACACAGATGCTCTCAGGCTCAGAATGGATTAGACAAGAACATAAAAAGCAGAAAAAGGGTAATGTATCAGAAGATACCAGGTGTATACAGTGTAGGGGTAATTGTAAATCTCTGTATATATTTCCAGAGTCAGACACAGATGCTCACAGGCTCAGCATCGATTAAACCAGAATATAAAAAGCAGAAAAAGGTTACTGTATCAGAAGATACCAGGTGTATATAGTGTTGGGGTAATTTTATATCTCCGTAAATATTTCCAGAGTAACACACAGACTCTCACAGGCTCTGTATGGATAAAACCAGAATATAAAAAGCAGAAAAAGGGTACTGTATCACAAGCGTACAGCTGTATACAGTCTAGGAGTAATTGTAAATCTCTGTATATATTTCCGGAGTCAGACACAAACGCTCACAGGCTCAGTATGGATTAGCCCAGAATATAAAAAGCAGAAAAAGGGTTCTGTATCACAAGCGTACAGCTGTATACAGCCTAGGGGTAATTGTAAATCTCCGTATATATTTCCAGAGTCAGACACAGACGCTCACAAGCTCAGTATGGATTAGCCCAGAATATAAAAAGCAGAAAAAGGTTACTGTATCAGAAGATACCAGGTGTATATAGTGTTGGGGTAATTTTAGATCTCTGTATATATTTCCAGAGAAACACACAGACTCTCACAGGCTCAGTATGGATTACACCAGAATATAAAAAGCAGAAAAAGGGATATTGTATCAGAAACGTACAGCTGCATACAGTTTAGGGGTTATTGTACATCTCCGTATATATTTACGGAGTCATACACAGATAGTCAGCATGTATTTGTCCTTGTTACCAGCCGGTAAACGGTAGTGTGTGAGGATCTCCGTATATATTTCCAGAGTAACACACATACTCTCAGAGGCTCAGTATGGATTACACCAGAATATAAAAAGCAGAAAAAGGTAATGTATCAGAAGCGTACAGCTGTATACAGTCTAGAGGTAATTATAAATCTCCGTAATATTTCGATAGTAACACATAGACACTCACAGGCTCCGTATGGATTAGACCAGAATACAAAAAGCATAAAAATGGTACTGCATCAGAAGCGTACAGCTGTATACAGTGTTGGGTTAATTTTAAATCTCAGTATATATTTCCGGAGTAACACACAGACGCTCACAGGTTCAGTATGGATTAGACCAGAATATAAAAAGCAGACAAAGGGTACTGTATCAGAAGCGTACAGCTGTATACAGTCTAGTGAAAATTGTAAATCACCGTATATATTTCTGGAGTCAGACCCAGACTCTCACAGGCTCAGTATGGATTAGACCAGTATATAAAAAGCAGAAAAAGGGTATAGGATCAGAAGCGTACAGCTGTATACAGTCTAGGGATGATTGTAAAACCTCCATATATATTTCCAGAGTCAGACACAGACTCTCACAGGCTCAGTATGGATTACACCAGAATATAAAAAGCAGAAAAGGGTAATCTATCAGAAGCGTGCAGGCTGTACACAGTCTAGGAGTAATTGTAAATCTCCGTATATATTTCCAGAGTAACACACAGACGCTCACAGGCTCAGTATGGATTAAACCAGAATATAAAAATCAGAAAAAGGTTACTGTATCAGAAGATACCAGGTGTATATAGTGTTGGGGTAATTTTATATCTCTGTATATATTTTCAGAGTAACACACAGACTATCACAGGCTCAGTATGGATTACACCAGAATATAAAAACAGAAAAAGGGATATTGTATCAGAAGCATACAGCTGTATACAGTCTAGGGGTAATTGTAAATTTCCCCATATATTTTCGGAGTAACACACAGACGCTCACAGGCTCAGTATGGATTAGACCAGAATATAAAAAGCAGAAAAAGGGTACTGTATCAGAAGATACCAGGTGTATATCGTGTTGGGGTAATTTTAAATCTCCGTATATATTTCCGGAATAACACACAGACACTCACAGGCTCAGTATGGATTAAACCAGAATATAAAAAGCAGAAAAAGGGTACTGTATCAGAAGCGTACAGCTGTTTACAGTGTTGGAGTAATTTTAAATCTCTATATATTTCCGGAGTAACACACAGACGCTCACAGGCTCAGTATGGATAAGACCAGAATATAAAAAGCAGAAAAAGGTACTGTATCTGAAGATACCAGGTGTATATAGTGTTGGGGTAATTTTAAATCTCTGTATATATTTCCGGAGAAACACACAGACGCTCACAGGCTCAGTATGGATTAGACCAGAATATAAAAAGCAGACAAAGGGTACTGTTTCAGAAGCGTACAGCTGTATACAGTGTTGTGGTAATTTTAAATCTCCGTATATATTTCGAGAGTAACACACAGACGCTCACAGGCTCAGTATGGATTAGACCAGAATATAAAAAGCAGAAAAAGGGTACTGTATCAGAAGCGTACAGCTGTATACAGTCTAGGGATAATTGTAAAACAGCCGTATATATTTCCAGAGTCAGACACAGACTCTCTCAGGCTCAGTATGCATTACAATAGAATAAAAAAAGCAGAAAAAGGGTAATGTATCAGAAGCGTACAGCTGTATACAGTATAGTGGTAACTGTAAATCTCCGTAAATATTTCCGGATTAACACACAGACGCTCACAGGCTCAGTATGGATTACACCAGAATATAAAAAGCAGACAAAGGGTACTGTATTAGAAGCGTACAGCTGTATACAGTGTTGTGTTAATTTTAAATCTCCGTGTATATTTCGAGAGTAACACACAGATGCTTACAGGCTCATTATAGATTAGACCAGAATATAAAAAGCAGAAAAAAGGTACTGTATCAGAAGATACCAGGTGTATATAGTATAGGGGAAAATTGAAAATCTCCTTATATATTTCCGGAGTCACACACAGATGCTCTCAGGCTCAGTATGGATTAGACAAGAACATAAAAAGCAGAAAAAGGGTAATGTATCAGAAGATACCAGGTGTATACAGTGTAGGGGTAATTGTAAATCTCCGTATATATTTTCAGAGTCACACACAGGCGCTCTCAGGCTCAGTATGGATTAGACCAGAATATAAAAAGCAGAAAAGTGTAATGTATCAGAAGATACCAGGTGTATGCAGTGTAGGGGTAATTGTAAATCTCTGTATATATTTCCATAGTCAGACACAGACGCTCACAGGCTCAGTATGGATTAAACCAGAAAATAAAAAGCAGAAAAAGGGTACTGTATCACAAGCGTACAGTTGTATACAGTCTAGGGGTAATTGTAAATCTCCGTATATATTTCTGGAGTCAGACAAACGCTCACAGGCTCAGTATGGATTAGACCAGAATATAAAAACCAGAAAAAGGTTACTGTATCAGAAGATACCAGGTGTATATAGTGTTGGGGTAATTTTAGATCTCCGTATATATTTCCAGAGTAACACACAGACTCTCACAGGCTCAGTATGGATTACACCAGAATATAAAAAGCAGAAAAAGGGATATTGTATCAGAAGCGTACAGCTGTATACAGTCTAGGGGTTATTGTACATCTCCGTATATATTTCCGGAGTCATACACAGATAGTCAGCATGTATTTGTCCTTGTTACCAGCCGGTAAACGATAGTGTGTGAGGATCTCCGTATATATTTCTAGAGTAACACACATACTCTCAGAGGCTCAGTATGGATTACACCAGAATATAAAAAGCAGAAAAAGGTAATGTATCTGTCATGTATAGTGTACAGTTCCTATAGCGTCTTGTGCTTGGGTGCGAGGAAAACACATGAGACACAGGTTGATATGAAATGACTTGTATTACTTCATACAAGCATGCAGAAAAGGTCACACAGTTTGCAGGAACAGAGGCAGGAGACACAGCAGGCCAGGGTAACTTCAAGCTCTACAATAACTCTCCAAAGCAGGTTCAGGATCTCTTCTCTGTACCGTAATTCCTCTGCAAACATGGATTCACCAGACAGCAGGTTTCCAGAGTCCAAAAGTGTTCCAAAGTTCCTCAGTAGGAAATAGCTGGATTCCAAAATCCTAGGTTTCCAGGAGTCAGGTCACAGGCTGACTGAAGCTTGATTCAGGAGCACTGATTGTTCAGCTGAGGCTGCTTAAGAAGCAAGAGGAGAGAATCAGGGCGGGAACATGAAAGCTGGAACCTCCATATTAACTGAGGGCAAGATAGCTGCAGCAAGACAGAAAGCAAAATGGCCGACGGAAAACTGAGTTTCAAGGAACATGTCAAAAGAGACAAAGAACCTTACATTACTCCCCCCTTAGGGACAACCTCCGGATGACCTCAGACCAGGCTTGTCAGGGTACCTCTGATGAAACTGGCGGAGCAGGCGAGGAGCATTTACATTATTCACTGGCTCCCATGAGTTGTCCTCCACTGGGTAGCCCTGCCATTTAATCAAATATTGCAACTGATTTCTGTACAACCTGGAATCTAGAATCCTTTCCACCATAAATTCTTCCTGACCATCGACCAGCACTGGGTCAGGGCAAGGAGAAGAGCGTCCAGGAAACGTATTGGGTGTTGCAGCCTTTAGTAGGGATACATGAAAGACAGGGTGGATTCTCATAGTTCTGGGCAGTTGAAGACGACAAGCAACAGCACTTATAATCTTACTGATCTTATAAGGTCCAATGTACTTATGTCCCAATTTAGACGATGGAATCTTTATTTTAAGATTTCTGGTTGACAGCCAGACCAAATCTCCTACCTTGAAAGCTGGTGCAGGTTTACGAAATTTATCTGCTGCTTTCTTGTACCTTTCCTGAGCCAATTCTAGATTTTCCTTTAGAAGATCCATATTCTTTTGTAAAGAAGTGATTCTTTCAGCCACTGCCGGCAAGGGCGTATCTATGGGAAATCGAGGAAGAATGTTAGGATGATAACCTAGATTGGAGTAAAAAGGAGACTGCTTAGTGGAGGCGCTCTGAGAGTTGTTATAAGAGAACTCAGCCAGTGGAAGTAGATCCACCCAATCATCTTGTAGGTGGCAGATAAAGCAGCGGAGATACTGCTCCAGCGTCTGATTGGTTCGTTCTGTCTGTCCATTAGTCTGGGGATGAAAAGCAGAAGAAAGGTTTACTTTAATGTCCAATGCGGCACAGAAATTTTGCCAAAACCTTGAAGTGAATTGCACCCCTCGATCCGAAATGACCTCATCCGGTACTCCATGTAAGCGAAACACATTCTTAATCATTAAGTCTGATGTCTGTTTTGCAGTGGGTAAACCGACACAAGGGATAAAATGAGCTGCCTTTGTTAGACGATCAACCACCACTATAATGGTGTTCTTCCCTTGAGAGGTTGGTAACTCCACAATGAAGTCCATAGAAATTAATCCCCACGGGCTGGACGGGGTGGGAAGAGGTTGTAACAGACCAGTTGGTGAGGAGCGAGGTGTTTTGCATCTTGCACAGAGTTCACATGAAGTGACATAGTTTAAAACATCTTTCCTGTAAGTGGGCCACCAAAAGAAACGAGAAAGAAATTCTTGTGTCTTTAGAATTCCCCTATGCCCGGCTATCTTGGAATCGTGGATGAGTTGCAATACTCTCAATCTGACTGTTTCAGGTATATACAGACGTTGTCCCTGAATCCACACACCATTCTTAAAAACAAGACTTACGTCCCTTGGGGGTTGAGCCAACAAAGAATCCGCATGGTATGCTTCCTTGATGTCCTTAAGTAGGTCTTGATTATGAATCACTCCCAGGAATCTAGAGTCAGGAAGAATAGTCTTAGGAGGAGTAAGTGGACGTGTCTCTGCTGAATGAATCCTAGAGAGTGCATCAGCCTTTCCATTGCGCGATCCTGGTCTATAAGAAATTACAAAATTAAATTGGTTTAGGAAAAGATTCCAGCGAGCCTGGCGAGGAGTCAGGCACTTAGCCGACCTGATAAATTCAAGGTTACGATGGTCTGTCAGGACGACTATTTGCTGTGCAGCTCCCTGAAGAAGGTGTCTCCATTCCTTGAAGGCGGCAATAATGGCCAACAATTCTCTATTGCCCACATCGTAGTTCCTCTCAGCCGAAGACAACTGCTGGGAAAAGAAGGCACAGGGATGCAAGACATTCTTCTCACCTGTTCTCTGAGAGAGTATAGCTCCAACGGCACAGTCTGAAGCATCCACCTCTATTATGAAGGCAAGCTCGGGGTTGGGATGTACTAAGATAGGTGCGGTGGTAAATTTATCCTTTAAACAGGAAAATGCTTCCTGCGCTTGCGGGGTCCAGGAGAACCTAGACTGTTTCCGGGTAAGTTGGGTGATAGGTGACACTACCTCAGAGAAATTCCTAATGAAACGTCTATAGAAGTTGGCAAACCCGATGAAGCGCTGCACCTCCTTCACATTTCTAGGAATTGGCCAATCCTTGATGGCTTGGATCTTGCTTCCATCCATACTAATCCCTTGCGTAGATAGTACATACCCCAGAAATTGAATTTCGGTCCTATGGAATTCACACTTTTCAAGTTTGATGTAGAGATGGTTTTGTCTTAGGCGTTCTAAGACCATTCTCACATGTCCATAATGTTCCTCTGTGGAGTTAGAAAAAATTAGAATATCATCCAGATAAATCACCACAAATGTATCTAGGAGATCCCTGAAGATGTCATTCACCAAGTGTTGAAAAGTGGCTGGGGCGGTACTCAGACCAAAAGGCATAACTAGATATTCAAAGTGTCCATAGCGTGACCTGAATGCAGTCTTCCATTCATCCCCAGGTCTAATACGGACCAAGTTATAGGCCCCACGGAGATCCAGTTTAGAGAAAATTTTGGCGTGCCGCACTCTCTCCAACAACTCAGGGATTAAAGGCAATGGATAACGGTTTCTAATAGTAACCTTATTGAGTTCCCTATAGTCTATGCAGGGTCTCAGAGATCCATCTTTCTTCTTCACAAAGAAGATGGGTGCACCTGCGGGAGATGAAGAGGGGCGTATGAAGCCTTTGGCTAGATTTTCATCTATGTAGTCCTTCAAAGCTTGTAGCTCGGGCCCCGCTAGGGGGTAGATCTTACCAAAAGGTATCTCGGCTCCAGGCAATAATTCGATTGGACAATCATATGGACGGTGAGGAGGAAGCTGATCAGCGTTCTTCTTGTCACATAAATCCACATAGTCCTGGTATACAGCTGGTAGTTCAGGGACTGACATGGTTCCTTTAGGAACAGAGCAAGCTGAAACTCCTTGACTCATCTGTTTCTCCGGAAAGTGTAATTCCTTGGTCTCCCAGTTAATCGTAGGATTCTGCGCCTGTAGCCATGGTAGCCCTAGAATAATGGGAAAGTGGGGAGAAGAGATAAGCATAAAAGACATTTTCTCCTGATGATCTTTACCCATAAGGACCCTCAAAGGCTCTGTTTCCTGATCCACTGGTCCAGAGGTCAGCAGGGAGCCATCCACAGTCTCCATCTGTACTGGAGTAGCCTTCTTCACTGAACGTATCCCCTGTTTCAGAGCAAAGGAGATATCCATAAAATTTCCACTTGCTCCTGAGTCGATCATAGCAGAGCTAGACACCCAGACTGAGTCAACCCAGAGTTTGATGGAAAGGAAGCAATGAGAATTGTTTCTTTTACAACTCAGCTGGGACACCGCTGAGGAAACTTGAAAAATTGCAGCGTTTATACCGTCATTGTCCCCAGAACTAACAGAGTTTAAGTCCGAAAAATCAAGATCTCTTGCAGCAGATCTCTCTGGAATCTGAGGCTCGGACATGACAGAGCTCCTCTCGCAACACTCACAGTGAATGACTGCTGCAGTAGTCTTACGAGAACGGCTGGGGCAGTTTATAATGAAGTGCCCTGACTTACCACAGTAAAAACATAGATTTTCCTTTATACGATGTTCTTTGCGTGCATCACTAACCCGTCTTTGTAAAGAGTCCACCTGCATGGGTTCAGGTTCTGGTTCCCTTGTGATCCTACTCAAAGGCTCCTTAGCTGAGGAGGGAGGTAGGGAAAGGTTAGTGCGATTATTTTCGAACCATCTCTCTTGTCTGCGTTCAGTCAGACGAGCATCAATACGAATACAATAGTTAATAAAGTCACCTAACGCAGTGGGAGGGTCGGCACGAGCAAGTTCATCCTTAATCAGTGGAGACAACCCTTTCCGAAAAATAGATTTTTTGGCGGAAGTGTCCCAAGTGGTATCAAGAGCCCATCTCCTGAAATCCAAGGCATATTCGGCTACTGAACGCTTACCTTGGCGCAAAGTTAACATGGCTGCTTCAGCTGTTGCACCTCGATTGGGGTCATCAAACACCTGCCCCATGGCTGAAATAAAAGCATCAAGGTGATTCAAACAATCATCCTCAGTCTCAATCAGAGGGTTTGCCCACATCAAAGCCTTATTGGTAAGCAACATGATTATAGTAAGCACTTTGGATCGTTCAGTGGGAAATTGTGAAGCATGTGCAGAGAAAAATAGATTGCATTGGTTAATAAATCCCCTGAATTTCTCACGTTCACCGCCAAAACGAAAAGGAGGTAACTTGGGGATCCCAGAACTCGGGGTTATGGCAGGAGCCTGGACTCGTTCCTCTAGAGCCTCAATCCTGGCTCGTAATTCCTGGGTAGTTTGTCCAAACACTTGCAAATTATGATTAGTGAGGTCCTGTAGGCTTGCAAAACGGGTCTTTATAGTCTGTATATCTGCAAGGATTGTATCAGTCACTCCGCAAAGCTCCTTTATGCGGGCCTCCATCTTCCAGATCTTTTAAGGCAGAAGTGCTGGAAGGAGAAGAGAAAAGGAAAAAAAAAAAACAATAGTGTTTACCTGTGGTAACACTCCAGAGTAACATTTAAGGGAATGCGCTCACCTGGAATGGTTGTGAGAAGTCACAACCACTGTCATCACAGAAGGTATTAAACGGACATCTGATATCCACAGTCACAGCAGACACGGCTTTCCCAGACCCAGCAGACACTAAACATTGGCTCCTGAATCTTGTCATGTATAGTGTACAGTTCCTATAGCGTCTTGTGCTTGGGTGCGAGGAAAACACATGAGACACAGGTTGATATGAAATGACTTGTATTACTTCATACAAGCATGCAGAAAAGGTCACACAGTTTGCAGGAACAGAGGCAGGAGACACAGCAGGCCAGAGTAACTTCAAGCTCTACAATAACTCTCCAAAGCAGGTTCAGGATCTCTTCTCTGTACCATAATTCCTCTGCAAACATGGATTCACCAGACAGCAGGTTTCCAGAGTCCAAAAGTGTTCCAAAGTTCCTCAGTAGGAAATAGCTGGATTCCAAAATCCTAGGTTTCCAGGAGTCAGGTCACAGGCTGACTGAAGCTTGATTCAGGAGCACTGATTGTTCAGCTGAGGCTGCTTAAGAAGCAAGAGGAGAGAATCAGGGCGGGAACATGAAAGCTGGAACCTCCATATTAACTGAGGGCAAGATAGCTGCAGCAAGACAGAAAGCAAAATGGCCGACGGAAAACTGAGTTTCAAGGAACATGTCAAAAGAGACAAAGAACCTTACAGTATCAGAAGCGTACAGCTGTATACAGTCTAGAGGTAATTATAAATCTCCGTGTATATTTCGATAGTAACACACAGACACTCACAGGCTCCGTATGGATTAGACCAGAATATAAAAAGCATAAAATGGTACTGTATCAGAAGCGTACAGCTGTATACAGTGTTGGGTTAATTTTAAATCTCAGCAGGGGCGGAACTATAGTGGAAGCAGGGGAAGCAGCTGCCACAGGGCCCGGGCTAGAAGGGGGCCCGTCCCTGCTGCAGCTGCCCTGTGATTTAGGAGCAAAAAGGGGGGCCCGAGCACGCTGGCAAATGGATCCGCGCTCGGGCCCCCTCCCAACATTTTGTTCAGGCTTCTGACTCTGAACGCTGATGCATAACAACACTGTGTTGTTTTAAAGAGACACTACAGTGTTGTAAATGCAGACAGCGAACAGAAATGAGCACTGTAGCTTTAAGCTGCGGCCCAGTGCATTATGGTCCGTCTGTCACAGCGTGTGTGCATGTGGGGGCGGACAGCAGACGGCCAGGCAGACCACATGAAGCAGCAGGCTGACTGGACAAGCAGGTGGAAGCCCGGGCGAGCAGGGTGAGTACCGTGAGTCTCTCAACAGTGAGAAGAGGCTTGGCTGCTCAATGGTGACTGGGAGGGCAGGTGCAGGCAGGATCTAACAGGGCCCACATTCAACAGGGCCCAGGCCCCAGGCTGCAGTGCAGGGGCCCACATTCAACACAGGGCCCAGGTAGCAAGGGGCCCGCATTCCAACAGGGCCTCGGGCTCCTGGGCCCTGTTTGACGCAAGCCTCAAGTCACCACTAACCTCCCCCTGGGCCCTGTTGGGCACGGGACCTCAGTCACCAGTAGCCTCCCCCTGGCCCAGTAACAGCCTCATGGTTGCTACAAGTGACGAGTGACACCCTGATCTCTGCTACATGTGACAAGTAACAACCTCAGCTCTGCTACATGTAACAAGTAACAACCTCAGCTCTGCTACATGTGACAAGTAGCAACCTCGGCTCTGCTACATGTGACAAGTAGCAACCTCAGCTCTGCTACATGTGACAAGTAACAACCTCAACTCTCCTACTTGTGACAAGTAGCAACCTCAGCTCTGCTATTTGTGACAAGTAACAACCTCAGCTCTGCTTATGTGACAAGTAACAACCTCAGCTCTGCTCATGTGACAAGTAGCAACCTCAGCTCTGCTACATGTGACAAGTAACCTCAGCTCTTCTACATGTGACAAGTAGCAACCTCAGCTCTGCTACATGTGACAAGTAACAACCTCAGCTCTGCTACATTTGACAAGTAACAACCTCAGCTCTGCTACATTTGACAAGTAACAACCTCAGCTCTGCTACATGTGACAAGTAGCAACCTCGGCTCTGCTACATGTGACAAGTAACAACCTCAGCTCTGCTACATGTGACAAGTAGCAACCTCAGCTCTGCTCATGTGACAAGTAACAACCTCAGCTCTGCTCATGTGACAAGTAACAACCTCAGCTCTGCTCATGTGACAAGTAACAACCTCAGCTCTGCTCATGTGACAAGTAGCAACCTCAGCTCTGCTCATGTGACAAGTAGCAACCTCAGCTCTGCTCATGTGACAAGTAGCAACCTCAGCTCTGCTACATGTGACAAGTAACCTCAGCTCTGCTACATGTGACAAGTAGCAACCTCAGCTCTGCTACATGTGACAAGTAGCAACCTCGGCTCTGCTACATGTGACAAGTAGCAACCTCGGCTCTGCTCATGTGACTAGTAGCAACCTCAGCTCTGCTACATGTGACAAGTAACCTCAGCTCTGCTACATGTGACAAGTAGCAACCTCAGCTCTGCTACATGTGACAAGTAGCAACCTCAGCTCTGCTACATGTGACAAGTAGCAACCTCAGCTCTGCTACATGTGACAAGTAGCAACCTCAGCTCTGCTACTTGTGACAAGTAGCGACCTCAGCTCTGCTATTTGTGACAAGTAACAACCTCAGCTCTGCTCATGTGACAAGTAACAACCTCAGCTCTGCTCATGTGACAAGTAGCAACCTCGGCTCTGCTACATGTGACAAGTAGCAACCTCAGCTCTGCTACATGTGACAAGTAGCAACCTCGGCTCTGCTACATGTGACAAGTAGCAACCTCAGCTCTGCTACTTGTGACAAGTAGCAACCTCAGCTCTGCTATTTGTGACAAGTAACAACCTCAGCTCTGCTCATGTGACAAATAACAACCTCAGCTCTGCTCATGTGACAAGTAGCAACCTCGGCTCTGCTACATGTGACAAGACCTCAGCTCTGCTACATGTGACAAGTAGCAACCTCAGCTCTGCTACATGTGACAAGTAACCTCAGCTCTGCTACATGTGACAAGTAACAACCTCAGCTCTGCTACATTTGACAAGTAACAACCTCAGCTCTGCTACATGTGACAAGTAGCAACCTCGGCTCTGCTACATGTGACAAGTAACAACCTCAGCTCTGCTACATGTGACAAGTAGCAACCTCAGCTCTGCTCATGTGACAAGTAACAACCTCAGCTCTGCTCATGTGACAAGTAACAACCTCAGCTCTGCTACATGTGACAAGTAGCAACCTCGGCTCTGCTACATGTGACAAGTAACAACCTCAGCTCTGCTACATGTGACAAGTAGCAACCTCGGCTCTGCTACATGTAACAACCTCAGCTCTGCTACATGTGACAAGTAGCAACCTCAGCTCTGCTCATGTGACAAGTAACAACCTCAGCTCTGCTCATGTGACAAGTAACAACCTCAGCTCTGCTACATGTGACAAGTAACAACCTCAGCTCTGCTACATGTGACAAGTAACAACCTCAGCTCTGCTACATGTGACAAGTAGCAACCTCAGCTCTGCTACATGCGAGGAGTGACAGCCTCATCTCTGCTACATGTGCGGAGCGACAGCCTCAGCTTTGCTATACAAGTAGCAGAGCTGAGGCTGTCACTCCTCACATGTTGCAGAGATGAGGCTGTCACTCCTTACATGTAGCAGAGCTGAGGCTGTCACTCCTCGAATGTAGCAGAGCTGAGGCTGTCCCTACTCACATGTAGCAGAGCTGAGGCTGTCACTCCTCACATGTAGCCGAACTGAGTCTGTCACTCCTCACATGTAGCAGAGCTGAGGCTGTCACTCCTCACATGTAGCAGAGCTGAGGCTGTCACTCCTCACATGTGTAATTGGTGAGGGCGTGGTGCAGAAGTACGGTATACAGAACAATCTTAGATTATTCTGTATACCGGACTGTTGTTCTACTGAATAAATCATCCGTTTTGAAAGCAATTTGCAGGCTGGATTACAAGTTTCTTCACATATTTACTCTGGAGAAAGCCTACCTTCGTCACTACTTCAGTTGCTTCCTGGGAGTTGGTTCTTTTCTGTTATTTCACTATCATTACTCCAAAAACCTCTAATTTTGGATAATAAAGGTATCTTTCTTAACACAACTTGGGTAGACCGGGATTGGCAACGCGTGCGAGGGGGGGGGGCCCATTGTGAAGTTTGCTGTGGGGCCCTGCCGTTCCTAGTTACGCCCCTGAATCTCAGTATATATTTCCGGAGTAACACACAGACGCTCACAGGTTCAGTATGGATTAGACCAGAATATAAAAAGCAGACAAAGGGTACTGTATCAGAAGCGTACAGCTGTATACAGTCTAGTGAAAATTGTAAATCACCGTATATATTTCTGGAGTCAGACCCAGACTCTCACAGGCTCAGTATGGATTAGACCAGTATATAAAAAGCAGAAAAAGGATATAGTATCAGAAGCGTACAGCTGTATACAGTCTAGGGATGATTGTAAATCTCCATATATATTTCCAGAGTCAGACACAGACTCTCACAGGCTCAGTATGGATTACACCAGAATACAAAAAGCAGAAAAGGGTAATCTATCAGAAGCGTGCAGGCTGTACACAGTCTAGGAGTAATTGTAAATCTCCGTATATATTTCCGGAGTAACACACAGACGCTCACAGGCTCAGTATGGATTAAACCAGAATATAAAAAGCAGAAAAAGGTTACTGTATCAGAAGATACCAGGTGTATATAGTGTTGGGGTAATTTTATATCTCCGTATATATTTTCAGAGTAACACACAGAGTCTCACAGGCTCAGTATGGATTACACCAGAATATAAAAACAGAAAAAGGATATTGTATCAGAAGCATACAGCTGTATACAGTCTAGGGGTAATTGTAAATTTCCCCATATATTTTCGGAGTAACACACAGACGCTCACAGGCTCAGTATGGATTAGACCAGAATATAAAAAGCAGAAAAAGGGTACTGTATCAGAAGATACCAGGTGTATATAGTGTTGGGGTAATTTTAAATCTCCGTATATATTTCCGGAATAACACACAGACACTCACAGGCTCAGTATGGATTAAACCAGAATATAAAAAGCAGAAAAAGGGTACTGTATCAGAAGCGTACAGCTGTTTACAGTGTTGGAGTAATTTTAAATCTCTATATATTTCCGGAGTAACACACAGACGCTCACAGGCTCAGTATGGATAAGACCAGAATATAAAAAGCAGAAAAAGGTACTGTATCTGAAGATACCAGGTGTATATAGTGTTGGGGTAATTTTAAATCTCTGTATATATTTCCGGAGAAACACACAGACGCTCACAGGCTCAGTATGGATTAGACCAGAATATAAAAAGCAGACAAAGGGTACTGTTTCAGAAGCGTACAGCTATATACAGTGTTCTGGTAATTTTAAATCTCCGTATATATTTCGAGAGTAACACACAGACGCTCACAGGCTCAGTATGGATTAAACCAGAATATAAAAAGCAGAAAAAGGGTACTGTATCAGAAGCGTACAGCTGTATACAGTCTAGGGATAATTGTAAAACAGTCGTATATATTTCCAAAGTCAGACACAGACTCTCTCAGGCTCAGTATGCATTACAATAGAATAAAAAAAGCAGAAAAAGGGTAATGTATCAGAAGCGTACAGCTGTATACAGTATAGTGGTAACTGTAAATCTCCGTAAATATTTCAGGATTAACACACAGACGCTCACAGGCTCAGTATGGATTACACCAGAATATAAAAAGCAGACAAAGGGTACTGTATTAGAAGCGTACAGCTGTATACAGTGTTGTGTTAATTTTAAATCTCCGTGTATATTTCGAGAGTAACACACAGATGCTCACAGGCTCATTATAGATTAGACCAGAATATAAAAAGCAGAAAAAAGGTACTGTATCAGAAGATACCAGGTGTATATAGTATAGGGGAAAATTGAAAATCTCCTTATATATTTCCGGAGTCACACACAGATGCTCTCAGGCTCAGTATGGATTAGACAAGAACATAAAAAGCAGAAAAAGGGTAATGTATCAGAAGATACCAGGTGTATACAGTGTAGGGGTAATTGTAAATCTCCGTATATATTTCCAGAGTCACACACAGACGCTCTCAGGCTCAGTATGGATTAGACCAGAATATAAAAAGCAGAAAAAGTGTACTGTATCAGAAGATACCAGGTGTATGCAGTGTAGGGGTAATTGTAAATCTCTGTATATATTTCCATAGTCAGACACAGACGCTCACAGGCTCAGTATGGATTAAACCAGAAAATAAAAAGCAGAAAAAGGGTACTGTATCACAAGCGTACAGTTGTATACAGTCTAGGGGTAATTGTAAATCATTTGCGGAGTCAGACACAAACGCTCACAGGCTCAGTATGGATTAGACCAGAATATAAAAACCAGAAAAAGGTTACTGTATCAGAAGATACCAGGTGTATATAGTGTTGGGGTAATTTTAGATCTCCGTTTATATTTCCAGAGTAACACACAGACTCTCACAGGCTCAGTATGGATTACACCAGAATATAAAAAGCAGAAAAAGGGATATTGTATCAGAAGCGTACAGCTGTATACAGTCTAGGGGTTATTGTACATCTCCGTATATATTTCCGTAGTCATACACAGATAGTCAGCATGTATTTGTCCTTGTTACCAGCCGGTAAACGATAGTGTGTGAAGAGCGTACAGCTCTATACGGTGTGAGGAAATATGAACGTTCGGTAACTGTGCAGAAAAAAAGAATAAACGAATTATTGCTGTGTAAAAAGCAGTCTGCACCGCAGTGTGCACACAGCAATACAGCTATCAGGCAGCCTAATAACCAGCTCTGTTGCACACAAGAAAATCCTCCCCTGTCACTGCACACTAACTGTACAGAAAAATTGCTATCAGCACAAGCACATAACATCTTCTGTTTTCAGCCCTAAATCTCTCCCTACTGATAAACAGCATCAGCAACCTCTCCCTACTTTTAAGATCGGCAGAAGTGAAATGGCGGTTGGCGATCAGGGTTTTTATAGACACTCTGACGCCCCCCAAAGCAAGCCAATCACTGAAATGCCCTTCTCTAAGATGGTGGTGGCTGCTGCCCATGTTACCTCGTTGCCCACAGTGTATGTCCTTGCTCATTGGCTGAGAAAAGGAGCCTGCAAGCATTATGGTAAAACCAACTTGGCGCTCGGGTCGACGACCGCATGGCCGACTTCACGCTATGGTCGGGTTTCGCTTGAATCTGACCGACCTGTTTCGCTCAACTCAAGTATTAACCCTTTAAATGTTGCATTCTCTCTATGTGTGTAAATGTATGTTTTGTATGAACTGTATGATGTTATGTATTAGAGTTATTTCTAAGATGTATGTTTGTGCTAGGTATAGATATAGGTAGGTAGTGCATCCTTAGGGTCACTAGAGGAGGGCACTAGTAAGGTAGTGTAAATATATTCGTTTAGTTATAGCTTGCAAGGGATCATTAATGGGGGCACATTAGAGATCCAGTTAGAACGTTAGAAAAATATGTCAATGCAGTATGTGGTTTGGTCTCTAGAGGAGGGCATTGAGCACATCCAGTCCAATAGGGACACTAGGTTAGGGACTTGTTGCTAGGGAAAGATTGCCTCCAAGCGGGAATCTGTCAGGAAGATTTCCTCGTAGCGGGAGTTAGTCGGGGTGGACCTTTCTAGTGTGATGACGTCCACGTTCCTGGGCCCTGAGCATAGGTTTGGAGAAAGAGGGGACCAGCCATCCCTGAAGAAGGCGTTGAAGGATTCACTATGGTAACGTGAGCCCAAAGTGAGTGGGTTTACGTAGCAGTAGTCCAGTGTAAGTACCACTGTGGGAATACTCAGCAGAAGAGGTCGTGCATGAGCGTGGTAGCGAGTGGGCCACCTGATGTATCCGAGCAGGATAACCAGAGAGGGGTGGACGACCTAGTAGATGTGTCTTTCTTATGCTGGATTGTAGTGTCTCCAGGAGAAGAGATCGAAGTGCCGTTTTCACCGGGCTCCTCGTCCCGTCAGTACTTTGTGGTACATTCTAGTGTAGCAGAGGAGAAGAAGCAGAGTTGTGAAGAATGTATTGCTGGTATCGTATAAGACTTTACTTATGGTGTCTTGGATGTGCTGTGTCCGGAGCAAAATAAAGCAGAACTGTTTGACGTGATTCTGGACTCTGACTCTGATTGTGTTATAGGCACTGTCACTGGAGAAGAACACCCAAGGAGAATAGAGGTAACAGGGTAAAGAATGTTAACCCCTCGGCCAACCCTTTACACCTTTCTCCTTGTGGCTCTATCTGCATATTTTGTCTTCTGAGCTACCAATGACCAATTTACCTTTGTATATACTTTATTTTGTTTTATTGTATTTTTCTGTATATATTTTGTTTATTTTGTTTATTTTTTTCACCTTTGTAGTAACTGATGAAGGTCCTGGTGACCGAAACTTTTTTGGTACTACATATAAAATCATTTCTGATTCACAGCATTAAGTTGAGTGCCAGGCTCTTTCTATTTATGGCTATAGTAGTGACTTCCCACCTGCAGCATGTTACTGCTGCAGCCAGTCACTGATCTCAGCAGTGATGACAAAAGACTGCTGAGTCCAGTGATTGACTGGTGATGGTCACAAGCTGTCAACATGACATTATATCTATAGCTGTGTCAACAAAGACCAGGGTAACAGTGGAGTGGCAGCACTGGAACAGTGTTTAGTGATTGGACAGCCCCTTTAATCTTCTTTCTGAAGAGTTCTCAAAGAGTTAAATGACTTTCATTTGGTCTTTTATTGTGGGTTTGTTTGACCATACCAGCAAAGTTTCAGAAAGAAAACTTTTTCTTCCCCTTTTTTCTTCCCAGTCCTATGAATTCTTGAACAATTCTCAAGATTATTTAAGAATCATTCTGTATCATCATGATTTTATTTTGTAACGCTTGTGAAATATTAGGTCTTACCACCACAGCCATGTGCTCAATTTTCAATGAATTTTTATTGATAGGCATTAGCTTTTATGTGGGGGTGATGGAACACAAAGTGAACTGATATTGACGCTGCTATACTGTTGTAATGTACAGTTTAATTGCAATGCACAATGTGCACAAGTTTAAAGTGTGCCCACCCGTAGCCTAGCTCTATCTGGAAAAAATTTTATTGGTTGGGTAGAAAGAAAGCAAGTCTTATTAATTCTAAAGCATTCTCACTTTTGAGTGTGCATACCGCAAAGGCACGAAAAGCAATAAAATGACATCTGGTAAAAATACAAATATTGTCCTGCATCATTGAAGAAAATATATAGGTTTTGTTGTTGATTTATGGAGAAATGAGATCCTATGAATATTCTGTAATCTGTACTACTATGCAAGAAAAACAGTAAATACATGAGCAAATAACTACTTGAAGTATAATAAATCCTGACGCATTTATTATAATATATTCCTGAAGCTCATTTTTGTTTTGGCTGAAAGACATCGTTCTAAGTAAATTAAAAGTTTCATGTTCTTTTTACTAAGATGGATGGAAATGATCTGGGTGCCAAGCAATCTTTTCACTTTGTTTTTCTTGCTCTTTTTTGTTATGTTCGCAGAGTTTTCAGGCTTTGAAGTTACTTGTAAAAACCTTATCAAAACATGTGTCTGATTCCATTGCATAGCCAAATCTAGGCGGGAACACTTGTTGCGATAATAATATTTTTGTTCGTATTCTTATTGATTGCTTGTTTTGATCTTATTTATTTCAACAGTAATGGAAAGCTATTGCTCGAATGCAAATCTCAACAATTTGTAAATTAAAATAGGATAAAACAACAATTACAGGTAATCGGGCTTATGGTGCACTTGTGGTCATAGAAACAGAATAAACAAATCAATAGACAATAATTAAGAAGAGCGTTTATATAGTAGATGCAAATTCAAAGGTTACTTTTAATCCAGAGGTGAATTATTTCAGCTAAAGCCTATTTCAAGAGAATTTTTGAGTTTTGTTAAGTCTCAATTTACATATAAATTCCAAAGGGTCTGATTTAATGAGAAAGTACTGTCTTCTTCTAACAAATGTGTCCTTGGACTGTGATCAGGGCAGGCATCAGGGCATTACTGCCCTGACTGGTGTATGGGGCCCGATGACCAGAGGGGCCCGCTTCGTGCCCCATCTCTTCTAGTCATTGGGCCCCAGCAGCAGAATTCTGCAGGTGCAGAACCTGAACCTGCGTCTGAGACGCAGGTTCAGTTAAACTCTATTGCCGTGCGGGCCCGGACCCGCACGGCAATAGTTAAAAGCCGCCAGCCAATTGGAGGCTGGCAGCTGACGTCAGCGCGCATGTCACCGGCGTATGACGTCATTGTCATTCACCGGGGAGTGCGCGCTTGAATTGCATGAAGGGAACATCGCCGCAGGAGTGCAACAAAGTAAGGATAAAGTTTTTTTTAATTTTATTGAAAGCGGCACAGGGCAGGATGGGAGATGCGTGGGGAAGAATGAAGACACAAGGGGAAGAATGGAGACACAGTGGGCAAGAATGGAGACACGGAACAACAATGGAGACACAGGGGGAAGAATGGAGACACAGGGCAAGAATGGATACACGGGGCAAGAATGGAGACACAGGGGTCATGAATGGAGACACTGGGGTAAGAATGGAGACACAGGGAGCAAGAATGGAGACACAAGGGGAAGAATGGAGACACCGGGGGTAAGAACGGAGACAGGTGGAAGAATGGAGACACAGGGGGCAAGAATGGAGACACACGGGGCAAGAATAGAGTCAGGGGAAGAATGGAGACACAGGGGGCAAGAGTGGAGACACAGGGGGCAAGAATGGAGACACAGGGGCAAGAGTGGAGACATAGGGGCAAGAATGGAGACACAAGGGGCAGTATGGAGACACGGGGCAGGATCAAGGAGAAGGATGGAGACAGGTGGGGCAGGATCATGGGGCAGGGTGGAGACAAATGAGGCAAGACCATGGGGCAGGATGGAGACAGATGGGGCAGGATCATGGGGCAGTATGGAGACACATGGTGCAGGATCATGGGGCAGGATAGAGACATGGGGCAGGAATGAGACACATGGTGCAGGATAGATACAATGGAGAAAGATGGAGCAGGATCATGGGGCAGTGGGGCAGGATCACGGGACAGATGGGGCAGGCTCACGGGACATCACATGGGGCAGAATGGATACTCATGAGTGCAGGATGGGAGAACATATGGGACCAGGATGGGAGAACATATGGCTGGAGCCAGGAATGAGACACATGGGGGCCAGAATGGGGAATATAATTACAATAGGGGCTAATTAAGGGATATTATTACTGCAGTCATGTATTTATTTTAGTTTTTGAGAATACTGTTTTAAATGGGGATGGCGGTCCTGTTACTGTGCAGAGCGACACTATGTCACCTTTTTTTCTTCATCTGGTGTAGTGTAGAAGTTGGGAAAAAATAAGTAATGTGTTCTGCAAGCGGTGCTCTAGATAACTGTGTTATTTCCTGCAGAGATGAGCCCTGGCTGGAAGAAGTGATGGCGGTCTGTGCTGGATGAAGATGAAAAGCAAAGATGAAGGACTTCACCTAGAGACGTCACTGGTGAGTCAGTGTGTTACCTGTATACTGACACTATACACTCAATCCTATATACAGAGCTCCTGTGTACAATGTCACCAGTGATCAATGTATTACCTTTACACTGACACTATACACAGAGATCCTGTGTATGTCATTGATCATTGTATAACCTGTTCAACATATACGAAGCTCGTGTGTATAATGTCACTGTTGATCACTGTATTACCTGTACACTGCACACTATATACAGAGTTCCTGTGTATAATGTCACTGGTAATCACTGTATTACCTGTACATAGATACTGCATACTAAGCACAGATCTCCTGTGTATAATGGCACTTATGGTGATATTAGTATTGTGTTTTTATTAATGATCAGTATTGTAGTATTCAGTCACTATGTAACATAGTAACTTAGTTATTAAGGTTGAAGGAAGACTTTAAGTCCATCTAGTTCAACCCATATCCTATCCTAACCTGCCCTAACATGTTGATCCAGAGGAAGGCAAAAAAAAACCCCAAGTGGCGAACAGTAAGCTTCACATTGGGGAAAAAAATTCCTTCCCGACTCCACATACGGCAATCAGACTAGCTCCCTGGATCAACGCAGTATCTAGGAAACTTGTGAATATAGCCTGTAATATTATACTTTTCAAGAAAGGCATCCAGTCCCTTCTTAAATTTTAGTAAGGAATCACTCATTACAACATTAGACGGCAGAGAGTTCCATAGTCTCACTGCTCTTACAGTAAAGAATCTGCATCTGTGATTATGGCTAAACCTTCTTTCCTCCAGACGTAGAGGATGCCCCCTTGTCCCTGTCACAGGTCTAAGAGTAAAAAGATCATTAGAAAGGTCTTTGTACTGTCCCCTCATATATTTATACATTGTAATAAGATCACCCCTAAGCCTTTGTTTTTCCAAACTAAATAACCCCCAGTGTAATAACCTGTCTTAGTATTGCAGACCCCCCAGTTCTCTAATAACCTTGGTCGCTCTTCTCTACACCCGCTCCAGTTCAGCTATGTCTTTCTTATACACCGGAGACCAGAACTGCACACAGTATTCTAAGTGTGGTCACACCAGTGACTTGTATAGAGGTAAAATTATGTTCTCCTCATGAGCATCTATGCCTCTTTTAATGCATCCCATTATTTTATTTGCCTTGGCAGCAGCTGCCTGACATTGGCCACTAAATGCGAGTTTGTCGTCCACCCATACACCCAGGTCTTTTTCAGTGACAGTTTTGCCCAGTGTTTTACAATTAAGCACATAATTATACATCTTGTTTGTTCTACCCAAGTACATGACCTTACATTTATCCCCATTAAAGCTCATTTGCCATTTATCAGCCCAAGCTTCTAATTTACATAAATCCTCCTGTAATATAAAATTATCCTCCTCTGTATTTATTACCCTGCAGAGTTTAGTGTCATCTGCAAATATTGAAATACTACTCTGTATGTCCCCTACAAGGTCATCAATAAATATGTTAAAGAGAAGCGGCCCGAATACTGACCCCTGTGGTACCCCACTGCTATCCGTGACCCAGTCCGAGTGTGCTCCATTAATAACCACCCTTTGTTTTCTATCCATTAGCCAGTTCTTAACCCACTTACACATATTTTCCCCTATCCCCATTGTTCTCATTTTATGTATCAACCTTTTGTGTGGCACTGTATCAAAAGCTTTTGAGAAGTCCATGAACACCACGTCCACTGCATTCCCTTGGTCCAGTCCTGAACTAACCCCTTCATAAAAGCTTATCAGATTAGTCTGACAAGAACGGTCCCTCGTAAACCCATGCTGATACTGTGTCATGAGGTTATTCAGCCTCAGATACTCCAATATAGTATCCCTTAAAAAAACCCTCCAGGATTTTACCCACAGTGGATGTTAAGCTCACTGGCCTATAATTTCCAGGTTCAGTTTTTGCCCCCTTTTTGAATATTGGCACCACATTTGCTATACGCCAGTCCTGTGGTACAGACCCTGTTATTATGGAATCTTTAAAGATTAAAAATAATGGTCTATCTATGACTGTACTTAATTCCTGCAGTACTCGGGGGTGTATCCCATCCGGGCCCGGGGATTTGTCAACTTTAGTGATTTTTAGACGCCGCCGTACTTCCTGCTGGGTTAAGCAGGTGACATTTAATGGAGACATTTTTTTATCACTGATCGTGTTATCTGTCATGGGATTTTCTTGTGTAAATACAGTTGAAAAAAAGTAATTTAGCATATTGGCTTTTTCCTCATCCTCATCCACCATTTCACCCAGACTATTTTTAAGGGGACCAACACTATCATTTTTTAGTTTCTTGCTATATATGTAGTTAAAGAATATTTTGGGATTATTTTTACTTTCTCTGGCAATGAGTCTCTCTGCCTCAATCTTTGCTGTCTTGATTTGCTTTTTACAGAATTTATTCAGTCTTCTGTATTTATTTAATGCCTCATCACTACCTACTTGCTTTAATTCCCTAAACGCTTTCTTTTTGTCACTTATTGCGCCCCTTACAGCTCTATTTAGCCATAGTGGTTTCCTCCTAATTCTAGCATGTTTATTCCCATAGGGTATATACTGTGCACAGATTCTATTCAAGATGCTAATAAACGTCTCCCATTTTCTTTGTGTATTTTTATGTCTCAGGATATCGTCCCAGTTTGTTGCACCAAGATCATCTCTCATCCGTTGGAAATTTGCCTTCCTGAAGTTTAGTGTCCTTGTAACCCCTCGACTACACATCTTATTAAAGGATACATGAAAGCTTATTATTTTGTGATCACTATTACCCAAGTGACCCCCAACCCTTATATTTGATATGCAGTCTGACCTGTTGGTTAATATTAGGTCTAGCAGTGCCCCCCTCTTGTTGGGTCCTGAACTAGTTGTGAAAGGTAATTGTCTCTCATAGTTGCCAAAAACCTATTACCTTTGCTGGAACTACAGGTTTCTGTTCCCCAATGTATTTTAGGGTAGTTGAAGTCCCCCATAATAATGACTTCTGCTTGAGTTGCTGCTTCATCTATTTGCTTCACGAGGATATTCTCTGTTGCTTCCATTATTTTAGGAGACTTACAACAAACCCCATCAGTAATTTATTATTTTCCCCCCTCCCCTAATCTCCACCCACAGAGACTTTACATCTTCATTAGATTCACAGATATCACGCAGGATGGGTTTTAAGGATGATTTTACATATAAACACACACCCCCACCTCGCTTATTTTTACGGTCATTTCTAAACAGACTATAGCCCTGTAAATTAACCGCCCAGTTGTGGCTCTCATCCAGCCAAATCTCAGATATCCCCACCATGTCATAATTACGTTCCAACAAAATTAATTTTAATTCCGCCATTTTGTTGGTGAGGCTTCTAGCATTAGTATACATGCACTTTATGTATCTCTCTGAACCTCTATTCTTTCTTAAATTATTAACTGTTCTAACCCCACGCCCCATGCCACCCCCACCCCCAATTTCATTATTTGTGCCCAGGTCTCTATCTGCACTGCCTTCCCCTCCTATAAAATGAATACCCTCCCCCCTAGTCCCTAGTTTAAAGACTCCTCCAACCTTCTAGCCATTTTCTCCCCCAGCACAGCTGCACCCTCCCCATTGAGGTGCAGCCCGTCCCTAGCATAGAACCTGTAGCCAACTGAGAAGTCGGCCCAGTTCTCCAGGAACCCAAACCCCTCCTTCCTACACCAATTCTTGAGCCACTTATTAACCTCCCTAATCTCCCGTTGCCTCTCTGGTGTGGCACGTGGTACAGGCAGTATTTCAGAAAATACCACGTTGGAGGTCCTTGCTTTAAGCTTGCAGCTTAATTCCCTGAAATAGTCTTCAAGGACCTTCCACCTACCTCTAACTTTGTCATTTGTGCCAATGTGCGCCATGTCCTCACCAGCCCCTCCCAGTAATCTGTCAACCCGATCAGCGATGTGCCGGACTCGAGCACCAGGTAGGCAGCACACTGTTCGACGATCCCTGTCTTTGTGACAGATTGCCCTATCTGTTCCCCTAATAATTGAGTCCCCCACTACCAGCACCTATCTGGCCTGCCCTGCTCTCCTAATTTCCCCCTTACTGGAGCAGACACTACTCTGGCTTTCAGAGGACATGCCTGGCTGCAGCAGTGCTACCCCTGTAATGACAACCACCCCATTGGCCAACATTGCAAACTTATTGGGGTGTGCCAGATCAGGACTAGCCTCCCTGGCGCTCTTCCCTCTACACCGCTTTCTGTCACCCAGCTTCCTACTTCAGTGTCGTGCAGCTCCATCCTAGCATCCCCCCCTCATCTATCCAATTGAGCGTCTGCTCAGTGAGCAGAAGACTCCTTTCCATATTGTCTATGGATCTCAGTGTTGCCAGCTGCACATTTAGATCCAGTATTTGGGCTTCCAAATGCACAACGTGCTCACATCTCGCACAGCAGTATGCACCCTCGACCGGCTGTTCAAGGACTGCATACATGTGGCAAGATGTACACTGGATGGCATTGGCAATAGTGGAGCACATTTCTAATGGGGATTTCACCAGACAGCAAAGATAGGTAAAAATAAATAAAAGTATTAATAAAATATAACAGCAATTCAGTAATTCCTCCCTTGTCATCTCCCTGAATCCAAAGTCACTGAATCTCAAGTCACACTTACCACCGTTTGAACTTGCGCACCGGTCACACTCAACTCGCTCACACTCGCTGAAGCAGAAGATTTAAAGAGAGATTTTTTTTCTCCTTCAACAGCAAATCACCCTGCTGCTCAAATGCCAACATATGTGGTGGTAATATGTTGTCTGGCCATGGTGTGGCGGTATTTGTTCCTTGTATGTGCTGTTATTTGGTCACTATGTGGCGGTAATATGTGGTCTGGTCATGGTGTGGTGGTATTTGATCCTTGTATGTGCTATTATTTGGTCACTATGTGGTGGTAATATGTGGTCTGTACATGGTGTGGTGGTATTTGTTCCTTGTATGTGGTATTATAGGTCAATATGTGGTGGTAATATAGTGCCTGGTCATGGTGTGGTGGTATTTGTCCCTTGTATGTGATATTATTGGTCATTTTAACCATGCTGTTCTGTTCCCATCTACTATACACTTGTATTGCTCCTGGGTCACTATGACCCGGTTTATTAAATCTTGATTTTTAGATACTCTAACTCAATTATTTTTATACCTTTTGCATACTAGACTGTATGGGCACATGTTTGAAAATAAAAAAAAAAGAAAAATGAAATTGAAATATTTATTTTTGTATTTTTATTCCGAAAAAACTTAGTAATAAGCAAAACGAAAAATAGCAAACTACACATATGTGGTAAAAAAAACAAATAAAACAAGCAAATCAAACATTTTGTGAAAAAAAAATAAAGATAATAAACACTTCAATTTGAACATAATTATATTGTAATATTAATTTATGTATTCTTGCATGAAGAACAATAAACATGTGCTTTGCATAAGAATTTTTTGCACATGTAATACTTGTTTTATTATCACAAGAGTAAGGGCAATAGCTGCACCTTTTTCTTTTTATTCTGGAAGCACCGCTGATAGAGACCATGGGGTTAGAAGTGCTTGTGGAGGCCATGGTTTCAGTTTCCTGAGCATGTTGCTGGATGCTCTGTACAAGGCCTGCTTCTCCTTCCGTTCTGGGTGTTACCTTTCTTTGCTCAATATACGGCCTAACCAGTGATTTTCCAAGTTCTTCGATAAAGAGTCTTCGTTTGTGGAGTTTGTTTGTATTCCAATTTGGGTTGATTTCCCTCCACAACACAAAAGCATTGTATGCCGACAAATCCACAATGTTGTAAAACACAATCACAGGCCACCGATTTGATTTTCTTTTGCAGGTATATGTACTAATGAGCTGATCTAATGTGTCTACACCACCTTTGGTTACATTATAGTCCAAGATCATGTTAGGTTTTTTATCTTCCCGGGTACTTACTGCATTATCATGGTGGTTCGTACTCATTAGTATTACTTGTTTATTTGTTTTTGGAACACACAAAACAATTGTTGTATTTGCATTAAAGTAGAACATGGAACTACAGACTTACTTAGCAAAAAAAAAATCATTTGCAGGTCTTTATAGCTCAGCTTTACAAAATAAGGCCCTCTTACACAGCGCGTTCTGCGCAGTCCATTCTGCGCAGAATATACACGTGTAGTGCACACCTAGTGATCTCTCTGGATACGCTCTACATTTTCATATAGACTGTGCACCAAAAATAATCAATATAAAGCCATTTTTATGGTGCGCAGATCTCAATGCATACACCCGGCTGAGCGCATGTACGACCCCATTGAAATAATTTAGGAAATAAATAAATTGATATACAATAGTAGATGCAATAAATAGACCCAACTGAGGTTATAACTCCTTTATTTCACTGAAAATATGGCCTCACAGCTGTAAAAAATGATGTCGGGTCACTATGACCCGAACACGACAAGTGTACAAATCGGCGTGTAGCAAAAAGTAAACCCCCCAAAAAAAATACTCATATATAGGTCCCCCCAAATGAGGAAAAGTCAAATAAAATCAAGTTTTAGAAACTTATAGAAAAAATTCTACAGGGCCTCACAAATTCTCTACGGGTCACTATGATCCGAATAGAACAGCAGGGTTAAAAATTGAAAAACAAATAAAAATATACCAAAATTGTATTGGATATTTTAACAAATGATTAATAAGTTAGAGTAGGGTAGTGCTCAGCCAAAAGAGTCTACCTTGTGGTGGTGGAGGCTTAAGGAATCTTTTGGCCAAAACAAAAGCTGCTGTCTATATGTGTGATCTGGTGATGGGAACGGTTAATATGTGATTGGTGAGAAGTGGAGTTTTTCCAAGAGAGAGCGGTGGGGCTGTGGACAGTTCGAGGGGTGGAGACTGGGTGGAGTCTCAAGGGGGCCCCAAATATTTTGCTAGTATGGGGCTCCAAAATTCCTCGTGGCAGCCCTGACAGTGATAGCTAGTGAAGTAACTGATGACATTTGCCATCCTATATTAAGCCATGTGTGTTTGCATAATGCCAAAAATATTTTTATTGCATACTGATCCTTCAAAAAAACTGATTTTTTTTGTGAATAATGGACCCAAGCTGACTGTTAAAGCATTTGATAAATTAGACATTTTGTACCTTCTTGTGTATTCATGCTTATTTAGCAATTTAATTTATGGTGTTGATAAGTTTGGCTTATTAGATAATGTCAGTGCCTATATTATTCAGTTGCACAGCTCTTATTACAAAGAGATTTGGGTCACTGGCTTTAGGAAAACGATTATTTCTCCATTTTCTATTTATGAGCGCTCACTGGCAATGGTTCACCCATCAAAACATGTTTCTAGCCTATGAATTGAGGAGGCACTCACTGATTGGTATAAGGAGCGAGCCTTTGCAGACTAATAGCAACTTCTTCATAATGATGCAATGTTTAAAAGCTATAGAAACAATCATTGCAGTGTTAAAGGGGTTCGGTGCTGCTATATAGTGTAAGGGATAACATAGATTGGTGGGGGTATGAATATTGGGACCCGCACGGATTGGTAGAATGGAGTACTTTTATCCTCATCAGAATGAAGCTGCTTTGCTTATGCCTGACTGCTACTCCATTGATTCTTTATTGATCCTCTATAAAAGTCTGAGTAGTGAGTAAATGGAGTAGTGAGTAAATGGAGTGGCGTTTAGTCATTTGGAATACTGCTCCATTCTAACAGGGATAAATGTGTCTTGTTTTAGTGTTCTAACAATCTGTGTGGGCCCCATCAATCTATAAGTTATCACCTATCCTTTGGATCATATTGATAAGTGATAATTTATCCTCACCACGTGACCCTTTTAATCAATTAGGAACCCCCTTCCTGAGCTTTATCCACTTCCTGAGCTTGCCCAGTAAGATAGTTTACAAATGCAGTCACATGTTGCAGTCAGATCATATATAATTTTTATTTTTTATTGTGCATTCGCTATAAAGTGTTGCTACTCAATCACCCTAGGACTTGAACATAATACATTTGTGGGATTTTAACCCCTTTACCCCTTAGGGTGGTTTGAATGTTAATGACGGGACAATTTTTACAATTCTGACCACTGTCCCTTTATGAGGTAATAACTCTGGAACACTTTCATGGATCCCGGTGATTCTGACATTGTTTTCTCGAGACATATTGTACTTCATGATAGTTGTAAAATTTCTTTGATATGACTTGTGTTTATTTTGAAGTCACTTTGAGGGGTCTATATGATAGAAAATACCCCAAAGTTACACCATTCTAAAACCTGAACCCCTCAAGGTGCTCAAAACCACATTCAAGAAGTTTATTAACCCTTCAGGTGCTTCACAGGAATTTTTGGAATGTTTAAAAAAAATGAACATTTAACTTTTTTTCACAAAAAATTTACTTCAGATGCAATTTTTTTAATTTTACCAAGGGGTAACAGGAGAAATTGGACCCCAAAAGTTGTGTAATTTCTCATGAGTACGCTGATACCCCAGAAGTGCAGTTAAACCACTGTTTGGGCGCCTGGCAGAGCTCGGAAGGGAAGGAGCGCCGTTTGACTTTTCAATGCAAAATTGGCTGGAATGGAGATCGGACATCATGTCGCATTTGGAGAGCCCCTGATGTGCCTAAACAGTGGAAATCCATCACAAGTGACATCATTTTGGAAAGTAGACCCCCTAAGGAACTTATCTAAATGTGTGGTGAGCACTATGAACCCCAAGTGCTTCTCACAAGTAGTGTTGAGCATTCCGATACTGCAAATATCGGGTATCGGCCGATATTAGCTGTATCGGAATTCCGATTCCGAGTTCCGATATTTTCGTCTTATCGGATACCGGAATCGGGATGTCACTGTCACTGTCAGTGTCCGTCTGTCGGGTCTGTCAGGAGTCAGCAGCACTTACCTGGCAGAAGATCTCCGGCGGTCACGTCCTGGACTGCTTCATGGCCGCCATCCTCTTCTCCCCGGCGGTCACATGCAGTTTCTCGCGATAACTGCAGTGACTGCTGGGTAATCCCGGCCGTAAAGCAGTCAGTCCGATGACGTCACCGCCGGGGAAGCAGGTAATCAGCTGTGCTGCGTTGCAATGACAGGCTCTGCCTGTCATTGCGATGTAGCAGAGCTGGATCGTCGTGGGACTGTCGTTATGGACTGCGTCGGACAGGTGGTATACTGTTGGTTTGTTTTTTTTCTTTTTTTACAGGAGATCGATGGCGTCGCAGGAATGAGTGTATAATAAAAGAAATGAAAACTGTGTTGTCTCTTTTATTTCATTAAAATACTTTTTTCTTGCTTTGTCTTTTTTTTACACATTTAATAACTTTGGGATTAATAATGGATCGGTGTCTTATTGACACCTCTCCATTATTAACCGGGCTTATTGTCACCGTGCAATCAACGGTGACAATAACCCCTTATTACCCCGCTTGCCACCGCTACAGGGCAAGTGGGAAGAGCCGGGTAAAGTGCCACAATTGGCACATCTTTTGATGCGCCAAATGTGGGGCTGCTGTAGCCTGGTATTATCAGGCTGTTGAGGGCCAAAATCCATGGGCCTTGACAGTCTTTTAATACCAGGCCGCAGCAGTCTGCATTTTACTTGGCTGGTTAACAAAAATAGGGGGGATCCCCACGCCGTTTTTTTTTCGAGGGGATCCCCTATTTTTGTTAACCAGCCAAGCTAAGCAGACTGCTGTGGCCTGGTATTATCAGGCTTGCAAGGTCCATGGATATTGGATCCTTACCAGCCTGAAAAACCAGGCCTCAGCGGTCTGCTTCATCTGGCTGGTTAACAAAAATAGGGGGGACCCCACGCTAATTTTTTTCGAGGGGATCCCCTATTTTTGTTAATCAGCCAAGATATGCAGACTGCTGTGGCCTGGTATTATCAGGCTGGCAAGGTCCATGGATCTTGGCTCCTTAACAGCCTGAAAATCCAGGCCTCAGCGGTCTGCTTCATCTGGCTGGTTAACAAAAATAGGGGGGACCCCACGCCAATTTTTTTCGAGGGGATCCCCTATTTTTGTTAATCAGCCAAGATATGCAGACTGCTGTGGCCTGGTATTATCAGGCTGGCAAGGTCCATGGATCTTGGCTCCTTAACAGCCTGAAAATCCAGGCCTCAGCGGTCTGCTTCATCTGGCTGGTTAACAAAAATAGGGGGGACCCCACGCCAATTTTTTTCGAGGGGATCCCCTATTTTTGTTAATCAGCCAAGATATGCAGACTGCTGTGGCCTGGTATTATCAGGCTGGCAAGGTCCATGGATCTTGGCTCCTTAACAGCCTGAAAATCCAGGCCTCAGCGGTCTGCTTCATCTGGCTGGTTAACAAAAATAGGGGGACCCCACGCCATTTTTTTTTTCGAAGGGAACCCCTATTTTTGTTAATCAGTTCCCTCTGACGTCACTGATTGTGTCCCTGGCTGACCTGAAGTGAAAGTGGAAAGCAATCAATTAAGCTTTCCACTTAAGGGCCCGTCTCACATAGCGATATCGCTACCGAGATCGCTGCTGAGTCACTAGTTTTGTGACGCAGCAGCGAGCTCACCAGCGATATCGCTGTGTGTGACATTCAGCGACGATCAGCCCCCCTGCCGGGTATCGCTGATCGTCGCTGAAATGTCAGGACCTTTGATCGCTGGTTTCCCGCCTGTCACACGCAGCGATGCGTGCCTGTCAGAGGGAAACCAGCGATCAAAAAAAGGTCCTGACATTTCTGCGACGATCAGCGATACCCGGCAGGGGGGCTGATCGTCGCTGAATGTCACACACAGCGATATCGCTGGTGAGCTCGCTGCTGCGTCACAAAACTAGTGACTCAGCAGCGATCTCGGTAGCGATATCGCTATGTGAGACGGGCCCTTAAGCGATGTTACCCGCAGTGTCGCTGTCCCAGATCGCTGCCTGAGCTGCCTGTTTGGCAGCTCAGCAGCGATCATGTAGCGATACACCAGCGATCCTGACAAGTGCATATCGTTGTCGGGATCGCTGGTGTATCGTTATGTGACACCCAGCCTTTACTCTCCTGTCAGGCAGGAGAGGAACTCATTCATTTGGGGTTTACTGTGAGGCTGCAGCATTAGCTGCGGTCCCTGCAGTAAACATTAACCCTTTCTGAAGGATTACACCGTGGGACCTGACTGTGCATGGGATAGGTAAGAATAATTTTGCTTTTTTATTTTATTTTTATTACAGGAAATGGTTTTTGCAGTAAAATAAAAGATGGTCAAAAACATGTGTCTTTATTTCATTAAAATGATTTTTAATTAAAGTGTGTGTGTTTTATTTTTATTTCATGCAATAGGATTAATAATTGATAGTTGTCTAATTGACAGCTCTCAATTATTAACCTGGCTTAAGGTCACCTTTCAATAGCAAGGTGGCTTTAACCCCATATTAACCCATTCGCCACCGCTACAGGGCAATGGGAATAGACGGGCAAAGTGCCAGAAAGGGCGAATCTAATTATAGATTTGTCTTTCCTGGGGTGTCTGGGGGCAGATGTTAGTAGCCGGGGGGGGCAAAAATAATGGTCCCTCTCTAGGCTATTATTATCTGCCCCACTCACTGGCTTTGTCTGTCTGGTTGCGAAAATAGGGCGGGAGCCCACGCATTTTTTTTCAGCAATTTTACACCTCATATATATATATACATGTCATTGAATTTGTGACACATATATATATATTTATATTTGTAGTTCATACACTTCTACATAGTATAATAGCCGCTAATTCAATTGCCGGCTTTTGTGAAAATGCAGAACCCGACATGAAATGACACTTGGTGTACATAGGGTTAACCATGTCTTTTCATGTCCTTTGCTATCTAATTTGCACAAACAATTAAATCAGACTATGTGTGCAAAATTTCACACCTCTAGGGGTTAATTAAAGGTGTAAATTCGTAGCAAAAAAGTCCGTTTTTTTTACAACGAATTTACACCTTTAATTAACCCCTAGAGGTGTGAAATTTTGCACACATAGTCTGATTTAATTGTTTGTGCAAATTAGATAGCAAAGGACATGAAAAGAAATGTTTAACCCTATGTACACCAAGTGTCATTTCATGTCGGGTGCTTCTGTCTTTTCACTGAAGCCGGCTTTACCCGGCAATTGAATCAAAGGATATTTTACTATGTAGAAGTGTATAAACTATACATATATGTATATATATATATGTCACAATGACATGTATATATATATATATGTATTCTATGTGTGTATATTTAGTGTTTACAAGGAAAGAATGGGTTTTTTTTAGTTGCGATATTTTGTTCCCATAGACTTACATGGGACTTCCGGTATCGGTATCGGGTATCGCCGATATTTTAGTGATATCGGCGATACCATTCCGATTCCGATACTTTAGCATATCGGAAAGTATCGCTCAACTCTACTCACAAGTTTATAGCGTAGAGCCATAAAAATAAAAAAATCATATTTTTTTACAAAAATGATCTTTTGGCCCACAATTTTTTATTTTCCCAAGGGTAACAGGAGAAATTGGACCTCAAAAGTTGTTGTGCAATTTGTTTTGAGTATGCTGATACCCCATATGTGGGTAAACCACTGTTTGGGCACATGGCAGAGCTCGGAAGGGAAGGAGCACCGTTTGATTTTTTTCAACGCAAAATTGGCTGGAATTGAGATCAGACGCCATGTCGCATTTGGAGAGCCCCTGATATGCCTAAACAGTGGAAACCCCCAATTCTAACTCCAACCTTAACCCTAATCTCAACCATAACTGTAATCCAAACCCTAACCCTAACTTTAGCCCCAACCCTAACCCTAACTTTAGCCCCAACCCTAACTGTAGCCCAACTCATGCACTGCGCATGACAGGAAGTCTCTCAGCTTTGGAGACCCGGATGTCGTCATGACGACATCGGGTCTCCATTGTAGCGATCTGGACCCCGCTGACAGCCCCTCTGCCTGTTCCCTGAATGCTGCGATTGTGTTAGTTCGCAGTATTTCGGGGGTTAAAGTGCCAGGAGCGATCTGTGACCGCTCCTGGCACTTAGTACTGGGTGTCAGCTGTGAGAATCAGCTGACACCCGGCCATGATCGGCCGCGCACCCCCCGTGAGCGTGGCTGATCGCGATGATGTACTATTCCGATCATGGGAAGTAAGTTCCAGGTCACATGGATGGAATAGTGCGTCTAATGCCAGAAAGGGGTTAAGAGTGGTATATAGTATGATTTATCACGTTGATTGGTAAATATAAATCCAAACAATGGGGGCAGCATTCCATTTTTTGACTTTGGATACAAAAGGTGTTGGTGAATACCTTGGTGCTTTTCACCCATTTTTGTAAAAATAGTACTGTTTTTATATTTTTTTTAATCTTTATCTAAGAATATTTTCAGATGATTTGATTGGTTATTGGTGGTTTAAATAGAAGGGCTGTGCACTACTGTATTAGCTTGACAAAGACCCAGATCTATTCTAGTGGTGGAAATTTTGCTACTGTTTCTGAATTTGTGATGCCATAAAAAAGAAAGTTGGTCAATATTGGATGCTAACACCACTTTCTTTAACTGTCTAACCATCAGTACAATGGTTCACAAGTGACATGGGCACATTTAGAGGCACATATATTCTTTACAATGATCTGGGTAGAACTTTTATCAACCTCTTTTAAAGAACCTAAGGGATTGTCAGAGTTTTCCCGTTACCTACTATATTTTGGTACTATGATGGAGTGTTAGATTCAGATATGCACTCCAGGGATGACCATTGCTGTTGACTCTTACATTCTATAACCCTGATTTCCACCAACAGTTGATCCTCACCACTTTGTGCGGTTGAATGCTTAGAGGTTTTAGGTGCTTAATGGGGTGGACCAATACCTACAAAGGCCTTTAGAAATATCTAATATGTTACAATCTGTGACGTTTAATTTTAGAGAAGTCTCAAACAGGCCGTCACAGGAGACAGGTAAATATAAGCATTTATTAAGGTCTGTTTAATATTGAACACCCCTTTAAAGATTTATTTTACATGACAAGCTGATGACCATGGCTATTTTCAATATAACTTATAAGCTCCTCTCCCCTCACCTCCCAGCCGAAGTCCTAAGGGGATTGTCCGGCACCTAAAATGTATTTTCTAACTATTTATTTACACCCAAACCACTTTTGTAGTGAGCTTTATTACAGAACACCCTACACTTTTCCCTGTCTACATAATCTCTAAATGTGTTTTTTTTTTTTACTGTACTTCCTGTGAAGTTTTGTTTGAGAGGAGTCTCAAACATGAAGTCACAGGAGGTTGATGGTGAACTCTCTCCCAGCATCATCCATTGCCCCTCATGGGACAGGACAGGGGGCAGTGCTGCAGTTACTAATTTCTTGCATTGCTGCCCCCTCTGAAGACATACTGGATCCTGGGCGATGGATGCTGTGGGAGAGGTAAGTGCAACGCCAGCACTCTGCTTCTAACTCCACCACAGTCGTAGCTTTTGTGAAAGAAGACATCATCAGAGGGTAGAGATAGAATCAGTGAGTGACACCTGCACCACCCCACAGCTTCTAGCACCGCCTTCAAACAAATCATCATCAAAGGGTGGATTGATGACAACTAAAAGGACATTTTATTATCCATTTACGCCTGTTTGAATAGCACACCCAACACCTACCAAACTCATTTACATGTCACAATTGAAAGGACATATAGGAAAAGAAGTATGTAAAGAAAATTAAATGTGACTGTACACTGCTGCTATCATGGGAAGTCAGCAGTTCACTTTAATGGAAACTTCTCTAAAAATCTTTGCAGGGCATTTTTGGTTCCAACAAAAAATACATGCTATCTATCTTGATTTGTCATCTCTGTTTTCGGTGATGTGTTTTGGATGACACATACAGTGGTGTGAAAAAATGTTTGCCCCCTTCCTGATTTCCTATTCTTTTTCATTATTTTCACACTTAAATGTTTCATATCTCCAAACAAATTTAAACATTAAGCAAAGATAACACAAGTAAACATAAAATGCAGTTTTTAAATGAAGGTCTTTAGTATTAACCCCTTCACCCCCAAGGGTGGTTTGCACGTTAATGACCGGGCCAATTTTTACAATTCTGACCATTGTCTCTTTATGAGGTTATAACTCTGGAACGCTTCAACGGATCTTCGCGATTCTGAGATTGTTTTCTCGTGACATATTGTACTTCACGTTAGTGGTAAAATTTCTTCGATATACAGTACAGACCAAAAGTTTGGACACACCTTCTCATTCAAAGATTCTTCTGTATTTTCATGACTATGAAAATTGTAGAATCACACTGAAGGCATCAAAACTATGAATTAACACATGTGGAATTATACATTACACTTTACAAAAAAGTGTGAAACAACTGAAAATATGTCTTATATTCTAGGTTCTTCAAAGTAGCCACCTTTTGCTTTGATTACTGCTTTGCACGCAGAAAAGGTGAATGGATGGACTCTACATGCCTAGTTCCCACCGTGAAGCATGGAGGAGGATGGTGTGCTGTGTGGGGGTGCTTTGCTGGTGACACTGTTGGGGATTATTCAAAATTGAAGCGGTGAGCGGTCCAGCTCAACCCAAACCATCTCGATTGGGTTCAGGTCTGGTGACTGTGGAGGCCTGTTCATCTGGCATAGCACCCCAACACTCTCCTTCTTGGTCAAATAGCCCTTACACAGCCTGGAGGTGTGTTTGGGGTCATTGCCCTGTTGAAAAATAAATAATGGTCCAACTAAACGCAAACCGGATGGAATAGCATGCTGCTGCACGTTGCTGTGGTAGCCATGCTGGTTCAGTATGCCTTCAATTTTGAATAAATCCTAAACAGTGTCACCAGCAAAGCGCCCCCACACCATCACACCACCTCCTCCATGCTTCACGGTGGGAACCAGGCATGTAGAGTCCATCCTTTCACCTTTTCTGCGTGCAAAGCAGTAATCAAAGCAAAAGGTGGCTACTTTGAAGAACCTAGAATATAAGACATATTTTCAGTTGTTTCACACTTTTTTGTAAAGTGTAATGTATAATTCCACATGTGTTACTTCATAGTTTTGATGCATTCAGTGTGATTCTACAATTTTCACAGTCATGAAAATACAGAAAAATCGTTGAATGAGCAGGTGTGTCCAAACTTTTGGTCTGTACTGTATCTTGTATTTATTTTTGAAAAAAACGCAAATATGGCGAAAATTTTGAAAATTTTGCAATTTTCAAACTTTGATTTTTTTTCCCCTTAAAACAGAGAAATATGTCACACAATATAGTTAAGAAATAACATTTCCCACATGTCTACTTTACATCAGCACAATTTTGGAACCAAAATGTTTTTTTGTTAGGAAATTATAAGGGTTAAAAGTTGACCAGCGATTTCTCATTTTTACAGCAAAATTTACAAAGCCATTTTTTTTAGGGACCACCTCATATTTGAAGTCACTTTGAGGGGTCTACATAGCAGAAAATACCCAAAAGTGACACCATTCTAAAAACTGCACCCCTCAAGGTACTCAAAACCACATTTAAGAAGTTTATTAACCCTTCAGGTGCTTCTCAGGAGCTGAAGCAATGTGGAAGGAAAAAATTAATATTCAACTTTTTAGCCACAAAAATGATCTTTTACAAACTTTTTTTTATTTTCACAAGGGTAAATGGAAAAAATGGACAGAAAAAGTTGTTGTGCAATTTCTCCTGAGTACGCCAATACCCCATATGTGGGGGAAAACCACTGTTTGGGCACACGGCAGAGCTCGTAAGCGAAGGAGCACCGTTTGACTTTTTCAAACTAAAATTGGCTGGAGTTGAGATTGGACGCCATGTCACGTTTGGAGAGCCCTTTATGCGCCTAAACAGTGGAAACCCCCCACAAGTGACACCATTTTGGAAACTAGACTCCCTAAGGAACTTATCTAGATCTGTTGTGAGCACTTTAAACCCCAAAGTGTTTCACAAAAGTTTATAATGCCTGGGTGTGAAAAAAAAAACAAAAAACAATTTTCCACTAAAATGATTTTTTAGTCCCAAATTTTTGATTTTTCCCAAGGAAATTTGACCCCAAAAGTTGTTGTCCAATTTGTCCTGAGTACGCTGATACCCCATATGTGGTGGGGGGGAAACTGTTTGGGCGCACGGCAGGGCTTGGAAAGGAAGCAGTAACGTTTTGGAATGCAAACATTGATGGGGGTCATGTTCCGTTTGTAGTACCCCAGATGAGCCTAAACAGTGGAAACCCCCCACAAGTGACCCCATTTTGGAAGCTAGACCCCCTAAGGAACTTATCTAGATCTTTGGTGAGCACTTTGAACCCCCAAGTGCTTCACACAAGTTTATAATGCCCGGGCATGAAAATAAAAAATCCTATTTTTTTTCCCACAAAAATTATCTTTTAGTCACTAATGTTTTATTTTCCCAAGGGTAACAGGAGAAATTGGACCACAAAAGTTGTTGTCCAATTTATCCTGAGTACGCTGATACCCCATATGTGGGGGGAACCACTGTTTGGGCGCATGGCAGAGCTCGGAATGGAAGGAGCACCATTTGACTTTTTCCAACCAAAATTGGCTGGAATTGAGATTGGACGCCATGTTGCATTTGGAGAGCCCCTGATGTGCCTAAACAGTGGTAACCCCCCACAAGTGACCCCATTTGGGAAACTAGACCCCCTAAGGAACTTATCTAGATCTTTGGTGAGCAATTTGAACCCCCAAGTGCTTCACACAAGTTTAAAACGTAGAGCCGTAAAATTAAAAAATCATATTTTTTCCACAAATTTGATCTTTTCACCCCAATTTTTATTTTCCCAAGGGTAACAAGACTCCAAAAGTTATTGTGCAATTTGTCCTGAGTACGCTGATACCCCATATGTGGGGGTAAACCACTGTTTGGGTGCATGGCAGAGTTTGGAAGGGAAGGAGCGCCGTTTGACTTTTTCAATACAGAATTGGCTGGATGCCATGTCGTGTTTGGAGAGTTCCTGATCTGCCTAAATAGTGGAAACCCCCCACAAATGACATCATTTTGGAAACTAGACCCCTCAAGGAACTTATCTAGATGTGTGGTGAGCACTTTGAACCCCGAAGTGCTTCACAGAAGTTTATAACGTACAGCCGTAAAATAAAAAATCTTTTTTTTTTTTTACAAAAATGATTTTTTCGCCCCCAATATTTTATTTTCACAAGGGTAACAGGAGTAATTGGACCCCAAAATTTGTTGTCCAATTTGTCCTGAGTATGCTGATACCCAATATGTGGGAGAAAACTACTGTATGGGTGCACGTCTGGGCTCGGAAGGGAAGTAGTGATGTTTTGGATTGCAGACTTTGATGGAATGGTCTAGGGGCGTCATGTCACATTTGGAGAGCCCCTGATGCGCCTAAACAGTGGAAACCCCCCACAAGTGACCCCGTTTTGGAAAATAGACCCCACAAGGAACTTATCTAGATGTGTGGTGAGCGCTATGAAGCCCCAAGTGCTTCACAGAAGTTTTATAACATACAGCCGTAAAAACAAAAAAATCATTTTTTTTTTTTTACAAAAATGATTTTTTCGCCCCCAGTTTTTTATTTTCCCAAGGGTAACAGAAGAAATAGGACAAATTGCACAATAACTCTTGTGGTCCAGAGTATGCTGATACCTCATATGTGGGGGTAAACTACTGTTTGGGCGCATGGCAGAGCTCAGAAGTGAAGGAGCACCGTTTGACTTTTTCAACGCAGAATTGGCTGGAATTGAGATCAGACGCCATGTCACATTTGGAGAGGCCCTGATGTGCCTAAACAGCAGAAACCCCCAATTCTAACTCCAACCCTAACCCCAACACACCCCTAAACCTAGTCCCAACCCTAACCACAAACCTAACCCTAACACACCCCTAACCCTAATCCCAACCCTAACCCTAATCCTAACTTTAGCGCCAACCCTAACCCTAACTTTAGCCGCAACCCTAACCCTAATGGGAAAATGTAAATAAATACATTTTTTAATTTTATTATTTTTCCCTAACTAAGGGGGTGATAAAGGGGGGTTTGATTTACTATTTATAGCGGGTTTTTCTGATTGGCAGCTGTCACGCTAAAAGACGCTTTTTATTGCAAAAAATAGTTTTTTGCATCACCACATTTTGAGAGCTATAATTTTTGCATATTTTGGCCCACAGAGTCATGTGAGGTCTTATTTTTTGCGGGACAAGGTGACGTTTTTATTGGTACCATTTATGACCACGTGACATTTTTTGATCGCTTTTTATTTCGATTTTTGGATAGTTAGAATAAACAAAAATCAGCAATTCATGAATTTCTTTTGGGGGAGACGTTTATACCGTTCCACCTGTGGTAAAATTGATAAAGCAGTTTTATTCTTTGGGTCAGTACGATTATGGAGATACCTCATTTATATAATTTTTTTAGGTTTTGGCGCTTTTATAGAATAAAAACAATTTTATATAAAAAATTATTATTTTTGCATCGCTTTATTCTGCGAGCTATAACTTTTTTATTTTTTCGCTGATGATGCGTATGATGGCTCGTTTTTTGCGGGACAAGATGATGTTTTCAGTGGTATCATGTTTTATTTATATCGGTCTTTTTAATCACGTGTTATTCCACTTTTTGTTCGGCGGTATGAAGATAAAGCATTGATTTTTTGCTTAGTTTTTTTTTTTAAGGGGTTCACTAGTGGGACAGTTTTATTGGGGGGTCATTACGGACGCGGCGATACCAAATATGTGTACTTTTATTGCTTTGTTTTTTTATTTACAGGAAGAAATGAATTTATTGGGGAATATTTTTTTTTTTTTTTATGATTTTTTTTACCACTTTTATTTTTATTTTTTTTACTTTTTTTACTTTGTCCCAGCGTGGGACATCACAGTATTTTAGCAGATCGCTGGTGTGACAGTGTGCACAGCACTCTGTCACACCATCGATCGCTCTGGCATCGCTGCAGGCTTTCTCAGCGCCTGCTCTCAGCAGGCACTGAGGAAGCCGCCTCCCTGCAGGCCCCGGCGCCATCTTGGATCCGGGGACCTGGAGGGAGGACGGACCCTCGGAACAGCGCGACACATCGCGCTGTTCTGAGGGTCTCAGGGGAGCGCGCAGGGAGCCCCCTCCCTGCGCGATCCTCCCCTGTGCCCCGGTACACCGCGATTATGTTTGATCGCGGTGTGCCAGGGGTTAATGTGCCGGGAGCGGTCCGGACCGCTCCTGACACATAGTGCTGGGTGTCAGCTGTGATAAACAACTGACACCTGGCCGCGATCAGCTGCGCTCCCACCGGGAGCGCAGCTGATCGCATATGACATACTATTCCGTCCATGGGAATGAGGTCCAGGGTCACATGGACGGAATAGTACGTCGGATGGCAAGAGGGGGTTAAGGAAAACAAGAAATCCAAACCAACAGGCCCTGTGTGAAAAAGTGATTGCCCTAAACGTAAAACTTTTTGGGCCACCGTTAGCAGCAACAACTAAAATCAAACTTTTGTGATAACTGGCAATGAGTCTTTTACAACTCTCTGGAGCAATTTTGGCCCATTCAACTTTGCAGAATTGTTGTAATTCAGCCATATTGGAGATTTCCGAGCATGAAATGCCTTTTTAAGATCATGCCACAGCATCACAATCATGGTCATGATTTTGACTAGGTCACTCCAAAGTCTAAATTTTCTTTTTCTTAAGTCATTCAGAGGTGGACTTGCTGGTGTGTTTTGGATCATTGTCCTGTTGCATAACCCAAGTGCACTTCAGCTTGAGGTCACGAACAGATGGACGGACATTCTCCTTCAGAATTTTTTGGTAGCAGAATTCATGGTACTATTTACCACAGCAAGTCTTCCAGGTCTGAAGCAGCTAAACAGCCCAGACCATCACACTACCACCACCATATTTTACTGTTGGTATGATGTTCCCTTTTTGAAATGTGTTTTCTTCTGCCCCGATTACTGCCACACCTGTTCTCAAACAAGAAATCACATAAATAGGACCTGCGAAAAAGTTTAGAAACCAAAAGACTCAAAAAACTAGACATCATGCCGCGATCAAAGAAAATCGGAACAATAAGAAATAAAGTAATTGAGATCTTATCTCTGAAAAGGTTTTTAAAGCAATTTTTCAAGTTTGGATTTCAGCGATCCAGAGTGAGAGCCATTTCACAAATGCGAAAACTGGAACAGTGGTGAATAGGGTTGAGCATTCCCATACTGCAAATATCTGGGATCGGCCGATATTTGCTGTAGCGGAATTCCGATTCCCCACCTCCGATATTTTCGTCATATCGGATACCGGAATCGGAATGTTTGTCACTGTCATGTCCTCGGTCGGGTTTTGTCAGGAGTCAGCGGCACTTCCTGGCAGAAATTTCCCCCGGGGGTCACGTCCTGGACTGCTTGATGGCCCCCATCATCTTCTCCCTGGCGGTCACGTGCAGTTTCTCGCGAAACTGCAAATGCTGCCGGGGAATCGCGGCCGTAAAGCAGTCCAATGAATTTACCACCGGGAAGCGGTAAGCAGCTGTGCGTCGGGAATTTAGGCTCTGCCTGAATTCCGATGTAGCAGAGCGGATCGTCGTGGGGCACTCGTTACTATGGACGCTCGGACCCGGTGGATGCGTTGGTTTGTTTTTTTTTTTTTTTCCAGGAGATCGAGGCATCGCAGGAATAGAGTTAATAAAATTAATGAAAACTGTGTTGTCTTTTTTTTCATTAAAATACTTTTTCTTGCTTTTTCTTTTTTTAAACATTTAAAAACTTTGGATTAATAATGGATTGGTGCTTTATTGACCGCCTCTCCATTATTAACCGGGCTTATTGGGGTTTACTGTGAGGCCGCATTAGCTGTGGCCCTGCAGTAAACTTAACCCTTTCTGATGGATTACACCGTGGGACCTACTGTGCATGGGATAGTAAAATAATTTTGCTTTTTTATTTTATTTTAACAGGAAATGGTTTTTGCAGTAAAATAAAAGATGGTCAAAACAGTGTCTTTTTTTTCATTTAAAAAGATTTTTTATTAAAGTGTGGTGTTTTATTTTATTTCATGCAATGGGTTAAAATTGATAGTTGTCTAATTGACAGCTCTCAATTATTTAAACCCGCAAGGTCACCTTTCAATAGCAAGTGGCTTAACCCCTTTTTAACCCTTCGCCACCGCTACGGGGCAATGGAAATAGACAGGCAAAGTGCCAGAAGGGCTAATCAATTTAAAGATTTGCCTTTTCTGGGGTGTCTGGGGCAGATGTTAGTAGCCAGGGGGGGCAAAAATAATGGTCCCTCTCTGGGCTTTATTATCTGCCCCACTCGCGGCTTTGTCTGTCTGGTTGAAAAAATAGGGCGGGAGCCCACGCATTTTTTTTCAACATTTTACACCTCATAATATATATATACATGTCATTGAATTTGTGACACAATAATATATATTTAATTTATATTTTCATACACTTCTACATAGATAATAGCCGCTAATTCAATTCCCGGGCTTTTGTGAAAATGCAGAAACCCGACATGAAATGACACAATGTTTCCATAGAGTTAACCAGTCATTTCATGTAGTTTGATAATTGTTTTCACTAAACAATTACATAGTGATGTGTGCAAAATTTCACACCTGTAGGGTTGGTTAAAGGTGTAATTTTCGAGCAAAAAAGTCCGTCTTTTACAATGAATTTACCCCTTTTAAATTTAAACCCCTACGGGTTGAAATTTTGCACAATACACTCATGTAATTGTTTGTGAAAACCAATATCAAACTCAGAAAAGACATGGTTAACTCTATGAAAAACCATGTTCATTTCATGTCGGGTGCTTCTGTATTTTCACAAAAGCCGGCATTACCCGGCAATTGAATAAGAGGCTATTTTACATTTTGAAGTGTAGACTAAAATAAAAATGTATATATAAATATGTCACAATTACATGTATATATATATATAATATATTCTAGTGTGTATATTTAGTTTTACAAGGAAAAAAAGGGGTTTTTTTTAGTTCGATATTTCTGTCCATAACTTATTGGATTTCCGTTATTGGAATTGGGTATCGCCGATACTTTTTGGGTATCGGCGATTCCCATTCCGATCCGATACTTCGGGAATATCGGGAAGTATCCTCAACCCTAGTGGTAAACCCTTTCCCCCTAGACTGACGGCCGACCAAAAAATTACCATAGAGAGCACGACTACCATCCAGGGCTCAAATGACCCCCAAAACCCAAAAACTGCAGGCTTATTTGCTTCTTTTAAGGTTATGTTCATGACTCCAGGATAAAAAGAGATGGGCAAAAATGACTTGATTGTAAGATCCAAGATGAAAACCACTGTACAACAATAAGAACAAAAAGGATCATCTCAGTTTTGCCAGAAACACTTGATGATCCCAAAAGACTTTTGGGAGAGTACTCTGTGGAGCAAGGCAAAAGTTGAACTTTTTTGTAAGGTGTATTCCAATTACATCTGGTGTAGAAGTAACCAGCTTTTTAAGAAAAGGAAACATACAACAATAAATATGGTGGTAGTGTGAGGTCTCTTTTCGATTGCTGTCCTCCCTTTTTCCCATATAATCCACAAAATACTCCCATTACACTCCTGCCTAGGGGCACTTTTCTTTCTACCCTGCCAAAATCAAGAAAGATTCGCCAGCTTTACATACAGGTCATTGGCGTCTTTGGCCTTTCCCCGCACATGCTTCAACTCTAGTTTGCTCTTTCCCCCGGCAGTGCAGAGAAAAATGTGCCTTTTAATACCGACCGCTCCTGCATCTGTAGATTACTGTACAGGAAGCACGGGACTGTCAATTTAACATTTTTAGGATGTGACTGGCCAAAAAGTACACATCTAACACATAATAAATGTTTATGTTGCTTTATATTACTCCAGGGTTTAATGAATGCGAGCAAAAAATTCCTATTGTACAAATGCCTGGCGCAGTTATTGGGGCCATTACTTGACTAATTTTATTAAATCCACATTGTTTTTATTGATTTTATGAAAAATTATTATGAGGGATGAAAGCATTCCGTCAGGGTGCATCGCCACGAGATCGCGCGGTTGCAACATTCTGACTTCTCACACGGTTGCTGTTTCTTTGTGTTTTGGCATTAGGGAGTTAATTCTGTCGTGCTCAGTTCTGGACTGGTGCAGTTTCTCCCGGCTGCAATTAATTATTTTGATTGGTTTCCTTTAAATCTCTGGTTGTCTGTGTTGGGAGTTGCCAGTGAAATTCTTCATGCAGACCACAGATAGGTTTGTATCTGTATAGACTTAAGTTAAAGAGCTCCTTAGTTGTTTTTTAAACTCACCTGCTTAGATTTAATCCCAGATCATTTTAGTTCCTTCTGTGTTTGAGTGTGTATGCAAGCTGGTTTTCTCCATCTGTCTTTATGTCTAACTGGTATTTAGAGAGATCACCCATACCCTTTGGGTAAAAATCCCTTTTAGATGATTAAGGGTTCGGACTGTAGGAGACAGGTAGGCTGGAGCTTGGACCCCTGAACCTTCAGTACCCCAAGGTGGGGAAAATTAGGACCCCCGTTTAGGGTCAGGTTGACCCCCGGGGCCTCCCCTTTCCTGTGACGGTATCAAGTCCTCAAATTAACCCAGTTTAAAGGATAGGCAGGAAAAACATTCTAAATTTAACCCGATGTTGTAATCTATATTTGTTAGAGTGTTTTTCTTTAGAAAAGTTTACGACATCGTACACATATCATAAGACCCCGTGACATTTTTACTGCCCATAAAATTATTCCATTGCCATGGATCCGTGCCCAGGCTCTGCAGTTGCGGGGTTTTTCCCTGGAGTGACGGCATTAACCAAAGTTTTTCTCCCCTGGAGCAAAAACCTTTGAACCTAAAGTAGCTCTCCCGGGGGGTTACTGGTGGGCGAACAAATTTTTTCCTTCAGGAAGCATGTAAATTTTATTTTTTGGTTCGGGGCCCGATCTCGGGAGTGAAGAGCAGAGAGGGGGAATTTTTTTCGCCCTACAAGGGGCCCCAATCCTGGGGGTTCTCCTTTCCCCCGGATCCCCGGGGTTTCAGCAGTAGATGATTTTTTTTTGCCCTGGGGTTTTTGGGGAAAGAGACCCAGTGGGCCCCCTTGCTGAGACAAAATTACGTAAGATACGCAGGGGGAGCCCGCAGGGTTTTCTTTTTATTGTAGATGGGTACAGAACCCTGGAATGACCCCGCTCTTGAAGCCGTTTTTTTTGGTTTTTGAAAAAAAGCGTTTTGGTCGTAGATTTTCCCCCACACGAGGTGCTAGGCCCCCGCTATCCTACTGATAGAGGCCCGGAGAGGTGCGAGGTA
>JARQOD010000005.1:140841842-140980771 GCA_033576555.1 Oophaga sylvatica | reverse complement strand
ATAGCCGCGGTCGCAACACCGGGATCGGTGAATACCGACCCGGATCATGTTCTCTGGGGTCTCGGCTACCCCCGGTAGCCGAGACCCCAGAGAATATTTGCCCATCCCCCACCAGCACAGCGGCACATAGCGGCGGGCGCACTGGGCATGCGCCCGCCATTGTCTTAACGGCGCCGGCACCGGGGGACACCGGAGGGCCCTGGGGACACATGGAAGGGATCGGGGGCCACATGGGGGTCCCGGGGACCCTTTTTCTCTGTCCTCTGATGTCCGATGACATCAGAGGACAGAGAAAATAAATGGCACAACTTTTTTTTTTTTTTTTGTTGCGGTCGCCGTTATAGGGTTAATAACGGCGATCGCAACATCGGTGTCGGTAAAAACCGACCCGATTCATGTTCTCTGGGGTCTCGGCTACCCCCGATAGCCGAGACCCCGGAGAAAATGCGCCTCTGGGGGGCGCTATTCACTTTTTCCACAGCGCCGTTAATTAACGGCGCTGTGGTTTAAGTACCCTTAATGACCGCCGTTAAAAGGCGTATCGGCGGTCGTTAAGGGGTTAAACTTGTGTCCAGAAACTACTTGAATATATAAAGGTGTTACTTAATAAATAATGCCCCTTCCCATTTCATGCTGTCAACAATGGCACCACGTGAAAGAGAAATGTTACAAGGTCTGAGAAAGAAAATATTTTTTTTACACAAAAACAGTGAAGGCTACAAGAAGATCAGCAAAGCTTTACATATCAGTCAGAATACTGTAACAAAAGTGATGCAAACCTTTAACAAAGATGGAAATGCAACCATCCCACAGAGATATCAAGGTCAACAACAGAAGTTAACATCTAAACAGGAGCATCTTCTGATGAAAGGGTTTGAAGGAAATTGACATACAAGTTCACTGCAGTTAGCTAAGGAAGTAGAAAGTCGAACCAGGGTGATTCCTGTGACACAATATAGCGTACACTGCAGAGAAATGGCATGCTTATGCATAGATGTCATCCAAGAAGGAAGTCTTTCCCAAAGCCCATGCACAAAAATGCTCACCTACAAATTGCCAGGGCTTATGCTGAAGAATCTGAAAACTACTGGGACTCCATACTTTGGAGTGATGAGACCAAGTTAAATGGTTTTGGAACTGAAGGCTTCAAAAGTATATGGTGTTGCAAAGGTGAGGAGTACAAAATAAAATGTATGGTGTCTACAGTGAAACATGGTGGTCGCAGTGTCTTAATGTGGGGAAGCATGAGTTTGCTGGTGTTGGAAGCTACATATCATTGATGGTATCAAGAATTCATAGATGTACTGATCTATAGTTAACCCCTTTCCCACCTTAGACTTATAGCTAAATCTAAGGTGGGCTCCCCCTGTTTGCTGCTGGCTCCGGTGGTAAGCCCGCAACTTTTCCAGCACATGTCAGCTGATTTGAACAGCTGACATGTGCCCCTAACAGCCGCGGGTGGAATCGCAATCCAACCGTGGCTGTTAACGTGTTAAATGCCGCTATCAATCTCTGACAGCGGCATTTAACATGCTTGGCGGGAAGTGCGTCACTAATTCTGCCCTTTGGTGCCCATGTCACATGACCGCGGGTCGCTGATGGGTTGGAATGACAACCCGGGGTCTGCAGGAGACCACTGTGGTTGTCATTGTTGGATAGCTGTGAGTGCCGCCTCTATGTTCTTAGCAAGTGAGCATTTTAGCTTCATAGAGCAGGGCTCAAGACCTACTCTTTGTAAAACAAGTGATAGGGAGATAGCAGCTTCTAGTCTCCCATTGAAACTATTGAAGCAAGTAAAAAGTAAAAAAAAATGTTTTTAAAAATATAAAAAAATATAAAAGTTCAAATCACCCCCCATTTGCCACATTCAAAATAAAACAATAAAGACAATAAAGAAAAAAATACACATATTTGGTGTCACCACGCTCAGAATTGCCTGATCTATCAACATATAAAAAGAATCAATCCAATCGGTAAATGGTGTAACGAGAAAAAAAGACAAAACGCCAGAATTACTATTTTTTTTGGTCGCTGCAACATTGCATTAAAATTCAATAACAGGCGATCAAAAGATCCTATCTGCACCGAAATGGTATCAATAAAAACGTCAGCTTGGCTCACAAAGAACAAGCCCTCACCCATCCTCAGATCACGGAAAATAGAGGTGCTACGGGTATCGTAAAATGGTGCAATTTTTTTTTTTTTTAACAAACTTTGCAATTATTTTCGCCACTTAAATAAAAATTAACCTATACATGTTTGGTATATTCATACTCATAATGATCTGGAGAATCATAATGGCAGGTTAGTTTTATTATTTAGTGAACATGGTAAAATAGCAAAAAACAAACAATTGTGGAATTGCACTTTTTTTGCAATTTCACTGCACTTTGATTTTTTTTCTCATTTTCCAGTAAACTATATGGCAAAACTAATGGTGCCGTTCAAAAGTAAAACTCGTCCCGCAAAAAACAAGCCCTCATATGGCCATATTGACAAAAAAAGATGCAAAAATTTATGGCTCTGGGAAAAAGGGGAGCAAAAAATGGAAACTCAAAAACAGAAAAACCCAAGTTGGTGAAGATGCTACCATCACTCCATGCCCTTGATAGACATGCACTTTTCCAACATGACAATGATCCCAATATTACCTAACATCACTATTGCATTTCTCAAGGAGAACAGGGTGAAAGTGATTCAGTGGCTAAGTATGTCTCCTGATCTAAACCCAATCTAACACCTATAGGCAATTCTGAAGATACAAGTTCCGCATCACTCTCCATCCAGCATCCAGGCTTTAAAAGTAGTCATTCTTGAAGAAGGGGAAATAAGATAGATGTTGTAATATGTTGCCAATTTGTTCATTCAATACCTAGCAGACTTGGTGCTGTCCTTAATAATCATAAAGGTCATACAAAATATTAGATGTAGTAGTTTTTGATATGGGGTGCATTCATTTTGCATCAACTAATTTCAGTAAAACTGAAGATTTTCAAATGAAAATTATTTTATGAACTTTATTTTCATGTTATTGGTTAACAAAATGTGCTGCGAAACTCAGTCTTGTCAAAACTATGGAAATTATTCTTGCATTCAGGGAAATATTGATTAAAATGTTACTTTTCAAAGAGGTGTACTCATTTATACTGTGGACTTTGGTTGACAAAAAATGCCTTTCTGCAATAAACGATATTGTCCACAAATCTGGATGTTTTTAATCTAGATCTCCTTTATCACTATAAGAAGTCAGTTAGCAATGACTTTAGTAGCCCAATAAGTGCAAGTCCAGATGTGAACTCACTGGTATGATGAATGTATTTATGGACTTAACATTTATCTGAAGTGCTTTTTAAATTAATGAAGAAAATAAAAATATTACTTCTCTTGTTTCAGCACATCTGCTTCATATATTGTGTATCCCAGATCAGCAAGTATAAGGTTCAGGGTTCTAATCCCAGTACAGTATAAGTTAATACTCAGCTGCATACATTTAGACAATTCAATGATTAACTATTTATTATATTTTAATAATCAGCAAATACCCAACGGTGGTATTTATTTACAACATGCTCTTATCAATCTTCATTAAGAAAAGTCATTGTTGGGGTTGAACAAAAAGTGACAGCATGAAAATAGTCTGAGGCTTAGCGCCTATATATTGAAGTTTTTTTCATGTTACTATTTTTATATGTGGCAGGTTGAAAATTACTTAAAGGGGTTTTTCCACAAAGTTAATTTTATTCAACATTTTAACATTTCAATCAATAGATCTCCGAATAATAATAAGTTCCACAGTTGGATGAGTTTAAAAAAATGTTCCTGTGCTGAGATAATCTTATAAATGTGCCCCTGCTGTGTACTGTGTAATGGCTGTGTCTGACCGTGCAGGAACATGGCCTGATCATACCACAGGTCCTGAGCAAGGGAGGAAGGAAAGAGTATAGAGACACTGCAGCATGGGATCATATCTGATTCCTTCTTTGAGGTAAAACATTGATTAAAAACATGCAGGGAAATGTTTTACCTCACAAAAAGAATCAGCTGTGATTAGAGTTGAGCGATACTTTCCGATATCCTAAAGTATCGGAATCGGAATGGTATCGCCGATATCACTAAAATATCGGCGATACCCGATATCGATACCGGAAGTCCCATGTAAGTCTATGGGAACAAAATATCGAAATTAAAAAAAACCCATTCTTGCCTTGTTGGTTAATTGTACATGAAGGAAAACAAGAAAGAGTAATGTAGAATGTATTGTGGAAGGTTGAGGAGACATTAAAGGCATAGATGTTTAACCCAATCAAATGGAATAGCATAAATATTTTTTTTTTTAAAGATGTTCGGATTGACGAAGAAATTGACAATGTTAACGTTTTTTATATTTTGGCAAATATGTATATTACACAACTTCCATGCTCTTCATCTTCACCTTTTTAACTTTTCACACACTTTCTCCTTCATAATCTTCTGCAGCATCATCTTTTTCATCAAATTATTCTTCATCTTCACCTTCTTTATCTTCTTCTTAAACTTCTTGCTATTCATCTTTGTTAACATTACTCATATTCTTCTTATTAAACTATTATTCTTATTCATATTCTGCTTCATCTTCTTCATCATATTCTTATTTGTGACAGAGAATCCTGTACTTGTAATCTGTCAAAGTATGAATTTTTCATCCTTCCGTTCTTGCTGTCACAAAAGATTTAAATTACAACAGTATTTGTCCGTGTTCAGTTTAGCCTGCAGCAGCAGGCATTTTCCAGGGGCACCACGAGGAGGAACGGACTCACCCCCATACACTGCTTAGTCTTCTTCTGCTTAGAATTTAGAGCATATATTTTGCTCTTCATTTTGGTCTTATACTTCATGTTCTTCTGCTTTTAGATCTTCTGCTTATTGTTCTTGTGTCTCTTGTTCCGTATCTTGTATTTGTAGCACAATCTTGTACCAGCTGATGTTACTGGGACACGGTTACTAAGCAGGAGGTACCTGTGCTCCAAAGCACTACCAAGGACCAGCAGACGTTGCTGGAACTCGGATACCGAGATGGAGGCACCTAGGCCAAAGGCACTGCGGAGAACCAGCTGACGGTACTGGAACCCGGAGGGGCAGCAGAAGGAAAAGAGCCAATGGCACAACCGAGGACCAGCTGACGTTACTGGGACACGGTTACTAAGCAGGAGGTACCTGTGCTCCAAAGCACTACCAAGGACCAGCAGACGTTGCTGGAACTCGGATACCAAGATGGAGGCACCTAGGCCAAAGGCACTGCGGAGAACCAGCTGATGGTACTGGAACCCGGAGGGGCAGCAGAAGGAAAAGAGCCAATGGCACAACCGAGGACCAGCTGACGTTACTGGGACACGGTTACTAAGCAGGAGGTACCTGTGCTCCAAAGCACTACCAAGGACCAGCAGACGTTGCTGGAACTCGGATACCAAGATGGAGGCACCTAGGCCAAAGGCACTGCGGAGAACCAGCTGACGGTACTGGAACCCGGAGGGGCAGCAGAAGGAAAAGAGCCAATGGCACAACCGAGGACCAGCTGACGTTACTGGGACACGGTTACTAAGCAGGAGGTACCTGTGCTCCAAAGCACTACCAAGGACCAGCAGACGTTGCTGGAACTCGGATACCAAGATGGAGGCACCTAGGCCAAAGGCACTGCGGAGAACCAGCTGACGGTACTGGAACCCGGAGGGGCAGCAGAAGGAAAAGAGCCAATGGCACAACCGAGGACCAGCTGACGTTACTGAACCCCAGTAACACAGGAGCAAGTGTTGACTGTGCTAACAGCACTTCCGAGCAACAACTGGCGGTGTTGGAGCCCAGGGTCAAGGAGGATGTTTAAATACTAGATCAAGTAATTTCCTTGTTACCTGTCAATTTTAAATGTCTATACTTCAAACAAGAGAAAGATAACCTTTACTACCATAAGATGATGATTTCATTTAAACTAATATCTAGATAAATAAAGAATTGACAAACATAAACACATACATTAACATGTTGAACAGCAATGCAAACCACAAAATAAATTAGTTAAGGAATCTGCTATACGGTTGTACATAAAAGCATACAAGTACATATCTGAATCCATTAATGATGGATAAGTAACAGTATGTACACCATTTTTATTGTATAGACAATGAATGTCTGACTTCAAAACATCATCAGCATTACAAGTTATCTGTGACATTACTAAAATGTTACATTTGCTGAATAATGTCACTAAACAGTTTATACAAAATTATACAATTTCCATCATGTAATACTCATAATATGTGGCAATAATCATGTTTATTAACAAACATAACCTTTAAAAAGTGCATAGTGCATAGTGAAAATTGCTATTTATGCCTGACTGTCGACTTGCAAGCATGACAACGGATAGATAAGGTATATATAGATGAGACTGCATAGCCACAGATGGTGAATGGCGATGTAATACTGTACCTCAATAAAGTGTGCGTCACTACTACATAATTTTTTTTATATAGCTTTATAAACAGGGTACGTGGATGTATGCTTGCGCCTTTGTTTTGACGCACAGACTGCCTTCCTGCTGAGACGCGTTGGGTAGTGAACAGTTGTGTGCAGTGTTCACTGTAGTCTGAGGTTTTCCTTTTTGGAGTGCAGATCACGCTCCAGTTAGTTCTTCAACCACTGCTGGTTGTAGTCTGCTGAGCGTGTGTCACTGGCACATCCTTGAAATTTTTCTCTAATTGTTGCTGCTCCACTCTATTACAAATAATAAAATCTATTAGTGTGACGCGCTTCCATCCGTATACAATACATTGGTTGCAAACACTATAGAAGTACACAAAGGGGCCTTTCACACCTACTGAACAGTTGTGTGCAGTGTTCACTGCAGTCTCTGCGGAATAACCACACTTAGGCCTTATAACTTTTCAGACTTTCTTTATCAATCTACCAAGATGAAGAAGGCAGGGAGTAAGGCACGTGGTCGTGGAGTTTCTTCAGGGAGAGGACGTGGGGATTCTGTGGCTGCTGCGGCCCCCAGTGACACAGCATCCACCAGTTTTCCCCGGGCCGTGAGCGTTCCTTTATGCGCACTTTTGTAGGAGCTCGGAGTACCCCCCTGCTGCGGGAAGAACAAATTGAAGCCGTTGTTGTTTGGATCTCAGCCAATGCATCGACTTCAATTGCTTCCACCTCCTCTCAGGACCACAGCACTGTTGGGCAACCATCTGTCTCTTCACCGCCTGGCAAATTGCCCAGGCAGTCAGAGAGTTCTGTACAGGAGCCAGCTGAGTGTCTGCTTCTGTTCTCAGAATCTATTGGCTTGCAAACAGGGGCCCAGCCAAGCAGCATTCTGTAATGTGAAGAAGAGGGAGTATGCAGTGATGCGCAACAGCTGTGTCTCTCTGAATCTGAAGAGGCGGGTGAGACAGTGCCGATGGTCAGCACACCGCAGAACGCATCTGATGATGATGATGAGACCCAGGTGCCAGTTTCTGTTGAGCATGGTGCTGGCCAGACCACCCAACAGCAGGTGTTGGAAGAGGGTAGTGGAGATGATGAGGTCCAATACCCAACATGGCATGAAGAACAGGAAGGTGGTGGGAGCAGCTCAGAGGAATAATAATAATATTTATTTATATAGCGCCATCATATTCCGCAGCGCTTTACAGTTTAGCAGTTTCAGAACACAAGTCATAAGTAACAACGTTAACAATACAATAATTTAAGCTAAATAAGTCCCCCTGCTCGTGACAGCTTACAATGTACAATGAGATGGGGGAGATACAAAGTATAGGTGTTTATATACAATGGTGCATTTACAATGATGTTCCAGCCATCTTAAGGGACTGAGGGATGGAGATAGTGAATGGGCTAGAGACACACACACACTTACACAGAATACATAGAATGACTTTGATTAGTGAATGTGATAGGCCGCTCTGAACAAATGTGTTTTGAGGGAGCGCCTGAAACCATGCAAATTGTGGATAGTCCTAATTTCTTGGGGTACAGCATTCCAGAGGATTGGCGTAGAGCAGGAGAAGTCTTGGAGTCGGGAGTGGGAGGTACGTATTAGTGCAGAGGTTAGTCGAAAGTCGTTTGCAGAGCGCAGCAGTCGGTTAGGCCGATAGATAGAAATGAGGGAGGAGATGTAGGAGGGGTGCTGCACTGTGGAGAGCTTTGTGGGTGAGAACCAGTACTTTGGTTGAAAGCTGGGAGAGGCCTAGAGAAATGGTTAGTGATAGAAGGAAGATAGAGGAAGACATTGCCCCAACGGTACAAACAGGAGGGAGAGTTAGGCTGCAGACTCGGTTGCCTGTAGCCTCCAGTTTGGCACCTGTTCGGAGCAGTTGTGTTCCAAAAGTCAAAACGTGCGCTCCCAGGACTTGCACTGCGTGGTCCTTTTTTCACACACTTGCACATGATATTTGCTATGTGAAATGCAAGCTGTGTAATCAAAAATTAAAAATAGCTAAAAGTGTCAGTCACCTCAATACCACAAATATGTGTAAACATGTGCGGACAAAGCACGTAGTTGAGTTACAAAGACACACTGGAGATGTAGGCCAACCTACAGCAGCACCTACATCTTCAGGTTGTGTTGAAGCCTCTTCATCGAGCTCACACACAGCTGGTTATGCTTCCTCACAGGATCGCCATGGAAGAACCTCGGCCACTGTTGTCCAGAGACAAACTGTTATTCCACACACAGCAGCAAGTTCCCTGTCATCCTCACACTCCCAGGCCACAAAACAGCCAGCGGTAGCACAGGCATGGGATAAAACACGGCCATACTCCGCAAACCATGCACGAGCACAGGCTCTGAATGCTGGCATTGCAAAACTCCTGTCCCTTGAAATGCTGTGATTCAGGCTGGTGGAGACAGACAGTTTCCGTAACTGAATATCATTGTCAATCCCACAATACAATGTGCCAAGCCGATTTCATTTCAGCAGGCAAGCCGTCCCTGGTCTGCAAAAGCATGTTGAGGGAAAAATTAAACATGCGCTACTAAAAGCCCTCAGTAGCAAGGTCCACCTGACCACCGATGCGTGGACCAGTACCCATTGTTATGATCTGCTACAACCAGTAAGGAAAGAAGGGAATTCTGTCCCTACAATACAACTAAGCTGAATCCCTACGATGTAACGGGGAACCTGATCCTGCGACCAGACCCGCTAAAGTCCTCATCTAGTGTGAACGAAGACCTATAGTTGCGAGGGAGTAATCCCTACAAGATCTAGGGACTGGGAGAAAAGGTGGACACCTCCTAACATAAATTGTAGCATGGATAATTAAACAGAAAAATAAATACTTTGTGATCCTAACATCAAGCAAAACTCACAGATTAAGGCACCTAAGCACCCGGCTAGCTTAACAGTAGATAATACAATGAAGTCAAGCAAAGCCAGAAGGGCGGAGCCAGACTAAATAGGGAAAAAAGGTCATGTGACCAGCAAACTGAAACAAAACCTAACAAGAGGGTTCTAACACCCATGGCCAGGGACAATACCTTTCCCTCACTGCCCATTGGGTCAATGTTGTGCAGCCGGGTACTGATCTTGCGAGTGGCGCTGTACGTGTTCTGCCAACTCCAAGGATTGCAGGAATCAAGTCTGTACACATTGATTCCTCCTCCTATTCCAGTTCCTCAGAATCATCGCTGCAGGAGCCGTCACGGTCTACCTCCACATGGACCCGTGAACGTTTACCTGTTGCGACCGATATGAGCACAGCCGTGTCCAAATGTCAACAGGCCATCCTGAAATTAATTTCCATGGGGAATCTTAGCCACACAGCGCAGGAGCTCTGTAATGCCATAAAGCAGGAGAGCGACGTGTGGTTTTTGGAAGAGAATCTACAGGCAGGCTTGGTAGTGTGTGACAATGGCCGAAATCTGGTGTCAGCTCTGGGCCTTGGCAACCTCACTCACATACCATGTCTGTCATATGTGCTCAACTTGGTCGTGCAGAGTTTTTTGAGGGACTATCCGGATCTTGATGCACTGCTGCACAAGGTCCGCCTAGAGTGCGCTCACTTGCGACGTTCCAGCATGGCCAGATCGCTGATTGCAGCTCTGCAACGCAGATTTCACCTTCATGAACATCGCATTATATGTGACGTACCCACCAGGTGGAATTCCTCGTTACATATGTTGGAGCGGTTGTGTGAGCAGCAGCCAACAGTAATGGAGTATCAGCTGCATCAGGCGCAGTCAACTCGCAATTTGCGGCGTTCACACTTCACCACTACTGAGTGGGCCTCTATAATAAGAATAATAATATTATTTATTTATATAGCGCCATAATATTCCGCAGTGCTTTACAGTTTAACAGTTTCAAAACACGAGTCATAAGTAACAACGTTAACAATACAATAATTAAAGCAAAATCAGCCGCCCCTGCTGGTGAAAGCTTACAATCTACAATGAGGTGTGGGAGATACAAAGTACAGGTGTTTATATACAATGGTGTTTTTACAATGATGGTCCAGCCATTTTAAGGAAGTGAGGGATGCATGGAGATAGTGAATGGGCTACACACACAGAATTACACATAGAATGACTTTGATTAGTGAATGTGATAGGCCACTGTGAACAAATGTGTTTTGAGGGAGCGCCTGAAACCATCCAAATTGCGGATAGTCCTAATTTCTTGGGGTAGAGCATTCCAGAGGATTGGCGCAGCGCGGGTGAAGTCTTGGAGTTGGGAGTGGGAGGTACGGATTAGTGCAGAGGTTAGTCGAAGGTCGTTTGCAGAGTGCAGCAGTCGGTTAGGCCGATAAATATAAATAAGGGAGGAGATGTAGGGGGGTGCTGCGCTGTGGAGAGCTATGTTGGTGAGAACCAGTAATTAGAATTGGATCCTATAATGAATGGGCAGCCACTGCCAGTGTAATGAGTGGCGAATAACTCTATGAAGGATATCTGCCACGTTTTGCGTGCGTTTGATGAGTCAACGCGGATGGCGAGTGCAGATGATGCACTAGTCAGCCTGACTGTCCCCCTTATCTGCCTGCTTCAAAAAACACTGCAAGCACTAAGGCATGAGGTTTTGGAAGAGGTGGAGGATGAGGAGTCACAAATTCCATCACCTTCTGGACAGTCAGCGCAACGTGGTTCCTCACAAAGGGCTGGAGGACTTTCAAAGTACCATGCTGTATCAACAATTGAACCTCCAGAGTCGCTGTCTATATTTTCATAACCATTACAAACTTTTAATGTATTTACAAAGCACATAATGTACATTTTTTGTCTATCCTTTTGTAATGCTATTGTGTTTCCATAAACTGATGTTACAGAATTATGATACAAAGTTTTTAAATTTTGAGTTTTAAATTTTGTAAATTTATATGTATTTGAAGGACTTTGTGAGGAGGATGAGGAGTCACAAATTCCATCACCTTCTGGACAGTCAGCGCAACGTGGTTCCTCACAAAGGGCTGGAGGACTTTCAAAGTACCATGCTGTATCAACAATTGAACCTCCAGAGTCGCTGTCTATATTTTCATAACCATTACAAACTTTTAATGTATTTACAAAGCACATAATGTACATTTTTTGTCTATCCTTTTGTAATGCTATTGTGTTTCCATAAACTGATGTTACAGAATTATGATACAAAGTTTTTAAATTTTGAGTTTTAAATTTTGTAAGTTTATATGTATTTGAAGGACTTTGTGAGGAGGAGTCAATGGAGGAGGAAGACATCGCTCCAGAGGGAGGTAGACAATGCTCTAGTCAGTATGTAGACCAAGGGTGGGGTGATGCACAGCAGGCGGAGATGACGCCTCTTGCAGGGGACAACGTTTCTTGGCCAGTTGGGAGTCTGCAGCACATGGTTGATTTCATGCTGCAGTGGCTGAGAAACGACCGCCGCATCGAACACATTCACACCACGTCTGATTATTGGGTGTACACCCTCCTAGACCCTCGCTACCGGGACAACTTACAAAGCCTCATCACACCGTTGAACCGGGAGCGTAAAATGCGGAAGTACCAAGACACACTGGTGCAATCCATAATGTTCTCCATTCCAGCCGAGAGCACTGCTGCTGCTACTGATTTACAAAGCAGCTCTGTGCGTCGAGGCAGTGGAGACAGCTCTGCAACAAGAGGGAGCACAAGCAGCGCCTCTGCACAGGGCAAGAACAGTATGTTCCAAATGTGTCGAAGTTTTGTGGCAGCGCCACCAATGTCTAGACCATCCGAGACGGCTCCAGTCAGCAGGAGGCAACATTTCCGTAAGAGGTTACAGACTACATGTCTTGCCCTCTCAGTGTACTCTCAGATGGCTCTTCCCCATTCAAGTTTTGTGTCTCTAAGCTGGATACATGGCCAGAGCTTAGCCAGTATGCATTGGAGGTGCTGGCTTGATCTGCTGGCAGTGTATTATCGGAGCGCGTCTTTACTGCTGCAGGTGGTGTACTAACAGACCGTTGCATGCGACTATCCTACGATAATGTAGAACGGCTTACTTTTCTGAAAATGAACTAGGCATGGATCTCGCCTGAATTTGCCTGTCCGGTTTCAGATTAACTAACTGGTTGACAACGTTTTCCATGTCTCCTGTTATGTTCATCTTTCTACCACCTGAGCTATACTCCCTGGGCTACAACACTGCCAGTTGCTGCTCAGAAGTGTCGTGTCCACAGACCAATACACAAGCTATAGTAATAGTGGGGTTCAGTAACGCCTGCTGTTCCCCTGCTGTGTGTCCGGCAAAAATTACTGCTACCTAGCTACACATGTTTAAAAAAACATGACATGTTAAAGTGGCTAGTGCTACACATAGATATCAGGCTACACCCTTATTTCTAAGCTGTAAACAAGTGAAACGTCAAATTTAAAACCATTCAATGATTAGTGTTGGTAACAAATCTGTAACTAAATAATTGTGACATATTATGGCAGATATCCACATGTCTAACACAAATGCTAACACAAAAGCATACTTATGCTATAGGGTACTGATGGTGAACCTTCTCACTCCATAACTTTGACCAATCCAACTCACATCATGCCTCAAATGCTGCAATGTTGGAAGTGCATAATGTGGGTTGAACTTTGACAACAGCTGCAGTGCGAAGGTTATCCTTCTGTGTTCTTGGCTTTTAAATAAAAGCATACAAGTAAATATAATAATACATTGTTGATTAAGGGACATGATGTACACCTGTAATATTGTGCAAACAATGGATGTAGGACTATTCCTCTTCAACATTACTTATATTTGTGTCATTTGAAAAAATACATATTTTAGTTAAAAATTAAAAACCCATGTTCAGTAGCTGTGAAAGGCCCGTTTGTGTACTTCTATATTGTTTGCAACCAATGTATTGTATACGGATGGAAGCGCGTCACACTAATAGATTAGATTTATTTTAAATGGAATGTAGCAGAACCAATTGGAGATAAATGAAAAGGATGAGCCACTGAGACACGCTCAGCAGAGTACAAGCAGCAGTGCTTGAACATGTAACTGGAGCGTGATCTGCACTCAAAAAAGTAAAAACACAGACTGAAGTGAACACTGAAACACAACTGTCCACAATCTGTGAAAAGCTCCTTTCTGTACTTCTATAGTGTTTGCAACCAATGTATTGTATACGGATGGAAGCGCGTCACACTAATAGATTAGATTTATTTTAAATGGAATGTAGCAGAACCAATTGGAGATAAATGAAAAGGATGAGCCACTGAGACACGCTCAGCAGAGTACAAGCAGCAGTGCTTGAACAAGTAACTGGAGCGTGATCTGCACTCAAAAAAGTAAAAAACACAGACTGAAGTGAACACTGAAACACAACTGTCCACAATCTGTGAAAAGCTCCTTTCTGTACTTCTATAGTGTTTGCAACCAATGTATTGTATACGGATGGAAGCGCGTCACACTAATAGATTAGATTTATTTTAAATGGAATGTAGCAGAACCAATTGGAGATAAATGAAAAGGATGAGCCACTGAGACACGCTCAGCAGAGTACAAGCAGCAGTGCTTGAACATGTAACTGGAGCGTGATCTGCACTCAAAAAAGTAAAAAACACAGACTGAAGTGAACACTGAAACACAACTGTCCACAATCTGTGAAAAGCTCCTTTCTGTACTTCTATAGTGTTTGCAACCAATGTATTGTATACGGATGGAAGCGCGTCACACTAATAGATTAGATTTATTTTAAATGGAATGTAGCAGAACCAATTGGAGATAAATGAAAAGGATGAGCCACTGAGACACGCTCAGCAGAGTACAAGCAGCAGTGCTTGAACAAGTAACTGGAGCGTGATCTGCACTCAAAAAAGTAAAAAACACAGACTGAAGTGAACACTGAAACACAACTGTCCACAATCTGTGAAAAGCTCCTTTCTGTACTTCTATAGTGTTTGCAACCAATGTATTGTATACGGATGGAAGCGCGTCACACTAATACTATTAGTGTGACGCGCTTCCATCCGTATACAATACATTGGTTGCAAACACTATAGAAGTACAGAAAGGAGCTTTTCACAGATTGTGGACAGTTGTGTTTCAGTGTTCACTTCAGTCTGTGTTTTTTACTTTTTTGAGTGCAGATCACGCTCCAGTTACTTGTTCAAGCACTGCTGCTTGTACTCTGCTGAGCGTGTCTCAGTGGCTCATCCTTTTCATTTATCTCCAATTGGTTCTGCTACATTCCATTTAAAATAAATCTAATCTATTAGTCTAATAGATTAGATTTATTTTAAATGGAATGTAGCAGAACCAATTGGAGATAAATGAAAAGGATGAGCCACTGAGACACGCTCAGCAGAGTACAAGCAGCAGTGCTTGAACATGTAACTGGAGCGTGATCTGCACTAAAAAAAGTAAAAAACACAGACTCAAGTGAACACTGAAACACAACTGTCCACAATCTGTGAAAAGCTCCTTTGTGTAGTTCTATAGTGTTTGCAACCAATGTATTGTATACGGATGGAAGCACGTCACACTAATAGATTTGATTTTTTTTTCTAATATAATGGAGCTGCACCAATTCCACAAAATAAAAAAAAAAAAAAAAAAAAAAGAGTCAGTGACACGTGCAGATGCCTACAAACAGCGGTGGATGCAGAGCAAACTGCAGCGTCACCTGCACTGTCACACACACACACCTTGCACAGAGCTGTTAAAACAACACTGGCAAAATGAAGCTTTACACAGCGGTTGGTAAACTAGCCTGCCTCAAGCACAGTAGTACACAAAATCGCAATATCTAACTGTCCCTCAGAGTGAGCAGAGTAGCGTTCTGTCCCTTACTGAGTTCACAGCACAGTGACGCTAAAATGGCGGCGGCGCCTTTTATAGTGCATTCTGACATCATTTCAGCAGCCAATCACAGCCATGCCATTAGTTAAGATGACCGCAGCATTACAGGATGTGCCCACACTTCGTAGGATTCCTCATTGGCTGACTAAAATCACATTGCCTCTCAAAGAATTATGGGAACTTCCGATTCCGGTATACGATATGGAAAAAGTATCGGAATTAAGTATCGGAATTCCGATAACGCGAATATCGGCCGATACCCGATACTTGCGGTATCGGAATGCTCAACACTAGCTGTGATCCCATGCTGTAATGTCTGTGTACTCTTTTGCTTCCGTCCTTGCCCAGGAGATGTGGCAAGATCAGACAATGTTCCTGCACGGTCAGACACAGCCATTACGCAGTACATAGCAGGGGCACATTTATAACATTATCTCAGCCCATGAACATTTTTTTTTCACATCTAATTGTGGAACTTATTTCTATTCCAAAATCTATTGATTAAAATGTAATTAAAATTGTTCATGGGAAAACCCCACAATGGCAATGTTTTTGCAAAGCAAGTTATCTGCATAACTATTATTAATATACAGTACAAGCCCAAGATAACTTTTTATTTCTTGTTATTTTGTGTATTTTTTATCTTCTTCTGCCCCTCTGTGCAAGCAGCTTCACAGAGCTAAATAGTTATTCCTATTCTTATCTGCTAAAAACACATTTCTCAGCAGCACACTGCTTATTCTCAGTGCTGCAGGCTCCTCACTTTGCTCTCCCATGTGCTTCCTGATAGAGATAGATAAGATAGATATATCTTAAAATTGGCAAATTTTATGTATATGGATGAGGTGAACATTATTAGTTTTGTATATGGTGATTGTGATCCACTATGTGACTAATATTCATTACCATTTATAAACTCTTCATTTCATTGATGGTTCATGGCAGGGGCAGACTTAGTATTGGTTCAACCTGTGCATACGCCCAGGCGTGCAAGAGGTAAGAAGGCCCACTTCTACCTCTAAAACAGGTGAAATTGTGCATTTTTATGAGTTATTAGACTGCAAAGGGGCCATATATTTTTCTTGCACATGGGTCTTCAGTCTATGTCCATCAGTGGTTCATGGGGACCCTAACAGCATGATCATGCTTTCCTCTGCATGTATAGCAAAACATAGCATAACTGAGCTGTCCTACAATACAGCTGTTAGGAAAATAAGAATGCCATGACAATCTCTAGGGAATGTTTCATTGGACATGGTTATAGGTGCACTGCATCTATTTTTCATGAAATAGGCAGGGTCATTTGGTGAAAATACAGCTGGCTCCAGTGGGAACTTTGACATACATACCTAAGCTGTGCTTCAACTGGGCTGCCAGAAGTTTTATTAGGCAATGTGCCTACGATCCAGAAGTGGCAGCATTTTGGATGCAGCATATTTTTGCTGCGTCCAAAAAGATGCATTCTATTGAACACAGGTAATCTCTCTCCTGATCACAGGCGTATCGCAGCATATCAATTTCCCCAATAGAATGTATTGAATGCGGTGAATCCACACAGTTCAGTGAACACGTTTGGATTCACCTGCGTTCAATAGACGGTGGCGCTTTATATAGCACTACCACTTCCGGATCGTCTGCACATACCCTAAAGGGTTTCTTTTGCTTATACAGCAGTACTGGAAATATCTCACAGTGCCTTACGGGACTGTCACCATTCACATCAGTGCTTTCCCTCTCTTAGGTTATGTGCACATGACATAGTGTGTACATGCTAATGTACATGCTGAGTTTTTGAAGCAGAAGACAGTTCAGGAAAATGCTGATGTTGTTCTTCCTGAAGCATCTACTTTGGCATCTTTTTGGTAAATCATGTGGCAGCTTTACCACCAGGATCTTTATATACATACATATATAACTATATATATATATATGTATATATTAGGGTCTGCGGAACGCACCTAATAGATATTGTAGAGAGGTGCGTTCGCAGCCCGGGGTCCACCGTGCAGGCAAAGCCCGCTGCTAGTAAGATGGCGAAGGTAGCGAACTCTGTTATCCCGCAGAGTCGCTGAAATAAACGCCGTAGCGCGCTGTGACAGTTAGTGCGAACTCTGTTAATCCCCAGAGCCGCTAACGGGAATGCCACAGCGCTATATGGCGATAAGTACGAACTCACTTAACTTCAGTGAGCCGCAAAGTAAAACGCTAGGGCGCTGAACCAGCGTTATAAAGCGAACCCTGTTGCGTCACAGAGCAGCTGAGAAATAGACTGTGTCCGGTTAGACTCACAGGGATACACAGATAACTGCTATGTGGATAGCAGTCCGTGATCATGCAGACAGCAATGCAATCAAGCAATCTCCTCACTGGAGAAACTGGTATTCTAGGGGCTTATTTCAGCCAAGCCCTAACCACGTGCACCCAAATCTCCTCACCGGAGAAGCCGGTATTCTAGGGGCTTATTTCAGCCGAGCCCTAACCACATGCATACATGATCACACTGGCACAAAGCACATAATGCAATTGATACTAGCGCATGGCGGCCTAGCCATGCCACCCTTTTATAGTAACAGCAACAGGACCTGCCAGAAAAAGGACCAATGAGAAACTGTTCCAAAACACATGTAGTTTCAGGACCTTCCCGGCGGACCAATAGGAGCTACTGCAGTACCTGAACATGTGACCCCTGATCTCCAATGAGAGATCTTACCCTGGGCATGCTCAGAAGGGGAAACGCAGGACTTCTTCCCAAAGACGTCTGCTCCAGCACTGGCTATAATAGAAGATCCAGGAGTGGCAGCAGCAAGTCTCTGCACAGTATTGGAATGGGCAAGACGCTGGGACCGACGTCTCTGCTGAGCAGGCTCCACTGCGGACAGAGATGGATGGGGGACCGCAGCGGGACTGGTTCGAGACTCGCCTTGTGCAGCAGCGGGAACTCGAACCCTAACATTACCCCCCTCCTAGGGCCCCCCTTCTTTGGGCCTCGCTGCGCTCAAAGGCAGCGATGAGCTGTGGAGCGGGAACAGGCTCCCAGGACCTATCCTCAGGCCCATAACCCATCCAATCCACCAAATAAAAATTTTTTCTTCGTACCACCTTGCACCCAAAAATGGCGTTCACCTCATGATCGTCGGTAGATGAACCCAACATCCCGGCAGATGACTCGGAAAACCGGGAAATGGCCACGGGTTTCAGGAGGGACACGTGAAAGGACACGAGGCGGAAGGGCTAGGCGGTAAACCACCGGGTTCACCTGCTCAAGAACTTTAAAGGGACCCAGAAAGCGAGGTGCCAACTTGGTGGACTCTACACGTAGCCTGATGTTTCGGGCAGAGAGCCACACTAGATCACCAGGAGCAAATGTAGGAGTGGGGCGCCGATGGGCATCGGCCAAAGACCTCATCCTCTCTTTGGAAGCCTGAATGGCATCCTGGGTGCGGTCCCAAATGTCCCGTGCCTCCACAGCCCAGTCTGCCACCCTGGAATCGGTGGAAGACACGGGCATGGGCACTGGTACCCGCGGATGCTGACCATAGTTCAGGAGAAATGGGGTCTGTCCAGTGGAGTCAGCCACAGCATTATTTAGAGCGAACTCAGCCCACGGTAGCAAGGATGCCCAGTCATCCTGCCTGGCAGAGACAAAATGTCGCAAGTATGTGACCAAGGTCTGGTTGGCCCTCTCTACCAACCCATTCGTCTCGGGATGGTATGCAGAGGAAAGATTCAACTCAATGCTGAGTAAACGACACAGCTCTCTCCAGAACCGAGACGCAAACTGGGGACCTCGATCACTGACAATTTTGTCTGGCATACTGTGTAGGCAGAAAATATGCCTAATGAATAATGCTGCCAAGGCCCGTGCAGACGGTAACCGTGGTAACGGCACCAAGTGCATCATTTTGGAGAAGTGGTCGGTTATCACCCAGATGATGGTGCAGCCCTGAGACTTGGGTAAGCCCACCACAAAATCCATCCCAACCATCTCCCAGGGCCTGTCTGCCACCGGTAAAGGGAAAAGTAGCCAAGCCGGCCGTTGTCGAGGGGACTTATTCTTGGCGCAGGAGACGCACGCCTGAACATATTCCCTGACGTCACGGACCATATGTGGCCACCAGTATGTCCTCGCCAGAAACTCACATGTCCTCTTTGCCCCAAAATGTCCACCCACCCTGGACGAGTGTGCCCAAGAGAGGACCTCCGGTCGCAAATTGATGGGCACAAAAGTCTTGCCTGGAGGCACAGACTCAAGCGAAACCGGGGCCACAGTTCTTAGGCTCTCTGTGGGGACAATCAGCCCAGGCTCCTCATCCACCTCCTCAGAGGACACCACGGAGCGAGACAGAGCATCGGCACGAATGTTCTTCTCCCCGTAGAGAAAATGGAGGGTGAAATGGAACCGGGAGAAGAACAAGGACCATCTGGCCTGACGGGAATTTAGCCGCTGGGCGGTCTGTAAATAGACCAAATTTTTGTGGTCAGTGAACACTTGAAAGGGAAAGCGAGCCCCCTCCATGAGATGTCTCCACTCGGAAAAGGCCAACTTCAAGGCTAGCAACTCCCTATCCCCAATGGAATAATTCCTCTCCGCTGGTGTGAAGGTCTTGGAGAAGAAGCAAGGATGTTTACGACCTTGAGCATCCTTTTGAAAAAGGACTGCTCCAGCACCAACGGACGAGGCATCTACCTCCAATATAAAAGGCTTGTCAAACTCGGGACGATGTAGGATAGGAGCGCTAGCAAAATGGGACTTGATTGAAGTAAAGGCCTTGGAGACCTCCTCTGACCACAATTTGGGATTGGCTCCCTTCTTGGTGAGGGCTACCAAGGGAGCAACCAAAGTAGAGAAGTGGGGAATGAATTGGCGATAGTAATTAATGAACCCCATAAAGCGCTGCACCGCTTTAAGAGAGTGGGGTTCTTGCCAATCCATTACAGCCTGTAGTTTGGCAGGTTCCATAGCCAATCCCTGAATGGAGATGATATAGCCCAGGAATGGCAGAGACTCCTGCTCAAACACACACTTCTCCAACTTCGCATATAAGGAATTTGCCCGCAAGAGGTCGAAAACCCTGCAAACATCTCTCCGGTGGGTGTCCATATCTGGAGAAAAGATGAGAATGTCATCCAGATAGACTACCACAGAGGTGGCAAGCATGTCCCGGAAGATATCATTTACGAAATCTTGGAAGATGGCTGGAGCATTACAGAGCCCGAACGGCATCACAAGGTATTCGTAATGTCCATCTCTGGTATTGAACGCCATCTTCCATTCGTCCCCCTCACGGATGCGGATCAGGTTATAGGCACCACGAAGATCCAGCTTAGTAAATACCCTTGCTCCCCGGAGCCTATCAAAGAACTCAGATATTAGGGGCAAAGGATATTTGTTCTTGATGGTAATGGCGTTAAGACCCCTATAGTCTATACATGGTCGTAATTCTCCATTCTTCTTCTGCACGAAGAAAAATCCTGGCCCTGCTGGTGACACTGACTTCCTAATAAACCCTCTTGCCAGATTTTCCTGGATGTATTGTGACATGACCTCCGTCTCAGGAAGAGAGAGGGATACACTCTTCCCCGAGGGGGCTCCGTTCCAGGCAAGAGGTCTATAGGACAGTCATAGGGGCGATGAGGCGGAAGAGTCTCCGCTGCCTTTTTGGAGAATACATCCGCGTATGACCGATAAACCTTGGAGAGAGAAGCAAGGTCTATAGGTATCTCCGTGGTGGAAACCTGAACGTCCTCTCTGAGACATCTGTCTCTGCAATGATCACCCCGACCCAGTATTCTCCCAGAGGACCACTCAATATGGGGAGAGTGGTGGCGAAGCCAGGGTGTTCCCAACAAAACCTCATCTGTTCCCTCAGGAAGAACAAAAAGGGATATATTCTCCAGATGAGAAGGGGACATAGACAGTGGTAGTGAAACAGTCTGGTGGGTGATTTATGAGGGCAGGATTGCTCCATTCAATACTCTCACCGATATTGGCTCGGCGAGCGTCACCAGCGATATGGAATGACGAGAGGTAAAGGAAGAGGACATAAAATTCCCCTCTGCCCCAGAGTCCACACAAAGCTTGGCGGGAAAAGTGGATGAACCTAGAGAGATTAACCCTTTAAAGAGCACTTTCGGAGCAAAATCCCTCGCGTCTAATGACCCTGCACTAGTGTTGAGCGATACTGCTCGATATCTAAAAATATCGTATCGGAATGGTATCGCCGATATCACTAAATATCGTCGATATCCGATTCCGATACCGGAAGTCCTATGTAAGTCTATGGGAACAAAATATCGCAACAAAAAAAAACCTTTCTTTCGTTGTAAACACAAAATATACACACATAGAATACATATATATATATATATATATACATGTCATTGTGACATATATATATACATATATTTATAGTTTATACACTTCTACATAGTAAAATAGACTCTGATTCAATTGCCGGGTAAAGCCGTGACATACCCCATAGAAGTCGACGGGCTCGGTGCCGAGTACCCCCAAAACCTCTGGCTCTGTGCGACTCAACTTGGGCGTCACGAACAGGATTCTGTAGCTCGCTATAAGCGAGTCCTGTGTGCCTGAATTGAACTGGTTTTGTGCTTGAGAATTGCTAAAATCATCAGAGAATGTATTTGCCATTTTTCCGCCATATCTGCGTCACGACGAGGCACAGGTGAAGAAGAAGGGCGTGCTCTTCGTGGGTGTACACTCACTCAGTGGCGCGAAAACGATGGCCGACCACTCTAAATGGTACTGCAATGTAAGATCGTGCCCCACAGCTCTTCAGTTCCGCCTCCTCATCCTCCTCAGTGTGCGGAAACTAACACGAAGGTCCCGCCTCCCTACAAAAGAGGGGCCCTCTCCAGATGCTAATGACACATGTGACTTGGCAGAGATGGCTAATGGACACGAGCAGAAGTGTGAAGGGATGGAGCAGTCAGAGCTCTCCCCCCACGGAAGCGACCCGATCGCCACGGAACCACCGTTGGGCACCCGGCCTGGAAACCCTCCTACGCTGCAAGAAGCGGAGGATACCCTAAGAGGCCTGGCCCGGCACCGGGAGGAGGTCGCCAGGATGGAAGCCAGCTGGCGTGCCCTAAAACTAAACTTGGAGCGGCGCCAATCCCTCTTACCTGAAGTGTCTGTACCGGAAGGTGAGGCACCCGTTCTAGTAGAGGAGTCTGTGCGGGCATCCCAGCCCTTGCAATGTGATCCGGTTGACGTTGTCGCAGTGGAGGCACCCGTTCCTGCAAAAAACTCAGCACCGGCAGCACCCCAGATCCCGCTGTCTGCCCCCGTCGCTGAGACAGAAGAAGCGACACCCGTCCTCATGGAGGAGGCCGCGCAGGCACCAGAGGTCTACCTGTCTGTACCGGAGCCCCGACTGTCATCTGTTCCAGAGCCGGCTGCTTCCTCCGCAGGTGAGCGCCGCCAGGACTGTCGGGCGCCAGGAGAGCTGCCGCAAACCGGGCATCGTAAGCTGCAGTTTGATGGTGGAGACATGGAGATGCTGGTGGAGGAGAATTACAACCGGCGTCAGGAGGAAGAGTGGAGACGTTGGGAGCGGGAAGCAGAGCGACAAAGGGAGCAGCGAGAATCCCAAAAGCTTCGGCAACGTAACCTGGAGAAGGACCGGGCAGATAAGGACCGGAAGAGAAAAGATAAAGGAACCCTGTGGGAGCCGCGGCGTAAGGGTGCAGTACGGAGCTTTAAATTGAAAGGTGGTTGGGGCTTCATCCAGGAGCCTGGACTTTATTTAGAAGTGTTTGTGACCCGGCGGGACGTGGAGACTCACCTCCCAGAAGGACACCCGGGGAGGGACCTGTTGCCAGGAGACTTGGTGACTTACACCCGACACTGGGGTTACAATGGATGGTACGCCCTAAATGTTACCAGGTGCGACCCCTACTCCCCAGAGTGTCAGGAACCTGTGAGACCCTCGGAGCCTTCAGCCTCCCACATCCAGGCCTCTGCACAAGTGCCCACCCCACGCCGTAAATCTCCCCAGCCTCCCTCAGTGGTCTCCTCAGCAGCCCCAGCTATGGACATGATAAGTATAGCTGGCCCGTACCCGGCGCCTGTTAGCCCCCTGGGGTTCGTTCAGTCCGGGACATAGGGCTCCAGACCCGGAGGGAGATGAAAGAGGTGGCCACACAGACACAGATAGCGGGTCACGACTTGACTGTACAGGCCACACAACGTCATCAGGTCCTGGTGGTCCTTGGTGTCTCGGATGTTTGGCAAGCATCAGAAGAGTACCAGGTGGTACCTGGAACACCCCTGCCAAAGAATTATAAATAACCCGGACAGGGTCCCTGTATGTAAATAGTTAAATTGTTGATGTACCCGGATGGGTGAATGTTCATAAAAAATTTTTTTAATTTAATAAAAAACACAACACAGTTTTCATTACTTTTATTACAGTCTCATCCTGCGACGCCATCGATCTCCTGTAAAAAAATGAAAAAAAAAAAAGCAGTATACCACCTGTCCGACGCAGTCCATAGTAACGAGTGTCCCACGACGATCCAGCTCTGCTACATCAGAATGACAGGCAGAGCCTGTCATCCCGGCGCAGCACAGCTGATTACCTGCTTCCCCGGCGGTGACGTCATCGGACTGGTTTACGGCCGGGATTACCCTGCAGTCACTGCAGTTATCACGAAAAACTGCATGTGACCGCCAGGGAGAAGATAATGGCGGCCATCAAGCAGTCCAGGACGTGACCGCCGGAGATCTTCTGCCAGGTAAGTGCCGCTGACTCCTGACAGACCCGACCGACGGACACTCACAGTGACAGTGACAAATCCGATTCCGGTATCCGATATGACGAAAATCGAAAGCCCGATACAGCTAATATCGGCCGATACCCGATATTTGCAGTATCGTATCGCTCAACACTACCCTGCACCCATGGTCACGGAACATGACCGTTTACTCATTCGCTGGGGACATTGGTTGGCATAATGTCCTGGCTGCTGACACACTCTACAGACCACGGATACTCGAGTGGTCCGAGACTTAGATCCCACTGGAGTAGTCTCCACAGTCTCTGGGGAGTCGGACGACCGAATGGGAAATTCAAGAGGTTTGGCAAAGGTGGGTGCCAGCCGAAACCTCTGCCTACACTGGGTCCGCTCTAACCTCCGCTCGTGAAAACGGAGGTCGATTCGGGTAGATATAGAAATGAGTTTCTCCAGTGTTGCAGGAATCTCCCTGGTAGCCAAAGCGTCCTTTACATGGTCTGCCAGTCCTGGAATAAGAACTTTATTTTCCAGAATGCTGTAGATAAAGCCCCTGATGGCGGTGGCCGTATCTCATAGTCCAAAAATCGGGTGACAGATTCCCTTTAATTGGAGTGATGAGACCAAAATTTAACTTTTTGGCCACAACCATAAACATTACATTTGGAGAGAGGTCAACAAGGCCTATGATTAAAGGAACACCATTCCTACTGTAAAGCACGGAGGTGGATCACTTGTCTTTTGGGGATGTGTGAACTACAGTATAAAGGCACAGGAAACTTGGTCAAAGTTGAAGGAAAGATGAATGCAGCATGTTATCAACAAATACTGGAGGCAAATTTGCCTTCATCACCCTGTAAGCTGCGCATGGGATGTACTTGGACGTTCCAACATGACAACGATCCAAAACACAAGGCCAAGTCAACCTGTCATTGGCCACAGCAGAACAAAGTGAAGGTTCTGGAGTGGCCATATCAGTCTCCTGACCTCAATATCATTGAGCCACTCTGGGGAGATCTCAAGCGCGCAGTTCATGCTAGACAGTCCAGGAATTTACAGTAATTGGAGGCTTTTTGCCAAGAAGAGTGGGCAGCTTTACCATCTGAGAAAATAAAAAACCTCATCCACAACTACCACAAAAGACTTCAAGCTGTCATTGATGTTATAGGGGGCAATACACGGTATTAAGAAATGGGGTATGTGAACTTTTGATCAGGGTCATTTGGCTTTCTTCTGGTGACTCAACCATGCAGCCCATTTTTCTTCAAGTGCCTCCTTGAAACAGCCACACTGCTAGTTTTCAGAGAGTCCAGTATTTCAGCTGATGTTATTTGTGGGCTTTTCTTTGCATCCCGAACAATTTTCCTGGCATTTGTCACAGGTCACAGGTGAGGATGTTACTTTTAGTAGCCATTCAAACCCATTTGTGTCAACTTCTCTGCATGTTGTCAGGCCAAAATCACCAGGGTATGTAAACTTTTCATCAGGGTCATTTGAATGTTTTGGGTTGTCATAATTTAAAAAGAGAAAACACAGTAATCTACTATATAATTGTCTAACTTTTAACTTCCGTTTGTAACGGAAATCCTGCGTCGCTGATTGGTCGCGCCCGGCCAGAAGTGATTGGACGCGACCAATCAGTGATAGGCACACCACCGCTATTGTCTGGAGATCAGCGATGCTAGCCGCTGATCTCCACATGGTAGCCGTGGGTCATCTCCATGTACATACTCACCTTCCGTCGCTGCATCCCTGTCCCGGCGCATCTGCTTCTATCTTGTGATGAGCGGTCATGTAGTACCGCTCATTAAGGTCATGAATATGGACGCGATGCCACTCCCATAGGCATAGCGTCCATATTCATGACCTTAATGAGCAGTACCACGTGACCGCGCTACAGAGGAAGAAGCTGACGTGCCGGGATAGAGATGCAGCGACGGAGCGAGGAGGGTAAGTATGATGGGGAGGACGGGGGAGCCCAGCCATCTATACAAGGATGGGAGGGGGGAGCGGAGCCATGCATACAAGGATGGGAGTGAGGAGTGGAGCCATACATACAAGGATGGGAGGAGGGAGCGGAGCCATGCATACAAGGATGGGAGGGGGGAGTGGAGCCATGCATACAAGGATGGGAGGGGGGAGCGGAGCCATGCATACAAGGATGGGAGGGGGGAGCGGAGCCATGCATACAAGGATGGGAGGGGGAGCGGAGCCATGCATACAAGGATGGGAGGGGTAGCGGAGCCATGCATACAAGGATGGGAGGGGGGAGCAGAGCCATGCATACAAGGATGGGAGGGGGAGCGGAGCCATGCATACAAGGATGGGAGGGGGGAGCGTTATTAGTTTGTGCAATTGTACATTCAGGAATACCAAATATGTACACATTTTTACATTTTTATATTTTGCTATTTATTTTTGTGGAAAGGTTAATGATTTAAACTTTTATATATATATTTTTTTGCATACTTTTAAAATATTTTTCACTTTTTTAATTAGTCTCCTTAGGGGTGTTGAACCTGCTATCGCTTAAGCACCTACAGTGGTGAAAAAAGTATTTAGTCAGCCATCAATTGTGCAAGTTCTCCCACTTAAAAAGATGAGAGATGCCTGTAATTGACACCATAGGTAGACCACAATTATGAGAGTCAAAATTAGAAAACAAATATAGAAAATCACCTTCTTTGATTTGGCAAGATTTATTTTGCAAATTATGGTGGAAAATAAGTATTTGGTCAACTAAAACATGCAAGATTTCTGGCTCTCACAGTATCACGGGGCAGTAGTGGGAAAACAGGGGACGATGAACCTGGGCCCCTGAACTGCCCCTTAGGCTAAGTGGGTACCCTGTCTTTCCTTAACTTGGGGGTACCCTTGAAGGTAGGGAGGCCCAAGTCACCGGCCTTTCCCTATCTCCTGTTTAGCCCTGAGCTAAACCCCCAACCCCCCCCAGGAGGTGAGACAGGGAGTAAAAGAAAACTGCACCAATTCAACAAAAGGAAAGAAAAGACAGACACCTAAAGGACAGGGCAACTAAAATACAGCACTTAGCTTGTGCACACTGCTGCTTAACTCCACACCACAGAGAGCACAGCTACAGGACTCCAAACACCAGAGGGCTGTTTATGTGAAGGTTGGTCTCCAAAGAGGAACTGTATCACCAACAGTCAGCTGATGAATCAGGTGACCTTTTAAAGGAAGGTGAGAGTGGTCACCACCCACATCAGCAGAACAAGCAGCAATGCAATTACACCAGCAGGCCACCGGGGGGGGAAAAACAGACATTAACCCCTGATGGCCTGAAAGAAAAAAGGTTTTAATATGAAAAGGCCAGATCTGCCACAGATCCAAAAATGGATCGTGACACACAGACCTGTAACTTCTTCTTTAAGAGGCTCTTCTGTCCTCCACTCATTACCTGTAGTAATGGCACCTGTTTGAACTTGTTATCAGTATAAAAGACACTTGTTCACAACCTCAAACAGTCACACTCCAAACTCCACTATGGTGAAGACCAAAGAGCTGTCAACGGACACCAGAAACAAAATTGTAGCCCTACACCAGATTGGGAAGACTGAATATGCAATAGGCAAGCAGCGTGGTGTGATGAAATCAACTGTGGGAGCAATATAAAGAAAATGGAAGACATACAAGAACACTGATAATCTCCCTCAATCTGGGGTTCCATGCAAGATCTCACTCCCTGGGGTCAAAATGATCACAAGAATGGTGAGCAAAAATCCCAGAACCACATGGGGTCACCTAGTGAATGACCTGCATAGAGCTGGGACCACCATAACAAATGCTACTATCAGTAACACTACGCCGCCAGGGACTCAGATCCTGCAGTGCCAGACGTGTCCCCCTGCTTAAACCAGTACATGTCTGCGCCCGTCTGAAGTTTGCTAGAGAACATTTGGATTATCCAGAAGAGTAGGGAGAATGTCATATGGTCTGATGAAACCAAAGTAGAACTGTTTGGTGGAAACAAAACTCATCGTGTTTGGAGGAGACAGAGTTGCATCCAAAGAACACCATACCTACTGTGAAGCATGGTGGTGGCAACATCATGCTTTTTTGCTGTTTCTCTGCAAAGGGACCAGGACGACAGATCCATGTACATGAAAGAATGAATGGGGCCATGTATCGTGAGATTTTGAGTGTAAACCTCCTTCCATCAGCAAGGGCATTGAAGATGAAACATGGATTGGTCTTTCAGCATGATAATGATCCTAAGCACACCACCAAGGCAATGAAGGAGTGGCTTAATAAGAAGCATATGAATGTCCTGGAGTGGCCTACCCAGTCTCCAGATCTCAACCCCATAGAAAACCTTTGGAGGGATTTGAAAGTCCATGTTGCCCAGCGACAGGCGCAAAACATCACTGCTCTAGAGGAGATCTGCATAGAGGAATGGGCCTACATACCACCAACAGTGTATGCCAACCTTGTGATGACTTACATAAAACGTTTGACCTCTGTCATTGCCAACAAAAGATATATAACAAAATATTGAGATGAACTTTTGTTAATGACCAAACACTTATTTTCCAGCATAATTTACAAAATAATTCTTGCCAAATCAGACCAGGTGATTTTCTGGATTTGTTTTTTTATTTTTGACTCTCATAGTTGGGGTCATCTTTTTAAGTGGGAGAACTTGCATGATTGGTGGCTGACTAAATACTTTTTTCCCCACTGTATGTGGTACACTGCAATAATATAGTATTTCAGGCTATGGTGAAATTCATGATCTCAAATGAACCCATTCACAGGAGATACCATATCGTAAACTTGGGAGCTCCCGGTTGCTGTGGCAACCAACTGGCACCCCACAATAATATTGCATGGGGTACCAATGGCTGTCAAAACTGATAGCTGCCATTTTGGTGCATGTTAAATTCTGCCATCACGTTTAACAGTGGCATTTAAGTGGTTAAACTAATGCGTAACACAGCTAGCAACCATGTTGCATGGAGCAGGCTCAGCTCCTGAGCCTGCTACATACAGTGATAGCGCAAGGCTGCCATACATGTTGCTAAGGGATTAGGGAAGAGTTAAGCAGCTGTCGCTAATGTGCTAAGTGGTGGTTTTTTAAATTGTGAAAAATCATGTACATGTGTAGAGGGTTTGCATACTTAAAATAAAAAGTAAATATGATAAACATGAACTAACAGAGAAAAGCTAATACGGTAGGAAAGATAACCTGCCTTCATGGGCTGACAATCTACAAGGTATGGGGGAAGGAAACAGTAAGCTAATTTTTTTGAAGCAGCTCAGTTAAAAATAAGGTGAACAGGGTTATTGAATTTTGTAGGCCTTTCTTATATTGGATCTTTCACAAGATTTTACAATACAGACTGCATACATTTCAAAATAGATCACTTAGCTGTGATGAAGCTGGTGTATTTACTTTGACCTTCTATCACAAGGTGGCTGTATAATCTTGATAGTAAAATTAGCAGGACTCGTAAATTGCTAATTTTAATATCTGGCTCAACTTTCAAACAAGATGATATTGTCACTTTCAAAGTAAGTACACCAAATTCATTAGGTTAAGATATATTTAGTAATTTGTGCTGTTTCTATTGTGAAATCTGGTGATTGATCTGCTTAAAGAGAAGGGTTTTATGATTACATTTGAAGGCTTGTAGTGGATTAATCAGGCGGCAAAGGTGACAAAGGATTGGAGTGGTGCAAAGGAACTGGAGGAGAAAAGAATATAGCAGTTTTTCCAGGCAGGCTGATGAGGTTATGCACTAGCATTTTATTCACTCAACGTGAAGGAAAGGGCTGATTTGAGAAAATGTTTATGAGTTTGCGGTAACAGGAAGTAATAAGGGCTTAGATGTGTGATTTGAAGGACAGAGCAGAGGTAAATGAGTCATTCATTTCTCCAGTGAAGATATGTTATCACTTAGGCTGGGATCACACATGCGACGAAGTCGTCTGACACTCGCATGTGAAATCCCAGCTCTGGCGCCGGCACTCGGGAGTGGAGTGCGCGGCTGCATGTAGTTCTATGCAGCCGTTCGCTCCACTCCCGAGTGCCGGCACCAGAGCTGGGATTTCACATGCGAGTGTCGGACGACTTCGTTGCATGTGTGATCCCGGCCTTATTCTCAGGAATGGACCTGGGATGCACCTTGATAGGCAGAAAGGAGCACTTTTAGCCTGTTAGAATAAGGGGCAGTGCACATGCCCGACCACTGCTCCATTCATTCTTTATGTGCCTGGTAGAAAAAGTCAAGTGCAGTGCTCAGCAGGCCAATACGGAATGAATTGAGACAGCATTTGCACTATCACTTCATTCCAACAGGGATAAAGGTGCCTCGTCAAGGAGAGAAGTGCCCCTTTCTGCTGATTGATATGGGTCACAGCAGTTAATCCTCCATCAATCTATATCATTACCTATTCTGTGATTGATAGTTCTGGTAGTGAAATGGTGGAAAATTATGAATTCAGCACTAAGGCCAGAAGAGTAAAACTGTCTGTGGAATGATCATATCCTATCTGATGTCAGTGGTCTTATTTGCTTCAAATGCTAATAAAAAAAATGGATTAGTGGGCATTGTAAATTACCCAACAAGCTTGCTTTTTCCAAAATGTATAGAGTGGCAGGCACCACTAGGCACCTTTTAATATAGGCTATAGAAATATAATCAGAATTTTAGACATTTTTACAGCAAATAAAGCATCAATAGTTAAATTACTTATGAAAATTGGCTAAATCCCCATTAAAGAACCATAAAAGAATAAAACTATATTTTAAAAAACTATATATTTATGTGACATGTAAGCAATATTATCCTTCGTGGATCAATTAGTTTCTTTTCCAAAATCTAAGCACTTTTTCCAAACATGTTGTCTTAAGTGTTTTTCTATTTACGGCCAACATTTAGTCAGATCTAATCCCCTACTCATCTCATTTGTACAAAATGTACAGTACTGTTCAAGGTAAATCAGCACCCTGAAGGCTAATTTAGACTGGAGGCCATGTGTGGAGTCTCTGCAAAGAAAAGAGACAGACCCCACGGATCAAAAAAAACAAACATGTCCAGAGTCTATGGCTGGCAGCTACAAGCTATACTATCACAACTGAGGAATAATTAAAACCTTCAGGGGAACCTGTGTAAACATCAAGGGAAATGTACAGTACATGAATGCTTACATATTTTCCTTTGCGAAATAGAAGCTGATTTCCTGCCAGGGTGAAATAGCGCGTTTTCCATCTTCTGATAAACTTCCACCGGACCTGCTTCTCTTTAAGTCTCCCTTCAATCAGAGGTTGGCCTTCTTGATTCACGACTGCAAGGAAAAAAAAATGAAAAATCAACAATTAAACACATTTTTCCTTAGGCTGTAAAAATCAAAGCATGGAAATAAGCCAGACACAACAATGACCTTTTGTAAGAATTTAACGAGCAAATCATTGAAGAAAATGCTTTATCTGAACCTTATATGGACGATTAACAAAAATCCTCTTGGATGCTTTTATATACTGTTTGGTAAATGTTACAACCTCATCTACTTAGAAGGAAATATCTAAGATTTGATAAGTCCGTTCAGGAGATGTGATCTAAACAAGCCCCATTGTACACTGTATTTACAAGAATTGTTTTCTAGCATTTGGCTTTCAGCATTGCTATAGATTGGGATATGTGTACAGAGAGTCTGGTCATGGGAATATAATGAGGAAAATCTGCTCATTTGTATGAATTACATTTCTGGAGACTTCTAAGACTATTGGACACAAACAAGTTTTTCTTCTCATTTAGTCAGTCAGTTTCCCTTCCATCAAGCGTTTGGTTTCGTGAACAAACATATCTATTGTTGCCAAACCAGAGAACATTTCACCATCCTGTTATGTTTGGAAATGTTTCTGAACCACTTTCCCAAAATATCTTAAGACGAATAAGCAAATTGTGCCCAGACCGGTGTTCACTTGCAAATCAAGAAACGTATCGAACATTTTGTCATACTTATTGGCAAGATGATAACATTCATTTTGCCTGGCATGCAGACAGTACCCACCATTCCTGAGAAAACCTGCTGGGGCCGCAATGGCAACTTTTTCCATGGCTAGTGTAGCACAACCGAAGAACTCAGTATTGCCGCGCTACCTTGAACTTTGATAAAAAATTAACAATGTTATGTTGCAACCATAAAGTTAGTGTAATCTCGACTTGGAAGCTGCAAAAGTCCAGTGGATTTGGATTTTTTGCAACTTGCAAGTCATGGTAGAGAGAACTTGTTGGTTGCAGCATGACTACATTCACCTTAATTATGGTGCAATTTTGCTACACAACATATTTTTTGCCAATAAAGGGCACTATAGGCGATCATTTGAGAATAATATAGAGCAGGGATCAGCAATCTGCAGCATTCCAGTTGTTGTAAATCTAGTTCTTGTTTCCCAAAAACTGCAGTACTGCAGGTTGCTCTCCTCCAAGTTTGAGGATCTTGTGTATGCCTTGTATACAGTACAGACCAAAAGTTTGGACACTTTCTCATTTAAAGATTTTTCTCTATTTTCATGACTATGAAAATTGTACATTTACACTGAAGACATCAAAATTATGAATTAACACATGTGGAATTATATACCGTATTTTTCGGACCATAAGACGCACTTTTTTCCTCCAAATTTGGGAGTAAAAAGTGTAGGTGCGTCTTATGGTCGGAATGTAACATGTGGGGAGGGGGGCAGGGGGCAGCGGTGAAGTGGGATCGCAGGAGGCAGGAAATTATCCCCTCCACTGCAGGAATCAAGCGCAGGGGAAACCACTGGTCCCGATACTTAAGTGCAGTGAATATTCATTAGCCGCTGCCCCGCCCACCTATCAGAAAAGCAGTGAGCGGGGAGCAGCAAATGACAGAGCCACATGGTTCCCCAGCGCCTGATTCCTGCAGCAGCTGGGGAGATGTGTGTTGGAAGGAGAAGGAGGCAGCAGGAGCAGAGTGCAGCAGGAGGCATTGCATACCTGACAGCCTGGGGGCTGTGCTGATGCCAGGCTGAATGCTCCTGTGGAGGACCTGTGATGAGGTCATGAAGAGGGTAGGCTAAAGCATCACATGACCACACAAAGCCCTGCCTCTTCATGATGTCATCACAGGTCCTGCAGACACACTGTGCAAGAAAGAATTAATAAAAAGGTTAGTAATTACAGCACATCAAAAATCACTCTGCCATCCTGTGGTGGACTATAACTCCCAGCATGCCATAGGATCTGCAGGACATGCTGAGAGTTATAGTTCTCCCATGGGATCTTAAATCAGCACTGCAGTGTTATATTTCAGTGCTGGAGTGGTGCCTTAAATATAAGCCCCGTGTCCCCATTCATATACTCACCCTCCAGTGTCTTCACATAGTACTTTACAGACACCACACTGGTCCCGCAGCACCATCTCCTACCCGTAGCTTCCAACATAATAACTGCCGCAAAACAAACTTACTTCGCATCTCTCATATCCTCCCTGTCTCACAACCCTAAACAGCTCTTCAACACTTTCAATTCTCTACTCCGTCCCCCAGCACCTCCTCCCTCTCCTCTCATTTCTGCTGAAGACTTTGCCTCCTTCTTTAAGCAAAAGATTGATATGATCAGAGAAAGCTTTGGCCCGCAGCCGCCAATGCCCCTCTTAGCCACTCAGCCCTGTTCTTCCAAAACCAGCTTCACCACCATGACAGAAGATCAGCTCTCCACTCTCCTGTCACGATCACACCTCACCACTTGCGCGCTTGACCCACTCCCGTCCCACCTCATCCCTAACTTTGCCACAGTCTTCATCCCTACTCTCACACACCTCTTCAACCTTTCATTTACAAATGGTGTCTTTCCTTCATCCTTCAAACATGCCTCAATCACTCCCATCCTCAAAAAGCCCTCCCTCGACCCATCCTCTGTGTCTAACTATCGCCCGATATCTCTTCTCCCCTACGCCTCAAAACTACTGGAACAGCATGTATATCTCGAACTGTCCTCCCACCTCTCCTCCTGTTCCCTCTTTGACCGTCTACAATCCGGCTTCTGACTGCATCACTCAACTGAAACTGCCCTAACTAAAGTCACTAATGACCTGCTAACCTCCAAGAGCAAGCGACACTACTCTGTCCTCCTTCTCCTGGACCTGTCTTCTGCCTTCGACACCGTGGACCATTCCCTCCTGCTACAGATTCTCTCATCTCTGGGCATCACAGACTTGGCCCTATCCTGGATCTCATCATACCTGTAACGGGTCTGGGAGGCGGAACCTCTGAGCTTTATTATACAAGGAGGCTTTCCTTGTAAAGGAGCGGGTGGCACCTGGGGAGACGGACAGGAAGTCACTGCAAGTGACGGGGGCAGTCTCTGGATAGACAGGCGGGTAGTCACGGCAAGTGACCGGGGCAGTCTCTGGGTAGACAGGCAGGTAGTCACGGCAAGTGACCGGGGCAGTCTCTGGGTAGACAGGCAGGTAGTCACGGCAAGTGACCGGGGCAGTCTCTGGATAAACAGGCGGGTAGTCACGGCAAGTGACCGGGGCAGTCTCTGGGTAGACAGGCAGGTAGTCACGGCAAGTGACCGGGGCAGTCTCTGGATAAACAGGCAGGCAAGGGGCCGGGGCAGTCTCTGAATGGACAGGTATATACGACCTGAGATGGTGGAGCCTCCCGGTAGGCTAGCAGGCAGATGACAGATGAGCGCCCCCAAGTGAGCAGGCGAGAGTCTCTGGAATAGCCGATGAACACCGCAGGTGATGGCCGAACCTCCAGGTAGGCTTGCAGGCAGATGGCAGATGAGCGCCCCCAAGTGAGCAGGCGAGAGTCTCTGGAATAGCCGATGAACACCACAGGTGATGGCCGAACCTCCAGGTAGGCTTGCAGGCAGATGGCAGATGAGCGCCCCCAAGTGAGCAGGCGAGAGCCTCTGGAATTGCCGATGGTCACCGCATGTGACGGCCGAACCTCCAGGCAGGCTAGCGGGCAGGTAGCAGAAAGCAAACTGGCAGGAAACAGGCAGGTAACTGGTAACGGACCCTGAGGGCTGAAGCAGAGTTAAACAGTGCAACAACAACATTGCTCGGGCACCTCCATTAAGGAGGAAGTACTTTATATAGGGTGGAGTCCTCCGGCATTGGCCGGGGACCTTTTTGAAAGATGCGCGCGGCCCCTTTAAGGGCGGGGGAGCGCGCGGGCGCGCGCCCTAAGTCCAGTAGCAGGGAAGGAGCGCGCGGCCCCAGCAGGGCGGAAGGAGGACGCTGAGCGCGGGTAAGGGGGGCAACGTCCCTGCCTGGCAGAGGACGCTGTCGCAGGGGAACAGCGTCCCTGCCTGGCAGAGGGCAGGGATGCCGGCGCTACAGTACCCCCCCTTTAGGCCCCCCCTTTTTTAGGCCAGAAAGAAATTTAGCTAGGATGATAGGGGCATGGATGTTCTCCCGAGGCTCCCACGTTCTCTCCTCAGGACCAAACCCCTTCCAATCCACCAGAAAATAAGTCTTTCTTCCTACCCTTTTGGTGGCCAGAATGTTCTCAACCTCAAATTCGTCTTCAGCAGACACTGGAGCAGGAGGTGTACCTGTAGACTTGACAAAAGAGTTAAGTACCACCGGTTTGAGGAGAGATACATGGAAGGAGTTAGGAATCCGCAAATTGGCCGGGAGTTTCAATTTATAGGACACCGGGTTGAACTGACTGATGATCTCAAAAGGACCGATGAACCAAGGGCCTAACTTGTAGGAAGGAATCTTGAGCCGGACATACTTGGACGAAAGCCAGACCTTATCCCCAGGACGGAATTGAGGAGGATCCAGACGTTTTTTGTCAGCATGTTTCTTCATGCGCTCGGATGACAGAATGAGTGCGGACCGGGTACTCTCCCATATGGAGGAAAATTCGTTAACCAGAGATTCCGCAGCTGGATTGTCCACAGAGATAGAGACAGGAACAGGGATCCGAGGGTGTTGACCGAAGACTACAAAAAACGGAGATTTGGAGGAAGATTCGCTCTCGTGATTGTTGTAAGAGAATTCGGCCCAAGGCAGGAGATCCACCCAGTCAGAATGGTGGGCATTAACGAAGTGCCGGAGATAACTGGTCAGATTCTGATTGATTCGCTCGACTTGTCCATTGGACTGCGGGTGGTAAGCGGAGGAGAAATCCAAGGTGACGTCTAGCAACTTACAAGTGGCTCTCCAGAAAAGTGAGGTGAACTGTACCCCACGATCCGACACAATGTGACGAGGCAGACCATGAAGACGGAAGATGTGGCGGATAAAGTCTTTAGCCAACTCGGGTGCAGACGGAAGCCCTGGCAGGGGAATGAAGTGAGCCATCTTGGAAAATCGGTCAACGACCACCCAAATGACCGTACAACCGGCAGAGACGGGCAGATCTGTTATGAAGTCCATGGCTATATGCTGCCAGGGGGCAGCGGGTACAGGAAGCGGAAGAAGACGGCCGGCAGGCAGGTGTCTCGGAACTTTGTTGCGGGCACAGGAGACACAGGCAGAAACAAAGTCTATTACATCCTTGTGCAGGGTAGGCCACCAGTAATGCCGAGTAATGAGCTGGAGGGTCTTTTTCTGACCAGAGTGGCCAGCTAGTTTAGACGAATGACCCCAGTGTAGGATTTTCTCCCGATCGGTTACTGATACGAACGTCTTACCCGGAGGGAGACGATTTAGACTCACGGGAGCCACCTGCATCACTCTGGTGGGATCAATGATATGTTTAGGTTCCTCCTCGAGATCCGACACCAGGAAGGACCGGGACAAGGCGTCCGCCTTGATGTTCTTGTCGGCCGGGCGAAAATGTAAAAGAAAATCAAAGCGGGCAAAAAACAAGGACCACGGGCTTGGCGAGGGTTAAGTCTCTGGGCATGCTGGAGGTAAGCCAGATTTTTGTGGTCAGTGTAAATGATTACCGGATGAAGAGCCCCCTCGAGTAGGTAACGCCACTCCTCCAATGCCAGCTTGATGGCCAATAACTCTCGGTCTCCTATGGAGTAATTGCGCTCAGAAGAGGAGAAGAGTTTGGAGAAGAAGCCGCAAGATACCATCCTCCCGGATGAAGATTTTTGAGTAAGTACCGCTCCGGCTCCAGAAGAGGAAGCGTCCACCTCCAGGAAGAACTGCTTGTTGCCGTCCGGACGATGCAGCACTGGAGCGGAAGAGAAGGCCTGTTTTAAAGAAAGAAAGGCCTCTTCTGCTTCGGGCGTCCACTGTTTGGGATTAGCATCCTTGCGGGTGAGCGCGGAGATTGGAGCAGTCCGGGAGGAGAAGTGCGGTATGAAAAGGCGGTAATAATTGGCGAATCCCAGGAACCGCTGAATGGCCTTCAACCCCTCCGGTCGGGGCCATTTCTCGATGGCAGACAGTTTCTCCGGATCCATTCGTAGGCCTGTCTGAGAAATGATGTAGCCCAGAAACGGAAGCGAGGTCTGCTCAAAGAGACACTTCTCATATTTGGCGAAGAGGTGATTCTGCCTGAGCCTGAGCAGAACCTGACGAACATCCCTCCGGTGAGACTGGAGATCCGGAGAGAAGACCAAGATGTCGTCTAGGTACACCACAACGCAGGAGTAGAGAAGGTCCCGAAAGATGTCATTGACCAACTCCTGAAAGACTGCTGGAGCATTACAGAGACCAAAGGGCATCACCAAATACTCGTAGTGGCCGTCCCGGGTGTTGAATGCCGTCTTCCATTCATCTCCCCCACGGATACGGACTAGGTTATATGCCCACGAAGATCCAGTTTGGTGAAGATTCTAGCCCCCCTCAGACGATCAAACAATTCTGGAATGAGCGGAAGAGGGTACTTATTCTTCACCGTGATCAAATTTAGGCCTCTGTAGTCAATACAGGGACGGAGAGAGCCGTCTTTCTTTTTTACGAAGAAGAAACCTGCTCCCGCTGGGGAGGTGGATTTCCGGATGAATCCCTTGGCCAAATTCTCCTCGATATATTCGGACATCGACCTGGTCTCAGCAGCGGACAATGGGTAAATACGCCCACGGGGAGGCGTAGTCCCGGGTAGCAGGTCGATCGGGCAATCATACGGTCTGTGAGGGGGTAATGCTCTGCTTCCTTTTTATTAAAGACATCAGCGAATGACCAATATGGAATCGGGAGCCCTGGTAGATTAGTTGGTGTAGGAGAAGGACGGACGGGATGAACAGGAACCAAACACGTTTTATGACAGTCCTGTCCCCAGCGAAGGATCTCTCCAGTCTGCCAGTCGAGCACGGGTGCATGCTTTTGGAGCCAAGGCAGACCTAGTAGAAAGCGTGAGAGAGTCCAGGCAGAACATGAAACGAGATGCTCTCAGAATGCAACATTCCCACCTGCAGGGTTATGGCTTCAGTGATAAGTTGGATGGGACGTGGTAGGAGACCCCCATCCACAGCAGCAACAGATACTGGTTCAACCAGAGGTTTGGTAGGAATGCGATATTTTTCTACTAGAGCCTGTGAAACAAGATTCCCGGCTGCTCCAGAATCAAGTTGGGCTAGTTCGAAGTAACGGTTCTCACCGAGGAGAATTGAGACTGACAGCAGCAGAGATGAAGAGGATTTATTTTTGTCTAGGTGGACCTCTCCGAGCGAACCTAGACACAGGCGTTTCCCGACCTCTCTGGGCAGGTACGGATCCGGTGCTCCTTACTGCCACAGTAGAAGCAACTCCCCTCGGCACGGCGTAAGTCCTGACGGGCTTTGACCATCTTGGTCTGGTCGACTTGCATAGGCTCAGAAGAGTGTACCTGAGGAGAAGCGGAAGGAGTTACAGGTCTCTGAAAAGAAGGAGCTAGACGAGGAAACCTTCTCTCACGGGTGACCTCCTTAGCGCGCTCCTGGAACCGTAGATCAATTCGATTGGCAAGAGTTATTAGGTCATCGAGAGAGGTTGGAATGTCCCGACCGGCAAGTTCATCTTTAATACGGCCGGACAGACCCTCCCAGAAGACAGATATCAGAGCGTCATTATCCCAAGCCAGCTCCGAGGCAAGGGTACGGAACCGTATGGCATATTGACCCACGGTGAGACTTCCCTGACGGAGACGCAGCAGAGATGATGCAGAGGAGGTCTTCCGTCCGGGTTCGTCGAATACCTTCCGGAAGGCTGAGAGAAAAGCAGACAGGTCAGACACCAGAGGATCTTCTCTCTCCCAAAGAGGATTTAGCCAGGCCAGGGCCTCTCCGGTGAGATGGGACATGATGAAGGCAATTTTGGCCCGGTCGGAGTTAAACTGGTGTGTCAGGAGTTCAAAATGCAGGGTGCACTGGTTAATGAAACCCCGAGCCAGAGCAGGGTCGCCTCCAAACCGAGGAGGAGCTGAAAGTCGAGGTCCAGGAACGGAAACCACAGAATTGGTAAGCAGCGGAACTGCCGGATTGCGAGTCATGGCGCCCGCGGTGGTTGCTGGTGAAGTAGTCAGGGTGTCCAGGCGGGAATTAACATTCCGCAGGTGACCCAGGATGGACTCCTGTTGAGACCTCTGACGAGACAGTTCAAGACACAGGTCAGAGAGCGAGGGAGTTTGGGTGCCACTGGGTTCCATGGCCCGAGCAAACTGTAACGGGTCTGGGAAGCGGAACCTCTGAGCTTTATTATACAAGGAGGCTTTCCTTGTAAAGGAGCGGGTGGCACCTGGGGAGACGGACAGGAAGTCACTGCAAGTGACGGGGGCAGTCTCTGGATAGACAGGCGGGTAGTCACGGCAAGTGACCGGGGCAGTCTCTGGGTAGACAGGCAGGTAGTCACGGCAAGTGACCGGGGCAGTCTCTGGGTAGACAGGCAGGTAGTCACGGCAAGTGACCGGGGCAGTCTCTGGATAAACAGGCGGGTAGTCACGACAAGTGACCGGGGCAGTCTCTGGGTAGACAGGCAGGTAGTCACGGCAAGTGACCGGGGCAGTCTCTGGATAAACAGGCAGGCAAGGGGCCGGGGCAGTCTCTGAATGGACAGGTATATACGACCTGAGATGGTGGAGCCTCCCGGTAGGCTAGCAGGCAGATGACAGATGAGCGCCCCCAAGTGAGCAGGCGAGAGTCTCTGGAATAGCCGATGAACACCGCAGGTGATGGCCGAACCTCCAGGTAGGCTTGCAGGCAGATGGCAGATGAGCGCCCCCAAGTGAGCAGGCGAGAGTCTCTGGAATAGCCGATGAACACCACAGGTGATGGCCGAACCTCCAGGTAGGCTTGCAGGCAGATGGCAGATGAGCGCCCCCAAGTGAGCAGGCGAGAGCCTCTGGAATTGCCGATGGTCACCGCATGTGACGGCCGAACCTCCAGGCAGGCTAGCGGGCAGGTAGCAGAAAGCAAACTGGCAGGAAACAGGCAGGTAACTGGTAACGGACCCTGAGGGCTGAAGCAGAGTTAAACAGTGCAACAACAACATTGCTCGGGCACCTCCATTAAGGAGGAAGTACTTTATATAGGGTGGAGTCCTCCGGCATTGGCCGGGGACCTTTTTGAAAGATGCGCGCGGCCCCTTTAAGGGCGGGGGAGCGCGCGGGCGCGCGCCCTAAGTCCAGTAGCAGGGAAGGAGCGCGCGGCCCCAGCAGGGCGGAAGGAGGACGCTGAGCGCGGGTAAGGGGGGCGACGTCCCTGCCTGGCAGAGGACGCTGTCGCAGGGGAACAGCGTCCCTGTCTGGCAGAGGGCAGGGACGCCGGCGCTACAATACCTAACAGACCGAACATTCAGTGTCTCCCTCTCACACACCACCTCCTCACCTCGCCCCCTGTCTGTCGGTGTTCCTCAAGGCTCAGTCCTAGGACCCCTACTCTTCTCCATCTACACCTTCGGCCTGGGACAGCTCATAGAATCCCACGGCTTGCAGTATCACCTCTACGCCGATGACACGCAGATCTACCTATCTGGACCTGACCTCACCTCCCTACTGACCAAAATCCCACAGTGTCTGTCTGCTATCTCAGCCTTCTTTTCTGCTCACTTTCTCAAACTGAACATGGACAAAACAGAATTCATCATCTTTCCCCCACCTCATTCTTCCCCTCCATCAGACCTATCCATCAATGTCAATGGCTGCTCGCTTTCCCCAGTCCCGCATGCTCGGTGCCTTGGGGTGATCCTAGACTCTGCCCTCTCTTTCAAACCACACATACAAGCCCTCGCCACCTCCTGCCGCCTCAAAATCAAAAAAATATTTCCCGGATCCGCTCATTCCTCAACCATGAAACCACAAAAACACTAGTGCACGCCCTTATCATCTCCCGCCTTGATTACTGCAACCTCCTACTGTCTGGCCTCCCCTCTAGCACTCTGGCACCACTCCAGTCCATCCTACACTCTGCTGCCTGACTAATCCACCTGTCTCCCCGATATTCCCCAGCCTCCCTCCTATGCCAGGCCCTTCACTGGCTTCCTATTGCCCAGAGGCTTCAGTTCAAAACCCTAATCATGACATACAAAGCCATCCACAACCTTTCTCCTCCATACATCTGTGACATGGTCTCCCGCTACCTACCCACACGCAACCTTCGATCCTCTCAAGATCTCCTTCTCGACTCCCCCCTCATCTCTTCTTCCCACAACCGCATACAAGACTTCTCCCGGGCTTCCCCCATACTCTGGAACTCCCTGCCGCAAAACATTAGACTTTCACCAACAACGGAAACCTTCAAGAAGAACCTGAAGACCCACCTGTTCCGACAAGCCTACAGCCTACAATGATCCTCAGTCTACTGAATCATCGCACGACCAGCTCTACCCTTTCCTAGTGTATCCTCACCCATCCCTGTAGACTGTGAGCCCTCGCGGCCAGGGTCCTCTCTCCTTCTGTACTTGTGTGTCCCTTGTCTAGCACACGTTTATTGTATCTGTCTATATTTTCCCTTTTCATATGTAAAGCACCATGGAATAAATGGCGCTATATAAATGTGTAATAATAATAATAATAATAATAACATACTATTATATATAATAACACCACATATAACAGTATGTTATTTATGTTATTAAATATTTTACCACATTTTTTGCTTCAAATATATTTTTCCCTATTTTCCACCTCTAAAACCTGGGTGTGTCTTATAGTCCGGTGCGTCTTATAGTCTGAAAAATACGGTACTTAACAAAAAAGTGTGTAACAACTGAAATTATGTCTTATATTCTAGGTTCTTCAAAGTAGCCACCTTTTGCTTTGATGACTGCTTTGCACACTCTTGGCATTCTCTTGATGAGCTTCAAGAGGTAGTCAGCGGAAATGGTGTTCCAACAATCTTGAAGGAGTTCCCAGAAATGCTTAGCACTTGTTGGCCCTTTTGCCTTCACTCTGCGGTCCAGCTCACCCCAAACCATCTCGATTGGGTTCAGGTCTGGTGACTGTGGAGGCCAGGCTATCTGGCATAGCACCCCATCACTCTCCTTCTTGGTTAAATAGCCCTTACACAGCTTGGAGGTGTGTTTGGGGTCATTGTCCTGTTGAAAAATAAATGATAGTCCAACTAAACGCAAACCGGATGGAATAGCATGCCGCTGCAAGATGCTGTGGTAGCCATGCTGGTTCAGTATGCCTTCAATTTTGAATAAATCCCTAACAGTGTCACCAGCAAGCACCCCCACACCATCACACCTCCTAGCAGAGATGTGTCTGCTGCTTGAACTCTGTGTGGCATTGACCTGGTCTCTCATCTGAGCGGCTGTTAACCTGCGATTTCTGAGGCTGGTGACTCGGATAAACTTATTCTCAGAAGCAGAGGTGACTCTTGGTCTTCCTTTCCTGGGGCGGTCCTCATGTGAGCCAGTTTCTTTGTAGTGCTTGATGGTTTTTGCAACTGCACTTGAGGACACTTTCAAAGTTTTCCCAATTTTTCAGACTGACTGACCTTCATTTCTTAGTAATGATGGCCACTCGTTTTTCTTTACTTAGCTGCTTTTTTCTTGCCATAATACAAATTCTAACAGTCTATTCAGTAGGACTATCAGCTGTGTATCCACCAGACTGTTAGAATTATCCTCTGCTTCTGAGGATAAGTTTAACCGAGTCAGTAGCCTCAGAAATCGCAGGTTAGCAGCAGCTCAGATTAGAGACCAGGTCAATGCCACACAGAGTTCTAGCAGCAGCCACATCTCTACAACAACTGTTAAGAGTAGACTTTGTGCAGCAGGCCTTCATGGTAAAATAGCTGCTAGGAAACCACTGCTAAGGACAGGCAACAAGCAGAAGAGACTTGTTTGGGCTAAAGAACACAAGGAATGGACATCAGACCAGTGGAAATCTGTGCTTTGGTCTGACGAGTCCAAATTTGAGATCTTTGTTTCCAACCACCGTGTCTTTATGCGACGCAGAAAAGGTGAACAGATGGGCTTTACATGCCTGGTTCCCAGCGTGAAGCATGGAGGAGGAGATGTGATGGTGTGGGGGTGCTTTGCTGGTGACACTGTTGGGGATTTATTCAAAATTGAAGGCATACTGAACCAGCATGGCTACCACAGCATCTTGCAGCGGCATGCTATTCCATCCAGTTTGCGTTTAGTTGGACCATCATTTATTTTTCAACAGGACAATGACCCCAAACACACATTCAAGCTGTGTAAGGGCTATTTGACCAAGAAGGAGAGCGATGGGGTGCTACGCCAGATGATCTTGCCTCCACAGCCACCAGACCTGAACCCAATCGAGATAATTTGGGGTGAGCAGGACCGCAGAGTGAAGGCAAAAAGGCCAACAAGTGCTAAGCATCTCTGGGAACTCCTTCAAGATTGTTGGAAGACCATTTCCGGTGACTACCTCTTGAAGCTCATCAAGAGAATGCCAAGAGTGTGCAAAGCAGTCATCAACACAAAAGGTGGCTACTTTGAAGAACCTAGAATATAAGACATAATTTCAGTTGTTACACACTTTTTTGTTAAGTATATAATTCCACATGTGTTAATTCATAGTTTTGATGCCTTCAGTGTGAATGTAAAATTTTCATAGTCATGAAAATAGAGAAAAATCTTTAAATGAGAAGGTGTGTCCAAACTTTTGGTCTGTACTGTATATCTATCTTAGTTCATGTGTTATATGTGGACTGCAGAGGCATTGCTAGGGTTTTGTTTCAGGGAGGGAAAACTTCTGAGTGAGTCCTTAACCACATAATAGAAAAAATTGGAGTCCAGCTCAACTGGACTGGATTTTCCTTTTCTTTTTCTTTTTCAAAAGAAATTATAGAGCATACAAAAGAAAATTTTCATGGTTGACATGACCCAGGCGACGCATTTCGACTGCACTAAGCAGTCTTACTCATGACTTTCTTTCTGAATGAATCACTCACTTTTTCCATCTTTTCCATGTGGCACAAACTGACATAACAACTTCTTCCAACCAGGACTCAGCTGCAGAGATTACAACAAAGTCACATTTAACTTCTGACATTTCCAGAACAGCCCCATCTATTCCAAACCTGCACAAAATCCTCATCCTACTGATACCCCAATGCTGAGCTTCTGCCATATGTGTCCTTATTACTATACCTCTGCATGATAAAACAACCCTCTAGAATATAGTAATGCCCTGTGCAAGTTCCAGGAAAACAGTGCCCACATTTTGCCCCTATAAAGGAATAATGCCCTCTGTGTACCCCTTTGACAGTCACATTAACCATAGTGCCACTATAACAATAAGTGCCTACTTAACATTTAATAATGTTCAGAGTCTCCCATGTACAACTTCCCTGTACGCTTTATAATGCTCCCCTTGCATAGTATAATGCCCCCACACAGTATACTGACCCCTTAATAGCCCCCAAACTGTTTTTATGGCTCAACACTGTATAATGGCCCCCACACTGTACAAAGACCTCACATTAGCTCCCACACTGTATGATGGCACCATCACACTAATCCCCTCATTGTTTGATGGCCCACTGACTGCATGATGACCTCCTAAATAGCCTTCATATAGTATAATACACCCCATAGTCCTCCATATAGTATATTTCATTAGTCACAGGCCTTTACATAGTATAATTCACTCCCCATAGGCCACCACACATAGCATAATGCACCCCATAGTCCTCCATATAGTATAATGCACTACCCATAGGCCTCCATATAGCATAATGCACTCCCCATAGACCTCTATATAGTATAATTCACTCCCCATAGTCCTCCATAAAGTATAATGCACACTACATAGGCCTCAATATAGTATAACACACTCCGATAGGCCTCTATATAGTATAATGCAGTCCACAAAGGTCTCCATATATATATTTATTGAGTTGACGATGTGATCGATAAATGTGGATGATAATGGGTAAAAACTACAAAGAAATAACAGTATATCAGTACTGGCACATTACACAAACAACAGCATGATACAGAGTGCAATAACATCAGTAACTCACATTACAGAGGATGCACAGTAACAGTAAGGACAGAAATGCAGATATTATGGCAAAATTCATGCCACTAGCACTACTTTATTCTATCCAGAATTACACTTATCTGTATGCAGTGCAAAGTATTATGATTAAGCTGGGGATACAGAGCACAATATACCTAACTTCACAGCATACAGCTCGCATGTACAGATTCTAGCACAACACATTACTGTACTAGGACTCTCACCAGAATCTGCTGGACAGGAGGAGAGATTGTAGTGAAGGGAGAAACCAGGACACACTTCTATCACTCAGAAAGCCCGAGAAAACATCTCTGCATATCTTCTTCTGCCCAGGAAAACTAAGGGGTGGTACTATGCAGAACACATTACTTCTTAAAGGAGAAATACTCCTGTACACAGAAACAAGATAAATGGGTAATTAATGACCTCTAAAGGCAGTAACTGGTACTATGTTAAGAATTTTATCTTGCTGCTGATGAATGGGCAGAACACTCCCGCGCTTGACATTAACAGATGCCACTATTTGGTTCTTTTGGGGAAAACAACAACACAAGTTAAGTAACTGGCCCGAGGAACAGTTTGTTCTCCCCAAGCTTGCACACTCTGACCTCTACTTTTCGCACTTTCCCATCCTTGCTGGGAAAGGGCTTGGTGACTGGTCCGAGTGGCCACTCTTTTCGATGTGATTGACTGTCTGACGAGTACAACATTACCAGGTTGAATGTTTGGGTGGTCTTTTTGCCACTTTGTCCTGGTTTGCAGAGTGGAGAAATATTGCTTCTTCCATCTGTCCCAGAAGACATTGGACATGCTTTGTACTTGCCTCCATTATCGTCTGTAGAGGTCTTTGGCGTTGAAATCTCCGAATGGAGCTCTCGAGACACAGGTTTTCTGCGTAAGTAACGTTGCAGGAGTAAGGACTGTTGGGTCTCCAGAATCGCTTGAAAGTGCTGTCAGTGTCCTGGCGTTCATGATAGCTGAGACATCGGCTAAGAACGTAGTTAAACTTTGGTATGTGAGTCTGGTGTTTACTTGTAAGAAGACAGGCCTCCATATAGTATAATGCACTCCCATAGGCCTCTATATAGTATAATGCAGTCCATATAGGTCTCCATATAATGTAAAGCAGTCCACATAGGCCTCTATATAGTATAATGCAATCTCCATAACCCTCTATATAGTATAATGCACGCTTCATAGGTCTCCAATCTCCATATAGTATAATTGTTCTGCCTTCCACCACGTATGGCACTGTGTGGATTTCAGCATACAGCTAAACCCTCACCCACTTCCCAGTAAACAGACTGTATGGATTCTTAAGTCTATATTTATTGAGATGATTATGTGAACGATAACTGTGGACGATAATGGGTAAAAACTACAAAGAAATAACAGTATATCAGTACTGACACATCACACAAACAACAGCATAATACAGAGTGCAATTACATCAGTAACTCACATTACAGAGGCTGCACAGTAACAGTATAGCACAGAAATGCAGATATTATGGCAAAGTTCATGCTGCTAGCACTATTCTATTCTATACAGAAATACACTTATCTGCATTCAGTGCAAAGTATTATAATTAAGCTGGGGATACAGAGCACAATATACCTAACTTCACAGCATACAGCTCGCATGTACAGATTCTCGCACAACACATTACTGTACTAGGACTCTCACTGTAATACGCTGGACAGGAGGAGAGATTGTAGTGAAGGGAGAAACCAGGATACACTTCTATCACTCAGAAAGCCTTTGAAAACATTTCTGAATGTCTTCTTCAGCCTGGGAAAACTAAGGGGCGGTACTATGCAGAACACATTACTTCTTAAAGGAGAAATACTCTTGTACACAGAAACAAGATAAATAGGTAACTAATGACCTCTAAAGGCTGTAACTGGTACTATGCTACGAATTTTATCTTGCTGCTCTTGAATGAGCAGAACAATAATGCACTCCCCTTTGGCCTCTATATAGCATAATGTACTCCCAATAGCCCTCTATATAGTATAATGCACTCCTCATAGGCCTCCATATAGTATAATGCACTCCCCATTTTCCTCTATATAGCATAATGCACTCCCCAAAGACCTCTATATGGTATAATCCACTCCGATAGAACTCTATGCAGTATAATTTACTCCCTATAGGTCTCTATATAGTATAATGCACTCCCCATACGCTCGCATATAGTATAATTCACTCCCCATAGGCCTCTATTTAGTATAATGCACTCCTCATATTCCTCTGTATACCATAACGCACTCCCCATAGACCTCTATATATAATTCCCTCCCCATCGGCCTCCATATAGTAAAATGCACTCTTTATAGCCGCCATATAGTATAATGCACCTCACATTGGCCTCCGTATAGTATAATGTACTCCTATAGACATCTATATAGTATAATGCACTCACCACAGGCATATATATGGTGTAATGCACTCCGCATAGGCCGCTATACAATATAATGCACTCCCCATAGGCCTCCATATAATATAATGCACTCCTCATAGGCCTCCATATAGTATAATGCACTCCCCATAGGCCTCCATATAGTATAATGCACTACCCTTATGCTTCTTTACAGTATAATTCACTCTTCAAAGGCCTCCATGTAGTATATTGCGCTCCCCATAGCCATCTATATAGTATAATGTACCCCTCAAAGACCTCTATATAGTAGAATGCACTTCCAATAGGCCTCTATACAGTATAATGCACTCCCCATAGGCCTCTATATAGTATAATGCACTCCACATATTCCTCCATTTAGCATAATGCACTCCCCATAGGTCAATATACATCATAATGCACTCCCCATGGCCCTCTATATAGTATAATGCACTCTCTGTAGGTCTTTATATCATATAATGCATTCCCCATAGGCCTCTATATGGTATAATGCACTCCCCAAAGACCACTATGTAGTATAACCCACTCCCCATAGTTCTCCATATAGTATATTGCACTCCTCATAGGTCTCTAGATAGTATAATTCACTCCCTATAGGCCTCCACATATAGTATAATAAATCCCATAGTACTCCATATAGTATAATGCACTTTCCATAGGCCTCCACGTAGCATAATGCACTCCCCATAGACCTCTATATAGTATAATACACTCCCCATATGCCTCATATAGTTTAATACACTCTCAATAGGCCTCTATATAGTATAATGCACTCCCCATAGACCTCTATATAGTATAATGCATTCCTCCTTGATCTCCACATAGTATAATGCACTCCCCATAGGCCTCTATTTAGTATAATGCACTCCTCATAGGCCTCTATACAGCATAATGAACTCTCCATACCCGTCTATATAGTATAATGCACTTCCCATAAACCTCCATATAGTATAATGCACTCCCCATAGGCTTCCATATAGTATAATGCACTCCCCTTTGGCTTTTATATAGCATAATGCACTCCCCATAGCCCTCTATATAGTATAATGCACTCCCCAAAGGCCTCTATATAGCATAATGCACTCCCCATTGGCCTCCATATAGCATAATGCACTCCCCATAGGCCTCTATATAGCATAATGTACTCCTCAAAGACCTTTATATAGTATAATGCACTTCCCATAGGCCTCTTTACAGTATAATGCACTCCCAATTGGCCTCCATATAGCATAATGCACTCTCCATTGACCTCCATATAGCATAATGCACTCCCCATAGGCCTCCATGTAATATAATTAATTCCCTATAGGCCCCCATTAGTATCATGCACTCCCCATAGGCCTCTATAAAGTATTATGCACGCCTCATAGCCCTCTATATAATATAATGCACTCCCTACAAGCCTTTATGTAGTATAATACACTTCTCATAGTCCTCCATATAGTATTATGCACTCCCCATAGGTTTTTATATAGTACAATGCACTCCCCAAAGACCTCTATATAGTATAACGCACTCCCCATAGGCCACCATACAGTATAATGTACTGCCCAAAGGCCTTTATATAATATAATGCACTCCCCATAGACCTCCATACACTATAATGCACTCCACATAAGCAAAAATACAATACTCCTTTGTCACCTCTCCTCCTTGTTCCCTGCTGCTCCGAGGGCCCGTTCATCTCAGCATAGCGTACTGTTATGATCTGCTACAAGCACTAAGGAAAGAAGGGAATTCTGTCCCTACAATAGAACTAAGCTGGATCCCTAAGATGTAACGGGGAACCTGATCCTGCGACCAGACCAGCTAAAGTCCTCAGCTAGTCTGAACGAAGACCTATAGTTGCGAGGAAGGAATCCCTACAAGATCTAGGGACTGGGAGAAAAGGTGGACACCTCCTAACAGAAATTGTAGCAGGGATAATTAAACAGAAAACAAATTACTTAGAGATCCTAAGATCAAGCAAAACTGACTGAGTAAGGCACCTAAGCACCCGGCTAGCTTAAGAGTAGATAATACAATGAAGTCCAGCAAAGCCAGAAGGGCGGAGCGAGACTAAATAGGGAAAAAAAAGGTCATGTGACCAGCAAACTGAAACAAAATCTAACAAGAGGGTTCTAACAGTACCCTCCCTTCTAAGAGGATCCTCCGGATCCCCTAGGACTTAGGCTTATCAAGAAACCTCTTGTGAAACGCTCTGACAAGTCTAGACGCAGAAACATCATCCGCCCTCACCCATGAGTTATCCTCGGGTCCATAACCCTTCCAAGCGACGAGGTACTGCAAACTCCCTCTATACCGTCTAGAATTTAGGATGCGGGAAATCTCATATTGCCCGTCCTCCACCACCAGGGGAACAGTGGCCGAGACGTCTCCATCTGAGACCTCAGCTTTTTTCAAGAGAGAAACATGAAACACCGGATTAATCTTCCAGGAGGTAGGAAGCTCCAACTTAACAGCAGATTGGTTAATAACCTGAAGCACCTTAAAGGGCCCTACAAACTTGGGACCCAATTTCTTAGACGGAATACTCAAGCGCAGATTCTTAGAGGACAACCAAACCATGTCACCAATAGCAAACAAAACCTCTTGTCGTTTTCTATCAAAATACACTTTGGATCTTTTGTTAGCCTCCTGAAGATTACCACGCACATCAGTCCAAACTCTCTCCAAAACACCAGAAAAATTCTCCTCTTCAGGTACAGCCGATCCCAAATTGGAAAATGACCCAAACGACGGATGTCTCCCAGTACAACAAAAAAAGGCGAACAACCAGCAGAAGCGGATGTATGGTTGTTAAGAGCAAACTCAGCAAGTGGGAGAAACTCAGACCAGCCCTCTTGATTATCAGTCACAAAACAATGCAAGAACTGCTCAACATCCTGGTTTTTCCTTTCTGTCTGGCCATTAGACTTAGGATGATATCCGGATGAAAATGACAAATGAACTCCCAACCTGTCACAAAAGGCGCACCAAAAACGAGCCACAAACTGAGGTCCCCTATCAGAAACAATGTCAGTAGGAACGCCATGTAGTCTGACAATTTCCTTGACAAAGGCTTTAGCGAGAGTCTTAGCGCAGGGCAGTTTGATGAAAAGAACCAAGTGACACATCTTGCTAAAACGGTCCACGACCACCCAGATGACAGTGAAACCCTCAGAGGGGGGAAGGTCAGTAATAAAGTCCATAGTCAAATGTGTCCAAGGTGCACTAGGGACCTCCAGAGGGCAAAGCAACCCCGCAGCAGGAGTATGAGAAGACTTAGATCTAGCACACACAGTGCATTGACGCACCCACTTAATGACTTCCTTCTGCCATCCACTCCACCAAAAGCTGAGACCCACAAGTCTCTTGGTCTCAGAGATTCCAGGATGACCTGCCAACCGAGAGTCATGACATTCAACAAACAAATCTCTCCTCAGGGTACCAGGCACAAACAACCTCCCATGTGGCGTGTTAGATGGGGCATTCTCCTGTGCTTTAACCCCTTCACCCCCAAGGGTGGTTTGCACGTTAATGACCGGGCCAATTTTTACAATTCTGACCACTGTCTCTTTATGAGGTTATAACTCTGGAACGCTTCAACGGATCTTCGCGATTCTGAGATTGTTTTCTCGTGACATATTGTACTTCACGTTAGAAGTAAAATTTCTTCGATATAACTTGCGTTTATTTTTGAAAAAAACGCAAATATGGCGAAAATTTTTAAAATTTTGCAATTTTCAAACTTTGAATTTTTATTCCCTTAAAACAGAGAAATATGTCGCACAAAATAGTTAATAAATAACATTTCCCACATGTCTACTTTACATCAGCACAATTATGGAACCAAAATTTTTTTTTGTTAGGAAGTTATAAGGGTTAAAAGTTGACCAGCGATTTCTCATTTTTACAACAAAATTTACAAAGCCATTTTTTTTAGGGACCACCTCTCATTTGAAGTCACTTTGAGGGGTCTATATGGCAGAAAATACCCAAAAGTGACACCATTCTAAAAACTGCACCCCTCAAGGTACTCAAAACCACATTCAAGAAGATTATTAACCCTTCAGGTGCTTCACAGGAACTAAAGCAACGTGGAAGGAAAAAATGAATATTTAACTTTTTAGCCACAAAAATGATCTTTTACAAACTTTTTTTTTATTTTCACAAGGGTAAAAGGAGAAAATGGGCAGATAAGGTTGTTATGCAATTTCTCATGAGTACGCCAATACCCAATATGTGGGGGAAAACCACTGTTTGGGCACACGGCAGAGCTCGTAAGGGAAGGAGCGCTGTTTGACTTTTTCAAACTAAAATTGGCTGGAATTGAGATTGGACGCCATGTCGTGTTTGGAGAGCCCCTGATGCGCCTAAACAGTGGAAACCCCCACAAGTGACACCATTTTGGAAACTAGACCCCCTAAGGTACTTATCTAGATCTGTTGTGAGCACTTTGAACTCCCAAGTGTTTCACAAAAGCTTATAATGCCTGGGTGTGAAAAAAAAAAACAATTTTCCACAAAAATGATTTTTTAGTCCCAAATTTTTGAATTTTCCCAAGGAAATTGGACCCCAAAAGTTGTTGTCCAATTTGTCCTGAGTACGCTGATACCCCATATGTGGGGGGGGGAACTGTTTGGGTGCACGGCAGTGCTTGGAAAGGAAGTAGTAACGTTTTGGAATGCAGACGTTGATGGGGGTCATGTTCCGTTTGCAGTGCCCCAGATGAGCCTAAACAGTGGAAACCCCCCACAAGTGACCCCATTTTGGAAACTATACCCCCTAAGGAACTTATCTAGATCTTTGGTGAGCACTTTGAACCCCCAAGTGCTTCACACAAGTTTATAATGCCCGGGCATGAAAATAAAAAATCCTATTTTTTTCCCACAAAAATTATATTTTAGTCACTAATTTTTTATTTTCTCAAGGGTAACAGGAGAAATTGGACCACATAAGTTGTTGTCCAATTTGTCCTGAGTACGCTGATACCCCATATGTGGGTGGGAACCACTGTTTGGGCGCACGGCAGAGCTCGGAATGGAAGGAGCACCATTTGACTTTTTCCAACCAAAATTGGCTGGAATTGAGATTGGATGCCATGTTGCATTTGGAGAGCCCCTGATGTGCCTAAACAGTGGAAACCCCCCACAAATGACCCCATTTTGGAAACTAGACCCCCTAAGGAACTTTTCTAGATCTTTGGTGAGCAATTTGAACCCCCAAGTGCTTCACACAAGTTTATAACGTAGAGCCGTAAAATTTAAAAATCATATTTTTTCCACAAAAATGATCTTTTCACCCCAATTTTATTTTTCCAAGGGTAGCAAGACTCCAAAAGTTATTGTGCAATTTGTCCTGAGTGCGCTGATACCCCATATGTGGGGGTAAACCACTGTTTGGGTGCATGGCAGAGTTTGGAAGGGAAGGAGCGCCGTCTGACTTTTTCAACGCAGAATTGGCTGGACGCCATGTCGTGTTTGGAGAGCTCCTGATCTGCCTAAACAGTGGAAACCCCCATAAATGACGCCATTTTGGAAACTAGACCCCTCAAGGAACTTATCTAGATGTGTGGTGAGAACTTTTAAACCCCCAGGTGTTTCACTAAAGTTTATAACGTACAGCCGTAAAATAAAAAATCTTTTTTTTTTTTTACAAAAATGATTTTTTCGTCCCCAATATTTTATTTTCACAAGGGTAACAGAAGAAATTGGAACCCAAAAGTTGTTGTCCAATTTGTCCTGAGTACGCTGATACCCAATATGTGGGAGAAAACTACTGTATGGGCGCACGTCAGGGCTCGGAAGGGAAGTAGTGACGTTTTGGATTGCAGACTTTGATGGAATGGTCTGGGGGCGTCATGTCACATTTGGAGAGCCCCTGATGCACCTATACAGTGGAAACCCCCCACAAGTGACCCCATTTTGGCAAATAGACCCCACAAGGAACTTATCTAGATGTGTGGTGAGCACTTTGAACCCCGAAGTGCTTCACAGAAGTTTATAACGTACAGCCGTAAAAATAAAAAATCTTTTTTTTTTTTACAAAAATGATTTTTTCGCCCCCAATATTTTATTTTCACAAGGGTAACAGAAGAAATTGGAACCCAAAAGTTGTTGTCCAATTTGTCCTGAGTACGCTGATACCCAATATGTGGGAGAAAACTACTGTATGGGCGCACGTCAGGGCTCGGAAGGGAAGTAGTGACGTTTTGGATTGCAGACTTTGATGGAATGGTCTGGGGGCGTCATGTCGTATTTGGAGAGCCCTGATGCGCCTAAACAGTGGAAACCCCCCACAAGTGACCCCATTTTGGAAAATAGACCCCACAAGGAACTTGTCTAGATGTGTGGTGAGCACTTTGAACCCCGAAGTGCTTCACAGAAGTTTATAACGCACAGCCGTAAAAATAAAAAATCCTTTTTTTTTTTGCAAAAATGATTTTTTTGCCCCAATATTTTATTTTTACAAGGGTAACAGGAGAAATTGGACCCCAAAAGTTGTTGTCCAATTTGTCCTGAGTACGCTGATATCCAATATGTGGGAGAAAACTACTGTATGGGTACACGTCGGGGCTCGGAAGGGAAGTAGTGACGTTTTGGATTGTAGACTTTGATGGAATGGTCTGGGGGCGTCATGTCGCATTTGGAGAGCCCCTGATGCGCCTAAACAGTGGAAATCCCCAACAAGTGACCCCATTTTGGAAAATAGACCCCACAAGGAACTTATCTAGATGTGTGGTGAGCGCTATGAAGCCCCAAGTGCTTCACAGAAGTTTATAATGTACAGCCGTAAAAACAAAAAATTTTTTTTTTGTACAAACATGATATTTTCGCCCCCAGTTTTTTATTTTCCCAAGGGTAGCAGAAGAAATAAGACAAATTGCACAATAACTCTTGGGGTCCAGAGTACGCTGATACCCCATATGTGGGGATAAACTACTGTTTGGACGCATGGCAGAGCTGAGAAGTGAAGGAGCACCGTTTGACTTTTTCAACGCAGAATTGGCTGGAATTGAGATCAGACGCCATGTCACATTTGGAGAGCCCCTGATGTGCCTAAACAGCGGAAACCCCCCAATTCTAACTCCAACCCTAACCCCAACACACCCCTAACCCTAGTCCCAACCCTAACCACAAACCTAACCCTAACACACCCCTAATCCCAACCCTAACCCTAATCCTAACTTTAGCGCCAACCCTAACCCTAACTTTAGCCGCAACCCTAACCCTAACCCTAACGGGAAAATGGAAATAAATACTTTTTTTTAATTTTATTATTTTTCCCTTACTAAGGGGGTGATAAAGGGGGGTTTGATTTACTATTTATAGCGGGTTTTTATGATTGGCAGCTGTCACGCTAAAAGACGCTTTTTATTGCAAAAATAGTTTTTGCATCATCACATTTTGAGAGCTATAATTTTTGCATATTTTGGCCCACAGAGTCATGTGAGGTCTTATTTTTTGCGGGACGAGTTGACGTTTTTATTGGTACCATTTTTGAGCACGTGACGTTTTTTGATCGCTTTTTATTTCGATTTTTGGGAGGTTAGAATGAACAAAAATCAGCAATTCATGAATTTCTTTTGGGGGAGGCGTTTATACCGTTCCGCGTGTGGTAAAATTGATAAAGCAGTTTTATTCTTCGGGTCAGTACGATTATGGCGATACCTCATTTATATCATTTTTTCATGTTTTGGCGCTTTTATAGAATAAAAACAATTTTATATAAAAAATAATTATTTATGCATCGCTTTATTCTGCGAGCTATAACTTTTTTATTTTTTCGCTGATGATGCTTTATGATGGCTTGTTTTTTGCAGGACAAGATGATGTTTTCAGCGGTATCATGTTTTTTTATATAGGTCCTTTTGATCGCGCGTTATTCCACTTTTTGTTCGGCGGTATGATGATAAAGCATTGATTTTTTGCTTCTTTTTTTTTTTTTTTTTTTAAGGGGTTCACTAAAGGGGTTAACTAGTGGGACAATTTTATAGGGGGGGTCGTTACGGACGCGGCGATACCAAATATGTGTACTTTTATTGTTTTTTTTTTTTATTTACAGGAAGAAGTGAATTTATTGGGGAATATTTATTTATTTTTTTTATCTATTTTGGATTTTTTTTTTACACATGTTTATTTTTACTTTTTTAACTTTTTTACTTTGTCCCAGGGTGGGACATCACAGTATTTTATCAGATCACTGGTGTGACAGTGTGCACAGCACTCTGTCACACCAGCGATCGCACAGGCATAGATGCAGGCTTCTCAATGCCTGCTCTCGGCAGGCACTGAGGTAGCCGCCTCCCTCCAGGACCCCGGCGCCATCTTGGATCCGGGTCCTGGGAGGGAGGAAGCCCTCAGAACAGCGCGATCACATCGCGCTGCTCTGAGGGTCTCAGGGGGGCGCGCAGGGAGCCCCCACCCTGCGCGATCCTCCCCTGTGCCCCCAGTACACCGCGATCATGTTTGATCGCGGTGTGAAAGGGGTTAATGTGCCGGGAGCGGTCCGTGACCGCTCCTGATTCACAGTCATGGGTGTCAGCTGTGATAATCAGCTGACACCCGGCGGCGATTAGCTGCGCTCCCCTCAGGAGCGCAGCTGATCGCCTATGACGTACTATCCCGTCCCCGGTCATACGGGCCCAGGTACCATGGACGGGATAGTACGTCCGATGGCAGTAAGGGGTTAAGAATCTCATCTTCCAACACAGAGTCCAAAACAGCAATAACAACCCCCTCTTGCAAAATGTTTTCCTCCTCCTCAGTACCCACCATAGGAGAAAAGCTGCGAGACAAAGCATCAGCTTTAACATTTTTAGTACCTGGGATGTAAGTAACGGTAAAATTAAACCGCGAGAAAAACAGTGCCCACCTAGCCTGACGGGCATTCAAGCGTTTGGCAGCATCAAGGTAGACCAGATTTTTATGATCGGTGAAGACTTGAACGGGAAATTCCGCTCCCTCCAAAAAATGACGCCACTGTTCAAATGCGAGTTTAATTGCCAACAATTCCCGATTACCGATATCATAATTTAGTTGAGACTCAAAAAATTTCTTTGAAAAAAAAGCACAGGGATGTACTCCATCCGTCTTTTCCTGAGACAACACCGCGCCGACCCCCACAGAAGAAGCATCAACCTCAACCAAAAATGGTTTAGTCACATCAGGCTGCGTAAGGATGGGAGCAGAGCTGAACTTCTCCTTTAGCAACACAAAAGCCTCAATGGCCTCAGTAGTCCACTGAACCGCATCAGCACCTTTCCTGGTGAGATCGGTCAGAGGTTTGGCAATCACATAAATTTTTTTAATGAATTTTCTATAATAATTGGCGAACCCCAAAAACCTCTGTATTGATTTCACACCAATAGGTCTAGGCCAATCCTGCACAGCTTGCACTTTCACCGGGTCCATCTCAAAACCTTCACTGGAGACAATGTAGCCCGAAAAACTAAGTCTCTGTACAGCGAACTCACATTTTTCTAGCTTGGCAAAAAGTGAATTATCACTCAGTAACTGTAATACTTCACGCACACTCCTCCAATGAGACTCCAAATCCGGTGAATAAATCAAAATGTCATCCAAATACACAACCACACTTCTGCCGATCAAAGGTCTAAGGATGTCATTAATAAGATTCTGAAAAAATGCCGTAGCACTGGAAAGCCCAAAAGGCATGACCAGATTCTCAAAATGACCCAGTGGAGTGTTAAACGCAGTCTTCCATTCATCCCCCTCCTTCATGCGCAACAAATTGTATGCCCCTCGAAGATCAATTTTCGAGAACCACTTGGCCCCCACTAACTGGTTAAACAAATCAGGAATCAATGGCAGTGGGTAAGGATTGCGTACAGTAATCTTATTAATCTCACGAAAGTTTAGACAAGGTCGTAAACTGCCGTCCTTTTTTTTAACAAAAAAAAATCCAACCGCCACAGGAGATTTGGAAGGCCTAATGTGACCGGCGGCCAAGCTTGTCTGTATGTATTGCTCCAAAGCCTTTCTCTCAGGAATAGTCAAATTAAATAAACGACTTTTAGGAAGAGTTGCTCCAGGGACAAATTCAATTGCACAATCATAATCTCTATGAGGAGGCAATACCTGCGATTCCTTATCAGAAAAAACTTTCCAAAAATCCTGAATAGGTACAGGTAACTCCCCCTTAAGTACAGCAGCAATACGCCCGTTACAACACTTGTCATAACAATTAGGACTCCAGGACTTAATTTCATTGGTAGTCCAATCCAGTACCGGATTGTGCAATTTTAACCAAGGTAACCCCAAAATCATCGGTGAGGGTAAATTATTCAAAACTACCAAATCCAAATTCTCTTGATGAACACCATTAATAGTAAGAGGAAATTCACAGATATGGTGAGTAACATTTTTCAAGGGAGAACCATCCACAGAAACCACATTAATAGGGGAAGACAAAAGTTTGGGTTTTAATTTTAGTTTTTCCAAAAATTTCCCATAAATCACATTGAGAGTTGAACCACAATCCACAAATACCCGAAACTCCATTAATTCCTCCTCAACAGCAGTGGTAGCAGAAAGAAAGACACCTTTATTGTTTAAACAAGCTATACGGGCGAAACTGACCTCATTTTTTTTTCTCTTTATTCATTCGAAGCGCACAGTTCTTAATAAAATGCTTAGATTTGCCACAATAGAAACACAAACCTTCAGCAAATCTGCTGTCTTTTTCCCGAGAGTGAGGTGCCATTGCTCCAATTTCCATCGGCTCTCCAATGTCAGTACAGTCCCTCTCGAGACTTGGAGCTGACAAGGCAGATTTACTCTCATTAACCCTTGCACGCAGTCTCCTATCCACCCGTATAGCTAATTGCATAGCCTCTTGCAAGTTACCAGGTATAGGATAAGCAATCAGCAAATCTTTAACCCTTTCACTTAACCCTGCAAGAAATAAACTTTTCAAAGCTGAATCGTTCCACCCCACCTGAGTGGACCACCTTCAGAAGTGAGTACAATCTTTTTCCACATTACCTGATCCCTGCCTCAAACGTCTCAATTTTGTCTCAGCTGATGAAACACGATCAGGATCGTCATACAATAATTCCAAAGCAGAAAAAAAACTATCCACTGATCTAAAGCATGGATCACTAGGCTGCAGAGAAAAGGCCCAGTCCTGAGGTTCTTTGCGCAAAAGTGACATTATGAACCCTATGCGCTGTGATTCATCACCAGAGGATCTGGGTCTCAAACGGAAATACAACAAGCAAGCATTTTTAAAAGAAAAAAAATCTTGTTGTTCACCAAAAAATAAATTAGGCAAACGTACCTTTGGCTCCACGAAATGTGCTCCAGAACAACTACTCATGTGTTGCTGGATCTCAGCCACCTCCAGTGAGAGTCCCTGCAGGCAATGAGCCAAATCCTGAACCAACACCATGATGGAAACAGAAAATCTTTCCTTAGAGATTTTTATTTATTTTTTTCTTGGCTGGACTTACTGGTATGATGGGCTACAAGCACTAAGGAAAGAAGGGAATTCTGTCCCTACAATAAAACTAAGCTGGATCCCTACGATGCAACGGGGAACCTGCGACCAGACCCGCTAAAGTCCTCAGCTAGTCTGAACGAAGACCTATAGTTGCGAGGAAGGAATCCCTACAAGATCTAGGGACTGGGAGAAAAGGTGGACACCTCCTAACAGAAATTGTAGCAGGGATAATTAAACAGAAAACAAATTACTTAGAGATCCTAAGATCAAGCAAAACTGACTGAGTAAGGCACCTAAGCACCCGGCTAGCTTAAGAGTAGATAATACAATGAAGTCCAGCAAAGCCAGAAGGGCGGAGCCAGACTAAATATGGAAAAAAATGTCATGTGACCAGCAAACTGAAACAAAACCTAACAAGAGGGTTCTAACACGTACACCATGAGCTGACTTCATTGCGCCGGCTGTCAGTGTCTGCGCCATTGTTGTCAGACGCAGAGGGGGAATGATGGGAGAGGGAGCATGTCGCTCCCTGTCTAAACATTATTTTCAACAGTATCGGCATCCAAATGACACAGTTGAACTTGCGATGACTGGTGAGGGGCCTGGAGCAGGCACCCCTCCTGTTCTAGGGCCTCATAGAGACCAGGTGGCAGTGCAGAGTGATTGAGTCTCTCTGCTCTGCCACAGAGAGTAACTGTATGCGCACACTGAGCACGCCAATGCAATTATAGACTATACAGTCAGGGCAGCATGGGATCGCAGCTGATTCTTTCTGGAGGTATAACATTACCCTGCATGTTTTTTCATAGGAGTGAATGTTTCCACCTCATCTCCAGCAATCTGAGCTCATCATAAAACAAGTCAGTGACATAGAAGCTCAGAAGCAGCCAGAGCTCCTACCTCACTGATGTGATTTATGATGAGCTCAGAGGACTGGAGACAGAGCAGACACATTTGCTCCTATGATAAAACAGGCAGTGTAATGTTTTACCTCACAGAAAGAAGCTGCAACTGCAAGCCACTGCTATGTGATCTTTATAACTACTTATTCTTCTGCTATACTTCTGCCCCTGGCCTGGAGCTGGGGTATGTGCGAACATGTTCCTGCACAGTAAGACACAGACATTACACAGTACATAGCAGGGGCACATCTCACACATCCAATTGTAGAACTTTTTATTATTTCAAGTTCTATTGATTAAATGTAAGTTATCATGTCAAATAAACACTATTAACCTGCAGTTATGGGGTTATTCTGCAGGTTAATAGCATTCTACAGCCACTCTGAGAACATGGCGGCCAGGATGAAATGAAAATTCTGGTTTCAGTCATAGAGGCACGGCCTCAGTCACCGCTCAGTACACAGTGAGTGATGACTGTAACCACGCCCTGCCGCTGTATGACAGCCACCTCAGCAGTGCAATAGTACTGAGCGAGCTGCCACTGCTCAATATGTACTCAGCTGTGACTGAATCCACTCTGGCTACACCTCTATGACTGAAAGCTGGAGTCTTCCGGGAGGAGTAAAATACTTTCTTTTTGCTGAAAAAAGGTTGTAAAGTAGTTTTACAGCTTTCTGGTCATTTGAATAAGTCACTTTTAGTGGAAATGTTTAACTATGCTGAATTGAGAGAAATTTTGCATAAGTGTCTTTTGGTATCGCTGTATGTAAACCATGTGGACTGTCTAAGAGAACTAGGTGCAAGTCCATTAAACATAATGACTAACTAATTTCAGCGGTGACTCAGTATATGTATAAATGCATATCTAAAATTAATTTGACACAGGCAAGTTACATTTACGAGCATGCATTCTTCTCAATTCCTAATGTTTCCAGATGAGCGTCATTATATGCAAAGCAATGGAAATTGCATAGCTGTCTTTACTTTCTGTGATCTGTTCATGACACCTGAAGCATTTTTTCCATCCCTTAAGCAAATTGAGACATCTTGATTGGTTTTTCTATAAAAGGAAAATATACTGTAGGTTACATTTGTGATCCCAACGAGAAGGCAAATGGGAATTTCCGTGAACAAATTATTAGGCATGGTATAAGAAGTTTTGGCAGGACACCGCGCATTCATTCTACTTACAGTACCTTTTTATTGTGCTGTGTAAATTTACTTTTATTAAAACATATGAATGCAATCAGTAGGTGCATGAATATGGCATTTCATTACTTTTTTATTGACTCAAAATGCCCTTTTCCCAGTTGTGAATCGAATCCCAATTTGTGTCAGTGATGCTTGTGAAATGGAAACCACCCTGCACTAATCTCATCTTTAAAAGGTTTCTCAAGGATATAAAAAATAAAGAAAATATCGCTATGAACATTTTCCTAAATACCCTAAATTAACAAATCACAAACATTTTGTCTATGAAGGTAATATGAAAGCTGTCGTGTTACAGTACATTGTCAGAAAACTTAAAAGGGCAGTTGCCTCTAGCAAACTCCTCTTACCCTCCCTTCTGTGTAGGAAGATGTGCTCCTAATGGATATCGTGATCTAATATTGAGGATACCAAAGTTGCTGAGGTAAGAAGAGTCTGCTCTCACTTTTTTCTAGCCTGTCTTTCTGATCTAAAACTGGAGATATCAATTATGCTGAGGTAAGAAAAGGATTCTCACACTTTGTCCATGATTTCTTTCAGTTCTTATACTGGAGATACCCATGGTGCTCAGGTAAGAAAAGGCTGCTCAAACTGCTGTCCATCCTGTCTTTCTAATCTAATACTGGAGATACCAATGGTGCTGTTGTAAGAAGAGACTCGTCATACTGCTGTCCACCACCTTTATGATCGAATTATGAATATATCAGAGGTGTTGATGTAAGAAAAGACAGCTCACAATGTCTTCCACTCTGTCTCTGATGTAATACTGGAAATTTCAGGGACACTGGAGTAAGAAGAGACTATTCACACTGCTGTTCACCTTGTTTTCTGATCTAATATTGGAGATGCCAGAAATGCTGGGGTAAGAAGAGGATGTTCACATTGCTGTACACCCTGTCTTCATGATCTAATACTGGAGATACTATGGGAACTGAGGTAAGAAGAACTTCTCACACTGCTGTCCAACCTGTTGTCACGTTTGGCTGCAGCCGCCGAGAAGCGGCCCAGCCCATAATCGCCTCCACGCTGACCGACCACCATGGCGTGGGGCGGGCGTCCCCCGTGGACGCAATATGGACCCTCCATACCGCAGAGGGGGACCCGCGCCTACCCAAACTAGGGAAGGGCAGAGACCGGGGTTCTGTGGCAGCTGAGCATGTGGACAAGGAAGAGACACGTAGAACTTGATTAAACCGCACAACTTCAGGTATAGGGAAGTAAAGTTTACTAAAGTAAATAAGAGAAGACACACAGTACATAAATCAAACATGACTATGCCAGGCTCCCGATTCCACATCTTCCAGAAGGGTATCACCCAGAGTACTCCAAGGCACCAACAGATCACGGCGGCACACATAGGTGGGCATCAGGACACAGGCATGACATCAGGGTACACGAGGTCATCAGAACATAGAAAGGACACATGAGGACATCAGAATCACGAACTCAGGAACACGAACTGGATCTCAGGAACATGGACCGGATCTCAGGAACACGGACTGGACATCAGGAAACTGGACATCAGGAACACAGCCTGGATCTCAGGAACACGGACTGGATCCCAGGAACATGGAATCAGGAACACGGACCGGACATCAGGAACACGGACTGGACATCAGGAACACGGACACAGGAACACGGACTCAGGAACACGGACTGGACATCAGGAACACGGACACCGGAACAAGGACCCAGGAACACGGACTGGACATCAGGAATACGGACACCGGAACACGGACTGGACATCAGGAACACGGACACCGGAACACGGATAGGATCTCAGGAACATCAGAACACTGGTATCGGACTCTGGACATCTGGCAACGGTCGACAGGTTCCAGACATCGGCCTGCGGAGATCAGCCTCCGGACATGAGGACGCAGTATCAGGCTCAGGACATCTGGCAACGATCGGCAGGCTCCGGACATCAGGCAGGGAAGGATTGGATCCGGACATCTGGAAGTGATCTAAAAAGGAACCCAAGCGGTCTGGTGCAAGCCCCACCAGGCTCAACTGGAGCCGACCGGGGATTGAACCAAAAACAAGCTGAGCACAGAGTAACAGAAACTCAGCACTCCCACACCGGACTCCTCCTTCCAAGATGAACCCAGGTTGTATCAAAGGAAGTCAGTTAGCAAAGGATCACAGTCACTGGGCACAGGGTTCAGGACACAGAAGGATTCAGGAACATAACACAGCAGAAACAGTTCAGACAGTCAGGTACAGGACAGGTACAGGATCAAGGATTCAAGCCTGAAATTACCGCCTCCAGGACAGGCGCAGGGACGGGTACAGGATCAGGGATTCAAGCCTAGAATTACCGCCTCTTGGAAAGGTGCAGGGACGGGTACAGGATCAGGGACACACAACACACATGGCAAGATTCAGAAGCTATGTGAGTAGCTAAGGCCCCGCCCATAGGGCAGGGAGCCTTTATATATGAGCTGCCCCTCAGCAATTGGCTGGGGACAGCATTTCAAGTACACACACTAATCCTGATAAAAGCAGGGCAGGTGTGGCCCGCGCACCCTATGCAGTCAAACACAATTCAGCACAGCAAGGGCACCTGAAAATGGCTGCAGCCTAAACACACGTAGTAAGTCATGCACCACTGCAGAGGAACTTGACCTATGGTTAGCTTCCACAGCAATAGCCAGGGACCGCACATGCGGGTGGTCATGCAGCGCAGTGGAGACACCCACACATGCACGGCTACGCAGCGGAGCTGGAACTGAGCATCATCCATACAGGTAACGGATAACAGTATCCCAGCTCAATTAGGGGGAAAAGGAGCAAAGGGTTAAAGCACAGACATGCATTGTCAAGCCGACAACCAAGTACCGACAGAACAGCGTGACACCTGTCTTCCTGATCTAATACTGGAGATACCAGGGATGCTGAGGTAAGTAGAGGACTGACACTTCGCCCATGATTTCTTCTGATCTAGTACTATAGATACCCATGGTGCTGAGCTAAGAAGAGGAAGCTCACATTGCTCTCCACCCTGGTTTTCTAATCTAAATATCACGCTGCTGCAGTGCAAGTAGGTGCAGGCTCCACTAGATGGCAATAGAGTGGAAGCAGGACTGCACCTAGACCAAGCAGGCCCGTCATGCAACAGCGAGGCTTCCACCAGGTGGCAGCAGGATAGTCAAACAAGCCGGGTCAAATCCTAGACTATAGCGCAGTACCATAGGAATGAGCAAACTAAGGGTCAGGGACAAGCCAAAGGATCAATAACGGTCAGGAGCGGATAAGCGAAAAGACAAGATACAAAACAGCAGGTCAGGGTACAAGCTAAGTTAAAACCAGGGAGTCAATACATGAGAGGGGAACAGAGAGTCATGACAGGAAGCAGTAATAAACAGACACGGCTTCAGTCAGCAAACAGCAGGACAAATCAGAGCAAACGGAGTCAGCTACTCACTCCGTAGGCAGAAATTATATCTGACATCACCTGCAGTAAGCAGCGGCAATTAATAGCCAACCTGAACCCAGACTGAGGCTGAGAAAGGTTAACTCCTGACATGACCAGAACGGGAAAAAGGGAAAACAGGACTCAAAACCCGGTCTGGATCATGACACTAATATTGAAGATACCAGAGGTGCTTATGTAAGTAGTGACTGCTCACACTGTTGTACACTATCTCTCTGATCTAATTACAGATATACCAGGGATGGTGAGGTATGAAAATGCAGTCCATACTTTCTTCCATCCTGTCTCTGATCTAATATTGGAGATTCCAGGGACACTTGGGTAAGAAGATACGGTTCACACTGCTGCTCCTTTCTCAAAGTATGGCATAGAATAGAGCCTGCTCTAGCCTAGATACTGAAAAATGTCTTCCATGTTACTATGGATTGTCATCGACTAAAGCTTGCCACACCTGAAACTGTGTGAGTTGACCGCAGCTCTTGAATTGTAGTACAGCAATGATGTAGAGATGATTTACCTGTTAAATAGAATTATCTATTTAGTGGTGGAACCTGTGCAGCGACACAGGGGCCCACTAGCTAAGAGGGCCCATTTTCACCTCCAAAGCAGGTGGAATTGTACATTATGATGAGCTGTTGAACTGTAAAGGGTCCACACACTGTTCTTGCACAGGGGCCTTTTACTGTCTGAGTCCACCAGTGTATGTACAAGTTAGAGGCGTAGCTAGCGTTTTGGTTCAGGGGGGGGCGAAACTTCTCAGTGGGCCCCTAACCAGGTAACCTTGATTACAATTGGGTGACGCACCCTAATAGTGGAGGAGAACCTCAGCAGATGACTGCGTTGTTGCTGAAAATAATCTCTATATAAAGACCAATATTGATATTACCGCCATATGGTCAGTGGTAAATGCCAGTCCTACAGAACATATAAGACATCACTGCACAGTGACAGAAGGTGAATTACTGCTGACGTTCGTTCTGATGGAATCATTCACTTTTCACATCTTTTCCATCTGGCCCAGACCAACATGACAACTTCTTCCAGCCAAGACTCGGCTGCAAAGAATACAACAAAGACACGTTTCACTTCTCACATTTTCAGTACAGTCACCAATGGGATTATTCCCAACCTATACAAACTCCTCATCCTGCTGATATTCCAATACTGAGCCACTGCTGCCGCATGTGTCTCTATTACTGCACCTATTGTGTGGTACTATGTGCTCTCTAAATTCCAAAGCAACCCTCTAGAATATAGTAATGCCAAGTGCAATTGCCCTAGAAAACAGTGCCCACATTTTGTCCCCTAAAAAGTAATAATGCCCTGTGTGTGCCCCTTTGACAGTCACAGTAACCTGAGTTCCCCTATAACAATAAATGCCCACTTTACATTTAACAATGTCCCGAGTCTCCCCCCTGTACAGCTCCCCTATATACAGTATGATGCCACCTCACTGTATTAATACTGACCCCTTAATATCCCCCAAATTGTTTAATGGCTCCAAATCTGTATAATGGCCCTGTCACTTTAATCTCACACTGTATGATGACCCCCAGTAGATAGCCTCCATATAGCATAATACACCAGATAGTCCTCAATATAGTATAATGCACTCCCCATAGGTCACCATATAGTATATTGCACTCCCCATACGCAGACTCTATATTGTACAATGCACTCCCCATAGGCCTCCATATTGTATAATGCACTCTCCATAGGCAGACTCTATACTGTATAATGCATTACCCATAGGCAGACTCTATATATAGTATAATGCACTCCCTATAGGCCTCCATATAGTATAATGCACTCCCCATAAGTCTCCATTGTCATGATACATAGTTTGCCCTGTCCTGCATTTCTGTATAACTTTGTTCCTTCATCATCATTTAACTTAGGCTTATGTCAACACAGCTAAAGGGCTCCCCATTGTTCTTCTAAGCCGAGGGAGAACTCACAATACACATTCATATAGAGATCTCGGAGCCATGCAATGGACCAAACCATTGACTAGAAGGTGGGAACCTCTCCTCCCCTACCCTTGGGCTGTTCCCAGTAGCCCAAGACAAGGGACTTATGTGTGACCAGTGTTGTGTTGGGAGATCTCTAGAGAAAAAGGGTGAGGGCTCTTAGCTGCGGCAAGACCTCACGTCAGTCTGTGATTTTGGACTTATTATGGACATCAGGAATAACATGGATATTTGATTTGATATGCTGCCTGCCTCAATAAATCCCGTTGGATTGTTCTTAGCCCGGTGGTCTCTTCTTGCTCTGCCGCATACCCCGTCACAAACTGGTTGGCAGCGGTGGGATCAGAGCAGAACGAATGGAGGACAACGGCCCATCAACTTCTGGAACCAGAGCCTCAGAGTACAAGAACTGGACTGTGGGGAGCTTACAAACAAAGGCCCGTGAACCGGGGGTCAGCTACAAGTGACTCTCCAAGGAGCAGCTAACTGAGGCTTTGGAAGGAGTTCGCCTGCAAGAGGACACTGAGTAAGCACCTCCACGGCAAATGGAGGAAAGGCGACAGGCAGAGGTAAATACCCAAAAAAGTCAGTGGGCTGTGTGGTACGAGGAGGAGATGGCAATGATGGGAGAGGAGGCCTCCATAGACTATAAGATGGAGGTCATGCGAGGAGCTAAGGAGATGGCATTGCTGGAGAGGCAGATAGCTTTGGAAGCAGCTAGAAGCTCCAGACAGACTGTAACCCCAGCACCCACCATGAGGGAACTCCCCAGAGTGTCCCACAAAGATTTCAAGCCGTTCCAGGAGGCTGCAGTTGACATTGAGGGCTTCTTCCAGGACTTTGAGCATCAGTGTCGATTAATGGAAGTCCCAGAAAGAGAGCGAGTACGACATCTGGTGGGGCTCTTAGAGGGTGGAGCTGCCGCAGCCTATAGAGCTATGGACCCTCGGGGGGACTGTGAGTATGCAGACATTAAATGGACTGTTCTAGAACACTATGCTGTGACCCCAGACACGTATAGAACCCAGTTTCGTACTTTGGCCTGTGATGAGGAGGTGTCCTTCAAGATGTATGCCCACAGACTCAAACAAATATGTCATCGCTGGCTGGAGGGAGAGGAGGCCTTAACTTGGGGGGCCTTCCTCCAGGTCATCTTGAAAGAGCAGTTATACTTCAAGTGCCCCGCTGAGATCCGAGAATGGGTGTGTGAAAGGAGACCAGCCACTGTGGAGGAAGCTGCAGCTCTAGCGGATGAGGCTCTCACCATCAAGCCTCAATGGAAAAAACTACTACTCAGTGAGAAAAGAACTACCAGCCCCCCGACGATGGCGGCCCCTGGTCCTTCGGCCTCCCATATTCACCATCCCAATAGACCATCAACTCATGGTGACCTTCGTGTGACTGGGCCTCGCATTACTCCTGCTCCACCTTCGGGACTACGACGTGGGGGAAGAGTCCCAGAGCGCAGATGTTATAGATGTGGGCAGCCTGGACATCTGCAATTTCAATGTCCAGGCGTTCGGAGACAGGACGGCTACAGACCGCCTTTGCAGGTTCGTTATCTACAGACACTCTCACCAGGAGAAGAGCTGGATTCAGTCCCTGATTACTTGCCAAGTGACTCCGATACCCTGGCTCCCATACCAGGAGTCTATGGGGTGCGAGCCCCAGCCACCTGTTCTTCTGACCTTCAGCACCAACATCTACAGGAGGTCGTGCTGGATGGCCAATAAAAGTTGTTGGCTTCCGTGACACTGGGGCTTTTCTCACCATAGCCGATCCCTGAGTACTTCAGCCAGAAGCAATTCAAAAGGGACCAGGAATTGCCATTGTATTGGCTGGAGGCACCCAGAGATATATTCCAAGAGTGAGGGTGACCCTGGATTATGGCTTTGGGGCCAAACAATGCGTGGTCGGTGTGATGAGCGGCCTCCCTGCAGACGCTCTTTTAGGAAATGATGTGGGACATCTGCATTGCCACTTTGTCGGTGCGGTAACCAGAAGTCAAGCCAAGAGAGCATCAAATGGGGACGCCTAGAACTCATCCATGGAAATGAGGCCACCAGAACCGCCGACACAGCCGGTGAGTGATTCTTCTTGTGGGGACAATGTGAGTGATACCTGGGATAGAGTTCAGTTTCGACAAGAGGTAGATACTGACCCCACCCTAGCTAGTTTTAGAGCAAAAGCTGAGATAGGGCAGTTAGGGGAGAACGGGGAAAGAATTATCCGAGAAAATGGACTTTTGTATAGGGTTACCAATGCTGCCTCCCCAGATAAGCCCTGGACTTGTAACAAACAGATGATTGTTCCTCAGAAAATACAGAATTCCCCTACTACACCTTTCTCATGATATTCCTACTGCTGGCCATCAAGGCAAAACCCGCACCGAAAGACGATTGACTCAAACCTTCTATTGGCCAGGGATTTCTCAGGCAGTGGCGCATTTCTGCCGAACTTGTGATATATGTCAGCGTAGAGGGCGACCCGGAGATCACCCAAAGGCACCTCTGCAACCACTCCCTATCATAGAAGAACCATTTCAAAGAGTAGCTGTCAATATCGTTGGGCCTCTGGCTAAACCAAGTAGATCAGGAAAGCAGTACATTCTCACTGTTGTGGACTATGCCACCCGATATCCGGAAGCTGTGGCCTCGTCAAGTATTTCTGCAGCCAATGTTGCCAAGGCCCTGTTTTACCATTTTCACCAGAGTAGGATTTTCCAGTGAGATCTTGTTGGACCAAGGCTCCCAGTTCATGTCCGAACTAGTCCAGTGTCTGTGGCGCACCTGTGGAGTACGAGCGATTCGAACGACACCGTATCATCCACAAACAAATGGACTTTGTGAACGATTTAACGGCACTCTGAAGAATATGCTGAGGGCCTTCACTGACAGAGATTCAGACTGGGAGAAGTACCTACCCCATCTCTTGTTTGCCTATCGGGAAGTTCCTCAGAAGTCCACCGGGTTTTCCCCCTTTGAACTCCTCTATGGGAGAAAAGTCCGAGGACCCTTAACTCTGCTCAATGAATACTGGGCGGGGCAAGTTGAAGATACAGGAGTCCCTGTTGTCCCTTATGTCCTAAAGCTGCGAGAAACCCTGGCTCAACTTGCTAGTTTAGCCCAGAGTCATGTGCGTATGGCTCAAACCCGACAGAAGACCTGGTATGACCGTAGGGCATGCTATCGGGAGTTTGTAGAAGGACAACACATCTTATTATTCCCCATCCACAAAATAAACTGCAGACCACGTGGGAGGGTCCCTTCCGGGTTCTCAAGAAACTAAATGATACCAATTACCTTCTTGCTTTAGATGATCAGGGACTAAGATAAAAGACTGTTCATGTGAATATGATTAAGGAATACCACGACCGGAACCTTCCAATGATAGCAAGCTGTCGGCTAGCTTCAGAAGACGGTCACGAGGAAGAGGACTCCCTACCTGATCTCGTGGAAGCCGCGAGAGCCCCTTCCACTGTGGAACAGGTTCCTCTGGGAGATCACCTGGACCCCTTACAGAAAGACCAGATGCTGGGAGTGCTTCAACAGAGACAGGCTGCCTTCTCATCTCAACCAGGTCGAACCACCATCACCCAACATCATGTGGACACTCAGAGTATCCGTCCCATACAACAGGCTCCTTACTGGGTACCTGAATCAGTTCGAAACACCATGCAGCACGAACTAAAGGAGATGTTACAGCTTGGGGTAATCCAGACCTCTTATAGCCCTTGGGCCTCTCCTGTGGTGTTAGTACCAAAGAAGGATGGGAGTACTCGATTTTGTGTGGACTACAGACGACTTAATGACCATACTGTCAGTGATCCTTACCCATTGCCCCGTACGGACGAACTTCTAGACCGACTGGCTGGGTCCCGATATGTCACTACCTTAGATCTCCGTCAGGGATACTGGCAAATTCCTCTGTCGGAGCAAGGGAGAGAACGGTCCGCTTTTATAACCCCCTTTGGTCTGTACGAATTTCTACGAATGCCTTTTGGAATGAAACATGCCCCGGCAACCTTCCAGAGAATGGTAGACCAGATCCTCCGGGGATGTGGGGACTTTGCTTGTGCCTACTTAGATGATATCGCCATCTTCAGCCAGACGTGGGAGGAACATCTGAATCAAGTAGCCGTTATTCTTGACCGGATTCTTGCAGCCGGCCTTACCATTCGACCCGATAAATGCCAATTGGGGATGGGTGAAGTTCAGTACCTAGGGCATAGAGAGGGGGCGGGAAGCTCCGTCCGGAACCTGCAAAAATCCAGGCTATTAGAGACTGGCCTGTACCCCAAACTAAGAAACAAGTTATGGCTTTTTTGGGCACTGCCAGCTATTACCGAAAATTTGTTTCTCATTTTAGCACTGTGGCCAAGCCTCTTACTGACCTGACCAAGAAAACGATGCCCAGGCTGGTAATCTGGACTTCAGGCTGTGAGGAGGATTTTAACCGGCTGAAGGACGCCCTGGTCTGTGACCCTGTTCTGGCTGCTCCAGACTATAAGAGGTGATTCATTGTGCAGACGGATGCCTCTGCTTATGGATTGGGAGCTGTACTCAGCCAGGTGAATGCAGCGGGGGACGAGCACCCCATCGCCTACCTCAGCAGGAAACTGCTGGACCGAGAAGTGGCCTATGCAACTGTGGAAAAAGAATGTCTGGCTATAGTGTGGGCCCTCCGGAAACTAAAGCCGTATCTGTATGGACGAGAATTCTCTGTGATCACTGATCACAACCCCCTCACCTGGCTGAACAGAGCTTCTGGGGACAATGGACGCCTACTACGATGGAGCCTGGCTCTGCAGCCCTATAACTTTACCATACAGCATAGAAGAGGCAGCCAACACCAAAATGCAGATGGACTGTCCAGGCTGCCCTGCCTGTGTGTACTTAACAAGCGACCTGTAGAGGTCCCTCGTACGTACACAAAATTGGAGGGGAAGGAATTGTCATGATACATAGTTTGCCCTGTCCTGCATTTCTGTATAACTTTGTTCCTTCATCATCATTTAACTTAGGCTTATGTCAACACAGCTAAAGGACTCCCAATTGTTCTCCTAAGCCAGGGGAGAAGTCACAATACACATTCATATAGACATCTCGGAGCCATGCAATGGACCAAACCATTGACTAGGAGGTGGGAACCTCTTCTCCCCTACCCTTGGGCTGTTCCCAGTAGCCCAAGACAAGGGACTTATGCGTGACCAGTGTTGTGTTGGGAGATCTCTAGAGAAAAAGGGTGAGGGCTCTTAGCTGCGGCAAGACCTCACGTCAGTCTGTGACTTTGGACTTATTATGGACATCAGGAATAACATGGATATTTGATTTGATATGCTGCCTGCCTCAATAAATCCCGTTGGATTGTTCTTAGCCCGGTGGTCTCTTCTTGCTCTGCCGCATACCCCGTCACATCCATATAGTATAATGAACTCCCCAGACTCTATATTGTATAATGCATTCCCCATAGGCAGACTCTACGTATATCAACAAAAGAGCATCCAAGTACATAGGGCACTTCAATCAGAATCAACACAATAATCCCTTATACTGCATTGCTAAGGGAAATAAGAAGAGATCCCAATATATAAAATCAATATACTTTATTAATAATTGATCTAAAAATTATACATTAAAAATAATAATAAAAAGCAAAAATACTGCCCAATGGAGTAAAAATGATACATTAAAAAATAATAATAAAAAGCAAAAATACTGCCCAATGGACACCAAGCGGACAAAATACCAGCAAAAAATGACTTATATAGAGAACACCAAAAAATTACATAGTACTTCAAACAGTAGGGTATGCTATGTATACACACTGTTATTATTATAAATATAGGGTACAAGATCAAAATCAAATAAATATCCTTTATATATTACCCAAATACAAAACAATCAGAACATCACATTTGCCAATATGCATTTCTGTGATTGTGGCAAGATAACCATATCAATATGTAGCATATAAATAAACACCCCTGTAATGAAGTGCAGCATAACCCCAGTCTATAATAGCTACCCAGTAGACAACATCAACCGCAATATAATGAATGGTGCCTCATTGAAAGAAATAGATATAATTACCATGTAAAAGTGGTATGACCGCTCGGCGTCCCCTCACCCCGACGCTCATTTCGCTACCTGCTTCTTCTGGGGGCAACGTGGAAGGAAAAACTGAACATTTAACTTTTTAGTCACAAAAATTATATTTTACAAACAATTTTTTTATTTTCACAAGGGAAAAAGGAGAAAATTGACAGATAAAGTTGCGCAATTTCTTCTGATTACGCCGATACCCCATATGTGTGGGTAACAAAGAAAGCCCACCAAAATACTGTAAATAGGTAATATAACTCAATAGTATATGAACTACAAAAAATGGTTAAAAAATAACCCAGAACGAGTATAAACCCTAAAAATCATTTTTATTTATTTATCTTTACAAAGGAATACATTAAAATATAAAAACAATGCAACTGAAGATTAAAATACAAAATAAAATGAAGAGGGACACTAAACTAATATCCAAACAGGACATAAGGACATATATTGTAGTGACTGGTAACAACCTGAAGCTGCTTTACTGACTACTTATATACATTCACCTTTCTCTGTGCCTAGCTAAGCATCAATTCACACAACTCATGTATAGGAAAAAACAGCAGGAAGACCACACTTACATTAATAAATAGGAGAAAGCGTCCCCGTCGCCCCCATTTGTGTGGGGAAAACCACTGTTGGGGAGCACGGCAGGCTCGGAAGGGAAGGAACGCCGTTTGACTTTTTAAAACCAAAATTGGCTGGAATTGAGTTTTGAAGCCATGTTGCATTTGGAGAGCCCCTGATGTGCCTAGACATTGGAAACCATCCACAAATGACACCATTTTGGAAACTAGACCCCATAAGGAACTTATCTAGATCTGTGGTGAGAACTTTGACCCCCCAAGTGCTTCACACAAGTTTATAACGTAGAGCCGTGAAAATAAAATCATATTTTTTCCAAAAAAAAATGATCTTTTAGTCTCCAATGTTTTATTTTCCTGGGGAAATTGGAACCCAAAAGTTGTTGTGCAATTTGTCCTGAGTACGCTGATACCACATATATGGGGGGGAACCAATGTTTGGGCACACGGCAGAGCTCAGAAGGGAAGGAGCGCCATTTGACTTTTTCAAACCAAAATTGGCTGGAATTGAGATCGGATGCCATGTCGCGTTTGGAGAGCCCCTGATGTGCCTAAACAGTGGAACCCCCCATAAGTGACCCCATTTTTTAAACTAGACCCCCTAAGGAACTTATCTAGATCTGTGATGAGTGCTTTGATCCCCCAAGTGTTTCACTAAAGTTTTTTAATGCCTGGACGTGAAAAAAAAAATCTCCACAAAAATGATTTTTTTAGTCCCCAATTTTGATTTTTCCCAAGGAAATTGGACCCAAAACTTGTTGTCCAATTTGTCTTGAGTACGCTGATACTCCATATGAGGGGGGGAAATGTTTGGGTGCACGGCAGGGCTCGGAAGGGAAGTAATGACATTTTGGAATGCAGACTTTGATGTACATCATGTTCCGTTTGCAGAGCCCCTGATGTGCCTAAACAGTGGAAATCCCCCATAAGTGACCCCATTTTGGAAACTAGACCCTCCAAGGACCTTATCTATATCTGTAGTGAGCACTTTGAACCCCCAAGTGCTTCACAGAAGTTTATAATGCCCGGGCATGAAAATAAAAAATCCTATTTTTTTCCCACAAAAATGATCTTTTAGTCACCAATTTTTTATTTTCCCAATGGTAACCGGAGAAATTGGTCCCAAAAAGTTTTTGTTCAATTTGTCCTGAGTACACTGATACTCCATATGTGGGGAGAACCACTGTTTGGGCGCACAGCAGAGCTCGGAAGGGAAGGAGCATCATTTGACTTTTTCAAACCAAAATTGGCTGGAATTGAGATTGGACACTATGTCGTGTTTGGAGAGCCCCTGATGTGCCTAAACAGTGGAAACTCCCACAGAAATTGGACCCAAAAGTTGTTGTCCAATTTGTCCTGAGTACGATGATACCCCATATGTGGGGGGGAACTGTTTGGGCCCTCGTCAGGGCTCGGAAGGGAAGTAATGAATTTTGGAATGCAGACTTTGATGGGCGTCATGTTCCGTTTGCAGAGCCCCTGATGTGCCTAAACAGTGGAACCCCCATAAGTGACCCCATTTTTTAAACTAGACCCCCTAAGGAACTTATCTAGATCTGTGATGAGTGCTTTGAACTCCCAAGTGTTTCACTAAAGTTTATAATGCCAGGGCATGAAATTAAAAAATCCTATTTTTTTCCCACAAAAATTATCTTTTAGTCCCCAATTTTTTATTTTCCCAAGGGTTACAGGAGAATTTGGACCACAAAATTTGTTGTCCAATTTTTAGTGAGTACGCAGGTACCCCATATGTGGGTAAAAACTGTTTAGGCACATGTCGGGGCTCAGAAGGGAAGTAGTGCCTTTTTGGAAGCAGACTTTGATCGAATGGTCTGTGGGCATCATGTTCCGTTTGCAGAGCCCCTTATGTGCCTAAACAGTAAAAAAAAACTAGTGACATGATTTTGGAAACTAGACCCCCAAGAAACTTCTCTAGATGTGCCCACTTTTTGGAAATAATCTACTGTTTCCTGTAAAGTAAATTAATAGTGCATAGAGGTGTGGTACAATTTGAAGCAATCCTTCATACACAGGCCAGGTTTTTCGGGGCAGGTGTCGCAATGATAAATGGTGTAGCCCAGTACACAGGTCAGTTTGTGGATCTGTGTAGAGGTACCTCGTACAGTGCTGAGGGCACCACCATCACCGTGTATGGTGGTTAAGAGAAGGACATCCCTCTTGTCCTTGCACTTGACCACCAGTAGGTGGTCGCTACATTGGGCTCTGCTCTCACCCTTTCTGAGCATCTGCCCAATTAGCGTTTTTGGGAGGCCTCTGATTTTTGCGGACAGTACCGCAGGCTGTTGTACCTCGTGCAGATAGGGATTTGAAGAGTGGGATGCTGGAATAAAGGTTATTGGTATAGACGTCATTGCCTTTATCCAGCAGTGGGTGCACCAAATCCCACACAAATCTCCCACTCACTCCCAGGACAGGAGGACACTCAGTGGGTTCAATTCTGGTGTCCTTTCCTTCGTAAACTCTAAACTTGTGGGTGTACCCTGAGGTACTCTCACACAGTTTGTAGAGTTTGATTCAGTACCTGGCCCTCTTGCTGGGCAGGTACTGACGAAATCTGAGTCTTCCCCTAAAATGAACTAACTGGCTGAACTTTGAACAGATGGTCAAAGTTGGGGTCATCTTGTGGGGGACACTGTGCATTATCGTTATAATGCAGAAATTTGTGGATGGCCTCAAAACGCATCCGGACCATGACCATTCGGAACACTGGAGTGTTGTATAAAATATCAACACTCCAATATTGCCGAAGTTCTGGCTTCTTCAGGATTCCCATGTGAAGGACTAGGCCCCAAAACTGCATCATTTCAACTGCATCTACAGGAGACCAGTTAGAAAATGATGAATGGGGGTTTTGCGTCAAAAATTGACGAGCATACAAATTAGTTTGCTCCACCATGAGGTTAACAAAATCCTCATAGAAAAAGACTGTGAAAAAGTCTATTTCTGTGAGGCTGGTGGTGTCAAATTTGATTCCTGATTCCTTATTCTTGATTCCTGATTCTGCCACAAAATAAGGAATCAGTGGCTCGTAATTTTCTGGGGGCAAGGTCCACACGGGGTCTGCAGTGGGGTGCACTGGTTCAGCTTCATCTTCATCTTCAGGAATGGTGGGCGCTGCCTCCTCTTCTGTCCTGGGACGTTTGTGTGGCAGTTCCGCAGGACCCGAGGAGGAAAATGAGGAGGAGGGAGAAGATGAGGATGAAGAATCAGAAAAATAAAGAAATATGGGATCCTCTCCCTCGCTATCAGTGTTGGAGGCAAGGAAGCAAATGCCTCCTCCAATGAATAGCACTGTTGAGACAAACGGGACGGGTGGGACTTTTTTTGTGAATGTAGTGCTTTGTGTGTACTTTATTTATAACTGTGTGTATGTGTGGGGGGATAGTGATTTGTGCAAACTATTATCTGAAAAGAAAAAGCTAAAGAAAAAAGAACCAGGAAGAAAAAAATGTCTGTGAAAGAAAAGTGTAAAACAGGCCCTAGCTCTGATAAGTGAACTGCGTCACTTTTCAGATTCTGGCGGTTGCTGGATGTGTGCACGGGTGTGCCAGAAAGGGAGGTGAAAAAAAAATGGCAGGCACGAACGTCACTTATCAAAGTTCGGCGGCTGCTGGATGTGCGCACGGGAGTGGCGGAAAGGGGGGGTAAAAAAAAATGTCAGGCACGAGCTCTGATAAGTGAACTGCATCACATATCAATGTTCAGCAGCTGGATGAGGCGCAAAGGGGGCTGAGAAAGAAAAGTGAGCATGAGTGTTGATCGGATAACTGTGTCACCAATCAACGCTTGGCGGCTGCTAAATGTGCACACAGAGGCGGTGCAAAGGGGTGAGGAGGGCAGTAAAAAGAGGGGGAAGGGAAAGGGATGGGGGAATGGGGTGGATTAAGAGAGATCAGGCAGGGACCAACACTTACGTTTGTAGTCTCTCTTCTTTCTTCTGTCTTCTTCCTTCTGTCTTCTTTCTTCTGTCTTTCTTCAGCAGCGATTGTGGTGTTACAGGCTTCTGTAGCATCACCGGGCCCAGCACAGAGGCAGATCTGGCAGTGTGACCGCTCTGCAGGAATCCTCAGCTAGTGTGAGGACCCCTGCAGAGCAGTCACACAGGTCAGAGCCAGGTGACAGACAGGTCACAGAGCGGTCATACCGCTGCTGTGACCTGTCATTGGTGGGATTGATGATCACATTGAACCCACCAATCAGAGCTGGCCCTGGTGATGCCGGTGTTGCTAGGCACTGGCCTAGGATCGGAGCTCGCAGCTCCGATCCCAGGGCAGGTCACCAGCAGGGCACAGCGAGGTGATTGGGCAGATCGACGGTCATATCGATCGCGCAAATCAGCAGCTGCAGGCCTACCCTAGGCACCGGCCTAGTGATCCAGCACCGATCCGGGCAGGTACCGGCAGGTCACAGCGCAGTAATACCGCTGCTGTGCCCTGCGATTGGTGCGATCGATGTGATCATCAATCGCGCCAATCTGAGCAGTTTTGGACCATGCTTGGTGTAGCCAGGCAATGACCTAGGATCGAGTACATCGGTACTTGATCCCTAGCCTGGGACCTCAGTGTTTCAGCCAATCTGATTCGCTGAAACAATGAGAAAGGCTGCGATTGGCTGTTCAGAATTGAGGAAAAAGGTATTGGAAGCTGCTGGTGTCTCTAAAATTCCACAAACCTCAAGGTGTAAAATCCTCCAGTGGCTTGCATCCCTAAACCTGCTATCGATCATCCCTAAACAGTGCTCACAAGTGGGGATGACCGAACCTGTGAATATTATGGTCCGTCAGATTCGGACGAACTTTAAAAAAAAAAGTTTAGTTCAGGTAGCAGAATGGTATCCAAACTTGATCCCGAAACTCATTCAAAGGGGGGCCCGAACAGCCAGCGGTTCCCACTTGGTACTCTGTGTGACGGCATGGGAAACAGCAGCTCTGACCGGCGGTAACCTTACTGAAGCAACCACCAGTGACAGTTGCTGTATATCGAGGACCACTGTGGGTTCTCACATCGTCGCACAAACGACAGCGTGTGAACCAGCAGCTGTGACCGGCAGTGACAAGGTTAACGCCGCTCAGGCACCGGCTGATGGCTACTAGTGTCATCATTGTGCGCCTGGTCTCGCTGATAGCAGCGAGAGCACAGAACGTTGATAAAAGTAGTCATCAACCAGCGCTTTTGAATAGCGGTAGATTTACTGCAATCCACAGGCGCTGGAGACCAAGAAGATGAATGTGGATAACTTTGTGGGATCATTTCATTAACCCCTTAACGACTGCCGATACGCCTTTTAACGGCGGCAGTTAAGGGGCCTTATTCCTCAGCGCCAGCTCTGAGAAAAAAGTGTATAGCGCCCCCCAGCTTCGGAAAATCTCAGGGGTCTCGGCTATCGGGGTAGCTGAGACCCCAGAGAACATGATTCGGTTCGGTTTTTTACCGTCCCCAGTCTTGTTATTCACTGAATAATGGCGATCGCAAAAAAAGGTAACGTTTTCCATTCATTTCTCTCTTCTCTGATATTATCTAGCATACCAGAGGAGAGAGAAATGGGGTCCCCTGAGCCTCCCCGGTACCTCTGCCATCCCTGAACCCTCCGGCTCCATCCCCTGGCCTTCTGCGTCATCTTCCTGGAAGAAAATGGCAGGCGCATGGTCAGTGCTCCTGCCGAGATCTGTCGGTACCCAGCAACAATAGGAGATTTTTCCTATTGGTTCATTTTGATCAATGTGATAGACCTTATCACAGTGATCAAAATAAAAAAGAGGAAATCAAACCCCCCTTTGTCACCCCCTTAGTTCGGTAAAAAATAATTGGGGTTGGGGTTAGAGCTATGGTTAGGGTTGGGGCTAGGGTTGTGTTGGGGATACGATTGTGCTGTGGTTATGGTTGGGGTTACGGTTGTGGTGTTTGGGTTAGGGTGGTGTTGGGGTTAGGGTTGTGTTGGGGTTAGGGTTATTGTTAGGGGTGTGTTGGGGATAGTGTTGGGGTTAGGGCTGTGTTAGAGCTGGAGTTAGAATTGGGGGATTTCCACTGTATAGGCACATCAGGGGATCTCCAAACGCGACTGTCTGGGATGATTTAGAGAATCCTGCTTTGAGCAGGGGGTTGGACCAGATGACCCAGGAGGTCCCTTCCAACTCTACCATTCTATGATTCTATGATTCTATGACATGCCGCCTGTCATTTATTCCAGCCAGTTTTGTGTTCAAGAAGTCAAACAGTGCTCCCTCCCTTCTGAGCCCTGTCATGTGCCCAAATAGTGGCTTTCCCTCACATATGGGATATTGCCATGCCCAGGAGAAATTGCTCAACAAATTTTGTGGTCCATTTTCTCCTGATACCCTTGTGAAAATAAAAAAGTTTGGATACAAAGTAAATTTTTTTGCGAAAAAAGTAAAATGTTATTTTTTTCCTTCCACATTGCTTTAGTTCTTGTGAAGCACCTGAAGGGTTAATAAACTTTTTGAATGTGGTTTTAAGTAGAGATGAGCGAATATTTCAATGTTCGGTTTGGATTACGTTTGCCAAATTTGCAATATTCACCGATTAATTTGTCGAATATTCACCGAACATAACCAAACACCATTCACCTCAATGGGAGGTAAAAACAAACACATGCACAACACCTTAGAACGGCCCTAAATCCTCCCAAAACACATAAAATGAGGGACAGACACCAGGAAAGTGGCCTCAATTCACCCACAGTACAGATTTTAGCATGACACTGAAGCAATCAGCCAGGAATGAGGTATCGGGGTCTGGACAGCATTTACAGCTTTCAATTGAATGTCACAGTAAGATGATGTGGGTGACGGATCGATGTAGGCCCCCTTTGCTGGGAGCCCTGATACCACATGCAGCACCTCTACCTGCTTCCATCCTGAGCCACACTCAGGTGGCACAAATATCAGTTTTGTAGACTACCATTGTCAGAAAAATTTAAGGATAGTAATACGGGTAGTTGAGTCCAAAGAGGTAGAGGCCTGACGGTCTCAGAAGGCCTACTGTTACAGGTAACATACATGAAGGAGACCCAACTTAGAGTCTACACATTTACAAAAATTAGTGTCAGACACCAACAAAGTGGCATCAATTGCTATAAAGTAGAATTAGTATAGGGTGGACCGACACCTCTTCCAATATAGTAAACCCAGCAGATAGGAGACTGTAACGGGCAAGGTGGTGCAATCACTGTTCCGTATCCCTCTGAAAACCTGGAATGGACATAACTAGGTGGCCTACCAAATTCCTACTTGGACCAGTGGCAGCAGGTGAAAACTGCGACCCAAGGAGGTACAAATAGGTGGCACCAGGTGCTACTCCACGGCTGACCTACAGAATGTGGCAGCTGACCCCCTACAGCGGGTAAGCTGCTACGGCCCACAAGAGGGATGAAAAATGCAGGCAGGCACTGTAGGGACTCTGGAACCTTGGGTCCAGATGGGACCGGCTGAGGAACAGAAAGGCACTGGCAGGTGCGGACTGGACTGGCTAATGGACAGAAAAGCACAGACAGGTACCAGCAGACGGCACAGACAGGTAAGAGCAGATGGGTACAGGGTATACAAGCAGACAGACGGACCTGGGGAACCTGACAACTAGCAAGCATGCATGGCAAACTAACAACGTAGCTCAGGCACCTCCATATTGGGGGAGAAGTGTTGTGTTTTGGTAGCTGAGGAGAAAAAGCAAATACGGCAATACACCAGAGAGGCTGGAACCTATTGAACTGCAGTAACCTGAACTAACCACACAACTAGAGGTAGCCGTGGAGCGTTCCTACGTTGATCCTAGATGCCTCGTCACAGCCTGTGAGATAACTACACCTAAAGGCAGAAAGAGGAAAGCTATCTGCCCCGGAGCAGGGCGGTTAGACAAGAAAAAGCACGGACACAGACAGAAAATAGAATGAGCAAATGCTGGGGCCCAATCTGTCTAGACAGAAAAGTACAGGAAAGGATTCTCATTTCAATCCAAAAAAAACCTAAAAAATACCAACTCTTCTGATTGCAAAAATACCTGAGATCACACGATCTCTACCACCTAAATCAGATCTCTGGTGTAACAAAACTAAGCCGCAGCCACTGAAAAAACAGGAAAAAGCAAATGAACAAACAACAGTGGCTTCAGATAAACCGAGAGGAGCACAAGCCCCAGGAGGGGACCCGGCTGACCTCCACAGAAGTGCAGGGAACTATGCAAAAAGCAAGCACAAAAATAAAAGCAGAAAATATCTTATCTGAAAGCAGAAGATGCAGGCAAGACTCAGCAAACTTCCAAATGAACCAGGAACCACAATTGAGACAAGAACAATTGATCACCGGCAACCATCATGGGAGGGAATCTCCCTTATATCAGACCAGTCAGTGATCCCAGATTGCCATTCCTCGCTGAAAGGTTCAGTACTGTCTGTAACCACCAGAGGGAGCCTCTGCTCAGAAACCATCTCTAGCACATTCATAACAGTACCCCCCCTTGAGGAGGGGTCACCGAACCCTCACTTGTGCAACCAGGCCGATCAGGATGAGCTCGGTGATAGGCATGGATCAGTCTCCTAGCATGGATGTCCAAAGCAAACACCAAAGAATTGTCCTCCTGACCATAACCTCTCCACTTAACCAAATACTGGAGTTTCTGTCTAGAAAAATGAGAATCCAATATTTTCTCAACCACATACTCCAGACTGCCCTCAACCAAAACAGGGTCAGGAGGCGCAGCCATAGGAACCACTGGCTCGACAAACCTCTTCAATAAGGACTTGTGGAACACGTTATGGATCTTAAATATCCCTGGAAGAAGCAAACGGAAGGAAACAGGATTAAGAATCTCCATGATCTTATAAGGTCCAATGAACCTAGGCTTAAACTTTGGAGATGCAACCCTCATAGGGATATTTCTTGAGGACAACCAAACCAAGTCCCCCACTTTAAACCGAGGACCATCAGTCCTATGCCGGTTGGCAAACCGTTGGGTTTTCTCCTGAGAGAGAGACAACCTCTCCACTACCTGGTCCCAAATCTGCTGCATTCGCTCCACAACAGAGTCAACACCCGGACAGACAGAAGCCTCCGCCTGTCCCGAAGAAAATCGAGGGTGAAACCCAAAATTGCAGAAAAATGGAGACATCAAGGTGGCAGAGCTAGCCCTATTATTAAGAGCAAACTCAGCCAAAGGCAAAAAAGAGACCCAGTCATCTTGATCAGCAGACACAAAACATCTCAAATAAGTCTCCAAGGTCTGGTTTGTTCTCTCGGTTTGTCTATTGGTCTGAGGATGAAAAGCAGAGGAGAAAGATAACTGAACACCAAGTTTAGAACAAAATGTCCTCCAAAATCTGGAAACAAACTGGACTCCTCTGTCAGACGCAATGTTCTCTGGAATGCCATGTAACCGAACCACGTGCTGAAGGAACAAAGGCACCAATTCGGAGGAGGAAGGCAACTTAGGTAATGGCACAAGATGTATCATCTTGGAAAACCTATAACAAATTACCCAGAGAACGGTCATTCTCTGAGAAACAGGGAGGTCGGAAATAAAATCCATAGAGATATGGGTCCATGGTCTCTTGGGCACAGGCAATGACATCAACAAACCACTAGAGCAAGAGCAAGGCTTGGAGCGAGAGCAAGTCCCACAGGACTGCACAAACTCCCTGACGTCACGAGACAAAGTAGGCCACCAAAAGGACCGACTCACCAAGTACCAAAAATTCCGGGATGACCGGCCAACGCGGAACAATGAATCTCAGACATCACACTCTTTTTCCACCGGTCTGGGACAAACAATTTCCCAATAGGGCAGCGCTCGGGTTTATCCTCCTGACACCCTTCCAGAGCCAGTCTCAAATTGGGGGAGATGGCGGAAAGAACTACACCCTCTTTCAAAATAACAGCAGGATCAGATAACTCAGGAGAGTCAGCAAGGAAACTCCTCGATAGGGCATCCACCTTAACATTCTTAGTGCCAGGAAGAAAGGAAACCACAAAATTAAAACGTGTGAAAAAACAAGGCCCACCTGGCCTGTCTAGGATTAAGTCGATTGGCTGATTCAAGATAAACCAGATTCGTATGGTCCGTGAGGACCACCACCTGATGTTTGGCTCCTTCCAGCCAGTGTCTCCACTCTTCAAAGGCCCACTTCATGGTCAATAACTCCCGATTACCCACGTCATAATTACGTTCAGTTGGAGAAAATTTTTGAGAGAAAAAGGCACATGGGTTACTTTTAGAGGTCTCAGGATCTCTTTGGGACAAAACGGCACCTGCCCCAATTTCAGAGGCATCAACCTCCACCTGAAATGGCAAAGAAACATCAGGCTGCCGTAGAACAGGAGCAGAAGTGAATCTCTGCTTAAGTTCCTGAAACGCAGAGACTGCCTCAGGAGGCCAATTCACCACATCAGAACCCTTTTTGGTCAAATCAGTCAATGGTTTAACAATAACAGAGAAATTACCAATAAATTTACGATAAAAATTGGCAAACCCAAGAATCTCTGAAGAGCCTTTAATGAAGTAGGTTGGACCCAAACACAGATGGCCTGAACCTTGACCGAGTCCATTTCAATAACAGATGGAGACAAAATGAATCCCAGAAATGAGATCCTCTGTACGCCAAAAAGACACTTTGATCCCTTCACATACAGAGCATTCTCTCTCAAAATCTGGAACACAGTCCGAACATGTTTCACATGAGAGTCCCAGTCATTGGAAAAAATCAAGATATCATCCAAAAAAACAATCAGAAATTTATCCACAAAATCCCTGAAAATGTCATTCATGAAGGACTGGAAGACGGAAGGAGCATTAGTGAGCCCAAAGGGCATCACTAGGTACTCAAAATGCCCCTCTGGGGTATTAAACGCCGTCTTCCATTCATCCCCGTGCTTAATGCGAATAAGGTTATATGCCCCCCTGAGGTCAAGTTTGGTAAACCAAGTAGCACTTTTCACCCTGGAAAACAGGTCAGAAATGAAGGGTAATGGATATTGATATTTCATAGTGATCTTGTTCAAGAGATGATAATCAATACACGGCCTTAATGAACCATCCTTTTTGGCCACAAAGAAAAAATCGGCACCCAAGGTGAAGAGGATGGTCTGATATGACCCTTCTCCAATGACTCCTTGATATAAGACCGCATAGCGTCATGTTCAGGTATAGACAAGTTAAATAGGCAACCTTTAGGGAATTTACTACCAGGCACTAATTCAATAGCGCAGTCATAGCTCCTATGGGGGGCAAGGATGCAGATTTACTTTCGCTAAACACATCAGAAAAATCAGTCAAAAAGTCAGGAACATCCTGAGACTGGGGAGAGGCAGAAAAAACAGGAGTGTTGGCATTAACACATTGGCAGCCCCAACTTGATACAGACACAGATTTCCAATCCAAAACAGGATTATGAAACTGCAACCAAGGGAAACCTAGTACAATAATGTCATGCAGATTATACAGTACCAAAAATTTGCAACTCTCCTGATGATCAGGTTCAACCCTCATTATCACCTGAGTAGAAAACTGGGTGTATTCTCAGCCAAAGGGGTAGATTCAATCCCCAGTAGGGGAATAGACTTCCGCAGGGGTATCAAGGGAAACCCACAACGTTTGGCAAAATCAAAATCCATCAGGTTAATAGCTGCTCCCAAATCAACAAAAGCCTGAGCAGAAAATGTGGACAGGGAGCAAATCAGGGTAACAGTCAACAGAAATTTAGTCTGAACACTACCCAAGACAACTGAGCGTGCAAAACGTCTTCCCCGCTAAGGGCAGACAGAAATAGCATGAGAGGCGTCACCACAATAGAAACATAACCCATTGCATTTTCGAAACTCATGACGCTGTGCCCCGAAGCCACTCTATCACACTGCATGGGTTCAGAAGCTGGCTCACAAGGCAACACCATTCCACGCATACCTCTACGCACACGCAAACGTCTGTCAATTTGAATCGCTAATGACATAGAATCATTGAGACCAGAGGAAGCAGGGAAACCCACCATAACATCTTTTACATTCTCTGACAGCCCCTTCCGAAAAAGGGCTGCCAAAGCATCATCATTCCATTTGGTTAGGACTGCCCATTTTTGGAATTTCTGACAGTACAACTCAGCGTCCTCAAGCCCCTGATTTAATGCCAACAAGGTTCTTTCAGCTTGATCAGTGACATTAGGCTCATCGTACAATAACCCCAGAGAGAGAAAAAATGCATCAACATCACTCAAAACAGGGTCCCCAGGTGTCAGGGAAAAAGCCCAATCCTGAGGATTGCCGCGAAGGAGAGAGATGACAATTTGAACCTGCTGTGCTGCGTTCCCTGAGGACTTAGGCTTTAAGGCAAAAAACAACTTACAGTTATTTTTGAAATTTAGAAATTTGGCCCGATCTCCCAAAAACAAATCTGGCATGGGAATCCTAGGCTCCACAACTGGCAACCCAGCAAGATAGACAGCAATACTCCGAACCTCAGTGGCAAGCTGATCCACACGGCCAGGCAGCTGTGCAAGCTCCATTAAAAAAAAAATCCTCCTCAGCACCCAGAGAAAAAGAGTGAAAAAATGCAAGAAACAGAAAAAAAAAAAAATCTCTGACAACTCTGACAACTTTTTTCTTTCCACACTATTTTTTCCCTTCTGTGAGTACCATACAATTTTCAGTTAGGCCGGTGATACTGTTATGTTTCGATAGCTGAGGAGAGCAGGCAAAAATGGCAATACACCAGAGAGGTTGGAATCTATTGGATTGCAGTACCCTGACTAACCACCACAACTAAAGGCAGCCGTGGAGCATTCCTACGTTGGTCCTAGACGCCTCGTCACAGCCTGAGAGATTAACTACACCTAAAGATAGAAAGAGGAAAGCTATCTGCCCCGGAGCAGATCCCCAAAGAACATAGGAAGCCCCAAACATGTAATGGCGGTTAGACAAGAGGAAATACAGACACAGACAGAAAATAGTATGAGCAAACGCTGGGGCCCAATCTGCCTAGACGGAAAAGCATAGAAAGGATACTCACTGCAATCCAAAAAAAACCCTAAAAAATGCCCACGCTACTGATTGCAAAAACACCTGAGATCACACGACCTCTACCACCTAAATCAGTTCTCTGGTGTAACAAAACTAAGCCGCAGCCACTGAAAAAACTGGAAAAGGCAAATGAACAAATAACAATGGCTCCAGAGGAACTGAGAGGAGTCCAAGCCCCCCGGGAGGGGGAACCTGGCTAACCTCACAGAAATGCAGAGAAATATGAAAATGGTAAGCACAAAAACAAAAACAGAAAATATCTTATCTGAAAGCAGAAGAAGAGGCAAGACTCAGCAAGCTTCCAAGTGAACCAGGAACCACAGTTGAGACAAGAACAATTGCTCTCCGGCAACCATGATGGGAGGGAACCTCCTTTATATCAAGCCAGTCTGTGAATCCTGATTGCCAATCCTCATTGAATGGTTCAGTACTGTAACCACCAGAGGGAGCTTCTGCTCAGAATTCATTTCCAAAACATTCATAACACTCTGGCGTATTAAACGCCGTCTTCCATTCATCCCCGTGCTTAATGCAAATAAGGTTATACGCCCCCCTGAGGTCAAGCTTGGTAAACCAACTAGCACTTTTCACTCTGGAAAGCAGGTCAGAAATCAAGGTTAACGGATATTGATACTTCACAGTGATCTTATTCAAGAGACGATAATCAATACACGGCCTCAATGAACCATCCTTTTTGGCCACAAAGAAAAAACCGGCACCCAAGGGTGAAGAGGATGGTCTGATATGACCCTTCTCCAATGACTCCTTGATATAAGATCGCATAGCGTCATGTTCAGGTATAGACAAGTTAAATAGGCAACCTTTAGGGAATTTACTGCCAGGCACTAATTCAATAGCGCAGTCATAGCTCCTATGGGGGGCAAGGATGCAGATTTACTTTCGCTAAACACATCAGAAAAATCAGTCAAAAAGTCAGGAACATCCTGAGACTGGGGAGAGGCAGAAAAAACAGGAGTGTTGGCATTAACACATTGGCAGCCCCAACTTGATACAGACACAGATTTCCAATCCAAAACAGGATTATGAAACTGCAACCAAGGGAAACCTAGTACAATAATGTCATGCAGATTATACAGTACCAAAAATTTGCAACTCTCCTGATGATCAGGTTCAACCCTCATTATCACCTGAGTAGAAAACTGGGGTGTATTCTCAGCCAAAGGGGTAGATTCAATCCCCAGTAGGGGAATAGACTTCCGCAGGGTATCAAGGGAAACCCACAACGTTTGGCAAAATCAAAATCCATCAGGTTAATAGCTGCTCCCAAATCAACAAAAGCCTGAGCAGAAAATGTGGACAGGGAGCAAATCAGGGTAACAGTCAACAGAAATTTAGTCTGAACACTACCCAAGACAACTGAGCGTGCAAAACGTCTTCCCCGCTAAGGGCAGACAGAAATAGCATGAGAGGCGTCACCACAATAGAAACATAACCCATTGCATTTTCGAAACTCATGACGCTGTGCCCCGAAGCCACTCTATCACACTGCATGGGTTCAGAAGCTGGCTCACAAGGCAACACCATTCCACGCATACCTCTACGCACACGCAAACGTCTGTCAATTTGAATCGCTAATGACATAGAATCATTGAGACCAGAGGGAGCAGGGAAACCCACCATAACATCTTTTACATTCTCTGACAGCCCCTTCCGAAAAAGGGCTGCCAAAGCATCATCATTCCATTTGGTTAGGACTGCCCATTTTTGGAATTTCTGACAGTACAACTCAGCGTCCTCAAGCCCCTGATTTAATGCCAACAAGGTTCTTTCAGCTTGATCAGTGACATTAGGCTCATCGTACAATAACCCCAGAGAGAGAAAAAATGCATCAACATCACTCAAAACAGGGTCCCCAGGTGTCAGGGAAAAAACCCAATCCTGAGGATTGCCGCGAAGGAGAGAGATGACAATTTGAACCTGCTGTGCTGCGTTCCCTGAGGACTTAGGCTTTAAGGCAAAAAACAACTTACAGTTATTTTTGAAATTTAGAAATTTGGCCCGATCTCCCAAAAACAAATCTGGCATGGGAATCCTAGGCTCCACAACTGGCAACCCAGCAAGATAGACAGCAATACTCCGAACCTCAGTGGCAAGCTGATCCACACGGCCAGGCAGCTGTGCAAGCTCCATTAAAAAAAAAATCCTCCTCAGCACCCAGAGAAAAAGAGTGAAAAAATGCAAGAAACAGAAAAAAAAATAAATCTCTGACAACTCTGACAACTTTTTTCTTTCCACACTATTTTTCCCTTCTGTGAGTACCATACAATTTTCAGTTAGGCCGGTGATACTGTTATGTTTCGATAGCTGAGGAGAGCAGGCAAAAATGGCAATACACCAGAGAGGTTGGAATCTATTGGATTGCAGTACCCTGACTAACCACCACAACTAAAGGCAGCCGTGGAGCGTTCCTACGTTGGTCCTAGACGCCTCGTCACAGCCTGAGAGATTAACTACACCTAAAGATAGAAAGAGGAAAGCTATCTGCCCCGGAGCAGATCCCCAAAGAACATAGGAAGCCCCAAACATGTAATGGCGGTTAGACAAGAGGAAATACAGACACAGACAGAAAATAGTATGAGCAAACGCTGGGGCCCAATCTGCCTAGACGGAAAAGCATAGAAAGGATACTCACTGCAATCCAAAAAAAACCCTAAAAAATGCCCACGCTACTGATTGCAAAAACACCTGAGATCACACGACCTCTACCACCTAAATCAGTTCTCTGGTGTAACAAAACTAAGCCGCAGCCACTGAAAAAACTGGAAAAAGCAAATGAACAAATAACAATGGCTCCAGAGGAACTGAGAGGAGTCCAAGCCCCCCGGGAGGGGGAACCTGGCTAACCTCACAGAAATGCAGAGAAATATGAAAATGGTAAGCACAAAAACAAAAACAGAAAATATCTTATCTGAAAGCAGAAGAAGAGGCAAGACTCAGCAAGCTTCCAAGTGAACCAGGAACCACAGTTGAGACAAGAACAATTGCTCACCGGCAACCATGATGGGAGGGAACCTCCCGTATATCAAGCCAGTCTGTGAATCCTGATTGCCAATCCTCATTGAATGGTTCAGTACTGTTTGTAACCACCAGAGGGAGCTTCTGCTCAGAATTCATTTCCAAAACATTCATAACACTCTGGCGTATTAAACGCCGTCTTCCATTCATCCCCGTGCTTAATGCAAATAAGGTTATACGCCCCCCTGAGGTCAAGCTTCGTAAACCAACTAGCACTTTTCACTCTGGAAAGCAGGTCAGAAATTAAGGTTAACGGATATTGATACTTCACAGTGATCTTATTCAAGAGACGATAATCAATACACGGCTCAATGAACCATCCTTTTTGGCCACAAAGAAAAAACCGGCACCCAAGGGTGAAGAGGATGGTCTGATATGACCCTTCTCCAATGACTCCTTGATATAAGATCACATAGCGTCATGTTCAGGTATAGACAAGTTAAATAGGCAACCTTTAGGGAATTTACTGCCAGGCACTAATTCAATAGCGCAGTCATAGCTCCTATGGGGGGGCAAGGATGCAGATTTACTTTCGCTAAATACATCCAAAAAATCTGTCAAAAAGTCAGGAACATCCTGAGACTGGGGAGAGGCAGAAAAAACAGGAGTGTCAGCATTAACACATTGGCAGCCCCAACTGGTCACAGACACAGACTTCCAATCCAAAACAGGATTATGAGACTGTAACCAAGGGAAACCTAGTACAATAATGTCATGCAGATTATGCAGCACCTGAAATTTGCAACTCTCCTGATGATCTGGTTCAACCCTCATTATCACCAGAGTAGAAAACTGCGGTTTATTCTCCGCCAAAGGGGTAGAATCAATGCCCAGTAGGGGAATAGACTTCTGTAGGGGTATCAAGGGAAACCCACAACGTTTGGCAAAGTCAAAATCCATCAGGTTAATAGCTGCTCCTGAATCAACAAAAGCCTGAGCAGAAAATGTGGACAGGGAGCAAATCAGGGTAACAGTCAACAGAAATTTATTCTGAACACTACCCAAGACAACTGAGCATGCAAAACGTCTTCCCCACTTAGGGCAGACTGAAATAGCATGAGAGGCGTCACCACAGTAGAAACATAACCCATTGCGCTTTCGAAACTCATGACGCTGTGCCCCAGAAGTCACTCCATCACACTGCATGGGCTCAGAAGCTGGTTTACAAGGCAACACTATCTCACACATACCTCTGCGCTCACGCAAACGTCTGTCAATTTGAATAGCCAATGACATAGAATCATTGAGACCAGAGGGAGCAGGGAATCCCACCATAAAATCCTTTACATTCTCTGACAGCCCCTTCCGAAAAAGGGCTGCCAAAGCATCATCATTCCATTTGGTCAGGACTGCCCACTTTCGGAATTTCTGACAGTACAACTCAGCATCTTCAAGACCCTGATTTAATGCCAACAAGGTTTTTTCAGCTTGATCAGTGACATTAGGTTCATCGTACAATAACCCCAGAGCCAGAAAAAATACATCAATATCATTCAAAACAGGATCCCCAGGTGTCAGGGAAAAAGCCCAATCCTGAGGGTCGCCGCGCAGGAGAGTGATGACAATTTGAACCTGCTGTGCTGCGTTCCCTGAGGACTTAGGCTTTAAGGCAAAAAACAACTTACAGTTATTTTTGAAATTCAGAAATTTAGCCCGATCCCCCCCAAAAAAATCTGGCATGGGAATCCTAGGTTCCACAACCGGCAACCTAGCAAGATAGGTAGCAATACTCCGAACCTCAGTGGCAAGCTGATCCACACGGCCAGACAACTGTGCACGCTCCATTGAGAGAAAAAAAAATCCTCCTCAGCACCCAGAGAAAAAGAGGGAAAAAATGCAACAAACAGGAAAAAAAATCTCTGACAACTCTGACAACTTTTTTTTCTTTCCACACTATTTTTCCCTTCTGTGGGTACCATATAATTTTCAGTTTGGACCGGTGATACTGTTGTGTTTTGGTAGCTGAGGAGAAAAAGCAAATACGGCAGTACACCAGAGAGGCTGGAACCTATTGAATTGCAGTAACCTGTACTAACCACACAACTAGAGGTAGCCGTGGAGCGTTCCTACGTTGATCCTAGACGCCTCGTCGCAGCCTGAGAGATAACTACACCTAAAGGCAGAAAGAGGAAAGCTATCTGCCCCAGAGCAGATCCCCAAAAAAATAGGAAGCCCCCAAACATGTAATGGCGGTTAGACAAGAAAAAGCATGGACACAGACAGAAAATAGAATGAGCAAACGCTGGGGCCCAATCTGTCTAGACAGAAAAGTACAGGAAAGGATTCTCACTGCAATCCAAAAAAAACCCTAAAAAATACCAACTCTTCTGATTGCAAAAACACCTGAGATCACACGATCTCTACCACCTAAATCAGTTCTCTGGTGTAACAAAACTAAAGGGTATGCCACACTAAGCGAGATCGCTAGCGAGATCGCTAACGAGATCGCTACTGCGTCACCATTTATGACGCAGTAGTGATCTCGTTAGCAACTTAGCTGTGTGTGACATGTAGCAGCAATGTGGTCCCTGCTGAGATGTCGCTGATCGCTTATGAACGTTCTGAGCCGTTTTTTGATCATTGGTGTACCGCTTGTGAGCCTGAATCGCTGAGTGTGACACCCTTTAGGTGGGACTAGGTTTTCCCAACGACCGCAGAGGTCGTTATACAGATCGCTGATGAGTTGTGTTTGGAATCACAGATGGCTGATGAGTTGTGTTTGGAATCTAACTAGCGATCACATAGCGATCGCACTAGCGATCTCGCCAGGTTGTGTCGTTGTCGTGATCGCTGGTGCGATCGCTAAGTGTGGCAGTGCCTTAAGCCGCAGCCACTGAAAAAACAGGAAAAAGCAAATGAACAAACAACAGTGGCTTCAGATAAACCGAGAGGAGCACAAGCCCCAGGAGGGGACCCGGCTGACCTCCACAGAAGTGCAGGGAACTGTGCAAAAAGCAAGCACAAAAATAAAAGCAGAAAATATCTTATCTGAAAGCAGAAGATGCAGGCAAGACTCAGCAAACTTCCAAATGAACCAGGAACCACAATTGAGACAAGAACAATTGATCACCGGCAACCATCATGGGAGGGAATCTCCCTTATATCAGACCAGTCAGTGATCCCAGATTGCCATTCCTCGCTGAAAGGTTCAGTACTGTCTGTAACCACCAGAGGGAGCCTCTGCTCAGAAACCATCTCTAGCACATTCATAACAGAGAAGCCTTAAATAGAAGGTGTCGCCCAGCTATAGGTTGGGAATTCCTTAGGTTGATTTGGGTGGTCCATTTAAGAGGTAGGGAATGCGCAAGTGTGCCCTCTAAGGACAGTTCCCGGTCTTACAACTGAACCTTGGTGGACACCGACACATAGGGAGCGAGATGAGGAGGTGGTTTGTGAGTGGGAGACACTGAATGTCCTGTCTGTTAGGTATGAGGAGATCCAAAAACAGGGCCAAGTCTGTAATGTCAACAGATCAGAAAGTCTGTAGTAAGAGGGAATGGTCCACTGTGTCAAAGACAGATTCCAGGTCCAGGAGAAGGAGGAGGACAAACTCGGGTCGCTTTCATTTTGTGATTAGTAGGTCGTTGGCGACTTTAGTCAGGGCAGTTTCAAGGGAATGGTGCAGTCTGAAGTCAGATTGTACGTGGTCAAAGAGGGAGCAAGAGGAGAGGTGGGAGGACAGTACAAAATGGACATGTTGTTCCAGTAGTCTGGTGGCATAGGGGAGAAATGATATGGGGCGATAGGTAGACACGGAGGATGGGTCAAGGGTGGGCTTTTTGAGGATGGGTGTGATCGAGGTATGTTCCAATCAGGATGGAAGACACCAGTTGTTAATGACAGGTTAAAGAGAGATTCACCGAGTCAAGAGGAGGAAATCATCTGCACCGATGGCCAAATTTTTCTCACTTTAATCCATGGCCAAACCAAACCCTCCTCAACAGACATTAACCCCGTTAGGTGAAGGTGATCCATTTGTGACGAGACTCAGATATTTGAGGTGCCCGCAGACTGTACTGTGCTTCCAGTGTAGGAAGAGGTGGAGGGTGACTCTCAGGGCAAAGAGTGGGAGAACAGAGAGGATGACGATGAGGTAGTAGATCACACTTGGTGTAAACACAGAGGCATGCAGCTGAGTAGCTCAGCAGAGGAGGAGGAAGATGAGGAGATTACATAGACAAAGAGTTATGCAACCACGACAACCAATGCATCCTGAGGCCTAACTCTGGCAGTGGACAGCAGCGTTTGAGGTTCTGCAGTTGGCTTTCTTGGGTCTATATTTTAGACATACCAATTTCTAAAAAATCATGTTAGCTGTCACATTTTTTAAAAAAAGTCCTAGTAGAGTAAAAAGAAAATTAAATAATTTCAGTACTACATGCATGAACTGGCACAAGCACGATCAATATGTATTAATCTGGGAATGTCATTATGCTAAAATGCAGACTAGCGGGTTTTGCCAACCACCGTCCACCCCATCAACTGCATCTTCTGATTCTTCCTCCTCCCTCACCGTGGCAAGTTTTGTTACACAGGCCAAAGAACCTCCACTTGTTTACCTCCTACAGTTGGGGTGATTGAGAGATTGTCAGTTGATATGAAACTGGACATGCCTGCTGTTTTTGACTGATCTTATATACTAAGCACACCCCATCTTTCTTCAATCCACCGTAACATCCCTGCCTGCACCTCTCTCACAGTCCAGCAGCTTGTCGTGTTCACCCTACTCCACCCTGTGTCGGCACAGCAGCAAACCCTCATTTGTGTAGTTGTGCTCACGTAAAATATTCTTTACTCCAATACATGGCAAAATTAACAGCTTGAATTTCATGTATCCTCATATAAATACATATAAATGTTGCACACTCATAATAAGTGTGTTGAGGAACCAAAATCCCCAAATAAAAAATTAAAGTATGTAGCATCTGTCAGGAAACCACCTTTATTAAAGATAGCTAGTGAAGTTTAGTTGTTCATTCAAACCTTTAGGGCTCTGTGATTCGAGCCAGAAGATCCAGCGTGTCTCCCGCTGTAGGATATTTCTATCCCAATCCCCTGTCTTACCACAGGCTGAACTCTCTCAATTACACAAAAGGAAATTTGTTTCTCGTCACCTCCATGTACCAAATTGACGTGGCGGGCCAAGGCGTGCCCCTTTTATGTCTAATGTCTCTCAGATGTTCCCCAATGCGGGTACGCAGTTCACGTTTCGTTTTCCCCACATAGTCAAGAGGACATGAGCAAGTGCACAGATATACTACTCCTGTCGTTTTACAATTAGCAAAGCATTTCATAGTCTAAACTCTTCTTGTCTGTGCACTACAAAAGGTCTTAGAGGGGCGCACAAATTTACAAAAACTACAATGCCCGCACTTAAAAGTACCCAACTTTCTATTCTGTAGCCATGTCCCCTCTTTTTTCAATGGCTCAAGATGGCTCCTTACCACCTGATCCTTGATGGATTTACCCTTTCTGTACGTGATTGATGGTTTAGGGGTGACAAAATCAGCTATATCATGGTCAGTCCTCAAAATCGACCAATATTTACTGAGGATCTCCATCACTGTACCTGATTGATCATCAAATGTGCCTATAAGCCTTGTGATCTCCTAGTGTCTTCCTTCTTTTGGGGACCAGAAGGGAGGTCCTACTAGTCAACTTTGCATGCTTAAAAGCTGGTTCAAGGACTTTAACTGGGTAACCCCTATTTCTGAACCTGCCCCAAAGGTCTTTGGATTGTCTCTCAAAATCCCCCCAATCCGAGCAGTTTCTCCTAACTCTCAGGAACTGTCCCCTTGGAATACCTCGCTTCAAGGGAGGAGGATGATGACTTTCCCACCTCAACAAACTATTAGTTGAGGTGGGTTTACGGTAGAGTTGTGTCCTCAGTGAGCCATTCTTGGAAATAGAAATATTAATATCCAAAAAATTGATGTTGTCACCCCCCACTTCAAATGTGAAAAAAAGCCCCATCTGATTCTGGTTCAAGGAATCCACAAAGCACTTAAAGGATTCTTTCCTCCTGAACCAAAGGATGAGGATGTCATCAATATATTGTCCCCAGAATAGAATCCTTGGGGACCAGACGACATCCTCGTCACTGAAGACCATTAAATCTTCCCACCAACCCAGGAGCAAATTAGCATATGTGGGAGCACACGGGCTCCCCATAGCTGTGCCCCTGAGTTGGTGGTAGTACTTGCCATTAAATAGAAAATAATTATGGCAAAGTACAAATTCCAGTAGTTCCATCAGAAAGATATTGTGTGCCCCCAAATGGACACCTCTGCCCTTCAAGAAATGTTTGACCGCTGACAAGCCTTCCATATGCCCAATGCTACTATATAGCGCCTCAACATCAATAGATGCCAGTATAGTGCCAGGGTCAACTGATATCCCCTCCAATTTATTGAGAAGGTCCATGGTGTCCCTCAGATATGAGGGAAGAGACAACACAAATGGTCTCAGAATTTGGTCCATATATGTTCTCGAATTTTGACACAGAGCATCAATCCCAGATACAATTGGCCTTCCTTTGAGGGGATCAAAGTCCTTATGCACTTTAGGTAGTGCATAAAATGTAGCCGTAACAGGCCATCTAGGTAATAGATAGTCAAACTCACTCTTTGAGATCAATTTAGAATCAAGAGCCCCTTTCAGTATCTTAGATAGTTTAATACTGTATTCCTTAGTGGGATCCCCCCTAAGTACTTCATAGGTGGATCGATCCGATAGAATATTCATGCACATCTCAATGTACTTGTCTCTTTCCATAATGACCGTATTCCCCCCTTATCGGAGGGTTTCAGGACAATATGATTATTGTTACTCAGACCCTCAAGTGCTTTCTCTCACAATAGGTAAGATTAGGTAGACTACATCCACCTTTTGGGTCAATCTTGCAGATCTCATCCGAGACTAACTGCAGAAAAATATCAATACTCCCAGTTTCACCCATTGGAGGCATCTTTTTGCTTTTACACTTCAAGTCTGAGAATGGTCCCTCACCGATCCCTCGTTGACCCTCTTCGGCCATATCAGTCAAAAATAACACATCGGAGAATTCATTGCCCAAAATTCCTAATTGTTGACACCTAGCATTGTCTTTTAAAGCAAAGAATTTCTTCCATTTTAGTTTGCGAGTGAACAAGTTAATATCCTTGATCCACTCAAAGGGATCAAACCTGGTAGTAGGGACAAAGGACAGACCTCGCTCCAAAACTTTTAGTTCCACATCAGACAGAATATAGGAGGACAAATTAATTATCTGATTGTCCACCTTTCCTTCATATGCAGTCTTCATTTGGGGTTCGTCTGATTGTTTCGATCCCGTAATTTGTACGGTACCAAACACCTGGTCTCTAAAAAAGACGCCGATGAACAAGCTGCAGAAGAAGATGCATTTGTATTGGTTGAAGGAGTAGTGGTCCCCTGTTTCTTTGTAGAGTTCCTTGCGTAGAAGCGTTCTGTTTCTTGCCATCTTCTAAAGCCGCCTCTACGTCCCTGTCCCCTATTCCTAAATGGTCTCGATGTGGAATGCTTTGTGTTCACACTGACAGTGAATGGATCCAGAACACATGTTCCCTTCAATTAATAAACTGGACTAAAGATGTACTGTCAAACTGGATATTTGTACTTACCGTAAAATCACCTTCTCATTGGATATGTTTGGGGAAAAAGTACTGTGGGTATACACCCTGCCACTAGAAGGCTCTACACTAAGTGAAAAAGTACTATATCAGCCTGAGGGTAATACTCTCTACTCAGACACTAGGCAGCTCAGTTTAGTGTCAAAAGCAATTGGAGAGCATCCCAAAGCCAATAAGAATTCAACAACTAACAATCTCAAAACCAACAGTGAAGAAAAATACACAGGCGATTGGCAACCAGAACTGACTTCTGGACCAGGAACAAGAAAGGTTGAGAGCTGTGTACTCCCAATGTATTGAATGAGAAATGGATTTTACTTTACAGTAAGTACAAAAATCCAATTCTCTTGTTAAAACCAATGTAGGATACAGTCCCAATTGGTGGGGGAAACAGCTGCCCAAAGCTAGCATCAGCAAAAGTCATACAGTGGATCTTTAAGAATTTGACAAAGGTATGAGTAGATGCATAACTGAGAAACAGATGTCTGAAGCCTGACCACCAATGAGTCCTAACCTGCCCTTGTGGAATGAGTGGTTACCTGATAAGATGACGAATTGCCCTTAGCCTATTAAGCTTTCTCAATAGCTGATCTGATCCATTGAAGATGACTGTCCTAGAGACTGACAGGCTCTTGTGTTGCCCATCAGTGGCCATGAAAAACATATATAGTAGGAACATCAGAAGGCTGTTGATACCAAAAGATAGATCCTGATAGCTCTAATCAGATATAGACAATGAAAAGAACACTCCTGGAATGAATAAGAGATGGACAACAGTGGAGAGGAAGATCTCTTCATTGATGTGGAAAGCAGATACCCCCTTTGGCTGAAAGGATGGCATGGAGTGCAAGACTACATTGTCCTGATGGAGAACAAGGAAAGCACCCTGTAGGAAAAAGCAGTAAGCTCAAACAAACTGCATACGAGGGTTATGACCACCAGGAATGTTATTTTCCACAATAGGAACATTGGAGAGATGCTATGGAGAGCGTCAATGGGGGACTCCTGAGACAGATCAAGGTGAAGGTCTTAAGGTTTCATTGGATTTCCATAAGGAGGAATGGAATGAGCCACCCCATGGAAGAAGGTCATAACTTGATAGTGAAAAGCCAACAATAATGGGCTGAGTGGTGGAACCACTGTGCCGGGGCCAAAGGAAAGCATGGAGGGGCGTAACCAGGAGCCTCACCCAATCCGACCTCGGATACACAGCAGCATATAATATCGTCATCCAGGGAGAGACAAAGGAGGTGGACCAGCTGCTACACCAGGAATGACCTTGGGTAGATGGCCGCTGACCCCCTAGGGAGTGGTAGGAAGGTCCAATAGATGCAGTCAAGAGCTGTAAGACCACGGGAACCATGGATACAGACTGGACTAGCTGATGTACAGATGAACACTGGCAGGTGCAGGCTGGACCGACTGAAGCAGAGATGAGCACTGGCAGATGCAGCTGGACCAGATGACGTAGAGATGAGTGTTATGTTTTGGTAGCTGAGGAGAGCAGGCAAAAACGGCAATACACCAGAGAGGTTGGAATCTATTGGACTGCAGTACCCTGACTAACCACCACAACTAAAGGCAGCCGTGGAGCGTTCCTACGTTGGTCCTAGACGCCTCATCACAGCCTGAGAGATTAACTATACCTAAAGATAGAAAGAGGAAAGCTATCTGCCCCGGAGCAGATCCCCAAAGAACATAGGAAGCCCCCAAACATGTAATGGCGGCCAGACAAGAGGAAACACAGACACAGACAGAAAATAGTATGAGCAAACGCTGGGGCCCAATCTGCCTAGACTGCAATCCAAAAAAACCTGTTATGATTTGGTAGCTGAGGAAAGCAGGCAAAAACGGCAATACACCAGAGAGGTTGGAATCTACTGGATTGCAGTACCCTGACTAACCACCACAACTAAAGGCAGCCGTGGAGCGTACCTACGTTGGTCCTAGACGCCTCGTCACAGCCTGAGAGTTTAACTACACCTAAAGATAGAAAGAGGAAAGCTATCTGCCCCGGAGCAGATCCCCAAAGAACATAGGAAGCCCCCAAACATGTAATGGCGGCCAGACAAGAGGAAATACAGACACAGACAGAAAATAGCATGAGCAAATGTTGGGGCCCAATCTTCCCAGAAAGAAAAGGACAGGAAGGACACTTACTGCAATCCAAAAAACCCTAAAAAATACCAACTCTACTAATTGCAAAAACACCTGAGATCACACGACCTCTACCACCTAAATTAGTTCTCTGGTGTAACAAAACTAAGCCGCTGCCACTGAAAAAACTGGAAAAGGCAAATGAACAAATAACAGTGGCTCAGATAAACTGAGAGGAGCACAAGCCCCCGGAGGGGACCTGGCTGACCTCCACAGAAGTGCAGGAAAAAATGCAAAAAGCAAGCACAAAAATAAAAGCAGAAAATATCTTATCTGTTAGCAGAAGATGCAGGCAAGACTCAGCAAGCTTCCAAGTGAACCAGGAACCAAAGTTGAGACAAGAACAATTGATCACCGGCAACCCTGATGGGAGGGAACCTCCCTTATATAAGACCAGTCTGTAACTCCTGATTGCCAATCTTCACAATCTTCATTGAATGGTTCAGTACTGTTTGTAACCATCAGAGGGAGCTTCTGCTCAGAATTCATTTCTAACATATTCACAACAAAAACCCTAAAAAATGCCAACGCTACTAATTGCAAAAACACCTGAGATCACACGACCTCTACCACCTAAATCAGTTCTCTGGTGTAACAAAACTAAGCCGCAGCCACTGAAAAAACTGGAAAAGGCAAATGAACAAACAACAGTGGCTCCAGCGGAACCAAGAGGAGCCCAAGCCCCCCAGGGGGGGGAACCTGGCTAACTTCATAGAAATGCAGAGAAATATGCAAATGGTAAGCACAAAAACAAAAACAGAAAATATCTTATCTGAAAGCAGAAGAAGAGGCAAGACTCAGCAAGCTTCCAAGTGAACCAGGAACCACAGTTGAGACAAGAACAATTGATCACCGGCAACCATGATGGGAGGGAACCTCCCTTATATCAAGCCAGTCTGTGAATCCTGATTGCCAATCCTCATTGAATGGTTCAGTACTGTTTGTAACTACCAGAGGGAGCTTCTGCTCAGAATTCATTTCCAAAACATTCACAACAGATGAGCACTGGCAAGTTCAGGCTAGACTGGATGAAATAGAGATGAGCACTGGCAGGTGCAGGCTGGACTGGCAGATAGACAACCTGGTGGGCACAGCTGATAGACAGGCAGTTATACAGGAATATGAGCACTTGGATCTAAGAGTTAAAAATAGTGTTAAGAACAAACTTACAGTGGGTTAAGAAAGTATTCAGAACCCTTTAAATTTTTCACTCTTTGTTTCATTGCAGTCATTTGGTAAATTCAAAAAAGTTCATTTTTTTCTTATTAATGTACACTCTGCAACCCATCTTTTCTGAAAAAAACAGAAATGTAGAAATTTTTGCAAACTTATTAAAAAAGAAAAACTGAAATATCACATGGTCACAAGTATTCAGACCCTTTGCTCAGACACTCATATTTACGTCATATGCTGTCCATTTCCTTGTGATCCTCCTTGAGATGGTTCTACTCCTTCATTGTAGTCCAGCTGTGTTTAATTAAACTGATAGGACTTCATTTGTAAAGACACACACCTGTCTATGTAAGACCTCACAGCTCACAGTGCATAGCCAAGGAGCTCAAAGACACCAGCTTATACTGAGACAGTGTGGTAAGGGCAGAAACCAGTCCCTAAAATGAGAAAAAGCTAAGGTCTACATTAATACCAGACTGAAGAAAGGAAATAACACTTGGGATAAGACCTTCCTGATATCATCATACTCAGAACCATCATGCAAATGCAGATGGTGCATTAGGTTTCAATTTGCAAGTCTGACACTCCGGTTAAAGAACTTCTCTGGTGGAAGAAAAACCAGACCCTCCTGAGTGTCGAAAATCATGTACAGAAAACTCAGGTGCTGGGATGGAGTCAGGCATGATTTCTGTCTTTAGATGATCCAAAAGGAGAGCTCCGATGTTTAATTTTCAAACCATGGTGAATTGGAGGCTGGACATATTCTCCTCCATGAACGGAACTTCACCAAAAGATCATTCTGATAAAGGATGATTGTCAACACTCTGGCTTGAAGAAGTGCCATCTTGTTCCAGCTTGCCTTATTTAACTGCATACCCCGCTATCCTGGACCTCACTGACGCATGTGTTGTCTGGCAAGTGGAGTTCAGCTTCATTGCTTTCTGCTTGTGCTGCTCACCTTTTGCTTAGAGAATCTACCTCACAAGATGAGTCCCTGCCGAGAGTCGCACACGTGTTCTCTATATGGTCATCTGTGTGTAATGCGTTTGCAATGCGATAATGCGATTTTCTCCCACCCATGTATCTGTATGGCATCAGTATGACATCCATATGAGGTGCGTACGGCTTTACATTTCTCACTGATTTTCCCCATTGAATTAAATGGCTCAATGGGCTGAAAAGAGGAAAATGTGTGCGAATTTGTCTCAAGCTAGACAGATGGTCCATGTAGCATCCGAGATTTCTTCGCACCCATAGGCTTGCTTTGGCAAGTCTCGGACGATATACGCATACAAACGCAGCATGCTGCGATTTTACACGCATGTCGAATACACCTGAGAAAAAAATATGGTGATGTGAGCTGCCCCATGGATTAACACTGGTCTGAGTGCTATGCGATGTTTTCTCGCATGACACTCGTCCGTATTCTACTGTAATGTGACTCCAGCCTAAGGGTAACGTTTCTCCTTGTGGAGAGTGGCATAGCAGCACCGCATGCCAAGGTAAGGAGGCTTATTCACCATGAAATGCTCTTCTGGAAAATTTAATATGCAAATTGCCTCTTAAGAGAGGAAGATGACTTGAACTGTTGTTAAAAAAGGAGGTAGCCATAAGAGAAGACAGCCAGGCCCATCACTTGTGCAAGGACAGGTGAGTAACAGCTTACACATGCACCCAATCCTGCAGGAAGAGAGTGCAGGACTAACCTTAGGTAAATTATACATGCTGGTGGTATAGTGGACCAAAACCTGGTGACAGGTTCTTCTTGTGCATTAGATATTATAGTTCTGTCACACCCATAAATTCTGACAAACATGCATTGTTTAATAATTGCCTTATCTCTTTTCAATAACTTTACTTTTAAATAAACTTAAATATACTTTTTTGTATCTGTAGAAATAAAGTAGTAGGGTAACCATTTGACATTTCATGTATTATACTGATAGCTTTAAGATTTACTGACCATTACATGCATGACATAAGAACTGAGGTTTAGTATGTAAAAAGTGAACAAGAAAATAAATTCCCTGCAAGTTTATAACTAGAAACAAAGATTTCAGCTGCAAAATAAACAACATGCTCAGCTAAAGGACAGACAGTAAAAATGAAGAACACTATAACTGGGGAATAGATGGAAACAGAGGTAGGCAAGAACAAATAATGGTGTTTCAGTGAACACTTTTGGTAAGATCACTATAAGTGAAGATAAACCAATCATAACGAGAACCCATAGTAGGGTGTGAACGCACATAGTCCCGTGATAGAGCACTAGCAACTTAAGAATCTTTGGTTTTTCCATCAGTCAACACTTAGAACTAAAAACACAAACAATTACTGGAACTGTAATAAATTGCTACTGTGGGCCACACACAGTTTACCCACAAAATGTACTGTACTACTGTATAATAGGACAAACACATTTCCTATATGAACTTTTGTTAGGTCATAAAAAAGAATCTGATACAGCAGTCAACCTAAATTATGACACTTAAATCAGCTTTTTATAGAGTAACAATTGTTCTATGTTTTCTTCAATAGCACACATGAAAGTAAACTATTTTGTATGATATCTTATCAGAGAAATCTGCTTTTTTTCATTCTGGATTTATTTTTAACTCTTAATTTACATAGAAAATCTGAAAAATCTTTATTTAATGAAGACAGATTTTCCCATTACTGATATAGGAGATTAGATTTGCTGCTTATAAGATTCTATAGAGAGGAGAGGAGCTAAATGTGTAGAGTGTATGTGTCTACCTCTAGCTCCTCCTCTATTCATAGACTCTTATGAGCAGTAACTGACTTTTCCTATCTCAGTAATGGGAAGATTTATCTTCAATTGTTACAAATTTTTACAGATTTTACCTAGTGAAAGATCAAACCAGGTGGATTTCTCTGATGCTTATTTTCACGTATACTATTGATTTAACCATTGCCATAACCATCGTAATGATCATAAAGTAAAGGTATAATAGACAGATGATCCGTCATTTCTGTCCTGTCAAACTGCAGGTCTAGCTGCTACTATTACAAGGTGAAGCAGTGGGAAGCTACAGAAGATGTGGTGCTGAGTTTTCCAGTGCAAGAGCCATTATTTTCAGTGAATCTCGTCTTTGGCAAATAGAAGAGCGTTGCATAAGTTCTAGGAAGGACCTATATACAGTACATAACAGAATTGTCCAATGAGGCAACTGAGTAAAGGTAGGATCATTCTCCTCCATACATTTTAAACCCCTTTACAACCGCAGACATATCCATTTGTCCAAGTTCCCTGCTACTTACCGATCTTGGACGTATACGTCTTGGCGATGTTTTGCGCACAGAGGCAATTGCGCCCGCACAGCCTCTGTGCGCAGAGAAGAAAGCCCCTCTGCCCTTCGATCGGAGACCCTGCAACATCGCCGCGAGGTCCCGGTCATTGCCATGGTGACCCAATGTCGGACGACATCCGGGTTATCAGGCACTAACAAGTTAGATCATGCGCAGTGCATGATCTAACAAACTTGTGTTTGCAGCACTGGCAGGTTATTTATAAGGTATAGCAATGCTCCTGCTACCTTATAGCTTTCAGACTGTAGAAAGTGAAAGTTCCATGATGGGACTAAGTAAAATATATTTAAAAAAAAATCACAAAATAATAATAATAAAAAATATATTGTACCCATAAATAAATATTATTATGACAAAAACCAGAAAAAGTGCACATATTTGGTATTGCAACATCCAGAAAAACCTGACCTATAAAACTGTCCCACTAGTTGACCTCTTTAGTGAACACCATAAAAAAAGAACAAGGCAAAAAACAATGCTTTTTCATCATACAGCAGAACAAACAGTGGAATAAATCAAAAAAATGAATGTAAATAAAAATAGAATCACTGAAAACATCATCTTGTCCGGCAAAAAACAAGCTGCCATACAGCGGAAAAATTAAGAAAAAACAATTTTTCTATCAAATATTTTTTATTGTGTAAAAGCACCAAAGCATAAAAAAAGATATAAATGTGGTATCAATGTAATTATACTGACCCGATGAATAAAGTTGCCTTTTGTCATACACGGAACAGCATAAAAAACAAAAAAAATTCCTGAATTGTTGGTTTTTGTGTATTCTGCCTCCTGAAAATCAGAGTAGAAACCGATCAAAAAATGTCATGTGTCCAAAAATGGCAACAATGAAAATGTAAACTCGTCCCGCAAAACATAAGCCCTAACATGATTCTGTCGATCGAAATATGGAAAAATTATATATCTCTCAAAATATGATGATGCAAAAATTAGTTTTTGAAAAAAAAGCATCTTTTAGTGTGTGACTGCTGCTAAACATAAAAACCGATATAAATCTGGTATCGCTGTAATTGCACCGACCTGAAGAATAAAGTCATCTAATTACTTATACCGCATAGCGTAAAAAATAAATAAAACCAATTCTTCACTTGCTGTTGATTGGTTCATTCTGCCTTACAAAGATCGCAGTAAGGCTCTGCTCACATTTATCCTGCACTCTACGCTAATCACATGCACCGGGGTTTCTGTGTAAATTACTGAAATATGTGATTCAGACAGAACCCCCAGCGTAAATTCCCTATAATGACGCAGATGAAGGCACCATGGACGCCGTCTGACCAGTGATCCAATGTTGTCCATCTTTTTATTAAGAGTGCATAAAAGTGCCTTTGGCCACAGTTTGGGATGCCTCTGAAAAAAAGGACAATGCTGAACAGAGGCCAGACAAAGTCCAAGGTAACTCTGCTGCCTTATTATAGTGAGTGTCTCCCTCTGGGGTTTCAACTGAATCATGAGGTTTAGATGGAAACCCCAATATAAGTGCTCAGCGTAGAGCGCCAGTTAAATGTTATGGAAATATTTCCAATAAAAGCTTCAACTCAATCCACAAAAAACAAATCCGCACTCAGGTCTGTCATTTGTTAATGGAAATATATGGGACTTCTACGTTACTGGTAGTACAAAGGTTTTGGAAAAGCGAAATGGCCCTCGCCGCCCAAAAGAAATTCAGCAAATTCTGTGCTCCCAAATCCAAATGCCCCCCTCCCTTTTGAACCTCAAAGTGTACCTAAACCACATTTAGAGTCCACATGTTTGGCATTTCTGTAGCGATGAGAGCCTGCCTAATTTATGGGTACATGAGCTGGGCACAATATACAGGCACTACAATGGCAGTTTGACATTTTCACTCAGCAACATCCACTGGTGCTGGTGTAAGGAGGAAGACCGGGCTGTGGGTACCTGTACCGAGCTGGGTCTGTAACTGTTGAGGCTGCCTCCCATGTTGCCAGGGGGAAGAAATGAGGGACCGGACCAACCTCATGATCCGGGAAGGAGGAGCCAGATAAAAGAAAAAGCTTGTGCAGCAGGCAGTTTGGTGTGAATGAGCAGCAGTGCGCAGCCAGGTGAGTAGAGTGCTCCTTTCCCTGAGTGCCGGCGCTGCGTCAGGCTGCGTTTGTCAGCTCCCGCCGTCTTCAGTGGGACCACTGAGGAGAGAGGTGCCGTGTGCCCAGTGACTGTAAGAGAGAGAGGTGCCGTGCGCTCAGTGATTGTGAGTACTGCACACATGCGGAGGAGAGAAAGCCGAGTACCGGACATATTGTTGCGGCCTTCCCTGCTGGTTTTTGTACGCCAGCTCACATTTGACTCTGGGAACAATGCGGCTTTGTTTGCTTCAGACGCACAAGTTCATGGGCTAAGGGCTCAGCGGAAGGTACCGGAGACCGACTGCTGCAGCCAGATGATGGATCATTGTTCCAAGAACCCCTCTGTGGACATTCCACCGTCCGCTGCTGGTGCTACAATCCCTGCGAGATCATCTGCTGTGGAGGAGCATAAAGGACATGATAAGTTCCTTCACAGGACTATCATTATTTTGCACTTGTTTCTATTATCTATTACGGTTACCTCCCTGCAAGGAGTTAATACTTTGTTTAATTAAATTGTTAAATTTTGTTAACCCTTGCTCTGCTTCCTGTCTGTCACTGCATCCCGCAACCTGCTTACACTGGTTTCTGGAAAACACCATGGAGTCAAAATCGTCAGTACACCTGTAGATAAATTCCCAAAGAGTCACTTGAGGCAGCATGGTGGCTCAGTGGTTTAGATTGTGAGCCCCAATGGGAACAGTGCCGATAATGTATCTAAAGCACTGTGGAATTAATGCCGCTATATATGTGAGTAAAATAAATAAATAAACTTTAGGTGGGATTCTGCTTTTCTAGCACTTAGGGACTCTGTATATGGAGTCTGCAAACTATTATAGAAACTTCTGTGCTCCAGGATGCCTGCTGTATAACAGTGCTGCCTTACCATATGGCAAGACTCGGGAGGGATGGACCGCTATTTGCAAATAGCACTCAGTTCCTCCCGAATCTCACTTTATGGCTAAGCAGTACTGTACAGCAATATATGGGGTAGGTCTACATTCAACAGAAATTGTTGGACAAATTTCAGTGCCATTTTTACCCATTTCCCAGTGTGAAAATGAAAAATCTGGGGCTAAAACAAAATGTTGGTGGTAAAAATGTAATAATTTTGTGACCCTCCCGTGGTGTCAATATGATCACTGCACCCCTAAGTGAATTCATTGTGAGGTGTAGTTTGCAAAATTGAGTCTCTTATGAGAGGAATCTGATGTTCTGGCACTTCAGGGGCTCTGCCAATGTGACATGGCACGCACAAACCTATCCAGCAAAATGTATGGGACTTCTTCCCTTCTGAGCTTTGCACTGTGCCTCAAAAGTAATTTTTAACCACATATGGGGTATTGGCATTCTCGGGAGAAATTACATAACATAGGCGCTAAAATAACATTTTTGTGGAAATTTTTTTTTTTTTTAATTATTATGGCTCAATGTTTTAAACTTCTATGAAGCACCTGGGGGTTCAAGGTGCTCACAATACATCTAGTTAAGTTCCCTGAGGGATCTGGTTTCCAAAATTGGCTCACTTGTTGGGGGTTTCCACTGTTTAGGCACATCAGGGGATCTCAAACGCGACATGTCATCCACTAATTATTTCAGCAAATTTTGCATTCATAAGTCAAATGGCGCTCCTTCCCTTTCAAGCTGTGTTGTGTGCCTAAACAGTAGTTTTCCTGCACATATGGAGTATCAGTGTACTCAGGAGAAATTGCACAACAAATTGCTGGTGCACTTTCTCCTGTTACCCTTGTAAAAATGCAAAATTTGGGGCTAAAAACATTAATGTGGGGAAAATGTGATTTTTTTTTATTTTCACGACTCAATGTTGTAAACTTCTGTGAAGCACTTAGGGGTTTAAGGTGCTCACCGGACATCTAGATAATTTCCCTGAGGGGTCTAGTTTCCAAAATGGTGTCACTTGTGGAGGATTTCCTCTGTTTAGGCACATCAGGGGGTGTCCAAAAGCAACATGGCATCCGCTAATTATTCCAGCAAATTTTACATTCAAAATGTGGTGTACAATAATAAATTATATTGTGGTACCATGTTAGCCAGAAAAATCGATGTGAATACTTTTCTGTCCAATTATGACAAGAGTATTCTTAGAATGATACCTTTATTGGCTAACCAGAAACATATTGCGAACATATAATTTTCTGGTTAGCCAATAAAGGTATCACTCTAAGAATACTCTTGTCATAATTGGACGGAAAAGTATTCACATCAACATTCAAAATGTAAAATGTTGCTCTTTCCCTTCTGAGCACAGTCAGTGGTTTTCCCCCACTTTGGTGGTATCGGTATGCTCAGGAGAAATTGCACAACAAATTTTGGGGTCCATTCATACTGTTACCCTTTCAAAAATTTGCATCTAAAGTTACATTTTGTTACAAAAAGTTAAATGTTCATTTTTTCCTTCCACATTCCAAAAATTCCTGTGAAGCACCTGAAGGGTTAATAAACTTCTTGAATGTGGTTTGGAGCACCTTAAGGAGTGCAGTTTTTAGAATGGTGTCACTTTTGGGTATTTTCTTTCATATAGGCCCCTCAAAGTCACTTCAAATGTGGTCCCTAAAAAAATGGTTTTGTGCATTTCGTTGGAAAAATAAGAAATCGCTGGTCGCCAACTTTTAATCCTTAAAACTTTACAAAAAAAAATTGTTTCAGTAATTGTGATAATGTAAAGTCGACATCTGGGAAATGTTATTTATTGACTATTTTGTGTGATATAACTTTCTAATTTAAGGACATATAAATAAGTTTGAAAATTGCTAAATTTTAAAAATTGGCCATTTATTTCTCAAAACGCAAGTCATATTGAAGAAATTTTACCACTAGCATAACGTACAATATGTCACAAAATAACAATCTCAGAATCAGTGGGATCCATTGAAGAATTTCAGAGTTATTACCACATAAAGTGACACGTAAGAGTTGTAAAAATTGGCCTGATCATTAACATTCAAACAGCCTTGTGGGGAGGGGTTAGAGATTAAGCATATTTTACCTTTTTTGTCTTTTTAAATTTTTTACTTTGTGTTCACTCTAAGGTCAGAAAAGACATTTGTGTCACAATTCATCATGAAAATATATATATTTTTAATTACTGATTTCCCCTGTAATTTGGGATGGTGTATTAGTGTCACGGTCCATTTTTGGATTTGTGGCAGCTCTGGTTCCACTCAGTTTAAATGTAGTTTTTTTTTTCCTTTCAGGCCAGTGGGGGTTAATGTCAGTTTTTTCCTCGCTGGCAATCTTCTGCTACTGCAGTGCGGCTGGGTCAGCTGATGTGGGTGGTGACCACTCCCACCATACTTTAAATGGTCACCTGATGTATCAGCTGACTATCGGTGATAGAGCAATCTACAATGACCAAGCCTGAGTAAGGAGCTCTCTGAGTGCAGTAGTGCTTCTGCTGGGTTTGTTATCCTGGTGTCTTTGTTCTGCTGTGCAGTGCTTTGTAGCAGAGGAAAATAAAAGCTAAGTTGTTATTTGCCCATCCCTTTCATGTTTGTCACTGTCCCCTGTGTGGTAATATCTGCAGTGGTGAGGCTAGTGCCCCTCGCCAGCCAGTGCACTAGCCAGGGCAGTGTTAGGTGACAGTGAGGGATGAGGTATCCTGACGGGGATAGGGGGCAGGACCCACTTTGGATGTTAAGGTAGAGCAGGGACAGACTCAGGCTTGAGCTCAGGGGTGTCCCTACCTTCATTTCCCTATTGGTAGGGCCTTCTTCCCCCCCTTTTCCATTCTGTTGTTTGTGTGTTGTGCCGTCCGCTGACCGACCCCCCTGTGGGGTCGCTTTATATACCCTGACAATTAGTCACAGCTACAGGGCAATTTAGCCTCCTGCTTGTACTGTAGAGGTGGCCTGAGCCTGCTAAGACTCAGCAGCTCTTGCACCCTGCTGTCACCCACCAATCACATGATCAGTAGTACTGCTTCCTTAACCCCTTAATGTCCACTGACGTGCACAGTCCGTCATGGCAAGGTGCCAGTTCTGGCACCAGGACGGACTGTGCACGTCATGCCTTTGATCTACCACTGTGTGTAAACACGCAGTGGTAGATCAGTGCCGACAGCTGTCACAGACAGCTGACAGGCACGGCAAGCGGTGCGGGGACCTTTGCTGTCGGTCCCCGCACCTACAGCGCTGTGCTTGGTCAGTCAATCTGACTGACCAAACACAGCAGCGATCGTGCAGGAGAAGCTGAAATTTCAGCTTCTCCAGCGCGATCAGTGCAGGAGCCGGCGCTGCAGTGGCCAGGCTTCCTGCACTGACAGCCAGGAGCGGAGCCCCCACCGCCCCTGGCTGTTAACCCCCTGACTGCTGCGATCCAGCGCGATCGCAGAGCTGAGGGGGGGGAGGCAGAGGGTCGGGAGCTCCCTCTGCCTCAGATCGGCGCCCTGCAATGTATTTGCAGGGCCCAATCTCTGCCTTGATGACCCGGGGGTTGTCATGACAACCTCCGGGTCATCTGGCTACGGGAAGCTGCTGTGATCATGTCACAGCAGCTTTCACTATAGTTAAAATGCATTGCAATGCTGGAGCATTGCAATGCATTGTAACTGCAATAAAAAGTAAAAAAAGTGAAAGTCCCATAAAGGGACAAGTTAAAAAAAATCATTTTTTAAAAAAAATTGTAAAAAAAATATTAAAAAATAATTTTGAAAAAATCCCCTAAAAAATACACATTTTTATGTAATAAAAAAATAAAAAACAATAAAAATACACATGTTAGGTATCGCCACGTCCGTAAAAATCCCATCTATAAAAGCGTAACCCTAGTTAACCCCTTCAGTGAAAGCCATAAAAAAAAAACACAAAAAAGTAGTAAATTATACTTTTTCCAAGCGGTATCATCATACCGCTTGGAAAAAGTGCAATAACACGCGATCAAAATGTCAGATATAAATAATCATGGTACCGCTGAAAACGTCATCTTGTCCCGCAAAAAACAAGCCACTGTACAGCATCATCAGCAAAAAAATAAAAAAGTTATAGCTCGCGGAATAAACTGATGCAAAAATAATTATTTTTTCTATAAAATTTTTTATTATGTAAAAAACGCCAAAACATAAAAAAAAAATATATAAATGAAGTATCGCTGTAATCATAGTGATCGGAAGAATAAAGCTCCTTTATCAATTTTACCACACGCGGAACGGAGGGAAAAAAAAAAAAAAAATTCCTGAATTGCTGGTTTTTGTTCATTCTGCTTCCACAAAAATCGGAATAGGAAGCGATCAAAAAACGTTATGTGCCCGAATATGTTACCAATAAAAAACGTCAGCTCGTCCCGCAAAAACTAAGCCCACAGATCACTCTGTCAGCCGAAATATGGAAAAATTATAGCTCTCAAAATACGGCGATGCAAAAATTTCTTACAAAAAATTATTCCAAAAAAAAGCATCTTTTAGAGTGTGACAGAAGCTAAACATGAAAAAAGGATGTAAATCTGGTATCTCTGTAATCGCACCGATCCGAGGAATAAAGTCGCCTAATCACTAATACCGCACGAGGAACGGCGTAAAAAAGAAAACCAATTCTTCACCTTTTGAAGATTTGTTCATTGTGCCTCCCAAAGATCGCAGTAAGGCGATCACAGTGGTTCCCCCCCACATATGGGGTATCAGCGTACTCAGGACAAAATGCACAATAGCTTTTGGGGTCCTATTTCTCCTGTTTCTACTGTTTAGGCACATCAGGGGCTCTCAAGCACGACATGACACCCGCAGACCATTCCATCAAAGTCTGCATTTAAAAACGGTGCTCCTTCCCTTCCGATCTCTGCCATGCGTCAAAATAGTGGTTCCCCCCCACATATGGGATATCAGCGTACTCAGGACAAATTGTACAATAGCTTTTGGGGTCCTATTTCTCCTGTTACCCTTAGAAAAATAAAAATTTGGGGGCAAAAAGGTCATTTTTGTGGAAAAAAAATATGATTTTTTTATTTTCACGGCTCTACGTTATAAACTTCTGTGAAGCCCTTGGGGGTTCAAAGTGCTGACCACACATCTAGATAAGTTCCTTGGGGGGTATAGTTTGCAAAATAAGGTCATTTGTGGGGGGTTTCTACTGTTTAGGCACATCAGGGGCTCTCCAAGCGCGACATGACACCCGCAGACCATTCCATCAAAGTCTGCATTTAAAAACGGTGCTCCTTCCCTTCCGATCTCTGCCATGCGTCAAAATAGTGGTTCCCCCCCACATATGGGATATCAGCGTACTCAGGACAAATTGCACAATAGCTTTTGTGGTCCTATTTCTCCTGTTACCCTTATAAAAATAAAAATTTGGGGGCAAAATGATTATTTTTGTGGAAAAAAAATATGATTTTTTTATTTTCACGGCTCTACGTTATAAACTTCTGTGAAGCACTTGGGGGTTCAAAGTGCTCACCACACATCTAGATAAGTTCCTTGGGGGGTCTAGTTTCCAAAATGGAGTCAATTGTGGGGGGTTTCTACTGTTTAGGCACATCAGGGGCTTTCCAAACGTGACATGACACCCGCAGACCATTCCATCAAAGTCTGCATTTGAAAAAGGCGCTCCTTACCTTTCGAGCTCTGCCATGCGTCAAAATAGTGGTTTACCCCCACATATGGGGTATCAGCATACTCAGGACAAATTGCACAATAACTTTTGGGGTCCTGTTACCCTTTGGAAAATAACAATTGGGTGTGGAAAGATCATTTTTGTGGAAAAGATATGATTTTTTAATTTTACTGCTCTACGTTATAACCTTCTGTGAAGCCCTTGGGGGTTCAAAGCTCTCACCACACATTTAGGTAAGTTCCTTGGGGGGTCTAGTTTCCAAAATGGGGTCACTTGTGGGGGGTTTCCACTGTTTAGGCACACAGGGACTCTCCAAATGCGACATGGCGTCCAATCTCAATTCCAGCCAAAAAAGTCAAATGGCGCTGCTTCCCTTCCAAGCTCTGCTATGCGCCCAAATAGTGGTTTAACCCCACATATGGGGTATCAGCGTACTCAGGACTAATTGCACAATAACTTTTGGGGTCCTTTTATCCTTTGGAAAATAAAAATTGGGATGAAAAGATCATTTTTGTGGAAAAAAATATGATTTTTTAATTTACGGCTCTACGTTATAACCTTCTGTGAAGCGCTTGGGGTTACAAGCTCTCACAACACATTTAGGTAAGTTCCTTGGGGGGTCTAGTTTCCAAAATGGGGTCACTTGTGGGGGGTTTCCACTGTTTAGGCACACAGGGACTCTCCAAATGCGACATGGCGTCCAATCTCAATTCCAGCCAAAAAAGTCAAATGGCGCTGCTTCCCTTCCGAGCTCTGCCATGCGCCCAAATAGTGGTTTACCCCCACATATGGAGTATCAGCGTACTCAGGACTAATTGGACAATAACTTTTGGGGTCCTTTTATCCTTTGGAAAATAAAAATTGGGATGAAAAGATCATTTTTGTGGAAAAAATATGATTTTTTAATTTTACGGCTCTACGTTATAACCTTCTGTGAAGCCCTTGGGGGTTAAAAGCTCTCACAACACATTTAGATAAGTTCCTTGGGGGGTCCAGTTTCCAAAATGGGGTCACTTGTGGGGGGTTTCCACTGTTTAGGCACACAGGGACTCTCCAAATGCGACATGGCGTCCAATCTCAATTCCAGCCAAAAAAGTCAAATGGCGCTGCTTCCCTTCCGAACTCTGCCATGCACCCAAATAGTGGTTTACCCCCACACATGGGGTATCGGTGTACTCTGGAGAAATTGTACAACAAATATTGTGGTTCATTTTCTCCTGATACCCTTGACAAAATTAAAAAAAATTGTGTCGAAAGAAAAATTTTGGGAAAAAAAGTTAAATGTTCATTTTTTCCTTCCACATTGCTTCAATTCTTGTGAAGTACCTAAAGGGTTAATAAACTTCTTGAATGTGGCTTTGAACACGATGAGGGGTGCAGTTTTTAGAATGGTGTCACTTTTGGGTATTTTCTGTCATATTGACCCTCAAATTCACTTCAAATGTGAGGTGGTCCCAAAAAAAAATGGTTTTGTAAATTTTGTTGGAAAAATTAGAAATTGCTGGTCAAATTTTAACACTTATAACTTCCTAACAAAAAAAAATGTTGGTTCCAAAATTGTGCTGATGTAAAGTAGACATGTGGGAAATGTTATTTATTAACTAATTTTTGTGACATATCTCTCTGATTTAATGGCATAAAAATTAAAAGTTTGAAAATTGCAAAATTTTCAAAATTTTTGCCATATTTCCGTTTTTTTCATAAATAAACGCAAGTTATATTGAAGAAATTTTACCACTATCATGAAGTACAATATGTCACGAGAAAACAATCTCAGAATCGCCAAGATCCGTAGAAGCGTTCCAGAGTTATAACCTCATAAAGAGACAGTGGTCAGAATTGTAAAAATTGGCCTGGTCTTTAACCTACAAAATGGCTTGGTCGTTAAGGGTTAACTCTGTAAAAAATAATCATTCAGTGGTGTAAATATAGGATCAGGAAAGCAGATTTGGTAATAAATTATATTTGCCTTCTCTATGTGGAGTCTGGCTGTCTCTGAAAGTCATTCCTCTACTCCTTCAACTGTATAATCTCAGTGCAGCTGTTGACTCTGTGAGGACTGCTCCGATGTTTTCAAATTTTGGCTTGTAAGAAAACGATTTTTCACTTACTACTGTCACTCATATTCAAAATATTAAAAATGTCTTGCTTATAATAATAATAATTTGCTTAATATAGTGCCAGCATTATCCGCAGCATTTTACAATTAAGTGGGAATATTTACAGACATTAATGACATTAGAAAGTAACACATAAAACAACAGTTACAGGAGGAGTGAGAGCCCTGGTCACAAACTTACAATTTATAAGGAAACAGGGAGGAGATAAAATGTAAAAAGTGTTTGTCGTGTACGGTCTAGCCATCACTAGAGTTGAGCGAAACAGGTCGGTCAGATTCATAACTTGCCGACTTTCTCCAAAGTCGGGTTTCGCTGAGCGAAACCCGACCATAGTATGAGGTCGGCCATGCGGTCATTGACCCGAGCGCCAAAGTCAGTTTTGCCATAATGCTTGCAGGCGCCTTTTTTCAGCCAATGAGCAAGGAAGTACACTGTGGGCAAACAGAGGACATGGGCAGCGTCCACCACCATCTTAGAGAAGGGCATTGCAGCGATTGGCTTACTTTGGGGGGCATCATAGTGGCCATAAAAGCCCTGACCGCCATTTTACTTCGGCCGATCTGAACAGTAGGGAGAGGTTGCTGACGCTGTTTATCAGTAGAGAGAGAGTTAGGGCTGTAAAGAGAAGTTCTTATGTGCTTGTGCTGATAGCAATTGCGCTGTACAGTTAGTGTGCAGTGACAGGGGAGGATTTTCTTGTGTGCAGCAGCGCTGGTTATTAGGCTGCCTGCCAGTGACAGGGGAGGATTTTCTTGTGTGCAGCAGCGCTGGTTATTAGGCTGCCTGCTAGCGGTATTGCTGTGTGTACACTGCTGTGCAGACTGCTTTTTACACAGCACTAATACTTTTATTCTTTTTTTCTGCACAGTTACCGAGCGTTCATTTTTTTGGCAGAAAGTGCTCCTCCACCCACCACTAGCAGTGCATCATTGACACCTGGAACATTGGCCCACATGTGTGATTATGTCTTGCGGCTCCTAAAAAGGGACCACCGCATTGCTAAAATTATGAAGGATGACAACTACTGGTTGGCCAGCATCCTCGATCCACGCTATAAAGGCAAATTACAGAACATCATGCCACAGGAGAGCCTAGAGCTTATATTGGCGAACAAACAAGCAACTCTGGTAAACCGTTTGTTAGAGGCATTCCCAGCACACAGCAGCGGTGCAGGTTCTACCACGAGCCGTACTGGCAGGGCCGGCGTCAGCACCCGGCACACCCGGGCAAGTGCCGGGGCCCTGAGCAGGCAGGGGGGCCCACTCGCCGTTGAATGGACCGCTATTTGCAAATAGCGCTCAGTTCCTCCCGAATCTCACTGTATGGCTAAGCAGTACTGTACAGCAATATATGGAGTAGTTCTACATTCAACAGAAATTGTTGGACAAATTTCAGTGCCATTTTTACCCATTTCCCAGTGTGAAAATGAAAAATCTGGGGCTAAAACAAAATGTTGGTGGTAAAAATGTAATAATTTTGTGACCCTCCCGTGGTGTCAATATGATCACTGCACCCCTAAGTGAATTCATTGTGAGGTGTAGTTTGCAAAATTGAGTCTCTTATGAGAGGAATCTGATGTTCTGGCACTTCAGGGGCTCTGCCAATGTGACATGGCACGCACAAACCTATCCAGCAAAATGTATGGGACTTCTTCCCTTCTGAGCTTTGCACTGTGCCTCAAAAGTAATTTTTAACCACATATGGGGTATTGGCATTCTCGGGAGAAATTACATAACATAGGCGCTAAAATAACATTTTTGTGGAAATTTTTTTTTTTAAATTATTATGGCTCAATGTTTTAAACTTCTATGAAGCACCTGGGGGTTCAAGGTGCTCACAATACATCTAGTTAAGTTCCCTGAGGGATCTGGTTTCCAAAATTGGCTCACTTGTTGGGGGTTTGCACTGTTTAGGCACATCAGGGGATCTCAAACGCGACATGTCATCCACTAATTATTTCAGCAAATTTTGCATTCATAAGTCAAATGGCGCTCCTTCCCTTTCAAGCTGTGTTGTGTGCCTAAACAGTAGTTTTCCTGCACATATGGGGTATCAGTGTACTCAGGAGAAATTGCACAACAAATTGCTGGTGCAATTTCTCCTGTTACCCTTGTAAAAATGCAAAATTTGGGGCTAAAAACATTAATGTGGGGAAAATGTGATTTTTTTTTTATTTTCACGACTCAATGTTGTAAACTTCTGTGAAGCACCTAGGGGTTCAAGGTGCTCACCGGACATCTAGATAATTTCCCTGAAGGGTCTAGTTTCCAAAATGGTGTCACTTGTGGAGGATTTCCTCTGTTTAGGCACATCAGGGGGTGTCCAAAAGCAACATGGCATCCGCTAATTATTCCAGCAAATTTTACATTCAAAATGTGGTGTATAATAATAAATTATATTGTGGTACCATGTTAGCCAGAAAAATCGATGTGAATACTTTTCTGTCCAATTATGACAAGAGTATTCTTAGAATGATACCTTTATTGGCTAACCAGAAACATATTGCGAACATATAATTTTCTGGTTAGCCAATAAAGGTATCACTCTAAGAATACTCTTGTCATAATTGGACGGAAAAGTATTCACATCAACATTCAAAATGTAAAATGTTGCTCTTTCCCTTCTGAGCACAGTCAGTGGTTTTCCCCCACTTTGGTGGTATCGGTATGCTCAGGAGAAATTGCGCAACAAATTTTGGGGTCCATTCATACTGTTACCCTTTCAAAAATTTGCATCTAAAGTTACATTTTGTTACAAAAAGTTAAATGTTCATTTTTTCCTTCCACATTCCAAAATTCCTGTGAAGCACCTGAAGGGTTAATAAACTTCTTGAATGTGGTTTGGAGCACCTTAAGGAGTGCAGTTTTTAAAATGGTGTCACTTTTGGGTATTTTCTTTCATATAGGCCCCTCAAAGTCACTTCAAATGTGGTCCCTAAAAAAATGGTTTTGTGAATTTCGTTTTAAAAAAATGAGAAATCGCTGGTCATCAACTTTTAATCCTTAAAACTTTATAAAAAAAAATTGTTTCAGTAATTGTGATAATGTAAAGTCGACATCTGGGAAATGTTATTTATTGACTATTTTGTGTAATATAACTTTCTAATTTAAGGACATATAAATAAGTTTGAAAATTGCTAAATTTTAAAAATTGGCCATTTATTTCTCAAAACGCAAGTCATATTGAAGAAATTTTACCACTAGCATAACGTACAATATGTCACAAAATAACAATCTCAGAATCAGTGGGATCCATTGAAGAATTTCAGAGTTATTACCACACAAAATGACACTGGTCAGAGTTGTAAAAATTGGCCTGATCATTAACGTTCAAACAGCCTTGTGGAGGGGGGGGGTAGGGATTAAGCATATTTTACCTTTTTTGTCTTTTTAAATTTTTTTTCTTTGTGTTCACTATAAGGTCAGAAAAGACATTTGTGTCACAATTCATCATGAAAATATATATTTTTTTAATTACTGATTTCCCCTGTAATTTGGGATGGTGTATTAGTGTCACGGTCCATTTTTGGATTTGTGGCAGCTCTGGTTCCACTCAGTTTAAATGTAGTTTTTTTTTCCTTTCAGGCCAGTGGGGGTTAATGTCAGTTTTTTTCCTCGCTGGCAATCTTCTGCTACTGCAGTGCTGCTGGGTCAGCTGGTGTGGGTGGTGACCACTCCCACCATACTTTAAATGGTCACCTGATGTATCAGCTGACTATCGGTGATAGAGCAATCTACAATGACCAAGCCTGAGTAAGGAGCTCTCTGAGTGCAGTAGTGCTTCTGCTGGGTTTGTTATCCTGGTGTCTTTGTTCTGCTGTGCAGTGCTTTGCAGCAGAGGAAACTAAAAGCTAAGTTGTTATTTGCCCATCCCTTTCATGTTTGTCACTGTCCCTGTGTGGTAATATCTGCAGTGGTGAGGCTAGTGCCCCTCGCCAGCCAGTGCACTAGCCAGGGCAGTGTTAGGTGACAGTGAGGGACGAGGTATCCTGACGGGGATGGGGGCAGGACCCACTTTGGATGTTAAGGTAGAGCAGGGACAGGCTCAGGCTTGAGCTCAGGGGTGTCCCTACCTTCATTTCCCTATTGGTAGGGCCTTCTTCCCCCCCTTTTCCATTCTGTTGTTTGTGTGTTGTGTCGTCCGCTGACCGACCCCCCTGTGGGGTCGCTTTACATACCGTGACAATTGGTCACAGCTACAGGGCAATTTAGCCTCCTGCTTGTACTGTAGAGGTGGTCTGAGCCTGCTAAGACTCAGCAGTTCTTGCACCCTGCTGTCACCCACCAATCACATGATCAGTAGTACTGCTTCCTTAACTCTGTAAAAAATAATCATTCAGTGGTGTAAATACAGGATCAGGAAAGCAGATTTGGTAATAAATCATATTTGCCTTCTCTATGTGGAGTCTGGCTGTCTCTGAAAGTCATTCCTCTACTCCTTCAACTGTATAATCTCAGTGCAGCTGTTGACTCTGTGAGGACTGCTCCGATGTTTTCAAATTTTGGCTTGTAAGAAAACGATTTTTCACTTACTACTGTCACTCATATTCAAAATATTAAAAATGTCTTGCTTATAATAATAATAATTTGCTTAATATAGTGCCAGCATTATCCGCAGCATTTTACAATTAAGTGGGAATATTTACAGACATTAATGACATTAGAAAGTAACACATAAAACAACAGTTACAGGAGGAGTGAGAGCCCTGGTCACAAACTTACAATTTATAAGGAAACAGGGAGGAGATAAAATGTAAAAAGTGTTTGTCGTGTACGGTCTAGCCATCACTAGAGTTGAGCGAAACAGGTCGGTCAGATTCATAACTTGCCGACTTTCTCCAAAGTCGGGTTTCGCTGAGCGAAACCCGACCATAGTATGAGGTCGGCCATGCGGTCATTGACCCGAGCGCCAAAGTCAGTTTTGCCATAATGCTTGCAGGCGCCTTTTTTCAGCCAATGAGCAAGGAAGTACACTGTGGGCAAACAGAGGACATGGGCAGCGTCCACCACCATCTTAGAGAAGGGCATTGCAGCGATTGGCTTACTTTGGGGGGCATCATAGTGGCCATAAAAGCCCTGACCGCCATTTTACTTCGGCCGATCTGAACAGTAGGGAGAGGTTGCTGACGCTGTTTATCAGTAGAGAGAGAGTTAGGGCTGTAAAGAGAAGTTCTTATGTGCTTGTGCTGATAGCAATTGCGCTGTACAGTTAGTGTGCAGTGACAGGGGAGGATTTTCTTGTGTGCAGCAGCGCTGGTTATTAGGCTGCCTGCCAGTGACAGGGGAGGATTTTCTTGTGTGCAGCAGCGCTGGTTATTAGGCTGCCTGCTAGCGGTATTGCTGTGTGTACACTGCTGTGCAGACTGCTTTTTACACAGCACTAATACTTTTATTCTTTTTTTCTGCACAGTTACCGAGCGTTCATTTTTTTGGCAGAAAGTGCTCCTCCACCCACCACTAGCAGTGCATCATTGACACCTGGAACATTGGCCCACATGTGTGATTATGTCTTGCGGCTCCTAAAAAGGGACCACCGCATTGCTAAAATTATGAAGGATGACAACTACTGGTTGGCCAGCATCCTCGATCCACGCTATAAAGGCAAATTACAGAACATCATGCCACAGGAGAGCCTAGAGCTTATATTGGCGAACAAACAAGCAACTCTGGTAAACCGTTTGTTAGAGGCATTCCCAGCACACAGCAGCAGTGCAGGTTCTACCACGAGCCGTACTGGCAGGGCCGGCGTCAGCACCCGGCACACCCGGGCAAGTGCCGGGGCCCTGAGCAGGCAGGGGGGCCCACTCGCCGTTGAATGGACCGCTATTTGCAAATAGCGCTCAGTTCCTCCCGAATCTCACTGTATGGCTAAGCAGTACTGTACAGCAATATATGGAGTAGTTCTACATTCAACAGAAATTGTTGGACAAATTTCAGTGCCATTTTTACCCATTTCCCAGTGTGAAAATGAAAAATCTGGGGCTAAAACAAAATGTTGGTGGTAAAAATGTAATAATTTTGTGACCCTCCCGTGGTGTCAATATGATCACTGCACCCCTAAGTGAATTCATTGTGAGGTGTAGTTTGCAAAATTGAGTCTCTTATGAGAGGAATCTGATGTTCTGGCACTTCAGGGGCTCTGCCAATGTGACATGGCACGCACAAACCTATCCAGCAAAATGTATGGGACTTCTTCCCTTCTGAGCTTTGCACTGTGCCTCAAAAGTAATTTTTAACCACATAAGGGGTATTGGCATTCTCGGGAGAAATTACATAACATAGGCGCTAAAATAACATTTTTGTGGAAATTTTTTTTTTTAAATTATTATGGCTCAATGTTTTAAACTTCTATGAAGCACCTGGGGGTTCAAGGTGCTCACAATACATCTAGTTAAGTTCCCTGAGGGATCTGGTTTCCAAAATTGGCTCACTTGTTGGGGGTTTGCACTGTTTAGGCACATCAGGGGATCTCAAACGCGACATGTCATCCACTAATTATTTCAGCAAATTTTGCATTCATAAGTCAAATGGCGCTCCTTCCCTTTCAAGCTGTGTTGTGTGCCTAAACAGTAGTTTTCCTGCACATATGGGGTATCAGTGTACTCAGGAGAAATTGCACAACAAATTGCTGGTGCAATTTTCCTGTTACCCTTGTAAAAATGCAAAATTTGGGGCTAAAAACATTAATGTGGGGAAAATGTGATTTTTTTTTTATTTTCACGACTCAATGTTGTAAACTTCTGTGAAGCACCTAGGGGTTCAAGGTGCTCACCGGACATCTAGATAATTTCCCTGAAGGGTCTAGTTTCCAAAATGGTGTCACTTGTGGAGGATTTCCTCTGTTTAGGCACATCAGGGGGTGTCCAAAAGCAACATGGCATCCGCTAATTATTCCAGCAAATTTTACATTCAAAATGTGGTGTATAATAATAAATTATATTGTGGTACCATGTTAGCCAGAAAAATCGATGTGAATACTTTTCTGTCCAATTATGACAAGAGTATTCTTAGAATGATACCTTTATTGGCTAACCAGAAACATATTGCGAACATATAATTTTCTGGTTAGCCAATAAAGGTATCACTCTAAGAATACTCTTGTCATAATTGGACGGAAAAGTATTCACATCAACATTCAAAATGTAAAATGTTGCTCTTTCCCTTCTGAGCACAGTCAGTGGTTTTCCCCCACTTTGGTGGTATCGGTATGCTCAGGAGAAATTGCGCAACAAATTTTGGGGTCCATTCATACTGTTACCCTTTCAAAAATTTGCATCTAAAGTTACATTTTGTTACAAAAAGTTAAATGTTCATTTTTTCCTTCCACATTCCAAAATTCCTGTGAAGCACCTGAAGGGTTAATAAACTTCTTGAATGTGGTTTGGAGCACCTTAAGGAGTGCAGTTTTTAAAATGGTGTCACTTTTGGGTATTTTCTTTCATATAGGCCCCTCAAAGTCACTTCAAATGTGGTCCCTAAAAAAATGGTTTTGTGAATTTCGTTTTAAAAAAATGAGAAATCGCTGGTCATCAACTTTTAATCCTTAAAACTTTATAAAAAAAAATTGTTTCAGTAATTGTGATAATGTAAAGTCGACATCTGGGAAATGTTATTTATTGACTATTTTGTGTAATATAACTTTCTAATTTAAGGACATATAAATAAGTTTGAAAATTGCTAAATTTTAAAAATTGGCCATTTATTTCTCAAAACGCAAGTCATATTGAAGAAATTTTACCACTAGCATAACGTACAATATGTCACAAAATAACAATCTCAGAATCAGTGGGATCCATTGAAGAATTTCAGAGTTATTACCACACAAAATGACACTGGTCAGAGTTGTAAAAATTGGCCTGATCATTAACGTTCAAACAGCCTTGTGGAGGGGGGGGTTAGGGATTAAGCATATTTTACCTTTTTTGTCTTTTTAAATTTTTTTTCTTTGTGTTCACTATAAGGTCAGAAAAGACATTTGTGTCACAATTCATCATGAAAATATATATTTTTTTAATTACTGATTTCCCCTGTAATTTGGGATGGTGTATTAGTGTCACGGTCCATTTTTGGATTTGTGGCAGCTCTGGTTCCACTCAGTTTAAATGTAGTTTTTTTTTCCTTTCAGGCCAGTGGGGGTTAATGTCAGTTTTTTTCCTCGCTGGCAATCTTCTGCTACTGCAGTGCTGCTGGGTCAGCTGGTGTGGGTGGTGACCACTCCCACCATACTTTAAATGGTCACCTGATGTATCAGCTGACTATCGGTGATAGAGCAATCTACAATGACCAAGCCTGAGTAAGGAGCTCTCTGAGTGCAGTAGTGCTTCTGCTGGGTTTGTTATCCTGGTGTCTTTGTTCTGCTGTGCAGTGCTTTGCAGCAGAGGAAACTAAAAGCTAAGTTGTTATTTGCCCATCCCTTTCATGTTTGTCACTGTCCCCTGTGTGGTAATATCTGCAGTGGTGAGGCTAGTGCCCCTCGCCAGCCAGTGCACTAGCCAGGGCAGTGTTAGGTGACAGTGAGGGACGAGGTATCCTGACGGGGATGGGGGCAGGACCCACTTTGGATGTTAAGGTAGAGCAGGGACAGGCTCAGGCTTGAGCTCAGGGGTGTCCCTACCTTCATTTCCCTATTGGTAGGGCCTTCTTCCCCCCTTTTCCATTCTGTTGTTTGTGTGTTGTGTCGTCCGCTGACCGACCCCCCTGTGGGGTCGCTTTACATACCGTGACAATTGGTCACAGCTACAGGGCAATTTAGCCTCCTGCTTGTACTGTAGAGGTGGTCTGAGCCTGCTAAGACTCAGCAGTTCTTGCACCCTGCTGTCACCCACCAATCACATGATCAGTAGTACTGCTTCCTTAACTCTGTAAAAAATAATCATTCAGTGGTGTAAATACAGGATCAGGAAAGCAGATTTGGTAATAAATCATATTTGCCTTCTCTATGTGGAGTCTGGCTGTCTCTGAAAGTCATTCCTCTACTCCTTCAACTGTATAATCTCAGTGCAGCTGTTGACTCTGTGAGGACTGCTCCGATGTTTTCAAATTTTGGCTTGTAAGAAAACGATTTTTCACTTACTACTGTCACTCATATTCAAAATATTAAAAATGTCTTGCTTATAATCATAATAATTTGCTTAATATAGTGCCAGCATTATCCGCAGCATTTTACAATTAAGTGGGAATATTTACAGACATTAATGACTAGTGTTGAGCGATACGATACTGCAAATATCGGGTATCGGCCGATATTGGCTGTATCGGAATTCCGATTCCGAGTTCCGATATTTTCGTCAGATCGGATACCGGAATCGGAATTGTCACTGTCACTGTCAGTGTCCGTCGGTCGGGTCTGTCAGGAGTCAGCGGCACTTACCTGGCAGAAGATCTCCGGCGGTCACATCCCGGACTGCTTCATGGCCGCCATCCTCTTCTCCCCGGCGGTCACATGCAGTATCTCGCGATAACTGCAGTGACTGCTGGGTAATCGCGGCCGTAAAGCAGTCAGTCCGATGACGTCACCGCCGGGGAAGCTGGTAAGCAGCTGTGCTGCGCCGGGATGTCAGGCTCTGCCTGTCATTCCGATGTAGCAGAGCTGGATCGTCGTGGGACAATCGTTACTATGGACTGCGTCGGACAGGTGGTATACTGTTGGTTTGTTTTTTTTATTTTTTTACAGGAGATCGATGGCGTCGCAGGAATGAGAGAGTAATAAAAAAAATGAAAACTGTGTTGTCTCTTTTATTTCATTAAAAGACTTTTTTCTTGCTGTGTCTTTTTTTTAAACATTTAATAACTTTGGGATTAATAATGGATCGGTGTCTTATTGACGCCTCTCCATTATTAACCGGGCTTATTGTCACCGTGCAATCAACGGTGACAATAACCCCTTATTACCCCGCTTGCCACCGCTACAGGGCAAGTGGGAAGAGCCGGGTAAAGTGCCACAATTGGCACATCTTTTGATGCGCCAAATGTGGGGCTGCTGTAGCCTGGTATTATCAGGCTGTTGAGGGCCAAAATCCATGGGCCTTGACAGTCTTTTAATACCAGGCCGCAGCAGTCTGCATTTTACTTGGCTGGTTAACAAAAATAGGGGGGATCCCCACGCCATTTTTTTTCGAGGGGATTCCCTATTTTTGTTAACCAGCCAAGCTAAGCAGACTGCTGTGGCCTGGTATTATCAGGCTTGCAAGGTCCATGGATATTGGATCCTTACCAGCCTGAAAAACCAGGCCTCAGCAGTCTGCTTCATCTGGCTGGTTAACAAAAATAGGGGGGACCCCACGCTAATTTTTTTCGAGGGGATCCCCTATTTTTGTTAATCAGCCAAGATATGCAGACTGCTGTGGCCTGGTATTATCAGGCTGGCAAGGTCCATGGATCTTGGCTCCTTAACAGCCTGAAAATCCAGGCCTCAGCAGTCTGCTTCATCTGGCTGGTTAACAAAAATAGGGGGGACCCCACGCCATTTTTTTTCGAAGGGAACCCCTATTTTTGTTAATCAGTTCCCTCTGACGTCACTGATGGTGTCCCTGGCTGACCTGAAGTGAAAGTGGAAAGCAATCAATTAAGCTTTCCACTTCCTCTCCTGTCAGCCAGGAGAGGAACTCATTCATTTGGGGGTTTACTGTGAGGCTGCAGCATTAGCTGCGGTCCCTGCAGTAAACATTAACCCTTTCTGAAGGATTACACCGTGGGACCTGACTGTGCATCGGATTGGTAAGAATAATTTTGCTTTATTATTTTATTTTTATTACAGGAAATGGTTTTAGCAGGTAAATAAAATATGGTCAAAAACTGTGTGATTATTTCATTAAACTTCTTTTTTATTAAAGTGTGTGTGTTTGATTATTCTTTCATACAATAGGATTAATAATTGATAGTTGTCTAATTGACAGCTCTCAATTATTAACCTGGCTTAAAGTGACCTTTCAATTGCAAGGTCATTTTAACCCCTTATTAACCCATTCGCCACCGCTACAGGGCAATGGGAATAGACGGGCAAAGTGCCAGAAAGGGCAAATCTAATTAGAGATTTGCCCTTTCTGGGGTGTCTGGGGGCAGATGTTAGTAGCCGGGGGGGGGGGCAAAAATAATGGTCCCTCTCTGGGCTATTATTATCTGCCCCCACTCACTGACTTTGTCTGTCTCGTTGCGAAAATAGGGCGGGAGCCCACGCATTTTTTTTCAGCAATTTTATACCTCATATATATATATACATGTCATTGAGTTTGTGACACATATATATATATATTTATAGTTCATACACTTCTACATAGTATAATAGCCGCTAATTCAATTGCCGGCTTTTGTGAAAATGCAGAACCCGACATGAAATGACACTTGGTGTACATAGGGTTAACCATGTCCTTTGCTATCTGATTTGCACAAACAATTAAATCAGTCTATGTGTGCAAAATTTCACACCTGTAGGGATTAATTAAAGGTGTAAATTCGTAGCAAAAAAGTCAGTTTTTTTTACAACGAATTTACACCTTTAATTAACCCCTACAGGTGTGAAATTTTGCACACATAGACTGATTTAATTGTTTGTGCAAATCAGATAGCAAAGGACATGAAAAGACATGGTTAACCCTATGTACACCAAGTGTCATTTCATGTTGGGTGCTTCTGTCTTTTCACTGAAGCCGGCTTTACCCGGCAATTGAATCAGAGGATATTTTACTATGTAGAAGTGTATAAACTATACATATATGTATATATATATATGTCACAATGACATGTATATATATATATATATATGTATTCTATGTGTGTATATTTAGTGTTTACAAGGAAAGAATGGGGTTTTTTTAGTTCCGATATTTTGTTCCCATAGACTTACATGGGACTTCCGGTATCGGTATCGGGTATCGCCGATATTTTAATGGTATCGGCGATACCATTCCGATTCCGATACTTAGGGATATCGGAAAGTATCGCTCAACACTATTAATGACATTAGAAAGTAACACATAAAACAACAGTTACAGGAGGAGTGAGAGCCCTGGTCACAAACTTACAATTTATAAGGAAACAGGGAGCAGATAAAATGTAAAAAGTGTTTGTCGTGTACGGTCTAGTCATCACTAGAGTTGAGCGAAACAGGTCGGTCAGATTCATAAGTTGCCGACTTTCTCCAAAGTCGGGTTTCGCTGAGCGAAACCCGACCATAGTGTGAAGTCGGCCATGCGGTCATCGACCCGAGCGCCAAAGTCAGTTTTGCCATAATGCTTGCAGGCGCCTTTTTTCAGCCAATGAGCAAGGAAGTACACTGTGGGCAAACAGAGGACATGGGCAGCGTCCACCACCATCTTAGAGAAGGGCATTGCAGCGATTGGCTTACTTTGGGGGGCATCATAGTGGCCATAAAAGCCCTGACAGCCATTTTACTTCGGCCGATCTGAACAGTAGGGAGATGTTACTGACGCTGTTTATCAGTAGAGAGAGAGTTAGGGCTGGAAACAGAAGTTCTTATGTGCTTGTGCTGATAGCAATTGTGCTGTACAGTTAGTGTGCAGTGACAGGGGAGGATTTTCTTGTGTGCAGCAGCGCTGGTTATTAGGCTGCCTGAAAGTGACAGGGGAGGATTTTCTTGTGTGCAGCAGCGCTGGTTATTAGGCTGCCTGCTAGAGGTATTGCTGTGTGTACACTGCTGTGCAGACTGCTTTTTACACAGCACTAATACTTTTATTCTTTTTTTCTGCACAGTTACCGAGCGTTCATTTTTTCCCACACCATATAGAGCTGTACGCTTGTCACACACTACCATGTACCGGCTGGTATCACGGACAAATACATGCTGACTATCTATGTGTGACTTCGGAAATACAGTACAGACCAAAAGTTTGGACACACCTTCTCATTCAACGATTTTTCTGTATTTTCATGACTATGAAAATTGTAGAATCACACTAAAGGCATCAAAACTATGAATTAACACATGTGGAATTATACATTACACTTTACATAAAAGTATGAAACAACTGAAAATATGTCTTATATTCTAGGTTCTTCAAAGTAGCCACCTTTTGCTTTGATTACTGCTTTGCACGCAGAAAAGGTGAACGGATGGACTCTACATGCCTGGTTCCTACCGTGAAGCATGGAGGAGGTGGTGTGATAGTGTGGGGGTGCTTTGCTGGTGACACTGTTGGGGATTTATTCAAAATTGAAGGCATACTGAACCAGCATGGCTACCACAGCAACGTGCAGCAGCATGCTATTCCATGCGGTTTGTGTTTAGTTGGACCATCATTTATTTTTCAACAGGACAATGACCCCAAACACACCTCCAGCCTGTGTAAGGGCTATATGACCAAGAAGGAGAGTGTTGGGGTGCTACGCCAGATGACCTGGCCTCCACAGTCACCAGACCTGAACTCAATCGAGCTGGTTTGGGGTGAGCTGGACCGCTCACCGCTTCAATTTTGAATAAATCCCCAACAGTGTCACCAGCAAAGCACCCCACACCATCACACCACCTCTTCCATGCTTCACTGTGGGAACCAGGCATGTAGAGTCCATCCGTTCACCTTTTCTGCGTGCAAAGCAGTAATCAAAGCAAAAGGTGGCTACTTTGAAGAACCTAGAATATAAGACATATTTTCAGTTGTTTCACACTTTTTTGTAAAGTGTAATGTATAATTCCACATATGTTAATTCATAGTTTTGATGCCTTCAGTGTGATTCTACAATTTTCATAGTCATGAAAATACAAGGGCGCCCCTGATGAAGCCAGTTCACTGGCGACACACTTAGGGCTTCCACTGCCCGCTGCTCCTTCATCTCATGGTCTCCTCAATAGAGGCACTGATTTGTTTTTGGTGGTATCTGACATCTGCTTTCAGCCCAATCAGCGCACACACGTAGTATTAGCCCAGGCCAGGGGGACATTGAATTGCATTATTTATTGTTGAATTTGGCCATTGGACTAGCATCCTGTGTGGGTTGCTTTATAGTTGTTATACTCTATATTGTACTGTATAGTGTTCTTTCTCTTGTCTTTGATAATATATCCAAGCTAAGGATTTTGGTGGCTTACTCACTGTTTGTATTGACACACAGTTTGTAATTGACATATCTGTAAGCCGCTTCATCTCTTATTATGTATTAATGTGGGGATGGGATGGTGGTCAGTAGCCTTATCACAGGCTTGTGTTTGTCACATTTGATGTGGGTTTTATATCCATGTTTTTAATGGAGTTTTTCTGGAGTGTTTTGTATTTTCAATAAAATTTATTGCTGTTTAAATATATGAGTGATCCCTGGAATTTGTATGCTTCTTTTTTCTTGTGTATGGTATTTGGCAAAAGCATACTCTAAGTGAACTCATTTTCATTGAGCGGTGCCCTCTCTTTATGCTACATTAAGGATCAGGCGTCTGCAGCGGAGGAGGAAGAGGAGGAGGAGGGAAGCCTTGATGACAGTCAGCCATTGTCTGCTCAGGGAACTGTCCTGGACGAGGTTGTGGAAGAAGAGGAAGAGGAGGAGGAGGAGGATGAGGGGGATGATTATTTTGGGGAGGAGAATGCTTCCCAGTGGGCAAGAGAAAATGTTGGCTTGCCAAGGTCAGGTACAGGGTTTGTGCATGACTGGAGGAATGTGGTGTAAGCTTTTCAGGGGATATAGCTCTGGGATCGCCGTCTTGGGGAGACAGAGTGGCATAAAGAGACCATTCACAGACAGTGGTTCTGTTAAAAACTGGCAGCAACCAGTTTTATTAAAGTCCACAGCAAACAGAACATAAATTAAAACCAAATCATAAACATAAAGCCTGGACTTGTCCAGCCACTAATTACACTTAGTTAGATTTCCCTTTCTATCCGGGTACCGACTCTAATAGTCTGTGCCCAAAACAACACATATGTTCAGTAGTTACCAGCGTGCAGCTCACATGAGGCTCCAATGGCGCCTGAAGTCAGATCCAGACTGAGAGAGAGCCTCCTCTGAACTTCCAAGCAGGTACTTATGGCTGTCTTATTAAGCAGCTGTGTTCACTCTGGGCTGAACTGCAAACCTGTCCCAGATGGGAATGGAGTGAATACCGCACTGACAACCTACTTTTTATGCGCCCCAGCTAAGAAACCTGGGGGAGATATACACCCCGTCCAGTACGCACCCCTTCACTGTCTCACATATCCCCCCCCTCTTCTCCAGACCGGAGGGCTGGTCCAAAACTCCAAAGAGACAGTGAACTCTGGACAAGGCATCAGCATTACCCTGTAACTTCCCAGGTCTATGCTCCACCGAGAAATTGAACTCTTGAAGTGAAAGGAACCACCTTGTCACCCTGGCATTCCTTTCCCTGTTCTGCTTCATCCATGCCAGAGGAGCATGGTCTGATTGTAATTTAAATTTTCTACCCAAGAGATAATAACGCAGGGAGTCCAGCGCCCACTTGATTGCGAGGCACTCTCGCTCCACAATGGCATAATTTTGTTCAGCCGGTGTCATTTTTCGACTTAGATACAGGACTGGGTGTTCTTCACCCTTCACGACCTGTGACAACACGGCCCCTAACCCCACATTAGAGGCATCAGTTTGAACCAAAAACTCTTCTTTAAAATTAGGGGTGACCAGAACTGGTCTTTGACACAAAGCTATTTTTAACGACAGAAATGCTTTTTCTGCCTCCGGATTCCAATTTATCATTTTTGACTTCCCCCCTTTTGTCAGGTCAGTCAATGGGGCAGCAATGGAGGCATAATTTGGTACGAATCTGCGATAGTACCCAGTGATGCCCAGAAATGCTTTGACCTGTCGTTTTGTGAGGGGTACAGGCCAGTTCCGAATTGCTTCTACCTTATCAATTTGTGGCTTTATCAGCCCCCTGCCAATAACATAGCCCAGATATTTGGCCTCTTCGAGGCCAATTGCACATTTCTCTGGGTTTATGTTCAGTCCAGCTCCGGCTATCGAGTCTACGACGGCTTGCACCCTAGCGAGGTGGCTCTCCCAATCTGAACTGAAAATTACCACATCATCCAGGTAGGCAGCCGCATAGGCTCGATGCGGGCGCAGTATCTGGTCCATAAGCCGCTGAAAGGTAGCTGGGGCTCCATGCAACCCGAAGGGCATCACTAGATACTGAAACAAACCTTCCGGGGTTGCAAAGGCCGTTTTTTCTTTCGCTTCCTCCGACAGGGGTATCTGCCAGTACCCTTTTGTCAGATCGAGGGTTGTAATATAACGGGCACCCCCTAACCTCTCGATTAGCTCGTCTACCCGTGGCATTTCGTATGCGTCAAACTTTGACACCTCGTTCAACCTTCTGAAATCATTACAGAACCTCCAGGTTCCATTAGGTTTTGGGATGAGTACAATCGGGCTACACCACTCGCTTTGGGCCTCCTCAATGACCCCGAGGTCTAACATGCGTTTAATTTCAGTAGAGACTATCTTTCTGCGGGCTTCTGGAATTCTGTACGGTTTTATCTTGACCTTAGTACCGGGCTCGGTCTCGACATGGTGTTTTATTAGAGAAGTCCGGCCGGGCAAGTCAGAAAATCTTTTCTGATTTTTCTGCAGAAACTCCCGCACTTCCTGTTTTTGGTGCACGGATAACGTCTCTCCCATGGTCACAGGAGGTAGAGATGGTTTTACCCCTTTCTCTACTTCACCCGAGGCCAACAATGCCTCTCTGTCCCTCCAGGGCTTGATCAGATTGATATGATACACCTGGTAGGGCTTCCGTCTCCCGGGTTGGTGTACTTTGTAAGTAACCTCGCTCAGTTTTTGTACGATCTCGTATGGACCATGCCACTTGGCCAAAAACTTACTTTCCACTGTGGGAATTAGAATTAGGACTCGATCCCCGGGGTTGAAAGACCTAATTTTTGCTGACCGATTATAAACTCTGCTTTGAGCTTCTTGGGCTCTCTGCTGATGATTCTTCACCAATGGCATAATTTAAGCCATCCTCTCTTGCATCTGGGCAATATGCTCTATAACACTCTTGTATGGAGTTGTCTCGGTTTCCCAAACCTCCTTGGCTATATCCAGCAAGCCCCGCGGATGCCGACCATACACCAACTCAAAGGGAGAAAATCCCGTAGAGGCCTGGGGAACCTCTCTGACCGAAAACAATAAGTAGGGTAACAGGTAGTCCCAGTCCCGCCCATCTTTCTCTACTGCTTTCTTTAACATATGTTTTAATGTTTTATTAAAACGTTCAACCAACCCATCCGTCTGGGGGTGATACACAGATGTCCGAATGTGCGAGATTTTAAGCAACTTACACAGTTCCTTCATCACTTTGGACATAAAAGGTGTGCCTTGGTCCGTGAGGATCTCTTTAGGAATTCCTGTCCTGGAAAACATATGAAAGAGTTCCCGTGCAATATTTTTAGAGGCCATATTTCTTAAAGGGACCGCCTCGGTGTACCGGGTTGCATAATCAAGTACAACTAAGATGTATTGGTGTCCCCTGGCTGATTTTACAATAGGACCTACCAAGTCCATTGCTACCCTTTCAAAGGGTATTTCTATAATTGGCAGCGGGATTAATGGACTCCGGAAGTGAGACACCGGAGCATTTATCTGACACGAGGGGCAGGTTTTGCAATAATCCTCCACATCTGGATAAACCCCGGGCCAGTAAAACCTCTGAAGAATTCTTTCCTGGGTTTTGTCCATCCCCAGGTGCCCACCCAGCACGTGATTATGGGACAAACCTAACACCATACTTCTATATGGCTTAGGTACTAGGAGCTGACTCACGGCCTCTCCCTTTACTTTAGTGACCCTATATAGCAGGTCATTGTTCATGGTAAAATGGGGAAATTTTTCATCAGAGCCGGGCTCTTGTGGGATCTCATTCAGAACAGTTATATTCTCCCTGGCATGTTTAAGAGTGGGGTCTTGCAATTGCTCACTCCCAAAATTGCCACGGGACACCGGTAGGTCAGGGACATTCTGTTCTAGAGAAACATCCTCCCCCTCCCCAAACATCACCTGAAATGGAAATTCATTTTTTTTACAGTCATCATCATTATCAATATCACTATCGTGATTACGATCAGCATCAGCATCATTATCATGGTCATCATCATTATCATGATCATCATCATTATCATGGTCATCATCATTATCATTATCATCATCATTATTATCACATAAGTTTAACAGCCCACTAGCATTGTGTTCCGCCCCTCGGGACTGCGCACCCTCAGTAGGAGCTTCATCACACTGTCCAGCAGAAACATTTTTTTTCCAAAGACCCCAAAACAGGGGAAAGTCACGACCCAATATGGCGGGATGCATCAGGTTCTTCACTACCCCCACTTCATATGAGATCTCCCGAGTTTTGTGACGAAGTCTGAGGAGGTTACTGGGTAGACTTTGATGTCTCCATGTATGCACACCACGCTTAGGTGCCTACCTGTGACGAAGTCCCTATCAGCCAGACTAGCATGTATCAGAGTCACTCGACTTCCTGAGTCGAGTAGGGCCTGTACTGGGCACCCATTTATCACGACCTGACACAGCTGTGGGCCAGTCTCCTCGACTAGGGTGGCCACGCACACGGGCTCGGCGAGGAACGAGAGAGACCGTCCAGCGTCACAGTCCATAGGTTCCCCCACTAGAGGACAATTGGCTGAAATATGACCTTGTTCAAGGCATCTCCAACACTGTCTCAGGTCAGGGTGTTCAGACGGGGAGACCTTCCTAGGCCTGGGGTCTCCTGGTAGGTAAGTATCACCCTTTCGCTCATACATGTCCCCTCGGGGCTGACCCAGACTATCAACAGCCCCCCTTGCCCCCACAGCTGGAACCCTCTTACCGGGAGATGACGGAGGCCGGGTATTCCGAACTGATGATCGCTCGGACGGCTGGTCACGTAGATAGTCTTTGGTGGCGAAATACCTTTCTATCAGGCTGACCAGTTGATCGGCATCTTTGAGGTCTCCCTGTCTGACCCAGAGCTAGACCTCAGGGGGAAGGGCCCAGATGTACCGGTCCAGCACCACCTTTTCAACCATTTGGGCAGGGGTGCTGACGTCAGGTTCCAACCACTTCTTTACCAAAGAAATCAAGTCATACATTTGTGAGCGAGCAGGCTTGTCTCGCCTGTATCTCCAGTTATGGACTCTCCTGGCACGGACTGCCCTCGTCACACCCAGGCGGGCAAGAATCTCCGCTTTCAACTTAGTATAGTTTTTGCTGTCCTGCTCGCTGAGGTCAAAATAGGCTTTTTGGGGTTCCCCAGTCAGATAGGGCGCGACCACCATAGCCCATTCAGATTGTGGCAGATTCTCCTTCTCTGCCAGTCTCTCAATTATAGCCAGATATGCCTCCACATCGTCATGAGGCGTCATCTTCTGCAGAGTCTGTTTTACCGCCTTCTTTACAGCGGATAATGCCGGTAACCCGGCGTCTTCATTCGGGGACGAGGTGCTAGGAGTTTTTTTTAGTGCTGCAACCTGCTCCAGTAACAACCGGTTGGTTTCCTGCTGTTGCTGCTGGCTCCGCTGGGCCTCTAGGTGTTGTTGCTGCATGGCCTGCTGTTGCTGCTGCATGCTCTGCTGTTGTTGCTGCATGGCCTGCTGATGTTGCTGCTGCATGGCCTGCTGGTTCTGGGCCAGCTGCTTAACGAGCTCCTCCATACTGCCGGACATCTTGGGCTGGCTGACAGCCTTCACCCAAGACATATACACTCCACAGTCTTCTCCACAATAAGTTCAGTTTTGCGGTGCAGACACCTTTTTTTTTTTTTCAAAGTCTTCAGCCACTGTGCTGCCCCAGCATTCAAGCACCAATTGTAAGCTTTTCAGGGGATATAGCTCTGGGATCGCCGTCTTGGGGAGACGGAGTGGCATAAAGAGACCATTCACAGACAGTGGTTCTGTTAAAAACTGGCCGCAACCAGTTTTATTAAAGTCCACAGCAAACAGAACAATAAACTAAAACCAAATCATAAACATAAAGCCTGGGCTTGTCCAGCCACTAATTACACTTAGTTAGATTTCCCTTTCTATCCGGGTACCGACTCTAATAGTCTGTGCCCAAAACAACACATATGTTCAGTAGTTACCAGCGTGCAGCTCACATGAGGCTCCAATGGCGTCTGAAGTCAGATCCAGACTGAGAGAGAGCCTCCTCTGAACTTCCAAGCAGGTACTTATGGCTGTCTAATTAAGCAGCTGTGTTCACTCTGGGCTGAACTGCAAACCTGTCCCAGATGGGAATGGAGTGAACACCGCACTGACAACCTACTTTTTATGCGCCCCAGCTAAGAAACCTGGGGGAGATATACACCCCATCCAGTACTCCAGTACGCACCCCTTCACTGTCTCACAGTGGATTTGGCAGAAAGTGCTCCTCCACCCACCACTAGCAGTGCATCATTGACACCTGGAACATTGGCCCACATGTGTGATTATGTCTTGCGGCTCCTAAAAAGGGACCACCGCATTGCTAAAATTATGAAGGATGACAACTACTGGTTGGCCAGCATCCTCGATCCACGCTATAAAGGCAAATTACAGAACATCATGCCACAGGAGAGCCTAGAGCTTATATTGGCGAACAAACAAGCAACTCTGGTAAACCGTTTGTTAGAGGCATTCCCAGCACACAGCAGCGGTGCAGGTTCTACCACGAGCCATACTGGCAGGGCCGGCGTCAGCACCCGGCACACCCGGACAAGTGCTGGGGCCCTGAGCTGGAGGGGGGCCCACTCGCCGTCGGGCACCCCGGCGCCCGTTAGCGGTGCCAGCGCCGCCACTGGGCCCCCCCCGCTTGCTCAGGGCCCCGGCATCAGCCGGCTTATTACTTACCTCTGAGCCCCGTGCCTCCGCTGCCGCAGCTCCGAGCTCCAGGGGGCGCCTGCGCTTCCTCTCACAGCAGCGCCGCTGAATGATGTCATCATTCAGTGGCCGGCTGTGGCAGAGAGCGCGCGGACGCCAGACAGGTGAAATGTGATGTGTATGTGTGTGTGTGTGTATCAGTGTGTGTGTGTGTCTGTGTGTATCAGTGTGTGTGTATGTAGTGCGGTGCTTTGTGTATGTGTGTGTTTGTATGTATGTGAGAGAGTGCTTGTGTGCTGCGGTGCTGTCTGTGTGATTGTGGAGGGGTGAGGGCAGTGATGATGATGATGATGATGGGGAGGCATTGATGATGCTGGGGAGGCGATGATGATAATTGACAGGCATTGATGATGATGGGGAGGCAATCATGATAATGGGCAGGCATTGATGATGATGAGGAGGCCATGATGATGATGGGCAGGCATTGATGATAATGGGGAGGCCATGATGATGATGGGGAGGCATTGATGATAATGGGCAGGCATTGATGATGATGGGGAGGCATTGATGATAATGGGCAGGCATTGATGATGATGGGAAGGCCATGATGACGATGGGCAGGCATTGATGATAATGGGGAGGCCATGATGATGATGGGGAGGCCATGATGATGATGGGGAGGCGATGATGATGATGGGGAGGCCATGATGATGATGGGGAGGCAATGATGATGATAATGGGGAGTCTTTCCACAGCGCCCTTTCCTGAGCCGTAACAGTGCAGAACGCAGCACAGCGCAGAGGAGAGTTCCATATTTTGTATGGAGCATTATATGGGGACCAGTATCCTGTGTGGAGCATTATATGGGGACCAGTATCCTGTATGGAGCATTATATTGGGTTCAGTATTTTGTATGGAGCATTATATTGGGTCCAGTATTCTGTATGGAGCATTATATGGGGGATGCGGGGGTGACATCCTGCATGGGGTATTATATGGGTGATGCGGGGGAGACTATGTGGTGCCCATAATATTGTATGGAGGACTGTACTGTCCAGTCTGTACTGTGCGCTGTGAGGATTTGGCGGTTTTTGAGCTATTGTACAATTTACAATAGATATCACTCATGTAATGGAAGAAGTGAAGTATTTGGCATTGTACTGTACCTATATTTCTCTACTGTATCTGTGCATCATGAATTGTGGTCTGTGTTAAAGGGGCCTACTGAGGCTCTTTCGCCCGGGGCCCATAAAAACCTGGAGCCGGCCCTGCGTACTGGGCCAAATGGAAGAGGTGTTCGTGTTGCACACAGCCGAAGTGGCATTGGAGACAGGGGTTTCATGACCATGTTGTGGACTGATTTCTCGAGTACCGCTCACACGACTGATAATACTGAATCGATTGCAACAGACAGGAGATAGCAGTTGTCAACTATGGTTCAAAACTACCTCTCCTCCCCTATCGATGTTTTCCCTCACAGTTCATTCCCCTTTGACTACTGGGCCTGTAAACTGGACACCTGGCCTGAATTGGCGCAATATGCCTTACAGGAGCTCGCTTGCCCTGCTGGTAGTGTGCTATCAGAAAGAGTCTTCAGTGCTGCTGGATCAATCCTGACAGAAAGACCCGGCTGTTGACCCAAAATGTTGCTGATCTCATCTACATTAAAATGAATCATGCCAGCAAAATGGCTCGCTTTGTCCTCCTCTTCCTCCGACTTCTCCAATTCCTCCATTTGCAGCTGCTGAACGTCCAGCCTACACCTCAACATATGCCAGTTTTTCCACCTCCCTAACTGGGCTGTACCCCCCTAGGGCCGGCATCAGCACCTGGCGCACCCAGGCAAGTGCCAGTGCCCTGAGCAGGTGGGGGGGCCACTCGTGGGCGACAGTACTGGCACAGGGCCCCTCATAGTACGCCAGTGTCTCTGACGGTGGGGAAGCCAACTCGCCGTCAGAGACACCGGCGTTCTATGAGGGGCTCTATGCCAGTGCGGTCGCCCACGAGTGGGCCCCTCCTGCTTGCTCAGGGCTCCAGCACTTGTAATACTTACCTCTCCTGCTTCACCGCTGTGACGTCTTCTGCGCTTCCTGACAGTGACAATCAGGTCAGAGCGTGCTGATGACGTCACGTCTGTACGCCCTCTGCCTGAACAGTCCAAGTGCAGAGAGCTGGAAGATGGCGATGCTGAGGAGTCCAGAGTAGAGAGAGGTATTTCATTTTTTTTAATGTTTGGAGCAATATATGGGGAGCATTATACACTGAAGAATTATATATGGGGCCCATCATACACTGGAGCATCATAGAAAGGGCCCATTATACACTGGAGCATCATATGGGGCCCATTATATATGGAGCATTATATAGGCCCATCATACACTGGAGCATCATCCATGGGGCCCATCATACACTGGAGCATTATAAATGGGGCCCATCATACACTGGAGCATCATATACGGGGCCCATTATACACTGGAGCATTATAAATGGGGCCCATTATATATGGAGCATTATATAGGCCCATCATACACTGGAGCATCATGCATGGGGCCCATCATACACTGGAGCATTATAAATGGGGCCCATCATACACTGGAGCATCATATACGGGGCCCATTATACACTGGAGCATTATATAGACCCATTATACACTGGAGCATCATCCATGGGGCCCATCATACACTGGAGCATTATAAATGGGGCCCATCATACACTGGAGCATCATATACGGGGCCCATTATACACTGGAGCATTATAAATGGGGCCCTTTTAATATGGAGCATATATAGCCCATCATACATGGAGCATCATCCATGGGGCCCATCATACACTGGAGCATTATAAATGGGCCCATCATACACTGGAGCATCATATACGGTGCTCATTATACACTGGAGCATTATAAATGGGGCCCATTATATATGGAGCATTATATAGGCCCATCATACACTGGAGCATCCATACATGGGGTCCATCATACACTGGAGCTTTATAAATTGGGCCCATCATACACTGGAGCATCATATACGGGCCCATTATACACTGGAGCATTATAAATGGGGCCCTTATATATGGAGCATCATATGGGGTTCATTATTTATGGGGCATCATATAGGGTATGGAGCATCATATGGAGCACTATGGGGCCTAATTTTGTATGGAGCATTATATGGGCCCATTCTGTATGGAGCAATATATGGGGCCCATCATATACTGTATGGAGCTTTATATGCAATCATTATACTGAAATGGAGCAATAATGTGGGGCTCATTATACTCTATGGGTCCGTCCATACTGTATGGCACATTATATGGGGACCATCATATACTGTAGGCTTTTGTGGAGCTCATCATATACTGTATGGAACATTATATGGGACCAATTTTTCTGTATGGAGCAATTTTATGGGACTCATTATTCTGCATGGCGCACTATGTGGTGGCCATAATACTGTTATGGAGGAAATATACTGTCCGGTTTTTGAGCTATTGTTGAATTTAAAATAGATATCAGTTCATGTAAATAAGAAGTGAAGTATTTGGCATTGTATAACCTTATTTCCTGCCATATCGGGGGCA
>JARQOD010000005.1:140748108-140841742 GCA_033576555.1 Oophaga sylvatica | reverse complement strand
TCTGTATTTGGGGGGGGGGGGGATCTTTTCTCCAATGGAGTTTGCACAGTTGTCGGCCCCGGGGGGATCAGCTTGCCATTGAGGTTAGGTTTTTGCTGATTTTGCTAGGTTCCCTTTGTGAACCCTAGGACCCACCCCGTTTTTTTGGGGAAAAAGAAAATTTTCAAATTTCAAAATAATTGAAAATTGTTTTTTCCCCTTAAAAATCTAAGTCCTCAAAAGGGGGCCAGCGGGTTTAAAAATTTTGTCTCTCTCTCCTGCGGGCGCCTCAGGATTGGGCTTTTTCCCTGACACCGGGGATCTTTTTGAGTGTGTTGATGCATTTTTTCAGGCTTTGGGGTTATTAAAACGATGGCCTAAGTCCGATCAAGTGAAAAACCTTTTGTTGGCATTAAATCGGGGTTGATGATGCTGAGCTATACTGTCGGATCCGAGGGGGCATCCTGACCAAAGGGAATGACGACGCTTTGGGGCCCCTTTTTCCCCGGAAGGGTCTGTGGTAATAAAAAGGATTTTGGTGGGCCCCCCGCCCCTCTGGTCTCAAGATTCTATTCTTAGCGTTAAAAATTGACGGTTTGCGTGAGCGGAGAATTATGGGGGTTTTTTTTTTTTGCCTTGTGAGCCAGCTGCTGGCCCATGCAGTGGATGGAGTGGTGTCGGGGGCACAGCGTCATGGTTTAAAAAGGAAAAATGGGTTTGTTTCTATGTGGTGATGCCTTCATGCTTTTTTCTCCCAAGGGGGGGGAAAGGTTTGCCCCCAGTTGTCTTGGGTAGTGTTCAGACTAATTTTTTTTTATGTCACTTGTTATGCTCTCTCCCCCAAAATTTCTGCTAGGCTTTCGTTTTTTGGGAGCGCTTTAAAACCTGAGGTTTATTTGAAAAACTTTGGGGGGTTTTCCCTTGTCCCCAAAAAAAAAGGGGTTTTTCCCCTACTGGGGTCGATTTACCCCTTTGGCTGAGAATAAACCCAGTTTTCTACTCGGTGAAAAGGGGGGGGTTTAAAACCTGATCCCAGGAGTGCTGCAAATTTTTGGTTTATAACTGCATGAATTATCGGCGGGGTTTTTCCCTTGGTTACAGTTCATAATCCTTTTTGGGGTTTGGGAAAATCGTGTCTGTAACCGTTGGGGTGCCAATGTGTTAAACCAACATCCTGTTTTTCTGCCTCCCCCAGTGGGATGTTCCTGATTTTTTTTTTGTTTTCTGATGTTTTTTAGCGAAAGAAAAAAATTTCATCCTTACTCCCCATAGGGCTTGACGCGCATTAAAATTTTGCCAGGTAAAAATTCCCCAAGGGTGCCTTTTTAACGTCTGTACCTGAACTGCGCTAGGGGGTCTTATATCAGGAATCTTTTGGGAAGGGTCATATCAGGACCATCCTCTTCACCCTTAGGGCGGTTTTTTTTTGTGGGGCCAAAAAAAAGTTCATTAAGGCCGGTATTGTTATCGTCCTTGAACAATATACTGGAAATATCAATACCCGTTACCCTATTTTTACCTTTTTCCAGGGTGAAAAACGCTATTGGTTTACCAAGTTGACCCCAGGGGGGGTATAACCTTATTCGCTTTTTAACACGGGATGAATGGAAAAGGGGTTTAAACCCCTGAAGGGGGTTTTGGCCTTGTGATGCCCTTTGGGCCCACTAAACTCCCCTTCCCCCTTCCGTCCTTCATGAAGACATTTTTTAAAGGTTTTGTGGACAAAATTTTGATTGTTTATTTGGATGATATCTTGATTTTTCTAAGATGGGGGTCTCATGTGAAACATGTTCGAACGTTTCCAGATTTGAGAGAGAATGCTTGTATGTGAAAAGGGAAAAATTCTTTTTGGGTACGAAATCTCTTTCTGGGGTTTTTTTTTTTTCCCCCCCTGTTATTGAAATGGCCCCTCAAGGTTCAGGCCATCTGTGATTGGGTCCAACCTACTTCATTAAAGGCTCTTCAGAGATTTTTGGGTTTTGCCAATTTTTTATCGTAAATTTATTGGTAATTTCTCTGTTATTGTTAAACCATTAACTGATTTTGACCAGAAGGTTCTGATGTGGTGAATTGGCCTCCTGAGGCAGTCTCTGCGTTTCTGGAACTTAAGCAGAGATTCACTTCTGCTCCTGTTCTACGGCAGCCTGATGTTTCTCTGCCATTTCAGGTGGAGGTTGATGCCTCTGAAATTGGGGCAGGTGCCGTTTTGTCCCAAAAAGAATCCAGAGACCTCTAAAAGTAACCCTTGTGCCTTTTTCTCTCGAAAATTTTCTCCTACTGAACGTAATTTGACGTGGGTAATCGGGAGTTATTGGCCATGAAGTGGGCTTTTGAAGAGTGGAGACATTGGCTGGAGGGAGCCAAACATCAGGTGGTGGTCCTTACGGACCATAAGAATCTGGTCTATCTGGAATCTGCCAAGCGACTCAATCCTAGACAGGCCAGGTGGGCCTTGTTTTTCACACGTTTTAATTTTGTGGTTTCCTTTCTTCCTGGCACTAGAATGTTAAGGCGGATGCCCTCTCGAGGAGTTTCCTTGCGGATTCTCCTGAGCTATCTGATCCCTCTGTTATTTTGAAGGAGGGTGTAGTTCTTTCCGCCATCTCGCCCAATTTTGAGACTTGCTCTGGAGGGGTGTCAGAGGGATAGGCCCGAGCGCTGCCCTGTTGGAAAATTGTTTGTCCCGGACCAATGGAAAAAGAGTGTGATGTCTGAGATTCATTGTTCCGCATTGGCTGGGCATCCCGGAATTTTTGGTACCAGAGACTTGGTTAGTCGGGGCCTTTTGGTGGCCTACCTTGTCTCGCGATGTCAGGGAATTTGTGCAGTCCTGCGGGACTTGCTCTCGCTCCAAGCCTTGCTCTCGCTCTAGTGTTTGTTGATGCCATTGCCTGTGCCCAAGAGACCATGGGACCCATATCTCTATGGATTTCATTTCGATCTTCCTGTTTCTCAGAGAATGACCACCATCTGGGTAATTTGTGATAGGTTTTCCAAAATGATACATCTTGTGCCATTACCTAAGTTGCCTTCCTCCTCTGAATTGGTGCCGTTGTTCCTTCAGCACGTGGTTAGTTTACACGGCATTCTGAGAACATTGTGTCTGACAGAGGGTCCAGTTTGTTTCCAGATTTTGGAGGACTTTTTGTTCTAAACTGGGTGTTCAATTGTCTTTCTCCTCGGCATTTCATCCTCAGACCAATGGTCAAACTGAGAGAACAAACCAGACATTGGAGACTTATCTAGATGCTTTGTGTCTGCTGATCAGGATGACTGGGTCTCTTTTTTGCCTTTGGCTGAGTTTGCTCTTAATAATAGGGCTAGCTCTGCCACTTTGATGTCTCCGTTTTTCTGTAATTCTGGGTTTCACCCTCGATTTTCTTCAGGACAGACGGAGGCTTCTGTCTGTCCAGGTGTTGACTCTGTTGTTGAGCGTATGCAGCAGATTTGGGACCAGGTAGTGGAGAGGTTGTCCCTCTCAGGAGAAGGCCCAGCGGTTTGCTAACCGGCATAGGACTGATGGTCCTCGGTTTAAAGTGGGGGACTTGGTCTGGTTGTCCTCAAAGAATATTCCTATGAGAGTAGCATCTCCTAAATTTAAGCCTAGGTTCATTGGACCTTATAAGATCATGGAGATTATTAATCCTGTTTCTTTTCGTTTGCTTCTTCCAGGGACATTTAAGATCCATAACGTGTTCCACAAGTCCTTGTTGAAGAGGTTTGTTGAGCCAGTGGTTCCTGCTGCTGTGCCTCCTGACCCTGTTTTGGTTGAGGGCAATCTGGAGTATGTGGTTGAGAAAATATTGGATTCTCGTTTTTCTAGACGAAGACTCCAGTATTTGGTTAAATGGAGAGGTTATGGTCAGGAAGATAATTCTTGGGTGTTTGCTTCGGACATCCATGCTAGGAGACTTATCCGTGCATATCATAGAACTCATCCCTGACCGACCTGGTTGCTCAAAATGAGGGTTCGGTGACCCCTCCTCAAGGGGGGGGTACTGTTGTGAATGGGTTTGAGATGAGTTCTGAGCAGAGGCTCCCTCTGGTGGTTACAAGCGGTACTAGTGAGGATTGGGAATCAGGTGTTACTGATTGGTCTTATTTAAGGGAATCATTTTCCCATCAGGGTTGCCGGTGATCAATTGTTCTGGTCTGAATCCTTCTTTTCAGTTTCCCTTGTAGCCTGCTGTGTCGTGTCTGCATCTCCTGCTATCAGATAAGACAATTTCTTATTTTGTGTTTTTGCTATATTTTTGCATTTTGTCCTGCACTTCTTGGGGGCCTTCTGGTCCCCTCGGGGCTTTTGCCCTCTCAGTTTAGTTCAGCCACTGTGTTTTGTAGTTTTTGCTTTTTTCAGTTTTTTCAGTGGCTGCTGTTTTTTGTTACACCAGAGAACTAATTTAGGTGGTGAGGTCGTGTGATCTCATGTGATTTGAAATTAGTAGAGTTGGTGTTTTTCAGGGTTTCCTGGGATTGCAGTAAGTACCTTCCTGTCCTTTTCTATTTTAGATAGTTTGGGCCCCAGCGTTTGCTCATACTATTTTCTTTCTGTGTCAGTATTTCCTCTTGTCTAACCGCCTTACATGTTTGGGGGCTTTCTATTATCTTTGGGGTTCTGCTCCGGGGCAGATAGCTTTCTATTTCTATCTTTAGGTGTAGTTAGTTTCTCAGGCTGTGACGAGGCGTCTAGGACCATCGTAGGAACGCTCCAACGGCTGCCTCTAGTTGTGGTGGTTAGTCAGGGTACTGCAATCCCATAGATTCCAACTGCTCTGGTGTATTTCCTTTTTTACCTGCACTCCTCAGCTACCGTAACATAACAAATTGCCTTCAAATGCTCTGGTACTGACCCCAGGCCTCTCTTAAAGGAATCATTGGTGTGGAAGTCAGGGCAAATTCATCCTGTGCTTTGGTTTTGACCCCAGGCCTTCTTAAAGGGATCCCCGTATGGAAGTTAGGACCGTTCCACTCAGCACTGTGTTCTGACCCAGGGCCTCTTAAAGGGATCATTGGTATGGAAGTTAGGGCAATTCCACTCAGCGCTCTGGTTCTGACACCATGCCCCTCTTAAAGGGATCCCCGGTATGGAAGTGAGGGCAAATCCACTCTGCGCTCTGATTCTGAACCCAGGCCCCTCTTAAAGGAATCGCGATATGGAAGTGAGGGCAAATCTACTCTGCGCATTGGTACTGACCCCAGGCCTCTCTTAAAGGGATCTCTTAAAGGGATCTCTCTTAAAGGGATCTCCAGAGTCAGCATGGGTTTGTAACTAATAAGTCATGTCAGACTAATTTAATTTCCTTCTATGACAGAATCACTGACTGGGTGGATCAGGGAAATGCTGTAGATATATTATATCTTGACTTCAGCAAAGCATTTGACAAAGTATCTCACACAATCCTTATTGAAAAAATGATAAGTACGGAATGGACAAGGCAACTGTTAGGTGGATACATAACTGGCTTAGTGATAGGACCCAAAGAGTGGTAGTAAATGGCTGCACATTGAGTTGGAAGAATGTATCAAGTGGGGTACCACAGGGCTCTGTCTTGGGCCCTCGTATTGTTCAACATCTTTATCAATGATTTAGATGAAGGAATTGAGGGTAAATTGATTAAATTTGCTGATGACACAAAGCTAGGAGGGATAGCTAATACCAGAGAAGAGAGAGAGAGGTTTTCAAACAGATATAAATAAACTGGAGCAGTGGGCAGCAACTAACAGAATGGTTTTTAACAGGGAAAAATGCAAAGTACTTCATCTGGGAAATAAAAATGAAAAAAGCGTATACAGAATGGGAGGAATAAGGCTAAGCAACAGCACATGTGAAAAAGACTTGGGCATACTAATAGATCACAGACTGAACTTGAGTCAACAGTGTGATGCAGCAGCAAAAAAGGCAAATACAATTCTGGGATGTATTAACAGAAGCATACAGTCTAGATCACGTGAAGTCATTATTGACCTCTACTCTTCTTTGGTCAGACCTCATCTGGAATACTGTGTCCAGTTTTGGGCACCACATTTTAAAAAAGACATCAACAAACTGGAGCAAGTTCATAGAAGAGCGACCAGAATGGTGTTCGGTCTGCAAACCATGTCCTATGAGGAACGGTTACAGGATTTGGGAATGTTTAGCTTGCAAAAAAGGAGACTGAGAGGTGACTTAATAGCTGTATACAAATATCTCAAGGGCTGTCACATTGTAGAAGGATTATCTTTATTCTCATTTGCACACGGAAAGACTAGAAGCAATGGGATGAAACTGAATGGGAGGAGACACAGATTAGATATTAGAAAAAACTTTTTGACAGTTAGAGTGATCAATGAGTGGAACAGGCTGCCACGAGAGGTGGTGAGTTCTCCTTCAATGGAAGTCTTCAAACAGAGACTGGACATACATCTGTCTGGGATGATTTAGTGAATCCTGCTTTGAGCAGGGGGTTGGACCAGATGACCCAGGAGGTCCCTTCCAACTCTACTATTCTATGATTCTATAATTCCTGTATGGAAGTTAGGGTAAATCCCTCAGTGCTCTACTTCTCACCCAAGGCTTCTATTAAAGGGATCATTGGTATCGAAGTCAGGGCAAATCCACTCAGCGCTCTGGTTCTGACCCCAGGCTGACAGGATTATGTGGGATTATGGGTAGTAATCCGGTGGCTCTGGCTGACGGGATGATGTGGGATATTAGCGGGAGTAGTCCGGTGGCTCTGGTTGACGGGATGATGTGGGATATTAGGGGTAGTAGTCCGGTGGCTCTGGCTGACAGGATGATGTGGGATATTAGGGGTAGTAGTCTGGCGGCTGTGATGGGATGATGTGTGACATTAGGGGTAGTGTTATGTTTTGGTAGCGGAGGAGAGCAGGCAAAAAACGGCAATACACCAGAGAGGTTGGAATCTACTGGATTGCAGTACCCTGACTAACCACCACAACTAAAGGCAGCCGTGGAGCGTTCCTACGTTGGTCCTAGACGCCTCGTCACAGCCTGAGAGGCTAACTACACCTAAAGATAGAAAGAGGAAATCTATCTGCCCCGGAGCAAATCCCCAAAGAACATAGGAAGCCCCCAAACATGTAATGGCGGTTAGACAAGAGGAAATACAGACACAGACAGAAAATAGTATGAGCAAAAGCTGGGGCCCAATCTGCCTAGACAGAAAAGGATAGGAAGGATACTTACTGCAATTCCAAAAAACCCTAAAAAAAGCCAACGCTACTAATTGCAAAAACACCTGAGATCACACGACCTCTACCACCTAAATTAGTTCTCTGGTGTAACAAAACTAAGCCGCAGCCACTGAAAAAACTGGAAAAGGCAAATGAACAAACAACAGTGGCTCCAGAGGAACCGAGAGGAGACCAAGTCCCCCGTGGAGGGGAACCTGGCCAACCTCACAGAAATGCAGAGAAAAATGCAAATGGCAAGCACAAAAACAAAAAACAGAAAATATCTTATCTGAGAGCAGGAGAAGAGGCAAGACTCAGCAAGCTTCCAAGTGAAAAAGGAACCACAGTTGAGACAAGAACAATTGATCACCGGCAACCATGATGGGGGAAACCTCCCTTATATCCAGCCAGTCTGTAATTCTTGATTGCCAATCCTCATTGAATGGTTCAGTACTGTTTGTAACCACCAGAGGGAGCTTCTGCTCAGAATTCATTTCTAAAACATTCATAACAGTACCCCCCCTTGAGGAGGGGTCACCGAACCCTCATTTGTGCAACCAGGTCGGTCAGAATGAGCTCTGTGATATGCACGGATCAGTCTCCTAGCATGGATGTCCGAAGCAAACACCCAAGAATTGTCCTCCTGACCATAACCTCTCCACTTAACCAAATACTGGAGTTTCCGTCTAGAAAAACGAGAATCCAATATTTTCTCAACCACATACTCCAGATTGCCCTCAACCAAAACAGGGTCAGGAGGCACAGCCATAGGAACCACTGGCTCGAAAAACCTCTTCAATAAGGACTTGTGGAACACGTTATGGATCTTAAATGTCCCTGGAAGAAGTAAACGAAAGGATACAGGATTAAGAATCTCCATGATCTTATAAGGTCCAATGAACCTAGGCTTAAACTTAGGAGATGCAACTCTCATAGGGATATTTCTTGAGGACAACCAGACCAAGTCCCCCACTTTAAACCGAGGACCATCAGTCCTATGCCGGTTGGCAAACCGCTGGGCCTTCTCCTGGGAGAGGGACAAACTCTCCACTACCTGGTCCCAAATCTGCTGCATACGCTCCACAACAGAGTCAACAACCGGACAGACAGAAGCCTCCGTCTGTCCCGAAGAAAATCGAGGGTGAAACCCAAAATTGCAGAAAAATGGAGACATCAAAGTGGCAGAGCTTGCCCTATTATTAAGAGCAAACTCAGCCAAAGGCAAAAAAGAGACCCAGTCATCTTGATCAGCAGACACAAAGCATCTCAGATAAGTCTCCAATGTCTGGTTTGTTCTCTCAGTTTGTCCATTGGTCTGAGGATGAAAAGCAGAGGAGAAAGACAATTGAACACCAAGTTTAGAACAAAAAGTCCTCCAAAATCTGGAAACAAACTGGACTCCTCTGTCAGACACAATGTTCTCAGGAATGCCGTGTAACCAAACCACGTGCTGAAGGAACAAAGGCACCAATTCGGAGGAGGAAGGCAACTTAGGTAATGGCACAAGATGTATCATCTTGGAAAACCTATCACAAATCACCCAGATAACGGTCATTCTCTGAGAAACAGGGAGGTCGGAAATAAAATCCATAGAGATATGGGTCCATGGTCTCTTGGGCACAGGCAATGGCATCAACAAACCACTAGAGCGAGAGCAAGGCTTGGAGCGAGAGCAAGTCCCACAGGACTGCACAAACTCCCTGACGTCACGAGACAAAGTAGGCCACCAAAAGGACTGACTCACCAAGTCTCTGGTACCAAAAATTCCGGGATGACCGGCCAATGCGGAACAATGAATCTCAGACATCACACTCTTCTTCCACTGGTCTGGGACAAACAATTTCCCAATAGGGCAGCGCTCGGGTTTATCCTCCTGACACCCCTCCAGAGACAGTCTCAAATTGGGCGAGATGGCGGAAAGAACTACACCCTCTTTCAAAATAACAGCAGGATCAGATAACTCAGGAGAGTCCACAAGGAAACTCCTCAAGAGGGCATCCGCCTTAACATTCTTAGTGCCAGGAAGAAAGGAAACCACAAAATTAAAACGTGTGAAAAACAAGGCCCACCTGGCCTGTCTAGGATTAAGTCGCTTGGCTGATTCCAGATAAACCAGATTCTTATGGTCCGTGAGGACCACCTGTCACGCTGTCTCTGCGTACAGGAGGTCAGGGGCCTAAGCTGACCCTAAGCTGGGGCCCTGACTAATCCCTCTACCTGGAGGTACTGTTAAAGGTACAGACGTCCAGGCTGCCAGCGTAACCCTTACCTCCTGAGGATCCCTGAACCTCAGTGATCTAGTCCTGAGAAGGACCCCGATCACAACAACAGGGGACAGGATAATATAAGCCAACACACAGTACTAGACGAACGAGACAGTACAAGGGGAAAACCAAAAACCACCTTGCATACAAAAACTCACACCACAACAACAGAGGGAACACCAATGGGTAAGGAGATAAATGATAAAGCGAGGAAGGGAAAAAAACACACCAAGTACACTTCACTCCAAACTCCAAAATACCACGAGCTGCTCTGGTTGTCTGCAAGGAATGCTTTCACCGACAAGTTCCCTAACAGACCGGCAGGTATTTGAAGGAGTCCCACTACTGCAGCATTGACTACAGCTGGGCGAGGCTGGGCCTCATCTAGCACAGAGAGAGAGAGAGAATTAACTCCCTCACTGCCGAAAAACAAAAAGCACCAAAAACTCAGCTGCGAGAAGTCAGGCTGTGTAATCGTGACGATCTTCGTGGCGACACACCCGTGACAGTACCCCCCTTCTACGAGGGGCCTCCGGACCCTCAGGGCCAGGTTTATCCGGGTGAATCGTGTGGAAGGCCCGAATTAATCGGTCTGCGTTAATATCCGACGCAGGAACCCACATCCTCTCCTCAGGACCATACCCCTTCCAATGAGCCAGGTACTGAAGAGACCGGCGATTAAAGCGTGAATCAATGACTTTCGATACCTGAAACTCCAAGTTACCATTGACCACCACTGGAGGAGGAGGTAAAGGTGACGGTGTCACCGGCGCCACATACCTCTTAAGCAACGATCTGTGGAACACGTGAATTTTAAACGTAGGGGGAAGGTCAAGACGGAATGCCACCGGATTAATTATAGAACTGATCCTGTATGGCCCGATGAACCTGGGACCCAGTTTCCAGGAGGGAACCTTAAGTTTTATATTCTTGGTAGACAACCATACCCGATCGTTCACACTTAGGTCCGGACCAGACACTCTCCTCCTATCAGCCATACGTTTGTATCGGTTCCCCATAGTATTCAGATTATTCAGCACCCCTCTCCATACTGAAGCGAGTGATGATGAAAATCGTTCCTCCTCAGGAACCCCCGAAGAGCCCCCCCTACTGAAAGTACAAAACTGGGGGTGAAAACCATATGCCCCAAAAAACGGGGACTTACCAGTGGACTCGCTCCGCCTATTATTAAGAGCAAACTCTGCCAGAGGTAAGAAAGAAGCCCAGTCCTCCTGGTTCTCTGACACAAAACACCGGAGATATGTCTCCAAGCTCTGGTTCAGACGTTCCATCTGACCATTGGTCTGAGGATGAAAAGCCGATGAAAACGATAAATGCATCCCCCGCCGTGTACAAAATGCCTTTCAGAATTTGGACACAAACTGAGACCCCCGATCAGACACCACATCGGAGGGTACCCCGTGAAGCCTCACAATCTCCCTAATGAACACCTGCGCAAGAGTTTTAGCATTAGGAAGAGCAGGAAGAGCGATGAAATGTGCCATCTTGCTGAACCTGTCCACTACAACGAGTATGACCGTTTTACCCGAAGACGGCGGGAGGTCCGTAATAAAGTCCATAGACAGATGAGTCCAAGGACGCTCCGGGATCTTCAAAGGTAAGAGGGCCCCAGACGGACGGGTATGTGGGGTCTTAGAGCGTGCACAAACCCCGCAGGACGCAACAAAAGTTACCACCTCCCTATGTAAGTTAGGCCACCAAAACCGACGCGAGAGGAGATCCACAGTTGCTTTACTCCCTGGGTATCCTGCCAAAGCTGAGTTATGGTGTGCCTCGATCACCTTTTGTCGCAACTGATCTGGAACAAACAGTCTCCCTGGAGGTCCAACAGGGGCGTCCCCCTGAGCCTCCAATACCTCCTCCTCAAGCTCAGAGCATACTGCCGACACCACCACCCCCTCCTAAAGGATAGGAACCGGGTCATCCGTATTCCCGGCCCCAGGGAAACTACGAGATAAGGCATCCACCTTTACATTTTTTGACCCAGGACGATATGTGACGACAAAATTAAACCTGGTAAAAAACAAAGACCACCTAGCTTGTCTGGGATTCAGCGGTTTTGCGGACTCCAGATATAGCAGGTTCTTGTGATCGGTGATGACGGTGACCGGATGGACTGCCCCCTCCAAAAAATGGCGCCACTCCTCAAAAGCTAACTTAATGGCCAAGAGTTCCCTATTGCCGACATCGTAATTCCTCTCAGCGGACGACAATTCTTTAGAGAAAAAGGTGCACGGATGCCACTTACCAGGGGACGAACCTTGTGACAATACTGCTCCCACCCCTACCTCGGAAGCGTCTACCTCTACAATGAACGGCTGTGACACATCAGGTTGAATGAGTATGGGTGCCGAGGCAAAACATTTTTTCAAGGAGGAGAATGCTTGACAAGCCTTGTCAGACCACCTAAAAAAATCCGTCCCCTTTTTTGTCATGTCTGTGAGAGGTTTAACCATGGACGAGAAATTACGAATAAATTTCCAGTAATAATTAGTAAACCCCAGGAAACGTTGTAGAGCCTTAAGATTCTCTGGCAGATCCCACTCAAGAACTGCCCGTACTTTCCCAGGGTCCATACGAAAACCGGACGCTGAAACCAGGAAGCCTAAAAACTGGAGTTCCTGTACGGCGAACACACACTTTTCCCATTTGGCGTACAGTTTATTATCCCGCAAGATCTGTAACACCTGCCTAACATGCTCCTGATGAGACACAAGATCCGGCGAGTAAATTAAGATATCATCCAGATATATGACAACAAACTGTCCCACCAGGCAGCAAAAAATGTCATTTACAAAGTGTTGGAACACCGCCGGGGCATTAGTCAGACCGAATGGCATGACAAGGTTCTCATAATGCCCCTCCGGAGTGTTAAACGCCGTCTTCCACTCATCCCCCTCCTTCATCCTAATCAGATTGTACGCCCCCCTGAGATCCAACTTAGAGAACCATTTGGCGCCCACGATCTGATTGAAGAGATCGGGAATAAGTGGGAGCGGATACGGATCTCGGACCGTAATCCGATTAAGTTCACGGAAATCCAGGCAAGGGCGTAGGCCTCCATCTTTCTTCTTCACAAAGAAGAACTCCGCGGCCACCGGGGAAGATGAAGGTCTAATATGCCCCTTAGCCAGACTTTCAGAAATATAATCCTTCATGGCCTGCCTCTCAGGACCAGATAGGTTATACAACCTAGATTTAGGTAACTTGGCCTCAGGGAGCAGTTTTACAGAACAGTTATACACGCGATGAGGAGGTAGTTCCTGACACCCTTTCTCCGAGAATACATCCTCAAAGTCCACCAGAAATGGAGGTAAGACCCTAGGAGTGACCGCACCGATGACCGTATTCATGCAGTTTTTATTACAGAATTCACTCCATTGGCTTATCTCTCTGGATTGCCAATTAATAACTGGGTTATGCTTAGTTAACCAAGGAAGGCCCAACACTATAGGAGTGGGAAGACCCTCCAACACGTAACAAGACAACAGTTCTTTATGTATCGCCCCCACTTGAAGTTTTACGTTATGCACCGCTTGCAAAAAACTTCCCTGACCGAGAGGCCTGGCATCGATCGAGAATATGGGGAAATATGGGGATGGGTTTAGCCAACACACTCAATCGCATACCTTGAACCCGGGCAAACCGAGCGTCCACCAGATTAGCCCCGGCCCCACTATCCAGAAGAACAGATATTCTCTCAGTTCTCGTACCCACCACCACCTCCGCCGGTACGAGAAACTGAGACGAACCTAGGGACGAAATACCTACTCCCAGATTGCCGTCCTCCACACAACCTAGGATGAATAGTTTTCCGACGACCCTTTACTCTGCAAAGGACAGGATGGACACCCCCCAATAAAATGTCCCTTTCTCCCGCAGAAGAAACACCTTCCTGTCTTGTGGCGCACCGGCGGTCCCCTCCCCCGAAATGATGTCCCTCCTAATTGCATAGGCTCCTCTGGACTGACCAGGGAACCTCCATATAAGGGACCCTTGAAGAAGGTGGAGTCATCTGTCAATGCGAATAGCAAGGGCCATAGCGGCTTCCAGTGACGCAGGAGGGCCATACTGTGCAAACACATCCTTTAATTTGTCAGATAAATCTTGACAAAACTGGCTCCTAAGAGCCGGGTCATTCCACTGGGTGTCCGTGGCCCACCTACGGAACTCCGAACAGAATTCCTCCGCCGGACGATCTCCCTGCTGGATCCTACGTAACTTAGATTCAGCAAGGGAGATCCGATCCGGGTCATCATATACGAGACCCAGAGCTGCGAAAAACCTATCCACTGACTGGAGAGCCAGGGAGCCCGGGGAAGAGAGAACGCCCATGATTGTGGGTCCCCTTGTAGGAGCGAGATGACAATTCCCACCCTTTGTTCTTCACTCCCCGATGACTGTGGTTCACTTGGAAGCTTGCTGAGTCTTGCCTCTTCTCCTGCTCTCAGATAAGATATTTTCTGTTTTTGTGCTTGCCATTTGCATTTTTCTCTGCATTTCTGTGAGGTTGGCCAGGTTCCCCTCCCCTGGGGGCTTGGTCTCCTCTCGGTTCCTCTGGAGCCACCGGAAGAAGCATCTGGCGAAACGCGCGTCGGGGTGAGCGGACGCCACTTTTGCACTTTGCGCACTGTCAGGTAATATGTTTACGCTCTGTTATTTATACAAATGCTGATATCATTATCTAGCACTGAATTCAGTCCATGCACTGCTTTTAATGGTACCTATGCAATTTGGAGCGCTGTGACTGGGCGCCTATTGATGTAAATGCTGGACATTATTACCTAGGGCTGAATTCAGTCCACATACCGTTTTAATATTGTGAGCTCTGTAACTATGCTCCTTTTTTGTTGATCTGTTGTCAATCCTGATATGATCATTGATTGTCTATATATATGAAATTTTGCTATTTATTCCTTCATTAAGAAATCAACATTAAGTGGACTGGTCTGAACATATATCGTTAGCATATATTATGTTGGCAATTTTTCTATGATAAAAGCAATATTATATATACCCAATTTTTTTGCTGCATATCATGCTTACATTTTCCTGACTTTGCGCATATTATGATCGCCATGTGAATAGAGATAATAATCTTTTTAGATATCAGAGTAATTTATAATTGATTTATATATGGTATTTTACCTTTACATAGTTTAATTAATTTTTTTACTCATGATATATATATATATATATATATATAGTTAACCAAAAAAATTTTTCACATGGTCTTATTTTCATAATAGTGGTGTATTCTCTTTTTGAGACATATCTGTTTTTATTGTTGTCTGTTTTAAACATTGAAATAAAATTGTATTTTATCTTGGATCTCTTCGTTTTGGTGTGAATTACACTCCAATATGGTATAACATTTGTATATGAAGTGCCGTGGAAATCTCTCTCTTGGACAAATTTCTAATAATTAGAAAATAGTATGAGCAAACGCTGGGGCCCAATCTGCCTAGACAGAAAAGGATAGGAAGGATACTTACTGCAATTCCAAAAAACCCTAAAAAAAGCCAACGCTACTAATTGCAAAAACACCTTAGATCACATGACCTCTACCACCTAAATTAGTTCTCTGGTGTAACAAAACTAAGCCGCAGCCACAGAAAACACTGGAAAAGGCAAATAAACAAACAACAGTGGCTCCAGAGGAACCGAGAGGAGACCAAGCCCCCCAGGGAGGGGAACCTGGCCAACCTCACAGAAATGCAGAGAAAAATGCAAATGGCAAGCACAAAAACAAAAAACAGAAAATATCTTATCTGAGAGCAGGAGAAGAGGCAAGACTCAGCAAGCTTCCAAGTGAACCAGGAACCACAGTTGAGACAAGAACAATTGATCACCGGCAACCATGATGGGGGGAAACCTCCCTTATATCCAGCCAGTCTGTAATTCCTCATTGCCAATCCTCATTGAATGGTTCAGTACTGTTTGTAACCACCAGAGGGAGCTTCTGCTCAGAATTCATTTCTAAAACATTCATAACAGGGTAGTAGTCCGGTGGCTATGGCTGATGGGATGATGTGGGATATTAGGGGTAGTAGTCCAGTGGCTTTGATGGGATGATGTAGGATATTAGTAGTCCGGTGGCTCTGGCTGATGGGATGATGTGGGATATTAGGGGGAGTAGTCTGGCGACTGTGATGGGATGATGTGGGATATTAGTGGTAGTTGTCTGGTGGCTATGGCTGACGGGATGATGTGGGATATTAGGGGTAGTAGTCCGGTGGATTTGACGGGATGATGTGGGATATTAGTATTCCGGTGGCTCTGGCTGACGGGACGATGTGGGATATTAGGGTAGTAGTCCAGTGGCTCTGGCTGACGGGATTGTGTAGGATATTATAGTGAATGTGGCTATGTGGAGTGGGCGGGGCTCTACACTCAGCTTTATATATATATAGATATAATCATTATAATTTGTTATAACTAACCGTAGTTAGTTACTATGCCCGGTCAGTGCTGGGCTCTTCAGCTAGTAGAATATAATGTAGCCTCCCTCACAGAATATAATGTAGCCCCCCACAAAATATAATGCAACCCCTCATAAGGTATAACGCAGTCCGCACCATAGAATATAATGTAGCACCCTCATAGTGTATAATGCAGACCCCCCTTATATAGTATAATACAGCAGCACCACAGAATATAATGCAGCCCCCCCATACAGTATACTGTAGCCCCCTCATAGGTCATAATGCTGCCCCCTCATATAGTATGATATAGCCCCCCAGAATATAATGTAGTCCCCTGATGGAAAAATGCAGGCCCCCATAGAGTATACTGTAGCCCCCTCATATAGTAATAGGTAGCCCCAGAATATAATGTAGTCCCCTGAAAGAATAATGCAGCCCCACCACAGAATATAATGCAACCCCCCATAGAGTATACTGTAGCCCCCTCATATAGTATGATATAGCCCCAGAATATAATGTAGTCTCCTGAGAATAATGCAGTCCCCCACAGAATATAATGTAGCCCCCTCAAAGTATAATGCAGACCCTCTCCACCCCATCATTGTCCTCATCACCACCTCCATCATTGCCTTCTCCCCACCACCCCATCACTGCCCATTCCACCATCTCAATCATTGCCTCCTCCTCCAACACCCTCATTGTTTATTTCATCACCTCCATCATCACCTCCATCATTGCCTCCCTATCACCATCATTGCCCATTTCATCACCTCCACCATTGCCTCCCCCCACCATCATTGCCTATCACCTCCATCATTGCCTCCCCACCATCATTGCCTCCCCACCATCATTGCCTATACCCTCTATCATTGTCTCCCCCACCATCATTGCCCATCACCTCCATCATTGCCTCCCCCACCATCATTGCCCATCACCTACATCATTGCCTCCCCACCATCATTGCCCATCACCTTCATCATTGATTCCCCCCACCATCATTGCCCATCACCTTCATCATTGCCTCCCCCTACCCTCATTGCCCATCACCTTCATCATTTCCTCTCCCACCATCATTGCCTCCCCCACCATCATTGACTCCCCCACCAACCCTCTCTCACACACACACAAAGCACCGCATCACTCTCACACAAAGCACAGCAACACATACACATGCAGGCACACAGCACAGCTCACCTCCCCGCAGCAGCAGCACATCCCGGAAGCCTCTTCCTCATCAGCAGCTTTCTGTCTGAGATACCACACTGGATGATAATGTTATCCAGCTGGGCTGTCTCAGACAGGAAGAGCCATGCAGGAAGCTGGGATGTGCTGCTCTGTGTGTCTGTGTGTGTATGTGGTGCGGTGCTTTGTGTGTGTGTGAGAGTGATGCGGTGCTTTGTGTGTGTGTGTCTGTGGTGCTGTGGTGGGGCTTTACATGCGGGCAGTGTTAGCTGCAGCTTGTGGCTAACACTGCCCGCTATTAAAGAGTAATGGAATTCACGCCTCTCCATGCCCATAGGGGCATGGAGAGGTGTGAATATTCACTTTGCTTTAGCAGCGGGGACAGGATCCTGTCTCCAGCTGCTGCTACGCTGGTACAGGGTGGGCCCCTTGACTCAGGGCCCCCATAGCCACTGGCTGGGGGCCCCTTGAGCAGTGGGGGCCCTAGGCAGCTGCTAACCAGTATGCCAGCAGGTGTCAGTGCCTGGGCCCACCAGAGAATCCTCTGGTTCTCCGGTGGGCCAGTCAGAGCCTGATTATAGTAGTTATATTCTTGTACATAGGAGGCAATATTATAGTAGTTATATTCTTGTACATAGGAGGCAGTATTATAGTAGTTATTCTTGTACACAGGGGCAGTATTATACAGTGCCTTGCGAAAGTATTCGGCTCCCTGGAACTTTTCAACCTTTTCCTACATATCATGCTTCAAACATAAAGATACCAAATGTTAATTTTTTGGTGAAGATTCAACAACAAGTGGGACACAATTGTGAAGTTGAATGAAATTTATTGTTTTTTTTTTAATTTTTGTGTAAATACAAAAACTGAAAAGTGGGGCGTGCAAACTTATTCGGCCCCTTTAACTTAATACTTTGTTGCGCCACCTTTTGCTGCGATTATAGCTGCAAGTTGCTTGGGGCATGTCTCTATCAGTTTTGTACATCGAGAGACTGAAATTCTTGCCCATTCTTTCTTGGCAAACAGCTCGAGCTCAGTGAGGTTGGATGGAGATCGTTTGTGAACAGCAGTTTTCAGCTCTTTCCACAGATTCTCGATTGGATTCAGGTCTGGACTTTGACTTGGCCATTCTATCACCTGGATACGTTTATTTGTGAACTATTCCATTGTAGATTTTGCTTTGTTTGGGATCATTGTCTTGTGTCTTAATAAAACCATGCTTCAATTTACTGATTTGTAGTATATAAAGTATCCTGGTTGAAGACTGATTATTGTCTTTATCTAAAGGACATTAAAGGAACCAATATGTTCAGAGTATCTATTTTTAATTAGTATTAAAAAAAAAAACAGGATTGAAAGGTTTGTCCTGTTATGACATGGGCTTTTCAGGTGCCCTGTTTTTATATGCCCCTTCAGGACCCCTGGATAAGTCGGAGCCTAACAAGCTCTTGCGCTAGTAAGTGGTGAACTAAGGCTAAATTGCATGAACAACCATTGATTTGCCTGCAATATGTAGTGACCTGTGATGACTGCTGCAAAAAAATAAGTTGCTCAAAGGAACAAAGCTTTCCACAGTATTCGTAGAAGTGTATAGGAGCATTACAGGATGTGCTTCATTGCAATTACAGAAGATTTAAAAATGACATCACAAGAAAACCTTAGAACACTGGACTACAATTTTACAGCTGTGTAAATAAATCCTACTTTGCGATGCCTATCCGTACATCTGAAATATGTCCTATTTCAATAAGCTTACCTTGTTCATGTGCAATGCAAATGTAAATGATGTGTTAATGCGATAGCAATTATGTATCATGTATTTGTCTAGGTTTGTGCCCAAGATGCTTGTTATAAAAAAAAAGGCAAATATTTCCAGTTAATGATAAAACACTTTGTACATTGTCTGCAAAAGTTTACATATTCCAGTAATTTCCATGATGGTGTACAGCTGCAATGGTGACATCAGTTTAATTCTACGTCACATCTAGGAATTAAAATTACACCGCACAGTGGATATTTTTAAAAGCTTGATGTGATCACTGGTATCTGGCAGTAGCAATGTTTTATAAGAAGTAGTAGAGACAGTAGTTGAAGAACATATAAAACCTTTGCTATAATACTGTATTCCCCAAACTCAGACAATAAATACTTGTGTAATTTACTGGAAACTTCCACACATCTGGAAATGCTTTATTTCATCCTTGGCAAATTCAGACTTATTGACTTTTCACCCAGATTTCTTCTTTATAGTAAAACCATTTGTATGTCGAAACCTGATGGGCACATTGCTTACTGTGCCAGGATGCTAGAGAAAACCCAGGGAGTGGAGGGGAGTGACTCAATAGCAAAGAAGTAAAAAGAGAGTCAGAAACATAAACAACTGATAAAATTGCCTTTATTTACCAAATGGCATAATAATAAAAAACCACGTACAAAATATATTTTAAAAAAGGTACAAAATTATAATAAGGCTGATATCTTAACAACAACACTTGCAATAGCAGTATATTAATATAGCACCATCAATGGTTATAATAAGCTGTATGAGGTGGAGGCTATTAATATAGCACCACCAATGGTTATCATCAGCTATATGAAATAGAGGCTCATGTGAATAAGACCAGGAAAAATAAAATAAAATAGAAGGTCATATGAATGGTAACGGTGAGAGTGTATACAAATAGATATATAAAAAAATAATATAAATATATATATATATATATATATATATATATATATATTGTGAATAATAATGATAAGTAAATCTAACTAAACACAAAAAATATATATATGATGCAAGTGGTTGATGAAAAATATATATGTATATATAGTGCAACCAAAATAGTGCAATCAAAATTATAATACCATAAACCACTGAACAATAATGTGACCAAAATATAAATATAACAGTGCACATATACCATATCAAAACATCAAATATAACGCCATGAGTCACCATAAATGTGGCGACTCAGTGATATAACCAGTAACGTGCAAAGAAAGTGTTAATGAACACCAGCACCAGGAAAAATGAACCAATGGCCAAAAATCTCTACCTGGGAGCCTGCACAGCCTGAATGTACCTGTAGAACGCGCCCCGACGCGCGTTTCGGAAATTAAATTCCTTCATCAGGGATTTTTTTTAAAATATATTTTATTGAGGTGATTATCTCCTGTATAGAGTATTGTGGTTTGATCATTATTTATATCTCCTGTGTTTTGTTGTGCCAGGATGCTACAGATCATAGACCAATATGTTAAGAGTTTCTTTTTTCTTTTGCAATAATGAGAAATGACACAGGGAAAAAGTATTGAACACATTAAAAAACAGAAGTGCAAAAACCCATGGAAAGTCATGACACCAGCTGAAATCTACCAGTAATTAGAAAGCAGTCCTGCCGCATAGTGAAAAATAATATCAGCTGGTTCAACTGATGGCCTCTAAAAAGGTGTCTCATTGTTACCAATGTGCCACAAAAGAAATATCTCATGGTGGCTAAAACGAGTGAGCTGCCTCAAGGTCTTTGCAACTTTATTGTTGCAAAATATACTAATCACATTGGTTACAGAAGAATTTCTAAACAACTGAAGATTCCAATGGAACCAACATAATTTCACCATAAACTGGCCACAACCATGTGGTCTGCAAACGATTTCAGACACAGGAGTGAAAAAATTATCAGAAGAGCTGTCCAAGAGCTAAGGACCACCTGTGGAGAGTGACAGAAAGATCTGGAATCAGCAGGTATAATTTTTTCACTGAAAACTATAAATAATGCACTCAACCTTCATGGCCTGAATGCATGCTCACAATGTAAGACACCATTACTGAACAAAAAGTGCATTTAAAGTTTGCTCAACAACATGTAGACAAACCTGTGAAATACTGAGAGAATATAATCTGGTCAGACGAGACCAAAATTGAACTCTTGGAATGCCATAATACACACCACGTTTGGAGGCCAAAAGACACTGTATATCACCCACAATACACCATACCAACAGTGAAGTTTGGAGGTGGGAACATCAAGGTGTGGAGCTGTTTTTAAGCATACAGCACCGAAAAAATTCATATAATTGAAGAAAGGATGAATGGACAAATGTACTGAGTAGAGTTGAGCGAAACAGGTCAGTCAGATTCAAAAGTCGCCGACGTTAGCCAAAGTTGAGTTTCGTCAACCGAAACACGACCATAGCGTGAGGTCGGCCATGCGGTCGTCGAAACGAGCGCCAAAGTCGTGTTTCCCAGAATGCTTGCAGGTGCCTTTTTCAGCCAATGAGCAAGGACGTACACTGTGGGCACGGGGATGACATGTGCAGCGTCCACCCCCGTCTTACAAAAGGGCATTGCAGTGAATGGCTTGCTTTGGGGGGCGTCATAGTGGCTATAAAAGCTCTGAGCGCCCACCTCCATTTTACTTCTGCCGATATTAACAGTAGGGAGAGGTTGCTGTTTATCAGTAGGGAGAGAGTTAGGGCTGTAAAGAGAAGTTCTTATGTGCTTGTGCTGATAGCAATTGCGCTGTACAGTTAGTGTGCAGTGACAGGGGAGGATTTTCTTGTGTGCAGCGGCGCTGGTTATTAGTCTGCCTGCCAGTGACAGGGGAGGATTTTCTTGTGTGCAGCAGCACTGGTTCTTAGGTTGCCTGGTAGCTGTATTGCTGTGTGTACACTGCTGTGCAGACTGCTTTTTAAGCAGCACTAATACTTTTATTCTTTTTTTCTGCACAGTTACTGAGCGTTCATTTTACCCACACCGTATACAGCTGTACGCTTCTCAAACACTACCGTGTACCGGCTGGTATAACGGACAAATACATGCTGACTATCTGTGTGTGACTCCGGAAATATATACGGAGATTTAAATTTTCCCCTACACCGTATCCAGCTGTACGCTCCTCATACAGTACCATATATCTGCTGATATTACGGTCAAATCCATACTGAGTGAGCGTCTGTGTGTGACTCTGGAAATAAATACGGAGATTTAAATTTTACCCTACACTGTATCCAGCTGTACGCTCCTCATACAGTACCGTATATCTGCTGGTATTATGGTCAAATCCATACTGAGTGAGCGTCTGTGTGACTCCGGAAATAAATACGGAGATTTAAATTTTCCCCTACACCTTATCCAGCTGTACGCTACTCATACAGTAACGTATATCTGCTGGTATTACGGTCAAATCCATACTGAGTGAGCGTCTGTGTGTGACTCCGGAAATAAATACGGAGATTTAAATTTTCCCTAAAACCGTATACAGCTGTCCGCTTCTGATACAGTACCGTATATCTGCTCTTTGTATTATTGTCAAATCCATACTGAGTGAGCGTCTGTGTCTGACTCCGAAAATATATACGGAGATTTAAATTTTCCCCAAAACCGTAAACGGCTGTCAGCTTCTAATACAGTACTGTATATCTGCTCTTTGTATTACGGTCAAATCCATACTGAGCGAACGTCTGTGTCTGACTCCGGAATTATATACGTAGATTTAAATTTTCCCCTACACCATATACAGCTGTACGCTCCTCATACAGTACCATATATCTGCTGGTATTTTTGGTACATTTTCCCAAACATGAGGAAGTATGGTGGAAGAAGCCGCGGACGTGGGCGGGGGGGGGCAGCTGGTACTGATGGTGGTGGTGGTGCATCTGCTGGTAGTGCCAAGAGCACAATAGCACCTAAGACAGGATGTGTTGAGCCTGCGTCATCATCTGGCTCCAGAAGGCCTGGAAGGCTCCCTTTTCTGGGAGTAGGTAAACCACTTTTAAAGCCGGAGCATCAGGAACAGGTTTTGGCTTACTTTGCCGAAACAGCCTCCAGCTCTATCGCCTCCTCTCCTGAAGTTTCAAAAAATGCAAGCACTAAGTCGTCAGTGCTGGCTCCTGGTCAGGAACAACACCTTTCCTTGTGTCCTTCACCCCCATTAAAAGTGAAGGATGCGGCAGGCCACAATTCAGATTACTCCATGGAGCTCTTTTCACATACCATGCCTGGGTTATCAAGTCAAATCCTGAATTCCCCAGTCCAAGATGAATATGACATGGAGTGCACTGATGCACGGCCACTGCTATATGATTCTGCTGGTACATTCAACCAGAGCACTGCATTGCCCTCGCAGTCTACTGAGCCAGATTCTGACCCTGATGAAACTCAGTTGCCCTTTCCCGCATACTATACCACCTTACACAGTGACACAGAGAAAGGTGCAGATGAAATTGATGATGGATGACCCAGTTGTTGACCTGGATTGGCATCCATTGGGGGAAGAGGGTGCTGCTGGCAATAGCTCAGAAGAGGAGGAGGATCCGCAGCAGGTATTGACATCGCAGCAGTCCAAAAACATGTTAAAAAAACAAAAAGAGTTGCAGGACAGCTTGGCCAGACGGTCAAATTAGAACAGCGTTCAAGCCCTGAAAATTTAGCCCATAGTAGGAAGAGAGCAGTGTGGCACTTTTTTGACCAACATACTATTGATGAGGCAAAGATTATCTGTAAGAAATGTGAAAGGACCTTTAGCCGAGGGAAAATCTCAGAAATTTGAATACCAGTTGCATGCTTAGACATTTAAACACCATGCACTTCCAAGCGTGGACGGACTACAAAACCTCAGGTAGCACATGTGCACCTGCTCAGGCTGAAGGTAGCCAGCAACGCTACATCGCTTCCCCCACTGTGAGCTCACCGGTTAGCACACCACCAGCAAGAAATGTTGAGGTGTCGCCGCAAGGACAAAGCCGTCAGGGAATCACAATGTTTTTCCAACGAAAGACTGAATCTAGGCCATCACCACCACCACCATCACCAACCTCCTCTCAGTCCGCCATGTCTACCGCTAGTTCCACCATATGCAGCTCTACAGTACAGGTCACACTAGCAGAGACTCTGAGTAGGACAAGAAAGTACTCATCCTCTCATCCGCGTACACTGGCTTTGAACGCCTACATTGCCAAACTGATTTCATTAGAAATGACGCGCTTCCGTTTGGTTGAAAGCGCAGCGTTCCGAGAGCTCATGGCCTACGCTGTCCCACGCTATGACCTACTCAGTCGGCACTTCTTTTCTAGAAAAGCCATCCCTGCCCTCCACCTGCATGTGAAAGACCGCATTGTCCATGCACTCAAACAATCAGTGAGTGGAAAGGTGCACCTCACAACAGATGCATGGGCCAGTAGGCATGGCCAGGGCTGTTACGTGTCCATCACTGCGCACTGGGATAATGTGGTGGATGCAGGGTCAACAGGGGACAGTGGCGGTGGGACAGTGCTGCCTAGCCCACGGTATAGGCAACAGTTGGCTGTAGGCGTTCGACACCTCCTCCTCCTCCAGAAGCGAAAGCTCGTTGACAAAGCACAGTCGCAGGAGCACTCCATCTGCAGCTGCCAGTGTTGCACACGAGGTGTCCCACTATCGAATAGCTAGTGGAAAGTGTGAACAGGCTGTTTTAAAGATGATGTCTTTGGGCGACAACAGACACACCGCGAAGGTACTGGCCGACTGCTTGCAGCGAGAAACTGAGTCATGGATAGGCAGTCTACATCTTGAGCCAGGCAAGGTAGTCAGTGATAACGGACGTAATTTTGTGGCGGCCATAGCCCTGGCAAAACTCAGACACATACCTTGCCTGGCTCACACCTTGAACCTGGTGGTGCAGTGCTTCATAAATAATTATCCGTAGTTACCAGCCCTGCTCCATAAGGTGCGAAGACTGTGCTCGCACATCCGTCGCTCGCCCATAGACCCAAGTCGTATGCAGAGTCTGCAGCGATCGCTCCACCTCCCCAAGCACCGCCTAATCATAGACGTTGCAACAAGGTGGAACTCCACCATGCACATGGTTGAGAGGCTGTGCGAACAGAGGCAGGCTGTAATGCATTTGTGGGAGGATACACGGGCAGGCAGTTTGAGGGCAGACATCGAGTTGTCGGGTGTGCAGTAGTCATAGCTGAAAGACCTCTGTAAAGTCCTTCAGTGTTTCAAGGAATGCACACGGCTGGTAAGCGCAGACGACACCATCATAAGCATGAGCATCTCACTTATGCGTCTGCTCATGCAAACTTTGATGCACATTAAGGATCAGGCATCTGCAGCGGAGGAGGAAGAGGATGAGGAGGAGGAGGGAAGCCTTGATGACAATCAGCCATTGTCTGCTCAGGGAACTGTCCTGGACGAGGTGGAGAAAGAAGAAGAGGAGGAGGAGGAGGATGAGGGGGATGATTATTTTGGGGAGGAGGATGCTTCTCAGGGGGCAAGAGAAAATGTTGACTTGCCAAGGTCAGGTACTGGAGGGATGTGGATTTGGCAGAAAGTGCTCCTCCACCCACCACTGGCAGTGCATCATTGACACCTGGAACATTGGCCCACATGTGTGATTATGTCTTGCGGATCCTAAGGCTAAGTTCACACGTTGCGGAATTGCCGCGGAAATTTCCGCGGCAATCCCGCACTTCTCCCGCGGGAAATACGCATTTTTTTTGTATGCGTATTCCCGCCAGAAACTAGCGTTTTGCAAGCATAATTAGCTTGCAGAATGCTAGCGTTTTCCTAGCGATCTGTAGCAACGCTTGGAAAACTGATTGACAGGTTGGTCACACGAGTCACACATAGTGTTTGACACGTGTGACCAACTTTTTACTATTGATGCCGCCTATGCCGCATCAATAGTGAAAAGATCTAATGTAAAAATAATAAAAAAAATAATAAATAATGATATTCTCACCTTCCGGCGGCCCCCGCAGCTTTCCCGCCTTCAGCGACGCTCCCGGCAACTCCCGGTCCCAAGGATGCATTGCGAAAAATCACCCCGATGACGTAGCATCACGCGAGACCGCTACGCCATCTGGGTGATTCTCGCAAAGGACTCTTGGGACCGGGAGTTGCCGGGAGCGTCGCTGAAGGCGGGAAAGCTGCGGGGGCCGCCGGAAGGTGAGAATGTCATTATTTATTATTTTAATTGTTGTTTTACCAGGGATATGGTACCCAGGGTCTGGAGGAGAGTCTCCTCACCTCCAGACCCTGGGTACCACCGCACATGAACCGCTTACATTCCGCAAAATTAATGAACATGTTGCTATTTTTTCCACGAACATGTGGCCAAAACATGCGGAATCAATTAACATGTATAGGATGCTTAATGCTTGCATTTTTTTTGCGTTTTTACCGCGGAAAATCGCGGAAAAAACTTAAAAAAACCGCAAATATTCCTGAACGTGTGCACTTAGCCTAAAAAGGGACCCCCGCATTGCCAAAATGATGAAGGATGACGACTACTGGTTGGCCAGCATCCTCGATCCACACTATAAAGGCAAATTACAGAACATCATGCCACAGGAGAACCTAGAGCTAAAATTGGCGAACAAGCAACTCTGGTAAACCGTTTGTTAGAGCCATTCCCAGCCTGTGTTTTTTCAGGCTCTGGTGTTATGTTTCGGTAGCTGAGGAGAAATTGCAAAATTAGCCAAAGAAGCAATACACCAGAGAGGCTGGAAACTATTGAATTGCAGGACCCTAAACTAACCGCAACACTAGAAGTAGCCGTGGAGCGTACCTACGGTGATCCTAGACGCCTCGTCACAGCCGGAGAGATAGCTACACCTAAAGGCAGAAAGATGAATGCTATCTGCCCCGTAGCAGAATCCCCAAAGAAATAGGAAGCCCCCAAACATGTAATGGCGGTTAGACCAGAAGAAAATACGAACACAGACAGGCAAGACGTGGAAGAACAATTGATTACCGGCAAGGCTGAAGGGAGTTCAGGTCACTTATATCAGACCATTCAGAGCCAGCTGAAGGCCATTCAGCAACTGGTTCACCACCCTCAGCAACCACCAGAGGGAGCCCCATCTCAGAAGTTGCCTCCAGAGTATTCACAACAGTACCCCCCCCTTGAGGAGGGGTCACCGAACCCTCACCTGCGCAGCCAGGCCGATCAGGATGAGCTCGATGATAGGCACGGATCAGTCTCCCAGCATGGATGTCCAAAGCAAATACCCAAGAATTGTCCTCCTGACCATAACCTCTCCACTTAACCAAATACTGGAGTTTTCGTCTAGCAAAGCGAGAATCCAATATTTTCTCAACCACATACTCCAAATTGCCCTCAACCAAAACAGGGTCAGGAGGCACAGGCATAGGAACCACTGGCTCGACAAACCTCTTCAATAAGGACTTGTGGAACACGTTATGGTTCTTAAATGTCCCTGGAAGACGCAAACGGAAGGAAACCAGATTAATAATTTCCATGATCTTATAAGGTCCAATGAACCTTGGCTTAAATTTTGGAGATGCAACCTTCATAGGGATATTTCTTGAGGACAACCAAACCAAGTCCCCCACTTTAAAACGAGGACTGTTATGAATGTGCTAGAGATGGTTTCTGAGCAGAGGCTCCCTCTGGTGGTTACAGACAGTACTGAACCTTTCAGTGAGGAGTGGCAATCTGGAATCACGGACTGGTCTGATATAAGGGAGGTTCCCTCCCATGATGGTTGCCGGTGATCAATTGTTCTTGTCTCAATTGTGGTCTCTGGTTCATTTGGAAGTTTGCTGGAGTCCTGCCTGCATCTCCTGCTTTCAGATAAGATATTTTTTGCTTTTCTTTTTGTGCTTGCTTTTTGCATTGTTTTCTGCACTTTTGTGGAGGTCAGCCAGGTCCCCTCCTGGGGCCTGAGCTCCTCACAGTTTTTCTGCAGCCACTGTTATTTGCTCATTTGCTTTTTCCTGTTTTTTCAGCGGCTGCGGCTTGGTTTTTGTTCACACTGAGATCTGATTTAGTGGGTGGCGAGATCGTGTGATCTCAGTATTTTTGTAATCAGAATTGTTGGATTTTTGTAGGGTTTTCTGGGTTGCAGAAAGTGGTCTCTCCTGTCCTGTCCTATTTGGTCAGCTTGTGGCCCCAGCGTTTGCTCAGTCTATTTTCTGCCTATATTTGTATTTTCATCTTGTCTAACCGCCATTATATGTTTGGGGGCTTCCTATTTTCTTTGGGGATCTGCTCTGGGGCAGATAGCTTTCATCTTTCTGCCTTTAGGTGTAGTTATCTCTCAGGCTGTGACGAGGCGTCTAGGATCAACGTAGGAACGCTCCACGGCCACCTCTAGTTGTGTCGTTAGTTTAGGAATCTGCAACCCATCAGTTACCAACATCTCAGGTGTTCGGCTGCCCTGCTGTTGTTCCTGTCCTTCTCAGCCACCGAAACATAACAGAGGACCATCAGTCCTATGCCGGTTGGCAAACCGCTGGGCCTTCTCTTGAGAGAGAGACAACCTCTCCACTACCTGGACCCAAATCTGCTGCAAACGCTCCACAATAGAGTCAACCCCCGGACAGACAGAAGCCTCCACCTGTCCTGAAGAAAATCGAGGGTGAAACCCAGAATTCAGAAAAATGGAGACATCAAGGTGGCAGAGCTAGCCCTATTATTAAGAGCAAACTCAGCCAAAGGCAAAAAAGAGACCCAGTCATCTTGATCAGCAGACACAAAACATCTCAAATAAGTCTCCAAGGTCTGGTTTGTTCTCTCAGTTTGTCCATTGGTCTGAGGGCGAAATGCAGAGGAGAAAGATAACTGAATACCAAGTTTAGAACAAAATGGCCTCCAAAATCTGGAAACAAACTGGACTCCTCTGTCAGACACAATGTTCTCCAGAATGTCATGTATCCGAACCACGTGCTGAAAGAACAAAGGCACCAATTCGGAGGAGGAAGACAACTTAGGTAATGGCACAAGATGTATTATCTTGGAAAACCTATCACAGATTACCCAGATAACGGTCATTCTCTGAGAGACAGGAAGGTCGGAAATAAAATCTATAGAAATATGGGTCCATGGCCTCTTGGGTACAGGTAATGGCATTAACAAACCATTAGAATGAGAGCAAGGCTTGGAACGAGAGCAAGTCCCACAGGACTGCACAAAGTCCCTGACGTCACGAGACAAAGTAGGCCACCAAAAGGACCGACTCACCAAGTCTCTGGTACCAAAAATCCCGGGATGACCAGCCAACACGGAACAATGAATCTCAGACATCACACTCTTCTTCCACTGGCCTGGGACAAACAATTTCCCAACAGGGCAGCGTTCAGGTTTATCCTCCTGAAACCCCTCCAGAGCCATATAAAAAATAGGAACAGCATCCAATCCGTGTAGAAATTAACAAATTCTTTATTCTGCCATCATAAATACAACGTTTCGGACATCTTGTGACCTTTTTCAAGTATAATACAGAGAGCACAATGGCGTCCTTAAATGATGTGGAGAAGCCAATCACCATCCAGGAACCGCCCATTAGTTTAATAGATATACAAATCACAAAACACATATACATCATGTTAAAACAGCAATCGCAGGTCAACAGATAATTACATTATATTTATCCACATCAATACTTATTAAGTGTCTATAACATTAAACGAACTCCCCCACATAAACAATGTACAACAGAGTGCTCACCAATAGATGACCGGCTATTCCATAGCCTTAATGAAAGTGCTCCAATCGTCTCTCATCACACTTGCATAAGCGTTTCAGCCAATGAGCTCATACATTCCACTTTAGCGCCAGAACACTCACCCCATCAGCATCAGTGTCTCTTATCACACCTACCGAGTCCTATCCTCCGTGTTCCGCCCCCCTCCAGTGTAAACAACAGCACATGTTAGCCTGTCATCATTGCACAGCGCAAGGCATATCATGTGACCGTCCGACAACGTCTGACGTCACATCATGTGACGTACCACGTCACTAATCTAGCGCATGTGCAGGAACAAATCACTGTCTCAGTCTACCAACTGAGACAGGATTCAAAGTCCCATCATGGCAGAATCTCGCGATACTCCCATGGCGCTACATTGACGACATTTTTTGTGTATGGGAGGGTAGTGTTGAGGACCTACTCGATTTTCATGACTGCTTGAATGGGATATTTCCTGAGTTGAAATTTACGATCACACATTCTTTCGAACAAATCCAATTTCTAGATACCTTGGTGTACAAACATAATGGGCGCTTTAGTGGAATGTATGAGCTCATTGGCTGAAACGCTTATGCAAGTGTGATGAGAGACGATTGGAGCACTTTCATTAAGGCTATGGAATAGCCGGTCTTCTATTGGTGAACACTCTGTTGTACATTGTTTATGTGGGGGAGTTCGTTTAATACTATAGACACTTTTAAGTATTGATGTGGATATATATAATGTAATTATCTGTTGACCTGCGATTGCTGTTTTAACATGATGTATATGTGTTTTGTGATTTGTATATCTGTTAAACTAATGGGCGGTTCCTGGATGGTGATTGGCTTCTCCACATCATTTAAGGACGCCATTGTGCTCTCTGTATTATACTTGAAAAAGGTCACAAGATGGCCGAAACGTTGTATTTATGATGGCAGAATAAAGAATTTGTTAATTTCTACCCGGATTGGATGCTGTTCCTATTTTTTATATGGATTTTCCTGTTCAATTGGATCCTTGAACCTTGAACGTGCATCCCTGATATTCCCGTGTGCTGTCAGCTGCTGTTTTGCTCTGGTGTACCCCTCCAGAGCCAGTCTCAAATTGGGCGAGATGGCGGAAAGAACTATACCCTCTTTCAAAATAACAACAGTATCAGATAACTCAGGAGAATCCGCAAAGAAACTCCTCGAGAGGGCATCCGCCTTAACATTCTTAGTGCCCGGATGAAAAGAAACCAAAAAATTAAAACGTGTGAAAAACAAGGCCCACCTGGCCTGTCTAGGATTTAGTCGCTTGGCTGATTTGAGATAAACCAGGTTCTTATGGTCCGTGAGGACCACCACCTGATGTTTGGCTCCTTCCAGCCAATGTCTCCAGTCTTCAAAGGCCCACTTCATGGCCAATAACTCCCGATTACCCACGTCATAATTACGTTCAGTTGGAGAAAATTTTCGAGAGAGAAAGGCACAAGGGTTACTCTTAGAGGCCTCTGGATCCCTTTGGGACAAAACGGCACCTGCCCCAATCTCAGAGCATCAACCTCCACCTGAAACGGCAGAGAAACATCAGGCTACCGTAGAACAGGAGCAGAAATGAATCTCTGCTTAAGTTCCTGAAACGCAGAAACTGCCTCAGGAGGCCAATTCACCACATCGGAACCACTTTTAGTCAAATCAGTCAATGGTTTAACAATGCCGGAGAAATTACCAATAAATTTACGATAAAAATTGGCAAAACCCCAAAATCTCTGAAGAGCCTTCAATGAAGTAGGTTGGACACAATCACAGATGGCCTGAACCTTGACCGGGTCCATTTCAATAACAGACGGAGACAAAATGAATCCCAGAAATGAAACCTTCTGTACGCCAAAAAGACACTTTGATCCCTTCACATACAGTGCATTCTCTCTCAAAATCTGGAACACAGTCCGAACATGTTTCACATGAGAGTCCCAGTCATTGGAAAAAATCAAGATATCATCCAAATAAACAATCAGAAATTTATCCACAAAATCCCTGAAAATATCATTCATGAAGGATTGGAAGATGGAAGGGGCATTAGTAAGCCCAAAAGGCATCACTAGGTACTCAAAATGCCCCTCTGGGGTATTAAACGCCGTCTTCCATTCATCCCCGTGCTTAATGCGAATAAGGTTATACGCCCCCTTAAGGTCAAGCTTGGTAAATCAACTAGCACTTTTCACTTTGGAAAATAGGTCAGAAATCAAGGGTAACGGATATTGATATTTAACAGTGATTTTATTCAGGAGGCGATAATCAATACACGGCCTCAATGAACCATCCTTTTTGGCCACAAAGAAAAAACCGGCGCCCAAGGGTGAAGAGGATGGTCTGATATGACCCTTCTCCAAAGACTCCTTGATATAAGATCGCATAGCATCGTGTTCAGGTACAGATAAATTAAAAAGGCGACATATAGGAAATTTTCCACCAGGCACTAACTCAATAGCGCAGTCATAGCTCCTGTGAGGAGGTAAGGATGCAGACTTACTCTCACTAAACACATCCGAAAAATCAGTCAAAAAGTCAGGGACATCCTGAGACTGGAGAGAGGCAGAAAAAACAGGAGTGTCAGTATTAACACATTGGCAGCCTCAGCTGGTCACAGACACAGATTTCTAATCCAAAACAGGATTATGAGTCTGTAATCAAGGGAAACCCAGTACAATAAAGTAATGCAGATTATGCAACACCAGAAATTTGCAACTCTCCTGATGATCTGGTTCAACCCTCATTATCACCTGAGTAGAAAACTGGGGTTTATTCTCTGCCAAAGGGGTAGAATCAATGCCCAGTAAAGGAATAGACATCTGCAAGGGTATCATGGGAAACCCACAACGTTTGGCAAAGTCAAAATCCATCAGGTTAATAGCTGCTCCTGAATCAACAAAAGCCTGAGCCGAAAATGTGGACAGGGAGCAAATCAGGGTAACAGTCAACAGAAATTTAGTCTGAACACTACCCAAGACAACTGAGCGCGCAAAACGTCTTCCCCGCTTAGGGCAGACGGAAATAGCATGAGAAGCGTCACCACAGTAGAAACATAACCCATTGCGCTTTTGAAACTCATGACGCTGAGCCCCAGAAGTCACTCTATCACACTGCATGGGCTCAGGAGCTGGCTCACAAGGCAACACTATCTCACTCATACCTCTGCGTTCAAGCAAACGTCTGTCAATTTGAATAGCCAAAGACATAGAATCATTGAGACCAGAGGAAACAGGGAATCCCACCATAACGTCCTTTATATTTTCTGACAGACCCTTCCGAAAAAGGGCTGCCAAAGCATCATCATTCCATTTGGTCAGGACTGCCCACTTTCAAAATTTCTGACAGTACAGCTCAGCGTCTTTACGACCCTGATTTAATGCCAACAAGGTCTTTTCAGCTTGATCAGTGACATTAGGTTCATCGCACAATAACCCCAGAGCCTGAAAAAATACATCAACATCATTCAAAACAGGATCCCCAGGTGTCAGGGAAAAAGCCCAATCCTGAGGGTCGCCGCGCAGCAGAGAGATGACAATTTGAACCTGCTGTGCTGCGTTCCCTGAGGACTTAGGCTTTAAGGCAAAAAACAACTTACAGTTATTTTTGAAATTCAGAAATTTAGACCGATCCCCCAAAAATAAATCTGGTATGGGGATCCAAGGTTCCACAACCGGCAACCTAGCAAGATAGGTAGCAATACTCTGAACCGCAGTAGCAAGGCTGGAAACTATTGGATTGCTGGACCCTAAAGTAACCGCTACACTAGAAGTAGCCGTGGAGCGTACCTACGGTGATCCTAGACGCCTCGTCACAGCCGGAGAGATAGCTACACCTAAAGGCAGAAAGATGAATGCTATCTGCCCCGTAGCAGAATCCCCAAAGAAATAGGCAGCCCCCAAACATGTAATGGCGGTTAGACCAGAAGAAAATACGAACACAGACAGAAAATAGAATGAGCAAACGCTGGGGCCCAATCTGTCTAGATAGAAAAGTATAGGAAAGAATTCTGACTGCAACCCAAAAAAACCCTGACAAAAATACCAACACTTCTGATTAACAAAAAACTGAGATCACACGATCTCTACCACCTAAATCAGATCTCTGGTGTAACACACAGTAATTCAGCAAATAAAAGGTGACATAGGAACAGAGCAAAAGTGTAAACACAAACTGAGCACAATTGCAGCGCCAGGCCCCAAAAGGGGACCAGGCTGAAGTCTACTGCTAAGCAGCAAACCAGCAAGAAAAATCCAACAAGAGGAAAAAAAACAGCAAATCACTTATCTGAATGAGAGCAGGAATGCAAGTTGAGCTCCAGGCAAGACGTGGAAGAACAATTGATTACCGGGAAGGCTGAAGGGAGTTCAGGTCACTTATATCAGACCATTCAGAGCCAGCTGAAGGCCATTCAGCAACTGGTTCACCACCCTCAGCAACCACCGAGGGAGCCCCAGCTCAGAAGTCGCCTCCAGAGTATTCACAACACTCTGGGGTTGTTGTATGATGAACCTAGTGTTACTGATCAAGCTGAGAAAACCTTGTTGGCATTGAAACAGGATCAGGAAGCTGCAGAGCTATACTGTCAGAAATTCCGAAAGTGGGCAGTCCTTACTAAATGGAATGACGATGCCCTGGCAGCTCTTTTTCGGAAGGGTCTGGCAGAGACTGTGAAGGACATTATGGTGGGATTTCCTCTTCACTCTGGGCTCAATGACTCTATGGCATTGGCCATTCAAATTGACAGACGTCTACTTGAGCGTAGAAATATGGAAGAGGTGGTGACACCTTGCGAGCCAGCCCCTGAGCCCATGCAGTATGATGGAGTGGCTTCCGGGGCTCAGCGTCATGAGTTTCGTAAGCGTAATAAGTTGTGCTTCTACTGTGGAGACTCTTCTCATGCTATTTCCATCTGCCCCAAGCAGGGAAGACGTTTTGCGCACTCAGTTGTTTTCGGTAGTGTTCAGACTAAATTTCTTTTGACTGTAACCTTGATTTGCTCCGTGTCCACATTTTCGGCTCAGGCTTTTGTTGATTCAGGAGCTGTTATAAACCTGATGGATTTTGATTTTGCCAAACGTTGTTGTTTTCCCATGATACCCCTTGCAGAAGTCTATTCCTTTGCTGGGTATTGATTCTGCCCCTTTGGCAGAGAATAAACCCCAGTTTTCTACCCAGGTGATAATGCTGGTTGACCCGGACCACCAAGAGAATTGCAAATTTTTGGTGTTACATAATTTACATGACATTATTGTACTGGGTTTTCCTTGGTTACAGACTCATAATCCTGTTTTGGATTGGAAGTCTGTGTCTGTGGGGTTGTCAATGTGTTCATAGTGACACTCCTGTTTTTTCTACCTCTCTCCAGTCGGAAGATGTCCCCGACTATTTGGCTGATTTTTCTGATGTGTTTAGTGAGAGTAAATTGGCGTCCTTGCCACCGCATAGGAGTTATGATTGTGCGATTGAGTTGGTACCCGGTTGTAAATTTCCCAAGGGTCGGCTCTTCAATTAATCTGTACCCGAGCATGAGGCTATGCAATCATATATCAAAGAGTCTTTGGAAAGGGTCATATCAGACCATCCTCTCCACCCTTGGGCGCCGGCTTTTTCTTTGTGGCCAAGAAGGATGGTTCATTGAGGCCATGTATTGACTATTGTCTCCTTAATAAGATCACGGTTAAATATCAATATCCGTTACCCCTGATTTCTGATTTGTTTTCCAGAGTGAAAGGTGCCAGTTGGTTTACCAAGCTTGACCTTAGGGGGGCATATAATCTTATTCGCATCAAGAACGGAGATGAATGGAAGACGGCATTTAATACCCCTGAGGGGCATTTTGAGTACCTAGTGATGCCTTTTGGGCTCACTAATGCCCTTCCGTCTTTCAGTTTTTCATGAACGATATTTTCCGGGACTTGGTGGATAAATGTCACGCTGTATAGCAGATATATATATGTGATGACAATAATCTATATCAAAAGGGCAACATACTATATAACATGCGCATAGCTATATGATAACATAGATTTACCTGACAGAAAGTCCAGTGGGTCAAAACGGAATCCGTTATACGCTGTCTCCGGCTAGAGGGTGACCGGGGTCTAAGCTGACCCTAACTGGGGTCCTAACTAATCCCTCAACCTGGAGGTACTGTTAAAGGTACAGAGGTCCAGGCCACCAGCGTAAACCCTGTCTCCTATCAATCCCTGCCAACTGTATTCTAGTCCTAAGAAGGACCCTGAATACCACCAAAGGGAATGACCGGGTAACGGTTAATGAACAGAAAGACATACAAGAAAGATAAGAAATAAAGTAAATAAAGTCTTACATACAACACTCACACACAGTAGGAACACCTAAGGTCTCAGAGATAAACTATAAGCTATAAGAGTAAAAACAACTAAGGAGCTCTTAGCTTAAGTATTCTCAGAACCGCTCCAGTCTGCTAAACTATATGAATGCTTTCACCGGCATCCAACACCCAGACTGGCAGGAATATAAAGGAAACTAATTAGAACATAATCCAAAGCAGCCGGGCGAGGCTGGACCTAGTCTTAGCAAAGAGCTAGGTAAAATTAACTCTCTCATTACCAAACACAAAGAAACAGCAGCTCAGCTGTGAGAAGTCAGAATGTGCAATCGCGACGATCTTCGTGGCGATGCACCCATGACAGTACCCCCCCTTCTACGAGGGGCCTCCGGACCCTCATGACCAGGTCTGTCCGGGTAAATTGTGTGAAAGGTCCGAACCAATCGATCTGCGTTATCATCAGACGCAGGGACCCACGTCCTCTCCTCAGGACCATACCCCCTCCAATGAACTTCCACGTTATCATTGACTACCACTGAAGGAGGAGGTAGAGGTGACGGTATGACTGGTGCCACATACTTTTTAAGTAATGACTTGTGAAACACATTATGAATTTTAAACGTAGGAGGGAGGTCCAGACGAAATGCCACAGGATTAATTATGGAACTGATCCTGTACGGCCCGATGAATCTGGGACCCAACCTCCAGGAGGAAACTTTAAGTTTTATATTCCTGGTAGACAACCAAACCAGATCGTTCACCTTCAGATCTAGACCAGAAACTCTCCTCCTATCAGCCATCCGTTTGTAACGGTTCCCCGTAACCTTCAGTCTTAAGCGATCTGGAACTATCAGTCTCCCTGGAAGTCCCACAGGGGCGTCCCCTGAGCCCCCAATACCTCCCCTCCCAAACTCAGAGCATACAGCTGACACTACAACTCCCTCCTGAGGAATAGGAACCGGATCATCCGTCTTCCCGGCCCCTGGGAAAGTACGAGATAAGGCATCAGGAAGCAACTTTATTGAGCAGTCATATGCGCGATGAGGAGGTAACTCTTTACACCCCTCCTCTGAGAACATCTCCCCAAAGTCCTCCAGAAAAGGAGGCAAAGTCCTAGGCACAACCGCACCGATGACCGTGCTCATGCAGTTATTCCTGCAAAATTCACCCCACTGGCTTATCTTTCTGGATTGCCAATCAATCACTGGGTTATGTTTAGCCAACCAAGGAAGTCCCAACACAATAGGAGTAGGTAGACCCTCCAACACATAACAAGACAATTGCTCTTTATGAATTGCCCCTACTCGAAGATCTATGTTATGAACAGCTTGTACCAAGCTACCTTGACCAAGAGGTCTAGAATCAATAGAGAGTATAGGGACCGGTTTGGCCAATACACTCAGTTGCATACCATGCACCTGGGCAAACCGAGCGTCCACCAGATTAGCCCCGGACCCACTATCAAGAAAAACAGAAATCCTCTCAGTTCTAGTACCAATCACCACCTCCGCAGGCACGAGAAACTGAGAGGGATTTGGGGACGAAATACACACTCCCAGGTTAACTCCTTGGTTCAAAGAGGTCCGGGATGGACACCCCCAACAAAATGTCCTCTCTCCCGCAAAAGAAACACCTTCTAGTCTTGCGGCTCACCGCTGATTCCCTCCTACAAAATGATGTCCCTCCCAACTGCATGGGTTCCTCAGAACAGACCAGGGGAACCTCAGTATAAGGGACTTTAGTAGTAGGTGGAGTCATCACGGGGGGCGGAGTTACCTCGCGTCTTCCCCGAAGACGTCTATCAATGCGAATAGCGAGGGCCATAGCAGCCTCCAGTGATGGAGGAGAATCATACTGAGCCAACACATCTTTTAATTTGTCAGACAACCCTTGACAAAACTGGCTCCTAAGAGCTGGGTCATTCCACTGAGTATCTGTTGCCCATCTACGGAACTCAGAAGAATATTCTTCCGCTGGACGATTTCCTTGCCGTATTTTACGCAACCTTGTTTCAGCAAGGGAGACTCGATCCGGATCATCATATACCAGACCCAGGGCAGTAAAAAATCGATCCACTGACTGGAGATCTGGGGAGCCTGGAGGAATAGAGAACGCCCAAGATTGAGGATCCCCTTGTAAGAGCGAGATTACAATTCCCACCCTCTGCTCTTCACTCCCAGATGACCGAGGCCGCAGCCGAAAGTACAATTTACATGCCTCCCGGAAAGTAAAAAATTTGTCCCGCCCACCAGTGAACCTGTCCGGGAGAGCAACCTTAGGTTCAGATCTGGTTTGCTCCGGGGGAGACAAAACCTTGGACTTAATGTCTGCCAACTCCATGGACAATCCCTGCAACTGCCGGGCCAGCTGGGCTACTGGATCCATGATAGCTGGGGAGAATCTTTAGTATGGCCGGTGAAAATGTCACGCTGTATAGCAGATATATATATGTGATGACAATAATCTATATCAAAAGGGCAACATACTATATAACATGCGCATAGCTATATGATAACATAGATTTACCTGACAGAAAGTCCAGTGGGTCAAAACGGAATCCGTTATACGCTGTCTCCGGCTAGAGGGTGACCGGGGTCTAAGCTGACCCTAACTGGGGTCCTAACTAATCCCTCAACCTGGAGGTACTGTTAAAGGTACAGAGGTCCAGGCCACCAGCGTAAACCCTGTCTCCTATCAATCCCTGCCAACTGTATTCTAGTCCTAAGAAGGACCCTGAATACCACCAAAGGGAATGACCGGGTAACGGTTAATGAACAGAAAGACATACAAGAAAGATAAGAAATAAAGTAAATAAAGTCTTACATACAACACTCACACACAGTAGGAACACCTAAGGTCTCAGAGATAAACTATAAGCTATAAGAGTAAAAACAACTAAGGAGCTCTTAGCTTAAGTATTCTCAGAACCGCTCCAGTCTGCTAAACTATATGAATGCTTTCACCGGCATCCAACACCCAGACTGGCAGGAATATAAAGGAAACTAATTAGAACATAATCCAAAGCAGCCGGGCGAGGCTGGACCTAGTCTTAGCAAAGAGCTAGGTAAAATTAACTCTCTCATTACCAAACACAAAGAAACAGCAGCTCAGCTGTGAGAAGTCAGAATGTGCAATCGCGACGATCTTCGTGGCGATGCACCCATGACAATAAGTTTCTGATCGTTTATTTGGACGATATTTTAATATTTTCCAACGACTGGGATTCTCATGTGGAACATGTTCGGAGGGTATTACGGATTTTGAGAGAGAATGTTTTGTATGTTAAGGGATCATATTGTCTCTTTGGAGTACAGAAGGTTTCATTTTTGGGATTCATTTTGTCCCCGTCTGCTATTGAAATGGACCCGGTCAAGGTTCAGGCCATTTGTGATTGGGTTCAGCCCACTTTCATTGAAGGCTCTTCAGAGATTTTTGGGTTTTGCTAATTTCTACCGTAAATTTATAAGTAATTTCACTGGTATTGTGAAACCACTGACTGATTTAATCAAAAAGGATTCTGATGTTGTAAATTGGTCTCCTGAGGCAGTTTCTGCGTTTCAGGAGCTTAAGCGCAGATTCACTTCTGCTCCTGGTCTACGGCAACCTGATGTTTCTCTACCATTTCAGGTGGAGATAGATGCGTCTGAGATTGGTGCAGGAGCCGTTTTGTCCCAAAGAGATCCTGTAACCTCTAAGGTTAACCCTTGTGCCTTCTTCTCCCTAAAGTTTTCCCCAGCTGAACGTAATTATGATGTGGGGAATCGGGAATTATTGGCTATGAAGGGGGCATTCGAAGAGTGGAGACATTGGTTGGAGGGAGCCAAACATCAAGTTGTGGTCCTCACTGATCACAAAAACTTGATCTATCTCAAATCAGCCAAATGATTGAATCCCAGACAGGCCAGGTGGGCCTTGTGTTTCACACATTTTAACTTTGTGGTCTCCTTCCTCCCGGGTACTAAGAATGTTAAGGCGGATGCCCGAGTTTCCTTGCGGATTCTATTGATGTGGCTGAACCTACTGCCATTCTGAAGGAGGGTGTCGTTCTTTCCGCTATCTCACCCGATAAAAAGTTATGTCTGAAGTTCATTGCTCTGCGTTGGCTGGTCATCCTGGTATTTTTGGTACTAGAGATTTGGTGAGTCAGTCCTTTTGGTGGCCCACTTTATCTCGCGATGTCAGGAATTTTGTGCAGTCCTGTGGGACTTGTTCTCGTTCCAAGCCCTGTTCTTTCTCTAGTGGATTATTGATGCCACTGCCGGTGCCCAGGAGGCCATGGACCCATATCTCTATGGATTTTATCTCCGACCTCCCTGTCTCTTAGAGAATGACTGTCATTTGGGTGATCTGTGATAGATTCTCCAAGATGATCCATCTTGTGCCACTGCCTAAGTTTCCATCCTCTTCTGAGTTGGTACCGTTGTTTTTTCAGCATGTGGTTCATTTGCACGGCATTCCGGAGAACATTGTGTCTGACAGAGGAGTCCAGTTTGTTACCAGATTTTGGAGGACGTTCTGTTCTAAACTGGGAGTTCAGATGTCTTTCTCCTCGGTGTTACATCCTCAGACCAATAGGCAGACTGAGAGAACAAACCAGACCTTGGTGACTTATTTGAGATGTTTTATGTCTGCGGATCAGGATGACTGGGTCTCTTTTTTGACCCTGGCTGAATTCGCTATTAATAATAGGGCCAGTTCTGCCACTCTGATGTCCCCTTTCTTCTGCAATTCCGGTATTCACCCTCGATTTTCTTCGGGGCAGGTGGAGGCTTCTGTCTGTCCGGGTGTTGACTCTGTGGTAGAGAGAATGCAGCAGATTTGGGATCAAGTAGTGGATAAGTTGTCTCTCTCTCACGAGAAGGCCCAGCGGTTTGCCAACCGGCATAGGACTGATGGTCCTGGGTTTAAAGTGGGTGACTTGGTTTGGTTATCCTCAAAGAATATCCCTATGAAGGTTGCGTCTCCAAAAGTAAGCCAAGGTTCATTGGACATTATAGGATCTTGAAAGTCCTTAATCCAGTTTCTTTTCGCTTGGCTCTTCCAGGGACGTTTAAGATTCATAACGTCTTCCACAAATCTTTGTTGAAAAGGTTTGTCGAGCCAGTGGTTCCTATGGCTGCGCCTCCTGGGCCTGTTTTGGTTGAGGGCAGTCTGGAGTATGAAGTGGAGAAGATATTGGATTCTCGTTTCACTAGACGAAGACTCCAGTACTTGGTGAAGTGGAGAGGTTACAGTTATGAGGACAATTCTTGGGTTTTTGCTTCTGACATTCATGCTGAGAGACTGGTACGTGCCTATCACCGAGCTCATCCTGATTGGCCTGGTGGCACAAGTGAGGGTTCGGTGACCCCTCCTCAAGGGGGGGGTACTGTTGTGAACGTGTTGGAGACAATTTCTGAGCTGAGGCTCCCTCTGGTGGTTGCTGTCAGTACTGAGGCTGTATCGAATGACAGGGCCTCCAGACCTGCCAGTGACGACTGGCAATAAGGAGTCACTGACTGGGCTGATATAAGGGAGCTGCCTTCCAATGATCCTCGCCGGTGATCAATTGTTGTTTCCTGGTTCATTTGGAAGTCTGCTGGTGTCTTGCCTTCGTCAGCTACCTCCAGATAAGATATTTTCTGCTTGTTTCTATTGTGTTTGCTATTTCCATTTTTGTCTGCACCTTTGTGGAGGTTAGCTGGGTCCCCTCAAGGGGCCTGTGCTACTCTCTGTTTTTCAGTAGCCACTGTTATTTGTTCAATTGCTCTTTCCCTGCTTTTTGAGTGGCTGCAGGTTAGCCTTGTTCACACTGAGATCTGATTTAGTGGGTGGCGAGATCGTGTGATCCCAGCATTTTTTAAATCAGAAGTGTTGGAAGTTTTGCTAGGGTTTTGCTGGGTTGCAGATAGTATTCTGTCCTTTCCTATTTAGGCAGTGTTTGGCCCCAGCATATGCTCACTCTATTTTCTGCCTGTGTTTGTGTTTCGTCTTGTCTAACCGCCATTATATGTTTCCGGGCTGCCTATTCCTTTGGGGCTCTACTCCCTGTTTCTATCTTTAGATGTAGCTAGCTCTCCGGCTGTGCCGAGGCGTCTAGGACCACCGTAGGTACGCTCCACGGCTGCTTCTAGTTGTGCGGTTAGTTTAGGGATCTGCAACCCATTAGTTTCCAACCTCTCAGGTGTTCGGCTGCCTTGCTGTTTTGCTCCTGTCCTCCTCATTTACCAAATCATAACAGTCTGCCAATTATTATCTCAGAATTACATAGATTTGGTCATCTGAGCAATTTCAAAATTAATACCCACAAATCGGAGATTCTCAATATCTCAATCCAACCAAGTGAGGTGGAGAGGTTGGCAGCTTCATTTCCCTTTAAGTGGTGTTCAGATTCTCTTGCCTATCTAGGAATAAAAATCACCGCCAAAGTATCTAATCTTTATGAAGCAAACTTTAAGACAGCTTTACATAAAGCTGAGTTACACTTAGAAAATGGCATAAACTACCTTTATCTTGGTTTGGAAGAGTGAGCGCTATTAAAATGGATCTATTACCCCATCTCCTATATTATTTCCAAACAATCCCCTTGTATTTACCGGCCTCCTTTTTCTCACGTCTTAAAAAAGCGATTACTCGTTTTATTTGGTCACAAAAACGAGCACGTATTTCATACTTTTTGTTAAGTAGATCGAAGCAAGAAGGGGTAATAGGTCTGCTATGATTTTGCTCAAGCAGCAATTGGTACATGTATTTTAGATTTGTTTCATAACAAAAACAACAAAAAATGGGTTACATTAGAAAATGATCTTAATGGACGTGACTCCCGTATAGTTATTTGGTCCCCGAAGGAAGAACGGGATATACCTTTACCCTTCCTCACCAAAAACATGATATCATTTATCAAAAGAGGGAGTCGAGAGCTGGGAGTCTCTTCGTCTCCTGGCCCCCTAACTCCTATATATGACAATCCATCCTTTCCTGCAGGATTAAAAAGAGACACTACATAAGAGATTAACATAAAAATAGAGCTTCATGCCCCATAGTCCATAATTATGTTACAAGGACAGGGATGAGGTCTCTAAAGGACATTTTTCGGGACAAGGAGCCGCCAACAGGTGCATGGTTCTTTTATGAACAAATAAAGAGTTTTATTATTAAATTAGCCAAACAATCCGATCCATACAGAATATTATCTCTATTTGAGACTCTTTGTTTATCAACAAACTCTATAGAAAACACTATCTCTTTATTATACAAAACCTTACAAGAAGGGCAGACCCTATCGAGAGATTTCCCAGCATTTTTTTCAAAATATTAGGACGTCTTTCAAAATGGGAGATTGATTTGGGTAGACCCTTATCAGTTGAAGAAAGTACAAAGATTCTCCTGTGCACATTCAGGTAATCTCTCTGTTCGACATCACAGGAGAGGAGCTACAAAATCTTGTCGAGGTGGTACAGATGCCCATCAGATTTAAACTTAATTTATCCAACAACACCGGATATGTGCTGGAGATGCTTAAAATATAGAGGTTCATTTGTACACATTTGGTGGCACTGCCCACTCATACAGAAACTGTGGTTAGCATCCTTTGATCTCTGCAACAAGCTGTCTATAACCAAAATTACACCCACAATGGAGGTGGCCTTGCTGTCCTTGTGTAGCACCTCGATTTCTAGATTTAAGAAAGGTCTTCGTAGACATATTCTCACTGCTACCAGGAACATGATTACTAGATTTTGGAAACAGGAAAAGGTTCCCTCGCGTTCTGATTTGTTGAAGGAACTCAACGACATATATAGAATGGAACAGCTGATAGGACAACTGAATGGTACCACAGGAAAGGTATATAACATTTGGGCCCCCTGGGTTATGCTTAGAGAATCATCGGAATTGGACTCTTGGTTGATAGACCCATAGATGATGCGTCATATGAGTTTACCTACTGGATGGAGCCACATTTCCTACACCGCTCCTTAAAATCCTCCCCCTTTTCTTTTTTTCTTTTTCTTTTCCATTCTTTCCCCCTTGTTTCTTCTCTATCTTCTTTTCTTTTGTAGATTTAGAGTCTTAGTCTAGGTAACTTCTTCTTTAAAATTTATAAACAAAGTAATACTGATGTTAATTGCCTACATGAGCAAAATACCTCAGGCGCTCATCCAACATTTGTTTTATATGTATGACTTTCTGGGAAAAAGTTATAGTTGCTATGTATTTTTTTTTGCATGTGATAGTAGAAGAGGTATGTTCTTTTCTCTTCCTGTTATTAATGATTGATGTGTATAAATACCTAAATAAACTTGATTTACAAAAAAAATTAAATACCTCTCCTGGCTAGGCACTGCTCTACTCTTGACTCCTCAGCGTCGCCATTTTCCAGCTCTCTGCACTGTGACTGTTCAGGCAGAGGGCGCACAGACGTGACGTCATCACGCTCTCTGACCTGAATGTCACTGTCAGGAAACGCGGAAGATGTCACAGTGGTGGAGCAGGGAGAGGTAAGTATTGCAAGTGCTGGGGCCCTGAGGAAGCAGGGGGGGCCCACTTGTGGGCGCCGGCACTGGCACAGGGCCCTTCATAGTACGCCGGTGTCTCTGATGGCGAGTGAACCCCCCCAGCTGCTCAGGGCCCCTTCACTTGCCCGGGTGCGCCAGGTGGTGACGCCGGCCCTGGGGGGGGTACAGCCCAGTTAGGGAGGTGGAAAAACTGGCATATGTTGATGGACGTTTAGCAGCTGCAAATGGAGGAATTGGAGAAGTCGGAGGAAGAGGAGGACAAAGCAAGCCATTTTGCTGGCAACCTATGTGTCATCAGGGGAAGGTGGTACAAAATCCTTTGAAACCCAGGCATGGTTCATTTTAATGAAGGTGAGATCACCAACATTTTGGGTCGACAGCCGGGTTCTTCTTTCTGTCAGGATTGATCCAGCAGCACTGAAGACTCTTTCTGATAGCACACTACCAGCAGGGCAAGCGAGCTCCTGTAAGGCATATTGTGCCAATTCAGGCCAGGTGTCCAGTTTACAGGCCCAGTAGTCAAAGGGGAATGAACTGTGAGGGAGAACATCGATAGGGGAGGGAGGTAATTTTGAACCATAGTTGACAACTGCTGTCTCCTGTCTGTTGCAATCGATTCAGTATTAACAGTTGTGTGAGCGGTACTCTAGAAATCAGTCCAAAACATGGTCATGAAACCCCTGTCTCCAACGCCACTTCGGCTGTGTGCACCACAAACCTTTTCCATTTGGCCCAGTACAGCTAGTGGTAGAATCTGCACCGCTGCTGTGTGCTGGGAATGCCTCTAACAAACGGTTTACAAGAGTTGCTTGTTTGTTCGCCAATATTAGCTCTAGGTTCTCCTGTGGCATGATGTTCTGTAATTTGCCTTTATAGCATGGATCGAGGATGCTGGCCAACCAATAGTCGTCATCCTTCATAATTTTGGCAATGCGGGGGTCCCTTTTTAGGATCCGCAAGACATAATCACACATGTTTGCCAATGTTCCAGGTGTCAATGATGCACGGCCAGTGGTGGGTGGAGGAGCACTTTCTGCCAAATCCACATCCCTCCAGTCACGCACAAACTCTGTACCTGACCTTGGCAAGCCAACATTTTCTCTTTCCCCTGAGAAGCATCCTCCTCCCCAAAATAATCATCCCCCTCCACTACCTCCACCTCGTCCAGGACAGTTCCCTGAGCAGACAATGGCTGATTGTCATCAAGGCTTCCCTCCTCCTCCTCTGCAAACGCCTGATCCTTAATGTGCGTCAAAATTTGCATGAGCAGACGCATAAGTGGGATGCTCATGTTTATGATGGCGTCGTCTGCGCTTACCAGCCGTGTGCATTCCTCAAAACACTGAAGGACTTTACAGAGGTCTTTCAGCTTTGACCACTGCGCACCTGACAAATCAATGTCTGCCCTCAAACTGCCTGCCCGTGTATCCTCCCACAAAAGCATTACAGCCTGCCTCTGTTCGCACAGCCTCTCAACCATGTGCATGGTGGAGTTCCAACTTGTTGCAACGTTTATGATTAGGCGGTGCTTGGGGAGGTGGAGCAATCGCTGCAGCCTTTGCATATGACTGGAGTCTACGGGCGAGCGACGGATGTGTGAGCACAATCTTCGCACCTTATGGAGCAGGGCTGGTAACTCCGGATAATTATTTATGAAGCATTGCACCATCAGGATCAAGGTGTGAGCCAGGCAAGGTATGCGTCTGAGTTTTGTCAGGGCTGTGGCCGCCAAAAATTACGGCCGTTATCACTGACTACCTTGCCTGGCTCAAATGTATACTGCCCAGCCATTACTCAGTTTCTCGCTGCAAGTAGTCGACCAGTACCTCCGCGGTGTGTCTGTTGTCGCTCAAAGACATCATCTTTAAAACAGCCTGCTGACGCTTACCACTAGCTGTTGGATAGTGTGACACCTCATGTGCAACACTGGCAGCTGCGGATGGAGTGCTCGTGCGACTGTGCTCTGTCGACGAGGTTTCGCTTCTGGAGGAGGAGGGTCGAATGCCCACAGCCAACTGCAGCCTATACCATGGGCTAGGCAGCACTGTCCTACCGCTGCTGTTCCCTGTGGACCCTGCATCCACCCAGTGCACAGTGATGGACACGTAACTGCCCTGGCCATGCCTACTGGCCCATGCATCTGTTGTGAGGTGCACCTTTCCACTCACTGATTGTTTGTGTGCATGGACAATGCAGTCTTTCACATGCAGGTGGAGGGCAGGGATGGCTTTTCTAGAAAAGAAGTGCCGACTGGGTAGGTCATAGCGTGGGACAGCATAGGCCATGAGCTCTCCGAATGCTGCGCTTTCAACCAAATGGAAGGGCATCATCTCTAATGAGATCAGCTTGGCAATGTAGGCGTTCAAAGCCAGTGTATGCGGATGAGAGGATGAGTACTTTCTTGTCCTACTCAGAGTGTCTGCTAGGGTGAGCTGGACTTGAGAGCTACATATGGGGGAACTAGCGGTGGACATGGTGGAATGAGAGGGGGTTGGTGATGGTGATGTGGTGGTGGTGGTGATGGCCTAGATTCAGTCTTTGGTTGCAAAAACATTGTGATTCCCTGACTGCTTTGGACTTGCGACGACACCTCAACATTTCTTGCTATTGGTGTGCTAACCGGTGGGCTTACAGTGGGGGAAGCGATGTAGCGTTGCTGGCTACCTTAATTCGGAGCAGGTGCACATGTGCTACCTGAGGTTTTGTAGTCCGTCCACGCTTGCAAGTGCATGGTGTTTAAATGTCTATGCATGCAACTGGTATTCAAATTTCGGAGATTTTTCCCTCGGCTAAAGGTCCTTCCACACTTCTTACAGATAACCTTTGCCTCATCAATAGGATTTTGGTCAAGAAAGTGCCACACTGCACTCTTCCTACTATGGGCTAAATTTTCAGGGCTTGCACGCTGTGCTAATTTGACCGTCTGGCCAAGCTGTCCTGCAACTCTTTTTGGGTTTTTTTAACACGTTTTTGGACTGCTACGGGCCTACCAGATAACCGCAGCTGCGATGTTGATGCCTGCTGCGGATGCTCCTCCTCTTCTGAGCTATTGCCAGCGGCACCCTCTTCCCCCAATGGATGCCAATCTGGGTCAACAACTGGATCATCCATCACCTCCTCTTCAATTTCATCTTCACCTTCCTTTGTGTCAACGTGTAAGGTGGTATAGTATGCGGGAAGTGGCACCTGAGTTTCATCAGGGTCAGATTCTGGCTCAGTAGACTGCGAGGGCAATGTAGTGCTCTGGGTAAATGTACCAGCATCATATAGCAGTGGCTGTGCATCAGTGCACTCCATGTCATATGCATCTTGAACTGGGGAATTCAGGATTTGGCTTGATAACCCAGGCATGATATGTGAAAAGAGCTCCATGGAGTAATTTGAAGTGTGGCCTGCCGCATCCTTCACTTTTAATGGGGGTGAAGGACATAAGGAAAGGTGTTGTTCCTGACCAGGAGCCTGCACTGATGACTCAGTACTTGCATTTTTTTGAAACTTCAGAAGAGGAGGCGATAGAGCTGGAGGCTGTTTCGGCAATGTAAGCCTAAACCTGTTCCTGATGCTCCGGCTTTAAAAGCGGTTTACCTACTCCCACAAAAGGGAGCCTTCCAGGCCTTCTGGAGCCAGACAATGACGCAGGCTGAACACCTCCTGCCTTAGGTGCTATTGTGCTTTTGGCACTACCAGCAGATGTACCACCACCACCATCAGTACCAGCTGGCCCCCCCCGCCCACATCCGCGGCCTCTTCCACCATACTTCCTCATGTTTGGGAAAATGTACCCAAAATAAGAGCAGATATATGGTACTGTATCAGAAGCGTACAGCTGTATACGGTGAAGGGGAAAATTTCAATCTCCGTATATATTTCCGGAGTCACACACAGACGCTCTCAGGCTCAGTTTGGATTAGACCAAAATATAAAAAGCAGAAAAAGGGTACTGTATCAGAAGATACCAGGTGTATATAGTATTGGGGAAAATTTCAATATCCGTATATATTTCAGGAGTCACACACAGACGCTCTCAGGCTCATTATGGATTAGACCAGAATATAAAAAGCACAAAAAGTGTACTGTATCAGAAGACACCAGGTGTCTATAGTATAGGGGAAAATTGTAAATCTCTGTATATATTTCCAGAGTCACACACAGACGCTCTCAGTATGGATTAGACAAAAATATAAAAAGCAGAAAAAGGGTACTGTATCAGAAGATACCAGGTGTATATAGTATTGAGGAAAATTTCAATCTCCATATATATTTCAGGTGTCACACACAGACGCTCTCAGGCTCAGTATGGATTAGACCAGAATATAAAAAGCAGAAAAAGGGTACTGTATCAGAAGATACCAGGTGTATATAGTATTGGGGAAAATTTCAATCTCCGTATATATTTCAGGAGTCACACACAGACGCTCTCATGCTCAGTATGGATTAGACCAGATTATAAAAAGCAGAAAAAGGGTACTGTATCAGAAGATACCAGGTGTATATAGTATAGGTGAAAATTGTAAATCTCTGTATATATTTCCGGAGTCACACACAGATGCTCTCAGGCTCAGTATGGATTAGACCAGAATATAAAAAGCAGAAAAAGGGTACTGTATCAGAAGATACCAGGTGTATATAGTATTGTGGAAAATTGCAATCTCCATATATATTTCAGGAGTCACACACAGACACTCTCAGGCTCAGTATGGATTAGACCGGAATATAAAAAGCAGAAAAAGGGTACTGTATCAGAAGATACCAGGTGTATATAGTATTGGGGAAAATTGCAATCTCCATATATATTTCAGGAGTCAAACACAGACACTCTCAGGCTCAGTATGGATTAAACCAGAATATAAAAAGCAGAAAAAGGGTACTGTATTAGAAGATACCAGGTTTATATAGTATTGGGGAAAAATTCAATCTCCGTATATATTTCAGGAGTCACACACAGACGCTCTCAGGCTCAGTATGGATTAGACCAGTTATAAAAAGCAGAAAAAAGGTACTGTATCTGAAGATATCAGGTGTATATAGCATAGGGAAAGTTGTAAATTTCCGCATATATTTCCGGAGTCACACACAGACGCTCTCATGCTCAGTATGGATTAGACCAGAATATAAAAAGCAGAAAAAGGATACTGTATCAGAAGCGTACAGTTGTATACAGTGTAGGGGAAATTGTAAATCTCCGTATATATTTCCGGAGTCACACACAGATAGTCAGCATGTATTTGTCCATGATACCAGACGGTACACGGTACTGTGTGAGGAGCGTAGACCTCTATACGATGTGGGAAAAAAAATGAACGCTCGGTAACTCTGCAGAAAAAAAGAATAAAAGTATTAGTGCTGTGTAAAAAGCAGTCTGCACAGTAGTGTACACACAGCAATACAGCTAGCAGGCAGCCTAATAACCAGCACTGCTGCACACAAGAAAATCCTCCCCTGTCACTGGCAGGCAGCCTAATAACCAGCGCTGCTACACACAAGAAAATCCTCCCCTGCCACTGCACACTAACTGTACAGCACAATTGCTACCAGCACAAGCACATAAGAACTTCTCTTTCCAGTCCTAACTCTCTCTCTACTGATAAACAGCGTCAGCAACCTCTCCCTACTGTTAAGATCGGCAGAATTAAAATGGCGGTTGGCGGTCAGGGCTTTTATAGACACTATGACGTTCCCCAAAGCAAGCCAATCACTGCAATGCCCTTCTCTAAGATGGGGTGGTGGATGCTGCCCATGTCATCTCGTTGCCCACAGTGTACGTCCTTGCTCATTGGCTGAAAAAATGCGCCTGCAAGAATTATGGGAAAACCGACTTTGGCGCTCGGGTCGACGACCGCATGGCCGACTTCACGCTATGGTCGGGTTTCGTTCGGCGAAACCGGACTTTGGCGAAAGTCGGCGACTTATGAACCTGACCGACCTGTTTCGCTCAACTCTACCTGTGGATAGGTTGTTACCAACATCTGGTGAGAATTTCATGTCAGTAGCACCTTTAGAAATCTATTTACTAGAAAATTGGCAACATGTTCAAGATTTCACCCACTACGTATGTCTTTATGTATGTGCTCTGTGTATACATGTGTCTGTATGTATGTGGTCTGTATAGACATATACTGTATGTTTATTTGCGCTCTATGTATGTATGTGCTCTGTGTATACATGTGTGTATCCATGTATGTGCCCTGTGAATACATGTGTTTATGATATGTGTATATGTGTTTGTCTGTATGTATGTGCTTTGTGTATATATGTGTGTATGCTTGTAAAGGTTCGGTGTATACATGTGTGTTAGGTTTGTGTTCTCTGAATACATGTTTATATGTGTATGTATGTGCTCGGTATATGTAGTCTTTCTATACATATAAATGTGTTTATGCACTCTGTTAATATATGTGTGTGTGCTATGTATATATACATATGTGTGCATAATATGCAGTGTGCGTGAACAATCCACATTTATAAATACTGGCAATGCAAGCAAGAATTCATAGGTGTAATCATGTCGGCAATTGCCCAACGAATGAGCAAAATTATGCTCATTCCTCTGGTTACGATGGTCTGTCAGGACGACTATTTGCTGTGCAGCTCCCTGAAGAAGGTGTCTCCATTCTTTGAAGGCGGCAATAATGGCCAACAACTCTCTATTGCCCACATCGTAGTTCCTCTCAGCCGAAGACAACTGCTGGGAAAAGAAGGCACAGGGATGCAAGACATTCTTCTCACCTGTTCTCTGAGAGAGTATAGCTCCAACGGCACAGTCTGAAGCATCCACCTCTATTATGAAGGCAAGTTCGGGGTTGGGATGTACTAAGATAGGTGCAGTGGTAAATTTATCTTTCAGACGAGAAAATGCTTCCTGGGCTTGGGGGGTCCAGGAGAACCTAGACTCTTTCCGGGTAAGTTGGGTGATAGGTGACACTACCTCAGAGAAATTCCTAATGAAACGTCTATAGAAGTTGGCAAACCCGATGAAGCGCTGCACCTCCTTCACATTTCTAGGACTTGGCCAATCCTTGATGGCTTGGGTCTTGCTTCCATCCATACTAATTCCTTGTGTAGACAGTACATACCCCAGAAATTGAATTTCGGTCCTATGGAATTCACACTTTTCAAGTTTGATGTAAAGATGATTTTGTCTTAGACGTTCCAAGACCATTCTCACATGTCCCTGATGTTCCTCTGTGGAGTTAGAAAAAATTAGAATATCATCCAAATAAATCACCACGAATGTATCTAGGAGATCCCTGAAGATGTCATTCACCAAGTGTTGGAAAGTGGCTGGGGCGGTACTCAGACCAAAAGGCATAACTAGATATTCAAAGTGTCCATAGCGTGACCTGAATGCAGTCTTCCATTCATCCCCAGGTCTAATACGGACTAAGTTATAGGCCCCACGGAGATCTAGTTTAAAGAAAATTTTGGCATGTCGCACTCTCTCCAATAACTCAGGGATTAAAGGCAATGGATAACGGTTTCTAATAGTAACCTTATTGAGTTCCCTATAGTCTACGCAGGGTCTCAGAGATCCAACTTTCTTCTTTACAAAGAAGATGGGTGCACCTGCAGGAGATGAAGAGGGGCGTATGAAGCCCTTGGCTAGATTTTCGTCTATGTAATCCTTTAAAGCCTTTAGCTCGGGCCCCGCCAGGGGGTAGATCTTACCAAAAGGTATCTCTGCTCCAGGCAATAATTCAATTGGACAATCATATGGACGGTGAGGGGGAAGCTGGTCAGCGTTCTTCTTGTCACATAAATCCACATAGTCCTGGTATACAGCTGGTAGTTCAGGGACTGACATGGTTCCCTTAGGAACAGAGCAAGCTGAAACTTTTGGACTCATCTGTTTCTCTGGAAAGTGTAATTCCTTAGTCTCCCAGTTAATGGTAGGATTCTGAGCCTGCAGCCATGGTAGCCCTAGAATAATGGGAAAGTGGGGAGAAGAGATAAGCATAAAGGACAGTTTCTCTTGATGATCTTTACCCATAAGAACCCTCAAAGGCTCTATTTCCTGATCCACTGGTCCAGAGGTCAGCAGGGAGCCATCCACAGTTTCCATCTGTACTGGAGTAGCCTTCTTCACTGAACGTATCCCCTGTTTCAGAGCAAAGGAGACATCCATAAAATTTCCACTTGCCCCTGAGTCGATCATAGCAGAGCTAGACACCCAAGCTGAGTCAACCCAGAGTTTGATGGAAAGAAAGCAATGAGAATTGTTTTTCTTACAACTCAGCTGGGACACCGCTGAGGAGACTTGAAAAATTGCAGCGTTTACACAGTCAACGTCCTCAGAAGTAACGGAGTTTAAGTCCGAGAAATCAAGATCTGTTGCTGCAGATCTCTCTGGAGCCTGAGGCTCGGACCTGACAGATCCCCTCTCGCAACACTCACAGTGAATGAGTGCTGCAGTAGTCTTACGAGAATGGCTGGGGCAGTTTATAATGAAGTGCCCTGACTTACCACAATAGAAACATAGATTCTCCTTAAAACGATGTTCCTTGCGTGCATCACTAACCCGTCGTTGTAAAGAGTCTACCTGCATGGGTTCAGGTTCAGGTTCCCGTGTGATCCTACTCAAAGGTTCCTTAGCTGGAGAGGAAGGTAGGAAAAGGTTAGTGCGATTGCTTTCGAACCATCTCTCTTGCCTGCGTTCAGTTAGACGAGTATCAATACGGATGCAGTAGTTAATAAAGTCACCTAACGCAGTGGGAGGGTCGGCACGAGCAAGTTCATCCTTAATCAGTGGAGATAACCCTTTTCGAAAAATAGATTTTTTGGCGGAACTGTCCCAGGTGGTATCAAGGGCCCATCTCCTGAAATCCAAGGCATATTCAGCTACCGAGTGCTTACCTTGGCGCAAAGCTAACATGGCTGCTTCAGCTGTTGCACCTCGATTGGGGTCATCAAACACCTGTCCCATGGCTGAAATGAAAGCATCAAGATGATCCAAACATTCATCCTCAGTCTCAATCAGAGGGTTTGCCCACATCAAAGCCTTGTTGGTAAGCAACATAATTATAGTAAGCACTTTAGATCGTTCAGTGGGAAATTGTGAAGCATGTGCAGAAAAAAATAGATTGCATTGATTAATAAATCCCCTGAATTTCTCACGTTCACCGCCAAAACGAAAAGGGGGCAACTTGGGAATCCCAGAACTCGGGGCTACGGCAGGAGCCTGGACTCGCTCCTCTAGAACCTCAATCCTGGCTCGCAAATCCTGGGCAGTCTGTCCAAACACTTGCAAATTGTGATTAGTGAGGTCCTGTAGATTTGTAAAACGGGTTTTTATAGTCTGCAAATCTGCAAGGATATTATCAGTCACTCCGCAAAGTTCCTTTATGCGGGCCTCCATTTTCCAGATCTTTTAAGACAGGAGTACTGGAAGGAGAGGAGAAGAAAAAAAAAAAACAATAGTGTTTACCTGTGGTAACACTGCAAAAAAAAAAACTTAAGGTAATTGCTCACCTGGAATGGTTGTGAGAAGTCACAACCACTATCATCACAGAAAGTTCAACCGGACATCTGATATCCACAGTTACAGCAGACACAAAAGAGGAAAGAAAAAAAAACAATAGTGTTTACCTGTGGTAACACTGCAGAAAAAAAAAAAAAACTTAAGGGAATTGCTCACCTGGAATGGTTGTGAGAAGTCACAACCACTGTCATCACAGAAAGTACAACCGGACATCTGATATCCACAGTTACAGCAGACACAGCCTTTCCAGACCCAGCAGACACTAACGTTTGGCTTCAGAATCTTGTAATGTAAGGAGTACAGTTCATATAGTGTCTTGTGCTTGGGTGCGATGAAAACACAGGAGTCACAGGTTTGATATAGAAGGTCTTGTATTACTTCATACAAGTGGCAATAATAGTCACACAGTTTGCAGATACAAAAGCAGGAGACACAGCAGGCCAGAGTAACTTAAGCTCAGCAATCACTCTCCACAACAGGTTCAGGATCTCTTCTCTGTTACCATAAGTCCATGCAAACTTGGATTTATCAAATAGCAAGGTTCCAAAGTCCACGAGTGTTCCAAAGCTCCACAATAGGAAAGAACTGGAGTACAAGGTCCAAGGCTTCCAGGAGACAGGTCACAGGTACACTGCAGGCTTGATTCTGAAGCACTGATTGCTCAGCTGTGGCTGCTTAAGAAGCAAGAGGAGAGAATCAGGGCGGGAACATGCAAGCTGGAAACTCCATATTGACTGAGGGCAAGATAGCTGCAGCAAGACAGAAAGTAAAATGGCTGACGGAAAAACTGAGTTTCAGGAACATGTACACAGAACCTTACATGTTGTGTAGGTGTCTACAATTTGTCCCTGGGATCCTTAGACAGCTCTTTGGTCTAGGCCATGGTGGAGAGGTTGGAGTATGATTGATTGTGTGGACAGGTATCTTTAATACAGGTATTGAGTTCAAACAGGTACAATTAATATTAGTAATGAGTGCAGAGTAGGAGGGCTCATTAAAGAAAAATGAACAGATCTGTGAGAGCCAGAATTGTGCTGGTTGTTAAGTGATCAAATACTTATTTTATGCAATATAATGCAATATAGTTATTTAAAAATCATACAATGTGATATTCTGGATTTTATTTTAAGATTCTGTCTCTCACAGTACCTATGATACAAATTACAGGCCTCACCATTCTTTGGAGGAAAACTTGCAATATCAAATATCGTATTTGATTATAAGACGCACTTTTTTCCCCCAAATTTATAAGGGTACGTCTTATCAGGCGTATATAACTTTCCGGTACCGTTACTGCAGGCCGAAGACTGGGATGAGGGGGTGTCCAGCGGTGCTACAGGGGTGTCCGGCGCTGCAGGGTTGTCCGGCGGTGCTGCCCAGTGCTGCTGCGGGTGCCCGGAGGTGCTGTTGGTGTCTCCGGTGCTGAGGGGGCTCTGCTGACATTTTGCGAAAGGCCAGAGCCCCCGGCAGTTCCATGGTTTCCTGTGCGGTGGACTCTGAAAAAATGGCCGCAGATGGAGATCTCGGCACCAAGATTTTTTTCCTCAAAATTTGGGGTGCATCTTATAATCCGGAGCGTCTTATAATCCGAAAAATACGGTGTTTGTTTTCCCCACTGTACATATCGATGTGATACCTAGATTTTCTAACTAGACCATATTATAAAAGGTAGGCAATGGTAACACAATATAAACTGTATTTTTGAGAGAAGGTGCGCAACCTATGCATCTGAATAGGGTCTTAGTAATGTCTACTAAAATGCACAACGGTTAATTATTTGTGATATGTCAGAGCAACTGGCACATAGTAGACAATTGTTAGAAAACCAAGAGAAAAATTTGTTCTTAAACATTCCACTCATATTTGACAAAACAGCTGTTGAACAACAATGGATACACATACTGCTTATGAACACAAGAACTTTCTATGACCTCTGAGGAATTGTGACAACATAAAATGAAAGCGTAGTTTAGTGATAAAGACAGACTTCTTTGTCATCATCGAAGTAGAACACAACATAGAAAAAAATGTGGCATCAACCTAAGAGTACAGACATCAAAATAGTGCATATTCTGGAAATAAAAACAACATATTTTTGAAATTAAAAGCCTAGAGTGCAGTCTAATGTAACATCATTAATATAGACATAAATACGAATACAACCATGACATCGTCACAATAAAACAAAGTCTACAAATTAACACACACATTATTGTGATATAACAAAAGCAGAATGAAAAGAGGGCACCCCCTAATAATAGTAAAAGTCAATCAATAGTAAAGAGAAAAAAAAGACACATGCTATAAACACAGGGATCACCATGAATAAAATAAGTAACTTTTAGTGGAACATTCAGCAAAAAAAGATAAAAACACTAAAAAGTCACAAAAGGACATGAATAACAAAAGCCCATGATGAGGCTTAAATCTGCCAAAGAAGAGACCATGTGAATCAAAATGACAACAACACCATCAGTCTAATATTATAACTGCATGTGTGATCGTGCCTGGAAAAAAACACACTTAATGAAATTAACCAAGATACTTGGAACTGGTCCTATTTTCATCAGTACGCAAAGAGGGTAGGTATACAGACATGTACAGTATGTATAAATCCAAATAAAACACTGTTTAACTATCGCACACGATTTTACGAGGTGTCAATAACACACAATACAAATATATAACAGCTTACTAAATGCCAAAATATAAACTGTATGAGGATCAGCAAACCAAATGAACTTGACAAAAATATTGTATCACAGCGGAAACCAGTTTGAAGCATTACAGGCACATAATTGTGATACAAGGCCACAGAAATATATAGAAAAGCAATGCAATTAGTGTCTGTCTTTAATCCTGCTTGTGTTTGAGAAAGTTAAATCTGTGCCATGTTATAAGCAGCAAAACGATCCTAAACTAAAACATGGTCAGCACACGTCAAAATCCACAGCAAGCTGAAGGCTTTACAATCACAGTCACCTGATCTGAACATCATTGAAAATCTGTGCCTAGACCTCAAAACAGAAGTGCATGCAAGACGACCCAGAAATCTCACAGAACTGGAAGTTAGGCATGACTTGTGTACCTACCAGTTTTGTTTTTTTTTTAATGTTTTTAATGCTGTCTTGTTGTTTGCATTGTTGGTTACTAAATAAAAAATTGTTTTTTATTCTTATTCTTGGTGATCCCTATTTTTCAGCATGGGTCTTTTCTCCAGTTTTTTCATGTTGTACAATAACATGTTGTAGGAGATCCCATTCACTATTTAGTGTTTATGGTCCTTGGGTGGTGCCTTCCTTTTTCCTTTTTGTAGACCTCAAAACAGCAGTGCATGCAAGATAACCCAGGAATCTCACAAAACTGGAAGCATTTTCCAAGGAAGAATGGATGTAAATTCCTCAAACAACATTTGAAAGACTCTTGCCTGGCTACAAAAAGCGTTTACAATCTGTAATACTTACAAAAGGGAGTGCTACTGTGTACTAACCATGCAGGGGGCCCAAACTTTTGCATCGGCCCATTCTCCTTTTTGCAATTTTTAAAATGTAAAAGATGAAAATATATTTTTTTGCCTAAAATACAAAGGAAATGTGTCATCTCTAACGTTAGGCTTTTTAGAGACCATTTCATTTTCAACTTGCTTAACTGTGCACAATAACAGTAATTCTGACCAGGGGTGCCCAAATTTTTACATACCACTATATAGTCAATCATTATAAAGAAGTTGTCAAGAAAAGTCAAATAATCTTCAGTATACAACATCTTCACTGTATAACACAGCCTAGTAATTTACACAAATACTATTATCACCATTACCAGAAAAAAAAGGAACATAATTCGCATATTTGAGGAAATTACTTGATATGTCAGGGATTTATTTGTCTATCCCACTCTTACCCTTAGGTCAGTCAGGGAACTACACCTAGGATAAGTACCGTATATACCCATGTATAAGCCGAGATTTTCAGCCCATTTTTTAGGGCTGAAAGTCCCCCTCTCGGCTTATACGCTGGTCATATACGTGGGTCGGCGGGGGAGGGGGAGCGGGGGTGTCGGATCATACTCACCCTCCGCCGGCGCGGTCTCTGCAGCCCCCCTGCTTCTCCCACAATCTCCGGCTCCTTCCTGCAGCGGTCACATGGCACCGCTCATTAAAGTCATGAATATGCACATATTCATGACTTTAATGAGCGGTAGCACGTGACCGCTGCAGGACTGAAGCGCTGCGGAGAGCACCGGGAGAAGAGGAGAGGCTGCAGGGACGCGCGGCGGAGGGGTGAGTACAGCGATATTTACCTGTCCCCGTGCCACCGCTGCGCGCTGCTCCCTCGGTTTGACTCCTCTGGCTGTGAATGTTCAGGCAGAGGGCGCGATGATGTCGTTAGTGCGCGCCCCGCCCCCTGCCAGATCATTCACAGCCAGAGGAGTCAGACCGAGGGAGCAGCGCAGCTGTGCAGAGAGGACAGGTAAATATCTGAGGTGCCGGGGTCCTGAGCGAGCGGTGACACCGGCACCTGTCCCCCATAGCGCGCCGGTGTCCCCGCCTGCTCAGGACACCGGCACCTGGCCCCCAGCGACGAGAGGTGAGTATGTCATTTTTTTTTTGCAGCAGCATATGAGGCCTATACTATGGGGCATAATTGTGCAGCATATGGGGGCATAATCTGGAGCATATGGGGGCATAATATGGAGCATATGGGGGCATAATATGGAGCATATGGGGGCATAATCTGGAGAATATGGGGGCATAATCTGGAGCATATGGGGGCATAATATGGAGCATATGGAGCATAAGCTGTGGAACATATGGGGCATAATCTGGAGCATATGGGGGCATAATCTGGAGCATATGGGGCATAAGCTGTGGAACGTATGGGGGCATAATCTGGAGCATATGGGGGCATAAGCTGTGGAACATATGGGGGTATAATATGGAGCGTATGGTGGCATAATCTGTGGAACATATGGGGCATAATCTGAAGCATATGGGGGCATAATCTGTGGAACATATGGGGCATAATCTGGAGCATATGGGGGCATAATCTGTGGAACATATGGGGGCATAATCTGGAGCATACGGGGGCATAATTTGTGGATCATATGGGGCATAATCTGTGGAATATATGGGGGCATAATCTGGAGCATATGGGGGCATAATCTCTGAAGCACATTGGGCATAATCTGGAGCATATGGAGGCATAATCTGTGGAGCATATTGGGCATAATCTGTGCAGCATATAGGGGCATAATCTGTGGAGCATCATATGGGGGCATAATCATTTTTCACCTTAGGCTTATACGCGAGTCAATACGTTTTCCCAGTTTTTTGTGGCAAAATTAGGGGGGTCGGCTTATACACGGGTCGGCTTATACATGAGTATATACGGTAATAGCCCGAAAGGCTGACTTTCCATGTACTGGCTATTGGGCACTCTGCAGTGAGGGAAGTATATATATCCCCAGTCTCAGGCCACAAATACACACATAAACCTCTGTTCCATCACTGCCAGGGTCTCCAAAACCTCCCAGAACACTTTGCTGCCACCAGCTCCTCGTTTGACACTAAAACCAATATCGGGTCAGGAGTCCACCCCCAAGATAGCATAGCTTAGTGCGGAGGACGTGGCGGTTCGTTCATAGAGCAAGGAAAATTAAACTAGTAAATTTTATATATTTACTCCCGAAACTATAGGCAGTGTTTACAAAAATACAGAAGATATTACAAAAGGAGACAAATATGATATATACAAACAGTTACAAATAAAAGAGGATTAAAATAAGAACTTACACATCTCAGTCACTGGTATGACGTGTCGATGAGGTAAGGAGAATTGTCTCAGAAGAAAGGGTACATCTGCACAGCTTCATGTAGCTGATTCTCCAGGCAAGTGACACCCGCTTTATACCTTTCTCTTGCTGACCTCACTGGGGGGGTCTGAGTTAAAAAATGTATGCCCCTTTCTTAAAACTTATTGAAACTTCTACTTGTCATAACTCTCATGGGGAGGCTCTCAGACTGACGACAGGAGTATTATATTTTCTCTTACGAATTTATCTTTCTTTAGATACCAAACATGACCTATCTGCAGGCGACTGGAAGGCAGAAACCCTTTTCTCGGTTTCTGGCGACCGCACAGGCATTAAAAGGTTGCTATATGTAGCTTTAATTATACCGGTTCTGAAAATATAAGTTTCCTGCCTCTAGGAGTATCGTGTTTTATAAAATTCGAGTTTGAACAGAAAAAGGAACTTTTAAATCCCTGGCGGGAAGAAGTTGATTCAAGTAGTCATGAGTATTGGCCAGCTGCTGTGAGGAAGGAAGGGGGAGAAAGGGGATAGAATTACACAGTGTAGGGAGAGAGGGGGCTGCAGACAGCTACGTGCCTACACATGGGGCTTTGTGTTTACACTGCACAAACCTAGTGGGGGTGGGACAGAATATCATTCACAAATTAAGGAGATATAGCAGGCAGCTATGGATGGATGCTTTGGTTATTTGTGCAATAACTCATATTTTCCTGACAACATAGCACTGGAATAATAAATCAATAAGTAAACCATAAAAATAGATAACACTAATACACAAAAGAACATCACCAGAAATGCTTCAAACCAATAAACATTCAAGTTGGAAACTGTGCATAAAAATTATGATATGGTCAAAATACTCACATGCCTAATAGTTCTGCACACAGTGTATGTCCTAATTTTGTATCATGTAATCATTGATACAAATCAGACAGGGAGATGGCAATTAATGGCAAGAAAAGTAACAAAAACATCTGTTTGTATTGACAAAAACAGCTTAGTAATAAAGTTGAATGGCATTATGACAACATCACAATAAAATACAGGCTAGAAACCCAGACTCTATTGTGACATTGTTAATATAGAATGTAACCTAGCAATGAAGACAAATAATACTAAGATATCATCAACATAAAACAATGAATAGGAATTAAAGAAATTAAGAAAACACTATTTAGGATATCATCAAAACAAAATGCAGCCCAGGACTAAAGACAGACTCCACAGTGACATTAGGACTTTAGACATGAATCATAGTCAAATTATCAACAATTCTTATTAAAGACTCAGGGCACTGCAACATAATCACATCAGAACACAATCTAGAAGGACAGATAAAGAACACATGCAAATTTTTGTAACATCATCATATTAGAGCAAAGCCAGCAAATAAATGCATACACTATTTTGACATCATCAGAGTTGAAAACAGCCTTGGAATTTGGATAAACAACATTGTGACGTTATTACATTACCACAAGACCAAGGCATGGGCTGTTTCAATATCACAATACAACAGCCTAGGAACACAGGCAAAAATCTCGTGACATTTGTATGGAAGGCAAACCTACCATGGAACCTTGGCATTGCAAACAATCTGGCGATGAATAAATAAAATGTAAAGGATCGTCTGGATTTTCACCAGTCAGTCCTGAAAAGGAAATTTGGACTTAAAAGAGTTATTCAGCTAAATCAAGTTATTATCTATCCACTGGAAGGGTAATAACTTGTTCATTGGTGAGGGTTCAAACACTAGGAACCGCACTGATCGACCAAATGGGGATCTTTTATCCCTATTGAGATGGAGCGACAGTGCACAGTTCTCTAACTAAACTCCATTCATTCCCTATGGCGCCATGTTTGTCTTTTCTGGCAGCATCATTAGGAATGGAGCAGCAGTTGGGCGTCTGACCTGCAGTGCCATTTTGTAATGGGGATAAACTTTTCCTTCAGGGATAAAATTTCCTCAATATGTTGTTTGGAGGTAGGTCTCAGCAGTGAGAAACCCACCGGTCAGAAATTTATCACCTATTCCATAGATTTAACTGGACAACCCCCTATAACTATTGTAGTTACATCTACCAGCTGTGTTATTCAGAAAAGTCACCAATAGTGAAGGCATGGGAGAATTGGCAGATGGCACTTGGTTAGAACTGAGTCAATGAGGGTCAATGCAGGCAGAGGCAGAAGTACATGCGAGAAGTTAAATTATAGAACTGAGCAAGGTGGTGACAAATACTAATACTAGGCCAAACACAGTCACCCTGAAGAAATCCAATTCAGGCTAAAAGGTAGTGACCATGAATGCCTTCTGATACTCAGCAATCGCCCAGATGACCCTAGCCTGTTTATGTAGACCACCAGAGTTCACTTGCTCCTTGTTGCAATGGCAGCCAAATGCTCAGGGCGCTGAAGTCAGTGGAAGAAGTTGAGGCGCTTTCACATGGAGAGGTGTGTAACATAATGTAAAATGTAGCCTTTTAATACAAACAAACCTGACTTTGATATTCTGACTTTGACATCATCACAAAAGTAAAAAGATGATATATATATCACAATAATAAAAATAATAAATTTATCAAAAGATAAAATATATGTGGATATATAGTGACTATATCACCCAATGTGTGGATGGCAGACCATCCGGTAATGTATAGGGAAATATCCAGGAATGGAGGAAGACACCCAGTGGCAAGGCAACAACAGAAAATCAAAGGTGACACAATGTGAATAATAAAATATAATTTTATTGAATCAAATATACAAAATTAATACACTACAGAATTGTATATGCGTTAAAATACGTACATGAATTATTTATTTAATAAAAACAAGAGGCAATGACCTATTTACGGAACAGCTATAAAATATAAAGTGAGCACCTTAGTATGTAACCATATATACTTTGATGATTCCTGCAGAAACTTATAATATATGGCAGGTGACATATATGACATATGCACATATGGAAACTAGATTGCTCAATACAATACCAGGTGATGAATCCTATATATAAAGCTGGCGATGTGTGATTAACCTGCAATATCTGCTGTTGATGTGAACAGCTATATATAATAAAGAAAATAAGATGCAATGTGCAACAAAAATTATGTGCATATAATAATATATGTATGCAATTGTGTAGAAAAATACCTCAAATGATGATGCCCTGTGCATCGAAATAAAAATGAACAACTACACAATGAAAAGCAGCAATGTATATATGTGTATGCACAAACTAGTGCAACAAATACTAAACTAGTGAAGAAATCATCATTGAATATGGGCATTAACAAGTGCAAATGAAAATCCCATACACCGCAGTAAGTGAAGTGAAAAAGCACAACCAACTAAGGAATACTAATAGCGTCCACTATTGCAAGGTATCAGCGCCGTGTATCGCAGTAAATAAAGTGAAGGGTATCGAAAATACCGCCAAACTTGTGGACAATTACCTGGGAGCTGTGGAAAAGGTTATGGCCTCTGTAGAATGCGCCCCGTCGGGTGTATGGGATTTTCATTTGCACTTGTTAATGCCCATATTCAATGATGATTTCTTCACTAGTTTAGTATTTGTTGCACTAGTTTGTGCATACACATATATACATTGCTGCTTTTCATTGTGTAGTTGTTCATTTTTATTTCGATGCACAGGGCATCATCATTTGAGGTATTTTTCTACACAATTGCATACATATATTATTATATGCACATAATTTTTGTTGCACATTGCATCTTATTTTCTTTATTATATATAGTTGTTCACATCAACAGCAGATATTGCAGGTTAATCACACATCGCCAGCTTTATATATAGGATTCATCACCTGGTATTGTATTGAGCAATCTAGTTTCCATATGTGCATATGTCACTACACCTGCCATATATTATACGTTTCTGCAGGAATCATCAAAGTATATATGGTTACATACTAAGGTGCTCACTTTATATTTTATAGCTGTTCCGTAAATAGGTCATTGCCTCTAGTTTTTATTAAATAAATAATTCATGTACGTATTTTAACGCATATACAATTCTGTAGTGTATTAATTTTGTATATTTGATTCAATAAAATTATATTTTATTATTCACATTGTGTCACCTTTGATTTTCTGTTGTTGCCTTGCCACTGGGTGTCTTCCTCCATTCCTGGATATTTCCCTAATCATCACAAAAGTGCCAAGTTTAAGAATAAAGGCAATCACTATTGTGACATTATCATTATAGAACATCTCCCTTGTAATAATACAAATACTTTTGTCAGATCAGCAAAATACAACAAAGCCTGGAAATGAAGACATACACTATTGTGACATAAACAGATCCTAGGAATTAGGATTAATATTATTGTAACCTCATCGCAACACAACTCAGGGCTAAAGAGTAACACAATTATGGCACCATTACAATAGAAAACAGACTACAAATAAAGATACAGTGCTTGGAGAAATCATCAAAGCAAAAGATGTTTTAATAAGACACTGGCCATCAGTTCTATAGCTAAGCCAGTCTGTTTCTTTGTGAAAGTTTCTGAAAAGGAAGATGAGGAAGCTGGCTTAGCTATTGACATGAGCTAGCCAGCCACCTAGCCTCCTTCATATACAGAGACTTCCAGAAGATGGAAGTGAAATTGCTTGGATCTAGGAATATTGAAGTACATATGTAAGTTGTTTGTCTTGCTATTTAAACATTAAAATACATTTTTTTCAGACTGGATACCCATTTAAATGCATAATTAAAATTTTATAGCCATTTAAGAAGCATTTATATAAAATAAGCTAACATCTGGTTAATATGAGATTAAAAAGGCAATAGAATTTAATCAAACAATTAATTGGCATCTTCACGACACATTAATTATTAAGGATTCAATTTGAAGCTTCACTTTATTCCCTTTATAAAAACCATGAAGACTTTTGGGGAATCTAAATCTTAACCACAAATTACAAAAAACTGTTTACAACAAACAGTTTTGCTACATAAAAAAGCTAAAATAACAGTAATTTAAAAAATATTTTCATGTAATTGTACTTTGTAATATATAACGCTTGCCAAAAGTTACCAGGGGACCTCAAGCTTCAGGTTTCCTGTTGATACAAGGAAATTATTTGAATGTTACTTTATTTCCTCTGATGTCGTAAACTATTAATATCATGAATTTGCAGCCTTAAATGTATTCTTTACTTGAACATTTTTTATTTTGCTTTTTTACTTTTGGCTCAGTGAGGAGCTCAGGGGGACAAAATCCTGGAATAATTCTGAGTAAAAAAAACACAGACATATTTTCTGATAATATATCAAAAGTGTATTTCTTACTTTTCTCAGCCAAGCCAGTTGTGGTTCTCTACAAAGAGTTGAGTACTGGTAGGTCACATTCTTATGACGGAACATACATCTGTTGGTTTGATGGCGTGTCTCGATCACATATGTTTATTTGCCATCCTGTCAATCTGTACAGACACTGGTGCTTTACATGGTATTGTATTTTTTAGTGTCTGTGTAAGAATTTGTAAGTGATGGAGTTGCCAAGGAACCAATCCCCAAAGAATTGCTCATTTTTGATAGTCATGCAAAAGCCCATATGTCAGACTCTGGCATACATCTAATTTATTTATATGTACCCAGCCCTTTATGAGCCTCACATTTCACATCAGAGGTGGGAATTCAACTTGTCAATTCATATTTCATGTTAATTTTCCCCATTTCCATTTGTGCAAGAACGTAAATTTTATTTTTTTCAGGCACAAAATCAACGGCACAATAAGCAAAATGTGTAGCAGAGGTACAGATGAAACACTACATATGATGTAAGTGTTGCCCTATGGGGTGAAATCAAAGAGCTGTCCATATAATGTACAGAGGAGCTGGTGCTAATGTAGGTCCTAATGGTTGTAAACTCATTGTTTTAACATTTAGCACTTATATACTGGAATACATCTTTATAGGGGTGGTCCGAAGGCAAAGTAAATTTAATCCTAAATGCCTATCTATTTGATGTCATAATTTAAGCTATTTTCTATTATGCTTGTGTGGAGCCCAGCTGCGCTCGGTTTCACATATCCTAGAAGGGTGCATGAAGGATTCGTCCACTAGAGATCTCACTACATACACACACCTTCACCCATCCTCAGTCCACCAAAGGGAGCCCTGATTGGGATATAAAAGGGGGTGAAGGCAGGAAGTCAGTTAGTTAGTCTGCAGAGCAGAGTGATTCTGCAGGTCAGAGTGGAGTGAAGTGTGAAAAAGCAATGGATAAAATATAACTTTTAATGAAGCTTTAATAAGGACTAACCAACAAAAAATGTGAAAAAACAAGTGCTGGAGGACTACAGGTCCCAGGAGCACCACAGAGCTGATATGTAACAGGGCCAGTGGACACGGAGATACGATAAGCAAGGAAAGTGTACTCCAAGAGAAGGTCCTACCACAAGGTCAGCTGGTGCAGGACAGAGACTAAGTTAGGCCCAGCTACAGGCAGGCCAGAAACTCATTACAGAAAGGAAAGGAACAGGAGGCCTTATACCTGCTCAGTGGGAGAATCTGGATGTGCACTCTTCACCCTACAGTGCTCCGGGATGTACCTGCACCATCTCCAGTAAAGGTACCAAAGTGACTTGTGTGTGTGTCCACCTTCTTGTTCCTATCCTGCTGGATTCCCTCCGTCCTGCATCCCTACACTTACACTGCCCTGACGGCCCGCTCCACCTGTGGGGAGCGATACCACCCTAGCTGCCATAACACCGGCCTCAGTGTACTGCTGCAGCGCTGGTGATCCTCACCAGATACCACAGGTGGCGTCACAAATCTACTGACATTCTCCCCTGTAAATATTCCCCTTTTTGAAGGTGAGCGCCCAGGGCCACGGACAGAGCCGTGGCCGCCGTGATATTCCCCATTGAGATCAACGGGCTCGGGTCCGAGTTCCCAACAGTCCCAGGGCGGCTCACTTGCATTAAAAATTCCCTGCCGTACCCTAACTACATTATTTAACAACTGTTGTGTTTTTTTCTCTACTTCCTGTGTGATGATGATTCGTTTGAGAATCCCAGTGCATCTTGCGATACTCAAAGTTTCATCATAGCAGGAAGCAAAGACTGCAGTCAATTCCACAGCCTCTACCTGGTCCCTGAAACAAAGCATCATCAGTGATGCTTAAGGAAAAGACAAAGATTCAGCTCACCCACTTAGAAGTCTGAGACTCGGAGACTGGCAGAGCCAAAGGGAAAATTAATCAGAAGGATGGATTCCAACATCAAGATCTACATAAAATCATCATCTTTATTAGGTCTGACCTATTGGAAAGGTCTGACCTTTTGGTCTGAAACGTGTTTGCTATAGAATATCCCCCAATCGGGTTGTGACATCAGTCTTAATTTTAAACTTACCTAATAAATATTATGATTTTATGAAGATTTTTGATGCTGGATTACTTCCTTCTGATTAGTCAGTGATGCTTGTTTAGGGCCAGTAGGGTCCTGTTATGTTTTGGTAGCTGAGGAGGGCAGGAGCAAAAAACCGCAAAGACAGCCAAACACCAGAGAGGTTGGAAACTAATAGGTTGCAGACCCCTAAACTAACCGCACAACTAGAAGCAGCCGTGGGACGTTCCTACGGTGCCCTAGATGCCTCTTCACAGCCGGAGAGATTAGCTACCCCTGAAGATGGAAAGAGGAAAGCCAACTGCCCTGGAGTAGAGCCCCAAAAGAATAGGAAGCCCCCAAACATATAATGGCGGTTAGACAAGATGAAAACACGAACACAGACAGAAAATAGAATGTGCAAACGCTGGGGCCCAAAACTGTCTAGATAGGACAGCACAGGAGAGAATACTGTCTGCAACTCAGAAAAACTCTAGGAAAAACTCCAACACTTCTGAATCCAAAAATGCTGAGACCACACGGTCTCGACCACCTATATCATTTCTCTGGTGTGAACACGCAGCTACCCAGCAGTAAAAAATCACAAGAACAGAGCAAATGAACAAATACAAAAAGAGAGCAGAGACCAGCACAAGCCCCCAAAGGGACCCGGCTGAACTCAAAAAGCAAGGCAGCAAATACAAGGAAAATCAAACCACAGAAAAAAAACAGAAAGTAACTCATCTGAGTGATAGCAAGAGACAGCAGAAAAGCAAGCTGATTTCCAACCTAGACCACGAAGTAACAATTGATCACCGGCGAGGATCGTGGGAGGTCAGCTCACTTATATCAGGCCAGTCCGTCCACCCTGATAACTATTCATCCATTGCAGGTGGTGGACTTTTGCTGTTCAACATAGGTTCAATACCCTCAGCAACCACCAGAGGGAGCCTCAGCTCCGACGTCGTCTCCAACACGTTCACAACAAGGTCCCTGCTTTGTTGCCATGTACTGTACAATGAGCACATTCACAGTGCCCGCCCTATTGTTGATTTAGATTTGCAGTAATTAGCTTGCAATAGTGTGGTGTCAGAATATCAGGAGACCAGCTCCACCCCACAAGTGACGTCAATTGTCTCTGCGGGGTATTGTGACAACACTTTGTTGTCGATTTATTGCTGCAGAACTAAGCTGACAACAGAGTGCACAGTGTGCAAAGTGATGGTAAGAAGCATCAGTTCATCGGATTTCCCTGAGCTGCTGCTTGGGCAGTGGACTAGTGTTTAATGAACTAGCGGCACATCCCAGCGTGTACCTACCAAAACTGAAAATGATTCTGTGCAGTCAGTTAACGGGCTTTTGACACACAGTAATTTTCCAAAGAAATAAAAAAAGAGGAAAGAAGGTAATGTATGTACACATAAGGGATCACCTTAAAATATTCTTTATTTGGATTAACAAGAAGCCAAAAAGCACACTAATTAAAAACATTTAAAAAGGCACAAAAATGGCCATAACACAGAAAACAGACCTATTCTGTATATGACATAGGTTCACGCCATCTGTCTGTAACTGGGACATCAAGAAATATGATTTAACACTATCACAATCATTTATAATTGTTGCATGTAGAGTTGGAATAATATAAAAATAATGAATCCCTATGTTGAAAATAAGAAAACAAATAATAAACTTGCACAAGCAATGATATAAGCAAAATATATGATGGAAAATTTGTCCATAAACCACAATAAAAGCACCCTTAACACATGATACAATGCAATGTCAGTTTGTATTCCTCTATAGAGAAGATGCTATTTTGTACACATAACATAAAGATACAATTGTAGCAAATGTAATCTAACAATGAACATACTATAATAAGTATTTAAGATACCAACATCTATTTATCTATCTAATATAGCATACGTGCAATAGTATAAGGAATAAGAGGATAATGTGCAATAACAGCACCTAAGCACACAATACTAGCACAACTAAAAAAAAGTGTCAGTTTGTAAAGAATATCACATTTGAGGTATCCAGAGGTAAATAGACGGCTGATAGCGTGTTGCCCCATGGGTATCACCGCTACCAAAGCATTCCCTCCTGGTGAAGCCACATTGGTAGTAGTGATACTCATGGGGTAACATGCCATCAGCCCTTTAGTTACCTCTCAGATCACAGTGTAGAGCCAGTTTGTTGATGACTGTAAAGTAACATGACATGTTGCTTTCCTGATAACTGAGACATCTTCTCCGCAGTGGAGTATAAACATGCAGTGAATAAACTCAATTTCTCCATTGTTTTTTGGGGTTAATTTTAATGGTGTTCATTGTATGGTAAAAATGACCTGATAACATGATTTTCCATGTCGTTATGTTGACAGCGGTACAAAAACAAAAATTCAGAAGTTTGTCTAAAAAAGAAAAAAAAATGGCTTGTATTGCCATTTCCTGACACCAGAAACATTTTTATTTCTCTGTTGTTTTTCAGCATCAGGGATTTTTTATTTTTGCATCCAGAGCTGACATGTGGCTTATACAATGTTTGGATCGCCTTTCATAGCATTTTTTAGTCAGATGAGGAGATAAAAAATAAATAATTGGAGCATTTCAGTTATTTTTCTGTTATGACATTTCTCATAGGGGAGAATTATTTTGATATTTTGATAGAACAGACTTTTACTGATACGGCAATGGCAAATATGTTAAAGTCAACCTCAAATAAAAATGCATACAAAAAAATTAGAGTATATTATCTCAGATGCAAATTAAAAATATTTTATTCATGGTTTGGACACACAAGGCAAAAAATAGCCATAAAAAATGTATCAGGGAACAAAGTAATTCAAATCGGAAAGCGGGTACCAATAACAAGGCATCCCACAAATAGGAGCGTAGGCATCCCACAAATGGAATTGGGTAAAGAGGGCGTAAACAGTAGATTACTATTTTTGCATAAAGTGGCAGTGCAACATAATATTAGTAATCAATAAATTATACCATTAGAGGAAGGGATGAGGTCACATTGTATGTAGTTAAATCCTTAATACCACTACCAGTGTTACTAATGGCAAAATACATCACTCAGTCAAAAACTCTTACCCCTGTGGGGCTGTGCGCGTGGCCTCACAAATTGAAATATAGGTAAGAGTTTTTGACTAACATAGCAGTTATAGTGACCTTCAGCAAGCCCCTGGCTGCCATGTTAACCCATCCATCGGGGGCCAATAGGAGCTAGAGCTCATCCATCAGTTATGACGAAATAACTTGAAATATGCTGTCAGTGATTTGACAGCCAAATTTAAAGTGTTTAACTGTAGTGATTGGAGCAAACTTCGATCACTGCAGTCGTAGTGCATCTGGCAGGTATGAACCAGGCTCAGCTCATGAGCCAGCTTCATACTTTGCTTCACAGCCTATGACAAAAATGTATCTCATAGGTTGTTACTGGGCCTATGATGTATTCCTTTAAATGAAAGTTATTATAGTTTATTGGTGATGGATGTCAATGTTTGGTAGCCTTAACAGGTATCTAGTATTCATAGGCTATAATTAAATTCTTTTAATGGATATATTGTAATGGGTACGTGGGGCTATTTTAATGCCCTGCATTCCTTGTATATGTTCCTGGTAAAGATGGGTATACCCCATATGTTTTTTAATGTTGATATATTGTGTATTGCATTGTACCTATGTCTATGTGTTGTAAATATATAGGGACAGTGTAGGACTTAGATCAGTAGGGGGAGCACAGTAGAACAGAACAGGGAATTAGTGGGACCAAAAGGATTAGACTAGTTAGGAGGGGCTAAGAAAGAGTAGTTTGGAAGCTTCCTGGAGTTAGTTAGTGAGAGCCGGGAGCTGAGACAGTGGAGTTGTGTCTGGGGAACGTTTACGTCAAGGAGCCCAGCAGTCCGGGACCTAAGTGCTGACAGTCACATGGGAGTGGATGAAAATCAGGGCAGCATAAAAATGGTAGTAGCTAACTGCGTGGGAACAACCCTTAACTTCCGAGGCCTACGTCCTGGTAAGGAATGGAAGAGCCATCCTCCAACTTCTCCTTTGGAGAGGGAAGCGGATGGGGAACTCCTGAAGCGGGTTAGTCTGTCCTCTCAGGAAGCTGCGGTACTGGCAGACACGGTACGAAAAATGGGAAATTCCTGGAGGAGAGAGGGACAGTACAGGGAACAGAATGATTATATTCTGTGCTGTTTCTGTGACTAAACTGGACGAGCGGAGTAAAATTGTTTTACTGAAAATGGATCTGGACTCAGACTATCATTGTGTGAGGTTGAGAGAAAAGGACTCCCAGCCATGTGTAGTGGACCCCGGTCTACAAGTGAGTGGACTGCAATGTGTTAATGTGACGGGGAGCCAGCATACGACCGAACTGCCACCGTTAGCCAAGACTACTGTTGCAATATCATAAAAAGGTACTGATGCTTGAGCTATGCAGTATTTAAGCCTATTAAATAGATGCCTGTTGCACATACCATATGATGACATAAATCACCTATAGGCTCTTACGTAAATGTTGTGTAATTTTTTTTTACTAGTCTTTGTGGGAGATTTTAGCTTCCATCTGAGCAATGAAGTTCTATAAACATGTTTAGTGTGTACATCAGGAATTTAACAGATTAAGAAACTGACCATGGACATGAAATTACTTGTACTGAAAGGTAGTTTCACATCTCAGAGACACAGAAGAGTTTGCGAATACAAATTGATGGTGACCTTTGACACTCTTAATGCAGGAATGAACCTGTCACATGGATTTATGACGTTTTACATCAATTAAGGAATTTGCTCCAAAGACTCTGTGAGAACATCACAAAACATTACCAGACCCCAATCAGAGGGCAATAAAACTTTCACACTCCTTATCTATGAACTGTTCCAATATTTATGTTCATCCCTCTGCCATAATGACTATTCTGCTTCACGTCACTTGTCTTACCTATTGCATTTTTTCTGTGCTGTGTTGTGTATAAATATGTGATTCTTCAGATTTTGTATTAGTCTTTGCCTGATAAAGAGACCTGAGTAGTCTCGAAAGCTTGCAATTTGTCACCATCTTTTCAGTTAGCCATTAAAAGGTATCAACCACTGAGGACTCTCAATTCTAAATATTTTTCTATCTACTGGCTAACACGGTACTAAGATATACATCTTTACTGTAAGAAACTGACCGACATTCGATGGATGGAAGGCTTTTCACTGAAGGGCAGCTACTATACATTGGTCACTGATATATATATTTTTAAATGTTTGAGTTGTTTGGTTATTATTGTCACTTTAAGGACTTGTGCAGATGACTGTGTTATTGGTCCGAGTGCGATCCAACAAAACTTTGGATCACACTCAAAACAACCATGGGGCCATACACATGTCTGACTCTTTCCTCGTACAGAACCGGCCTGGGGAAAAAAATTGCAGCATGTCCAAGTTTGATCCAATATGTAGATCACACTTGGCCATGCAAGTCAATGACTCCATGGGAAAAAAAAATGGACTGCACTCCGATGCCATCTGCGTGCAGACCGATTTCCAAGGGCTGACAGAATAGAGAAGATGGACGAATTTATTTTCTCTATCTTCTACTCATCCGAGAGAATCGGACCACACTATGATCAGAGTTTGACCAGTGTGGGATTTGCTTAATTGATCCGATTCTCTCATGTGAGAGAATATACATTTCTGTGACTCTACGCATACAGATGAAAATAAACAATTGAGAGTGGAAAATTTAAGTTGCATAATAATTCTACATTTTTATGGTTGCCCAATAATTCTACACGAATACTGTATATTTTCTTAAGAAAGACAAAACCTCACTTTTACTTTCTTAAATATTTAGGTTTCAGGTTTATTAACCTTTTGGACAGATGGACAGCACTGTAAGTTGTTCAATAATAAAATTTTTCATCAAAAATACAAATTACCTAATTATTGTGCACACAGTGTACATACTAAATGGAAACAAAGGCATGATATGGACAGGGCCTAAGAAGGTATTTTTTGCTGTACTTCTATAAACTTCTATGGAAGTAACTAATGTTCTCATCTACAGTATAATGAGTAGCTATGAAATGACGATGCTTTTTAATTAACCAATTCAAGGACATATGGTTCCTTAAGTCCAAAAAATGTTTCATTGTTCTTAAATCTAAGTTGGGTTATTATTGTGCAATATTGCAGCTAAGCACTTTGTGTGGATGAGTAACGTGACCCCTGTATAGGAGCTGTAAATGCTGATGTTTCAGCTGTGGTTAAACACAAACTGTGCACATTACCAACAGGAATACATCAGGAACTTTACTGCAAAATTACAGGACAGAAAATAGGAGAACCAATGGGATCCGTCATTGAGAGTACACCCCCTCCGATTTCACTGTGACTTATTAAAACAGTCAGTGGCATGCTCTGTGCTTCCTGTTATTACTTATGGAGGAAATTAACTCTTCCTATAAAATAAATGAACCATTTCATTGGCTCAGTTTACTATTGTTTCTCATTTCATGTACTTTGATTCCCTTCATGCATCATCAAATAAACAACATTATAGTTCCGAATGTAATCTAAGTCAGCAAATTCATTTAGCTAGACTGTAGACTTTAATACATGATTACAATGTTATATACATATGATTTATATAAAACCATATGTATATAACATTGTAATCATGTATTAAAGTCTACAGTCTAGCTAAATGAATTTGCTGACTTAGATTACATTCGGAACTATAATGTTGTTTATTTGATGGTACAGTTAGGTCCATAAATATTTGGACAGAGACAACATTTATCTAATTTTGGTTCTAGACATTACCACAATGAATTTGAAACAAAACAAATCAGATGCAGTTGAAGTTCAGACTTTCAGCTTTCATTTGTGGGTATCCACATTAAAATTGGATGAAGGGTTTAGGAGTTTCAGCTCCTTAACATGTGCCACCCTGTTTTTAAAGGGACCAAAAGTAAATGGACAATTGACTCCAAGGCTATTTCATGGACAGGTGTGGGCAATCCCTTCATTATATCATTCTCAATTAAGCAGATAAAAGGGCTGGTGTTGATTTGAGGTGTGGTGTTTGCATTTGGAAGGTTTAGCTGTGAAGGAAACATGCGGTCAAAGGAGCTCTCCATGCAGGTGAAACAAGCTATCCTTAAGCTGCAAAAAACAGAAAAAACCCATCCGAGAAATTGCTACAACTTTAGGAGTGGCAAAATCTACAGTTTGGTACATTCTGAGAAAGAAAGAAAGCACTGGTGAACTCATCAATGCAAAAAGACCTGGGCGCCCACGGAAGACAACAGTGGTGGATGATCGCAGAATACTCTCCATGGTGAAGAGAAACCCCTTCACAACAGCCAACCAAGTGAACAACACTCTCCAGGAGGTAGGCGTATCAATATCCAAATCTACCATAAAGAGAAGACTGCATGAAATTAAATACAGAGGGTTCACTGCACGGTGCAAGCCACTCATAAGAATCAAGAATAAAAAGGCTAGGCTGGACTTTGCTAAAAAACATCTAAAAAAGCCAGCACAGTTCTGGAAGAACATTCTTTGGACAGATGAAACCAAGATCAACCTCTACTAGAATGATGGAAAGAGAAAAGTATGGCGAAGGCGTGGTACAGCTCATGATCCAAAGCATACCACATCATCTGTAAAACATGGCGGAAGAAGTGTGATGGCTTGGGCATGCATGGCTGCCAGTGGCACTGGGTCACTAGTGTTTATTGATGATGTGACACAGGACAGAAACAGCCGAATGAATTCTGAGGTATTCAGAGCCATACTGTGTGCTCAGATCCAGCCAAATGCAGCCAAACTGATTGGTCGTCGTTTCATACTACAGATGGACAATGACCCAAAACATAAAGCCAAAGCAACCCAGGAGTTTATTAAAGCAAAGAAGTGGAATATTCTTGAATGGCCAAGTCAGTCACCTGATCTCAACCCAATTGAACATGCATTTCACTTGTTAAAGACTAAACTTCAGACAGAAAGGCCCACAAACAAACAACAACTGAAAACCACAGCGGTGAAGGCCTGGCAGAGCATCAAAAAGAAGGAAACACAGTGTCTGGTGATGTCCATGAGTTCAAGACTTCAGGCAGTCATTGCTAACAAAGGGTTTTCAACCAAGTACTAGAAATGAACATTTTATTTACAATTATTTAATCTGTCCAATTACTTTTGGTCCCTTTAAAAACAGGGTTGCACATGTTAAGGAGCTGAAACTCCTAAACCCTTCATCCAATTTTAATGTGGATACCCTCAAATGAAAGCTGAAAGTCTGAACTTCAACTGCATCTGATTTGTTTTGTTTCAAATTCATTGTGGTAATGTCTAGAACCAAGATTAGATAAATGTTGTCTCTGTCCAAATATTTATGGACCTAACTGTATATATATATACCACCGGCTGTAAATTATAATATTAGTAGTCACTGGGGAGATCCCTGGAGATGCGGAAGCAAGAGGCAGCACACAGATTGCATATACAGTATACCTAGACCCATTATTCTGTAATTTTCAGTATTAGGATATATTATTTTTTACAATACACATTTAATATGAAATACCTGTTCCTTTTCAAAAAGACATGAGCAAGTTTGGACATCTGAATATGCTTTTATACAATTTTCCATTGAAGAGTATTACATCTTAGACACAGCACAAAAAGGCATATCTAGAGTGGTTGGAGGAAGAGGCGCATTTGTCCCCAGGAAGTGGAAGTCGATGTTCTCTAACCCAGTTGTCAAATTGACAGCTGGCATGGATAATATGTAAGACACCACTTCCTTGCATTCAATTGTACTACCATCTTTAATGCACAAATACAATTGAAACTCTTACTCTCAACTGGCTTTATGCAATGTTTAAGGACATAGGTCTGAAATACGTTTTCAACTTTTAACTCTTGCATGATGACTTCCAAATTGTTTTACTGATCTACAATAGAGAAGGTGCATTTTATCAAGGCATGAATCCTACTGCTGAATCGTCTTTAAAGACTCAGTTAGGATTGCCTGCTTAGGGTGAATATAATATTGTTGCTGTCTTGCACTTACTAGTGTTGAGCGATACTGCTCGATATCTAAAAATATCGGATCGGAATGGTATCGCCGATATCACTAAATATCGGCGATATCCGATTCCGATACCGGAAGTCCCATGTAAGTCTATGGGAACAAAATATCGCAACTAAAAAAACCCTTTATTTCCTTGTAAACACTAAATATACACACATAGAATACATATATATATATATATATATACATGTCATTGTGACATATATATATACATATATGTATAGTTTATACACTTCTACATAGTAAAATATCCTCTGATTCAATTGCCGGGTAAAGCCGGCTTCTGTGAAAAGACAGAAGCACCCGACATGAAATGACACTTGGTGTACATAGGGTTAACCATGTCTTTTCATGTAGTTTGCAATCTGATTTGCACAAACAATTACATCAGTCTATGTGTGCAAAATTTCACACCTGTAGGGGTTAATTAAAGGTGTAAATTCGTTGTAAAAAAAACGGACTTTTTTGCTACGAATTTACACCTTTAATTAACCCCTACAGGTGTGAAATTTTGCACACATAGACTGATGTAATTGTTTGTGCAAATCAGATAGCAAAGGACATGAAAAGACATGGTTAACCCTATGTACACCAAGTGTCATTTCATGTCGGGTTCTGCATTTTCACAAAAGCCGTCAATTGAATTAGCGGCTATTATACTATGTAGAAGTGTATGAACTATAAATATAAATATATATATATGTGTCACAAATTCAATGACATGTATATATATATATATATATATATGAGGTGTAAAATTGTTTAAAAAAAATGCGTGGGCTCCCGCCCTATTTTCGCAACCAGACAGACAAAGCCAGCGAATGGGGGCAGATAATAATAGCCCAGAGAGGGACCATTATTTTTGCCCCCCCCTGGCTACTAACATCTGCCCCAGACACCCCAGAAAAGACAAATCTATAATTAGATTCGCCCTTTCTGGCACTTTGCCCGTCTATTCCATTGCCCTGTAGCGGTGGCGAATGGGTTAATATGGGGTTAAAGCCACATTGCAATTGAAAGGTGACCTTAAGCCAGGTTAATAATTGAGAGCTGTCAATTAGACAACTATCAATTATTAATCCTATTGCATGAAATAAAAATAAAACACACACACTTTAATTAAAAATCATTTTAATGAAATAAAGACACATGTTTTTGACCATCTTTTATTTGACTGCAAAAACCATTTCCTGTAATAAAAATAAAATAAAAAAGCAAAATTATTCTTACCTATCCCATGCACAGTCAGGTCCCACGGTGTAATCCTTCAGAAAGGGTTAATGTTTACTGCAGGGACCGCAGCTAATGCTGCAGCCTCACAGTAAACCCCCAAATGAATGAGTTCCTCTCCTGGCTGACAGGAGAGGAAGTGGAAAGCTTAATTGATTGCTTTCCACTTTCACTTCAGGTCAGCCAGGGACACAATCAGTGACGTCAGAGGGAACTGATTAACAAAAATAGGGGTTCCCTTCGAATAAAAAATGGCGTCGGGTCCCCCCTATTTTTGTTAACCAGCCTGATGAAGCAGACCGCTGAGGCCTGGATTTTCAGGCTGTTAAGGAGCCAAGATCCATGGACCTTGCCAGCCTGATAATACCAGGCCACAGCAGTCTGCATATCTTGGCTGATTAACAAAAATAGGGGATCCCCTCGAAAAAAATTGGCGTGGGGTCCCCCTATTTTTGTTAACCAGCCAGATGAAGCAGACCGCTGAGGCCTGGATTTTCAGGCTGTTAAGGAGCCAAGATCCATGGACCTTGCCAGCCTGATAATACCAGGCCACAGCAGTCTGCATATCTTGGCTGATTAACAAAAATAGGGGATCCCCTCGAAAAAAATTGGCGTGGGGTCCCCCCTATTTTTGTTAACCAGCCAGATGAAGCAGACCGCTGAGGCCTGGATTTTCAGGCTGTTAAGGAGCCAAGATCCATGGACCTTGCCAGCCTGATAATACCAGGCCACAGCAGTCTGCATATCTTGGCTGATTAACAAAAATAGGGGATCCCCTCGAAAAAAATTGGCGTGGGGTCCCCCCTATTTTTGTTAACCAGCCAGATGAAGCAGACCGCTGAGGCCAGGATTTTCAGGCTGTTAAGGAGCCAAGATCCATGGACCTTGCCAGCCTGATAATACCAGGCCACAGCAGTCTGCATATCTTGACTGATTAACAAAAATAGGGGATCCCCTCGAAAAAAATTGGCGTGGGGTCCCCCTATTTTTGTTAACCAGCCAGATGAAGCAGACCGCTGAGGCCTGGTTTTTCAGGCTGGTAAGGATCCAATATCCATGGACCTTGCAAGCCTGATAATACCAGGCCACAGCAGTCTGCTTAGCTTGGCTGGTTAACAAAAATAGGGGATCCCCTCGAAAAAAAAACGGTGTAGGGGTCCCCCTATTTTTGTTAACCAGCCAAGTAAAATGCAGACTGCTGCGGCCTGGTATTAAAAGACTGTCAAGGCCCATGGATTTTGGCCCTCAACAGCCTGATAATACCAGGCTACAGCAGCCCCACATTTGGCGCATCAAAAGATGTGCCAATTGTGGCACTTTACCCGGCTCTTCCCACTGCCCTGTAGCGGTGGCAAGTGGGGTAATAAGGGGTTAATGTCACCGTTGATTGCACGGTGACAATAAGCCCGGTTAATAATGGAGAGGTGTCAATAAGACACCGATCCATTATTAATCCCAAAGTTATTAAATGTATAAAAAAAAGACAAAGCAAGAAAAAAGTATTTTAATGAAATAAAAGAGACAACACAGTTTTCATTAATTTTATTATACACTCATTCCTGCGACGCCATCGATCTCCTGTAAAAAAAGAAAAAAAACAAACCAACAGTATACCACCTGTCCGACGCAGTCCATAGTAACGACAGTCCCACGACGATCCAGCTCTGCTACATCGCAATGACAGGCAGAGCCTGTCATCGCAACGCAGCACAGCTGATTACCTGCTTCCCCGGCGGTGACGTCATCGGACTGACTGCTTTACGGCCGGGATTACCCAGCAGTCACTGCAGTTATCGCGAGAAACTGCATGTGACCGCCGGGGAAAGATGATGGCGGCCATGAAGCAGTCCAGCCCGTGACCGCCGGAGATCTTCTGCCAGGTAAGTGCCGCTGACTCCTGACAGACCCGACCGACGGACACTCACAGTGACAGTGACAAATCCGATTCCGGTATCCGATATGACGAAAATATCGGTACTCGGAATCGAAAGCCCGATACAGCTAATATCGGCCGATACCCGATATTTGCAGTATCGTATCGCTCAACACTAGCACTTACATATTGTTTGCACTTGGAAGACGCATATGAAGTATTGAAGAAAAAGCATTTACCACTTGGTGTTCTTCTTGGTGTTGGTTGTAGTGATACATTCATGTAGTGATGGTGGTTCTGGGGATGTATTCCTGTATAGATGTTGGTTCTGGTGATATAGTCATGTAGTGATGGAGGTTCTGGTGATGTGTTGATGTACTAATGGAAGCTGTGATGTTGTATTTCTGTAATGTTAGTGATTCTGGTGATGATGTTTGCTGTGTCGCATTCAGGTATTGATGGTGGTTCTGGCGATATATTCCTGAACTGATGATGGTTTCAGTGATGTATTCTTGTACTGATGGTGGTTCTGATGGGGTATTCATGCACTGATGGTGGTTGTGATGCTATATTTCTGTATTACAGGTGATTCTGATGATATATTTCTGTATGGTTGATGATTCAACTTTGAGATGAGAGTACTACATCTAAAGCTCCTACATACAATACGTTTAATGGATCAGGAAATACGAATAAGCATACGACAAGGCAAGCCACGAGAAATAAATCGGCTGCTTCAACCCCTTCTCAATCCCAAGGAGGGCTGCAGGTGCTCAACCTCTCTACACATGTGTTGACTAATGTACAATTGTGGGTCCTCTCCAAGGGCCTGTCCTTCTCTCCTACTAATTATTTTAATTATTTTGTAGCCCTAAAGGATTTGCACCTGTTTTCACGAAAAATGCTTCTGCGGACACTTCACAATAAAAAGACCTCTCGAGAACCCATGAGTGAACTGGAAAGGGAGGCTCTTCAGAATCTGGAAGACCTCCTTGACGAACAAATGACCCTTTGATAAGTAGGTTCCCTTCCTCTATTATTCTGAGATCAGCGAGGTTTCCCCCCTTGTCCTTGAGCCCAGCAATTGAGATATTTACAAAACTGGTCAGTGAAGATTTCAAGGGTCTGTCTACAAGGCGTCATTATGACATATTGAGATTAAGCCTGCGGACAAGGGGGGAAACATCGTTATCTGGCCACATGTCAAATATGAACGTGAAGCATTTCGCCAGTTGCTAGATGTCAATACTTATACTAGGTTGACCTCTAGTCCTTTGATTCCTTACTCGCTTGATCTTCAATGCATATTGAATATGGATTTTGATAGTTCTACTATCACCAAACAGGTTCTCGAGGGTCTTATTGTGAGGTGCCCCAGGGTCCCCACATTCTATTTACTGCCTAAAATCCACAAGGATGTCCTTGATCCTCCAGGGCGTCCCATAGTGTCCGGTATCGGCGGCCCTTGTGATCGGGTTTGCCAGTTCATTGACTTTTATCTAAAACCGTTGGTCGAGACATTACCGTCTTACATACGTGACACTACGGATGCCCTGGCTAGGATGGATGGCATCCTTGTTGATCCTGGTACACTTTTGGTCACCGCAGACTAGGAGAGCCTATATACGTGCATCGAACATTCCCTGGGTCTGGATGCGGTCCGCCTTTTCTTGGGGTCGTCCGACCTGGACGGCTCCCTTTGTGAGCTTATCCTCGAGCTGCTGCACTTTGTCCTCACTCATATTTTTTTTGTTTTCAAAGATTATTTTTATTTACAGAGACGCGGCACAGGCATGTGCACCTTCGTACGCCAATCTCTTCCTGGGTTCCTGGGAGAGGTCCGTTTTTGGTGACGGGGCGTACCGGCCGCGTCCCATGTGCTGTGCTGGCATAGATATATAGACGACATTTTGTTTTTGTGGGACGGCACGGTGCAGCAGCTCGAGGATTTCATGGGGACGCTGAATCAGAATTCATTGAACATCCGACTAACATTTTCTTATGATTACAAAAAGATTAATTTTCTTGATATTTCTTTTGAGGTCGATGAATCTGGACGTATTCAGACTGACGTTTATCGTAAGCCCACTTCAGTTAATGCGCTGATCCATGCGTCCTCTGCTCACAATCCCTCCACCATCAGGGCCATCCCGGTCGGGCAGTTCCTACGAGCAAGGTGGATCTGCTCGTCAGATTCCAGATTTGAGGTACAGGCTTCGGACTTGACTGCACGCTTTCAGACCCGTGGGTACTCAAACAGGTGCATAAAACAGGGCTACAGGAGAGCGAGGGTGACCCCCCGTGACACCCTTTTGAGTTCTAAAAAGAGCAATAGGTCATCTATGGATAGGGGACCTATACGATTCATCTCAACATTTAACCATGCGTGGGAGGATATGAGATCTATTTTAAAAAAACACTGGCCTATTTTGAGCGCTGAGGCCCGTCTTGGTATGTCCCCCGGAAAGCTTCCATCTATGACAGCAAGAAGGTCTAAGAATTTACGCGACCTTCTTGTTCAAAGCCACTATGTTCCTGATGTAACCTACCCTTTTGGCTCACGTGGGCCTGTTTGTGGCTCAATACCGTGCGGTCGCTGTCTTGCCTGCGCAAATGTCCTGCGCTGCTCCACATTCCAGTCCTCGGATGGTTTGAAATCATTTAATATTTGTCATCGGATTTAATAATAATGTAATACGTCAAATGTCATCTATTACGCCACCTGTGGCTGCTCTAAAATATATATCGGTTTGACATCAAGAGAACTGAGGATAAGGACCAGGGAGCATGTGCGGGACATTTCCGCGGCCAAGACAGTGACCGACCCCTTAACCCCTTCACCCCCAAGGGTGGTTTGCACGTTAATGACCGGGACAATTTTTACAATTCTGACCACTGTCTCTTTATGAGGTTATAACTCCGGAACGCTTCAACGGATCTTCGCGATTCTGAGATTGTTTTCTCGTGACATATTGTACTTCATGTTAGTGGTAAAATTTCTTCCATATAACTTGCGTTTATTTTTGAAAAATACGCAAATATGGCGAAAATTTTGAAAATTTAGCAATTTTCAAACTTTGAATTTTTATTCCCTTAAAACAGAGAAATATGTAACACAAAACAGTTAAGAAATAACATTTCCCACATGTCTACTTTACATCAGCACAATTTTGGAATCAAAATTTTTTTTTGTTAGGAAGTTATAAGGGTTAAAAGTTGACCAGCGATTTCTCATTTTTACAACAAAATTTACAAAGCCATTTTTTTTAGGGACCACCTCACATTTGAAGTCACTTTGAGGGGTCTACATGACAGAAAATACCCAAAAGTGACACCATTCTAAAAACTGCACCCCTCAAGGTACTCAAAACCACATTCAAGAAGTTTATTAACCCTTCAGGTGCTTCACAGGAACTAAAGCAACGTGGAAGGAAAAAATGAATATTTAACTTTTTAGCCACAAAAATGATCTTTTACAAACTTTTTTTTTATTTTCACAAGGGTAAAAGGAGAAAATGGACAGATAAGGTTGTTATGCAATTTCTCCTGAGTACGCCAATACCCCATATGTGGGGGAAAACCACTGTTTGGGCACACGGCAGAGCTCGTAAGGGAAGGAGCGCCGTTTGACTTTTTCAAACTAAAATTGGCTGGAGTTGAGATTGGACGCCATGTCGCGCTTGGAGAACCTCTGATGCGCCTAAACAGTGGAAACCCCCCACAAGTGACACCATTTTGGAAACTAGACCCCTAAGGTACTTATCTAGATCTGTTGTGAGCACTTTGAACCCCCAAGTGTTTCACAAAAGTTTATAATGCCTGGGTGTGAAAAAAAAAAAAAAAAATTCCACAAAAATGATTTTTTAGTCCTAAATTTTTGAATTTTCCCAAGGAAATTGGACCCCAAAAGTTGTTGTCCAATTTGTCCTGAGTACGCTGATACCCCATATGTGGGGGTGGAAAACTGTTTGGGCGCACGGCAGGGCTTGGAAAGGAAGTAGTAACGTTTTGGAATGCAGACGTTGATGGGGGTCATGTTCCGTTTGCAGTGCCCCAGATGAGCCTAAACAGTGGAAATCCCCCACAAGTGACCCCATTTTGGAAACTAGACCCCCTAAGGAACTTATCTAGATCTTTGGTGAGCACTTTGAACCCCCAAGTGCTTCACACAAGTTTATAATGCCCGGGCATGAAAATAAAAAATCCTATTTTTTTCCCACAAAAATTATCTTTTAGTCACTAATTTTTTATTTTCCCAAGGGTATCAGGAGAAATTGGACCACATAAGTTGTTGTCCAATTTGTCCTGAGTACGCTGATGCCCCATATGTGGGGGGAACCACTGTTTGGGCGCACGGCAGAGCTCGGAAGGGAAGGAGCACCATTTGACTTTTTCCAACAAAATTGGCTGGAATTGAGATTGGATGCCATGTTGCATTTGGAGAGCCCCTGATGTGCCTAAACAGTGGAAACCCCCCACAAATGACCCCACTTGGGAAACTAGACCCCTAAGGAACTTATCTAGATCTTTGGTGAGCAATTTGAACCCTCAAGTGCTTCACACAAGTTTATAACGTAGAGCCGTAAAATTTAAAAATCATATTTTTTCCACAAAAATGATCTTTTCACCCGAATTTTTATTTTTCCAAGGGTAACAAGACTCCAAAAGTTATTGTGCAAGTTGTCCTGAGTACACTGATACCCCATATGTGGGGGTATACCACTGTTTGGGTGCATGGCAGAGTTTGGAAGGGAAGGAGCGCCGTCTCACTTTTTCAACGCAGAATTGGCTGGACGCCATGTCGTGTTTGGAGAGCTCCTGATCTGCCTAAACAGTGGAAACCCCCACAAATGACACCATTTTGGAAACTAGACCCTCAAGGAACTTATCTAGATGTGTGGTGAGAACTTTGAACCCCCAGGTGTTTCACTAAAGTTTATAATGTACAGCCTTAAAATAAAAAATCCTTTTTTTTTTTTACAAAAATGATTTTTTCGCCCCCAATATTTTATTTTCACAAGGGTAACAGAAGAAATTGGAACCCAAAAGTTGTTGTCCAATTTGTCCTGAGTACGCTGATACCCAATATGTAGGAGAAAACTACTGTATGGGTGCACGTCAGGGCTCGGAAGGGAAGTAGTGACGTTTTGGATTGCAGACTTTGATGGAATGGTCTGGGGGCGTCATGTCGCATTTGGAGAGCCCCTGATACGCCTAAACAGTGGAAACCCCCCACAAGTGACCCCATTTTGGAAAATAGACCCCACAAGGAACTTATCTAGATGTGTGGTGAGCACTTTGAACCCGAAGTGCTTCACAGAAGTTTATAACGCACAGCCGTAAAAATAAAAAATCCTTTTTTTTTTTACAAAAATGATTTTTTCGCCCCCAATATTTTATTTTCACAAGGGTAACAGGAGAAATTGGACCCCAAAAGTTGTTGTCCAATTTGTCCTGAGTACGCTGATACCCAATATGTGGGAGAAAACTACTGTATGGGCGCATGTCAGGGCTCGGAAAGGGAAGTAGTGACGTTTTGGATTGCAGACTTTGATGGAATGGTCTGGGGGCGTCATGTCGCATTTGGAGAGCCCCTGATGCGCCTAAACAGTGGAAACCCCCCACAAGTGACCCCATTTTGGAAAATAGACCTCACAAGGAACTTACCTAGATGTGTGGTGAGCACTTTGAACCCCGAAGTGCTTCACAGAAGTTTATAACGCACAGCCGTAAAAATAAAAAATCCTTTTTTTTTTTACAAAAATGATTTTTTCGCCCCCAATATTTTATTTTCACAAGGGCAACAGGAGAAATTGGACCCCAAAAGTTGTTGTCCAATTTGTCCTGAGTACGCTGATACCCAATATGTGGGAGAAAAACTACTGTATGGGCGCATGTCAGGGCTCGGAAAGGGAAGTAGTGACGTTTTGGATTGCAGACTTTGATGGAATGGTCTGGGGGCGTCATGTCGCATTTGGAGAGCCCCTGATGTGCCTAAACAGTGGAAATCTCCAACAAGTGACCCCATTTTGGAAAATAGACCCCACAAGGAACTTATTTAGATGTGTGGTGAGCGCTATGAAGCCCCAAGTGCTTCACAGAAGTTTATAATGTACAGCCGTAAAAACAAAAAAATCTTATTTTTTTTACAAAAATAATATTTTCGCCCCCAGTTTTTTATTTTCCCAAGGGTAACAGAAGAAATAGGACAAATTTCACAATAACTCTTGGGGTCCAGAGTACGCTGATACCCCATATGTGGGGATAAACTACTGTTTGGACGCATGGCAGAGCTCAGAAGTGAAGGAACACCGTTTGACTTTTTCAACGCAGAATTGGCTGGAATGGAGATCAGACGCCATGTCACATTTGGAGAGCCCCTGATGTGCCTAAACAGCGGAAACCCCCCAATTCTAACTCCAACCCTAACCCCAACACACCCCTAACTCTAGTCCCAACCCTAATCCCAACCCTAACCCTAATCCTAACTCTAACCCTAATCCTAACTTTAGCGCCAACCCTAACCCTAATTTTAGCCGAAACCCTAACCCTAACCCTAATGGGAAAATGGAAATAAATACATTTTTTTTATTTTATTATTTTTCCCTAACTAAGGGGGTGATAAAGGGGGGTTTGATTTACTATTTATAGCGGTTTTTATGATTGGCAGCTGTCACGCTAAAAGACGCTTTTTATTGCAAAAAGTAGTTTTTTGCATCGCCACATTTTGAGAGCTATAATTTTTGCATATTTTGGCCCACAGAGTCATGTGAGGTCTTAATTTTTGCGGGACGAGGTGACGCTTTTATTGGTACCATTTTTGAGCACGTGACATTTTTTGATCGCTTTTTATTTCGATTTTTGGGAGGTTAGAATGAACAAAAATCAGCAATTCATGAATTTCTTTTGGGTGAGGCGTTTTTATTGTTCCGCGTGTGGTAAAATCGATAAAGCAGTTTTATTCTTCGGGTCAGTACGATTATGGCGATACCTCATTTATATAATTTTTTTATGTTTTGGCGCTTTTATAGAATAAAAACAATTTTATATAAAAAATAATTATTTTTGCATCGCTTTATTCTGCGAGCTATAACTTTTTTATTTTTTTGCTGATGATGCTGTGTGATGGCTCGTTTTTTGCGGGACAAGATGACGTTTTCAGCGGTACCATGTTTATTTATATCCGTCTTTTTGATCGCGTGTTATTCCACTTTTTGTTCAGCGGTATGATGATAAAGCACTGATTTTTTGCTTCGTTTTTATTTTTTATTTTTTAAGGGGTTCACAAAAGGGGTTAACTAGTGGGACAGTTTTATAGGGGGGGTCGTTACGGACGCGGCGATACCATATATGTGTACTTTTATTGTTTTATTTTTTTTATTTACAACAAGTAATGAATTTATTGGGGAATATTTTTTTTTTTTTTTTTTTTTTTTTGGATTTTTTTTTACACATGTTTATTTTTACTTTTTTTTACTTTTTTACTTTGTCCCAGGGTGGGACATCACTGTATTTCATCAGATCGCTGGTGTGACAGTGTGCACAGCACTCTGTCACACCAGCGATGTGACAGGCAGTGCAGGACGCTTCCTCATGCCTGCTCTCGGCAGGCACTGAGGAAGCCGCCTCCCTCCAGGACCCCAGCGCCATCTTGGATCCGGGTCCTGGGAGGGAGGAAGCCCTCAGAGCAGCGCGATCACATCGCGCTGCTCTGAGGGTCTCAGGGGGGCGCGCAGGGAGCCCCCACCCTGCGCGATCCTCCCCTGTGCCCCCAGCACACCGCGATCATGTTTGATCGCGGTGTGCAAGGGGTTAATGTGCCGGGAGCGGTCCGTGACCGCTCCTGACACACAGTCAGGGGTGTCAGCTGTGATAATCAGCTGACACCCGGCGGCGATTAGCTGCGCTCCCTCCGGGAGCGCAGCTAATCGCCTATGACGTACTATCCCGTCCATGGTCAGAATGGCACGGGTTTTATGGACGGGATAGTACGTCTAATGTCAGAGAGGGGTTAATTCTAAAAACTATCTCACATCATTTCTTCTATCATCACAACTGTGAGCCCTCATCATTTAAGGTGAGAGGTATCGACGTAATACACCTTGGAACTAGGGGTGGGGATTAAAAAGAGACTAGCTCAGGCCGAAGCTAGATGGATCGTGGTACTTGACACCATGACACCTCGGGGTTTGAATGAGACGCTTACTTTTTCATTCTTTTTGTAAAGTCACTGATTTATTGTGGTGTTTAATATTTGAAACTCTGTTAAGATGTACTATTCATTCTTGTATTGTCCATTATTCCTTCCCTTGTTACCCTTCAGGGTATGCGTCCTTGTTTTTATTGTTTTTAATTTTTCTTATCGTATGTCTTTTTATATTTTGATATTCTTCTATCCAGTTGGACCTTTTCCGGCCTGCTTGATACTTCGATACGCAATCAATTTATGAAATCAGCCACTAATTCGTCTATTGATCGATTGGGCGTCTCATTATGATTCGTGATCTGTGACACATATGCATTGTTATAACTACCGTTATGAACAATTATTTGTATCTGCTATGTCGTATTTCTTTTGTATCAAAGCTTTGCTTTATGGGTGGTGACTATAATATAGGGGTATATACTTTTTCTCATCCTTCATTGATATTAGCCTCTATGTACCGAGAATTTGGCTGGTGATGTGCGCATGCGCAGTGGCGTCTCACTACTCCTGGGATGCAGGGGGCGTCTCTTGGGTCTTCTGAGCGGGCGCTGGACATTTTCCGGCGCGCGCTCAGATGGGCCCTGACGTCGTCTCTGCATTTCCCAAGGACCTGCGAGGCGCTGCGCGCATGCGGCATTCTATCCACCGCCATTGGCTCACAGCCGACCATGTGACGCCGTCACATGTATTTTTAAAGGTCCTCCTGTGTATTACCCATTACATTCCCCTTGAGGAAGCGGTGCTGTGAGAGCACGCGAAACGTGCGTCGGGGGCTTGACGCTACCTGGGCCAAGTTCAAGTTCAAGTTCCATAAAGGGAATAAAAAATAAAAAAATAAATAATGAAATAAAGAAAATCTAAAATGTTGAATAATCTCCTTTTTCCCACATAAATAACAAAAAAATATATGTATTTGCCATTGCTGTGTCCAAAAAAGCCCAATCTGTCCAGATATAAATCTATTAAAACCATATGTTAAATACGGAAAAAAAAAGAAACATCAGAAATGCTGTTGGGGCACTTCCCCCAAAAATGTAATGAAAAGTGATTAAAACCTTGTAAGTACCTCAAAATGGTATCAATAGAAATGTCAGCTTAATACACAAAAAGCAAGACTATGCACAGCTTGATGGATTTTAAAGTTAAAAACAGGCAACACAAATGAAACATTTTTTCTTTTGTTTACAAATTTCACATTTTTTTTCAGTAAAATAACTAAATAACTGAACAAATTTAGTATTGCCGTTATTTTACTGACAAGGAGAATAATGTTGCGAGGTCATTTTTACAACAATGATGTCGGAATTTAATTTTTTTCATGATATAATTAATGGGGTCATTCAAAAGGATAACTCGTCCTGCAAAAACATACCCTCATATGGTGATAGAACAATGAAACAGTTGTGGCTCCGTTATAACAATTGGAGGGGAAAAAAACAAAATCGCAAAGATGAAAAATTCCCGGGTCATAAAGGGGTTAAATATCTCTGAAAGCTACACTGTTATTGGTTGCTATAAGCAATAAAGTTTTTTCTTTTGGAGAGTATGGCAAGTCTGCTCCAAGATTCTGGAGAAACCTTTAGGTACATTGAGAAAATGATCTTTGCGTGAAACGGTCATAGTGTTAGAACTCTCCTGTTAGGTTTTTTCTATCTTGCTGGTCACATGACCTTTTTTGCCTACTTAATCCTGCTCCGCCCTTCTGGCTTTGCTGGACTTCATTGTAACTTCTACTCTTAAGCTAGCCGGGTGCTTTGTTACCTTACTCAAATAGTTTTGCTTGGTCTTCAGACCTCTATGTTCTATTTTGTTTTGTTTTTCTTTTTACTGCTACAATTTCTGTTAGGAGGTGTCCACCTTTTCTCCCAGTCCCTAGTGCTTGTAGGGATCCCTTCCTCGCATCTATAGTTCTTCGTTCAGACTAGCTGAAGACTTTAGCGGGTCTGATCGCAGGATCAGGTTCCCGTTACATAGTAGGGATTGAGCTTAGTTTTATTGTAAGGACAGATATCCCTTTCTTTCCTTAGTGTTTGTAGCAGAACATAACAGTAAGTCCAGCCCAAAAATATCTCTAAGGAAAGATTACCAGTTTCCATTATGGTGTTGGTTCAAGAATTGGCTCAACGCCTGCAGGGACTCTCTCTGGAGGTGACCGAACTCCAGCAACACGTGAGTAACTGTTCTGGAGCACATTTCGTGGAGCCAAAGGTACGTTTGCCTGATTTTTTTTTGGTGAACAACAAGATTTTTTTTCTTTTAAAAATGCTTGCTTGTTATATTTTCGTTTGAGACCCAGATCCTCTGGTGATGAATCACAGCACATAGGGTTCATAATGTCACTTTTGCGCAAAGAACCTCAGGAATGGGCTTTTTCTCTGCAACCTACTGATCCATGCTTTAGATCAGTGGATAGTTTTTTTTCTGCTTTGGGGTTGCTGTATGATGATCCCGATCGTGTCTCATCAGCTGATACAGAATTGAGACTTTTGAGGCAGGGATCTGGTAATGTGGAAAAATATTGTACACACTTCCGACGGTGGTCTACTCAGGTGGAGTGGAACGATTCAGCTTTGAAAAGTTTGTTTCTTGCAGGACTAGGTGACAGGGTTAAAGATTTGCTGATTGCTTATCCCATACCAGGTAACTTGCAGGAGGCTATGCAATTAGCTATACGGGTGGATAGGAGACTGCGTGTAAGGGTTAATGAGAGTAAATCTGCCATGTCAGCTCCTAGTCTTGAGAGGGTTTGTACTGACATTGGAGAGCCGATGGAGATTGGAGCGATGGCACTCCGCTCTCAGGAAAAAGACCGCAGTTATTCGGAGGGTTTGTGTTTTTATTGCGGCAAATCTGACCATTTCATTAAGAACTGTGTGCTGCGTATGAATAAAGAAAAAAAAAAGAGGTCAGTGTTGCCCGTATAGCCTGTTTAAACACTAAGGGTGTTTTATTTCTGCCACTACTGCTGCTCAGGAAGAATTAATGGAATTCCGGGTATTTGTCGATTGTGGTTCTACTCTGAATGTGATTGTTGGGGAATTCTTGGAAAAACTTAAATTAAAACCCAAACCTTTGTCATCCCCTATTGCCGTGGTTTCTGTTGATGGCTCTCCCTTGAAGAATGTTACTCACAAGGTCTGTGAATTTCCCCTCACTATTAATGGTGTTCACCAAGAAAATTTGGATTTGGTAGTATTGAATAATTTGCCTTCTCCAGTGATTTTGGGGTTACCCTGGTTAAAATTGCACAATCCTGTGCTGGATTGGTCTACCAATGAAATTAAGTCCTGGAGCTCTCAGTGTTATGACAAGTGTTGTAACGGGCGTAGTGCTGCTGTGGATAAAGGGGAACTACCTGTACCTATTCAGGATTTTTGGAAAGTTTTTTCTGAGAAGGAATCGCAGATGTTACCCCCCCATAGAGACTATGATTGTACTATTGAATTTGTCCTTGGAGCGACTCTTCCTAAAAGTTGGTTATTTAATCTTACTATACCTGGAGAAAGGCTTTGGAGGAATACATACAGACAAGCTTGGCCGCCGGTCACATTAGGCCTTCCAAGTCTCCTGTGGCTGTTGGATTTTTTTTTGTTAAAAAAGGAGGGCGGTTTACGTCCTTGTCTGGACTTTCATGAGATTAATAAAATTACTGTACGCAATCCTTACCCACTGCCATTGATTCCTGATTTGTTTAACCAGTTAGCGGGGGCCAAGTGGTTCTCTAAAATTGATCTTCGGGGGGCATACAATTTGTTGCGCATAAAGGAGGGTGACGAATGGAAGACTGCTTTTACCACTCCTGTGGGTAATTTTGAGAATCTGGTTATGCCTTTTGGCCTTACCAATGCTCCTGCATTTTTTCAGAATCTTATTAATGACATCCTTAGGGTGAGTTTCCACGGTCAGGAAACGCTGTGTTTGGCGCTGTGCGCTGGCGCAGCGCCAAACACGCAGCGTCCAGATGTTACAGCATAGTGGAGGGGATTTCAAGAAATCCCATCTCCACTATGCGCAAAATTACGCAGGCGGCACACCTGCGTTTACGGACATGCGGCGCGTCTTTTCAGACCGCAGCATGTCCTAGCGTCTTGCGGCGACGGTGCGTCGCCGCAACAGAATTTACACAGGGCTATGTAGCCCTGCGTTATTTCCGGAGGTGTTCCGGAGGTGTCCTGAACACCTCCGGAAATAACGCGCGTCAGAAAGGGGGCGGGACTTAGACGGAGCGGAATTTCCGCTCCGTCATATACGCTGTGTTTCCTGATGGTGGAAACACAGCCTTAGACCTTTGATCGGCAAAAATGTGGTTGTGTATTTGGATGACATTTTGATTTATTCGCCGGATTTGGAGTCTCATTGGCGGAGCGTTCGTGAAGTATTACAGTTATTGAGTGACAATTCGCTTTTCGCTAAGCTGGAGAAATGTGAGCTCACTGTACAGAGAATTAGTTTTTTGGGCTACATTATCTCCAGCGAAGGTTTTGAGATGGATCCGGTGAAAGTTCAAGCTGTGCAGGAATGGCCTAGGCCTATTGGTTTGAAATCATTACAGAGGTTTTTGGGTTTCGCCAATTATTATAGAAAATTCATTAAAAATGTTTCTATTATAGTCAAACCACTGACCGATCTCACCAGGAAAGGTGCTAATGTGGTTCAATGGACTACTGAGGCCATTGAAGCTTTTGTGTTTTTAAAGGAGAGGTTCAGCTCTGCTTCCATCCTTATGCAGCCTGATGTGACTAAACCGTTTTTGGTTGACGTTGATGCTTCTTCTTTAGCTACATTGAGAAAATGATCTTTGCGTGAAACGGTCATAGTGTTAGAACTCTCCTGTTAGGTTTTTTCTATCTTGCTGGTCACATGACCTTTTTTGCCTACTTAATCCTGCTCCGCCCTTCTGGCTTTGCTGGACTTCATTGTAACTTCTACTCTTAAGCTAGCCGGGTGCTTTGTTACCTTACTCAAATAGTTTTGCTTGGTCTTCAGACCTCTATGTTCTATTTTGTTTTGTTTTTCTTTTTACTGCTACAACTTCTGTTAGGAGGTGTCCACCTTTTCTCCCAGTCCCTAGTGCTTGTAGGGATCCCTTCCTCGCATCTATAGTTCTTCGTTCAGACTAGCTGAAGACTTTAGCGGGTCTGATCGCAGGATCAGGTTCCCCGTTACATAGTAGGGATTGAGCTTAGTTTTATTGTAGGGACAGATATCCCTTTCTTTCCTTAGTGTTTGTAGCAGAACATAACAGTAAGTCCAGCCCAAAAATATCTCTAAGGAAAGATTACCAGTTTCCATTATGGTGTTGGTTCAAGAATTGGCTCAACGCCTGCAGGGACTCTCTCTGGAGGTGACCGAACTCCAGCAACACGTGAGTAACTGTTCTGGAGCACATTTCGTGGAGCCAAAGGTACGTTTGCCTGATTTATTTTTTGGTGAACAACAAGATTTTTTTTCTTTTAAAAATGCTTGCTTGTTATATTTTCGTTTGAGACCCAGATCCTCTGGTGATGAATCACAGCGCATAGGGTTCATAATGTCACTTTTGCGCAAAGAACCTCAGGAATGGGCTTTTTCTCTGCAACCTACTGATCCATGCTTTAGATCAGTGGATAGTTTTTTTTCTGCTTTGGGGTTGCTGTATGATGATCCCGATCGTGTCTCATCAGCTGATACAGAATTGAGACTTTTGAGGCAGGGATCTGGTAATGTGGAAAAATATTGTACACACTTCCGACGGTGGTCTACTCAGGTGGAGTGGAACGATTCAGCTTTGAAAAGTTTGTTTCTTGCAGGACTAGGTGACAGGGTTAAAGATTTGCTGATTGCTTATCCCATACCAGGTAACTTGCAGGAGGCTATGCAATTAGCTATACGGGTGGATAGGAGACTGCGTGTAAGGGTTAATGAGAGTAAATCTGCCATGTCAGCTCCTAGTCTTGAGAGGGTTTGTACTGACATTGGAGAGCCGATGGAGATTGGAGCGATGGCACTCCGCTCTCAGGAAAAAGACCGCAGTTATTCGGAGGGTTTGTGTTTTTATTGCGGCAAATCTGACCATTTCATTAAGAACTGTGTGCTGCGTATGAATAAAGAAAAAAAAAGAGGTCAGTGTTGCCGTATAGCCTGTTTAAACACTAAGGGTGTATTTATTTCTGCCACTACTGCTGCTCAGGAAGAATTAATGGAATTCCGGGTATTTGTCGATTGTGGTTCTACTCTGAATGTGATTGTTGGGGAATTCTTGGAAAAA